>JAGIQG010000003.1:42626369-43226369 GCA_024679065.1 Sphyrna mokarran | reverse complement strand
TTTTCATATTTCCTATCCATCTCCTTGGTCTTCATGTTTCATGTACCTCTATGTTCAAGGCCACAAAAGTTGTTTAAATTCTTGAAACATGGCCAAATTATAAGTTGCTGTTCTTGGATTTTCTATGTCATGATTACTTCTTCCAGTTGCCAAATGCTACTGTGCTTTCTGGCATCTTAAAGGCTATCCTTATTAATATTGGATTTTCTATCCAGTTCACATATCAGTTTCAGTTTATTATTTAAGTTTATTCATTTATTATCACAAGTGGGCTTACATCCACACTGCAATGTAGTTACTATGAAAACACAGTCAAAGAGAATTTAGCATGGCCAATGGACCTAACCTGTACAACTTTGGACTACAGGAGGAAACCGGAGCACCCAGAGGAAATCTACATAGACACGAGGGGAATATGCAGTCTCCACACAGACAGTGACCTAAGTTAGGAATTGAACCCAGGTCCCTAGCACTGTGAAACAGCAGTGCTAACCACTGTGCCACAATGCTGCCCCAGTGAGGGGGCACCAATGAAGGGCATCAGAAAGCAGCAGGCTTCTGGTAGTCTCTGATTAGCAAACAAGAGGTTGAACCCAACCTCAATGTGGAGACACACATTTCTATAACTCTCCAGCTTTAAAACCTCATTGTCTGATTATGGTTCTCTCTCCATTCCAGTGTCATGTTTTCTAGAACTCAACATATTTGACTCCAAAGTCTGAATTTGCATGTTCTACAGTCATGTTCAAACATAATTCAAAAATATTGTCATTTTTGAGGGTATGTTCTGGACAGGACTGGTTTCCATCCTATACCATCTGTGCTGGCATTTTACCACAGCACTTTGTGTGTACCCATCAATGCTACTGGTATAGTAATAGCTCTTTGAAACATATCAGAGGCTGAGTGTGTTAGAATGCCAAAACAAGTAACTGTGTTTTTATTATTTCTTCTTTCAAGAGATGCGAATGTCACTGGCGAATCAGCATTTGGTGCCCATCCCTAATTACCCTTGAAAAAAACACCATTTCAGAGGGCAGGTAAGAGTTAACCATGTGTGTATGTGCATAGATCCCTGAATCTTGGTGTGTATGTGCATAGATCCCTGAAAGTAGGCAGTCAAGTCGATAAGGTTGTTAAGAAGGCATATGGAGTCTTAGCTTTTATTGGTAGGGGGATTGAATTTTGGAGACGCAACGTCATGTTGCAACTGTACAAAACTCTAGTGTGGCCGCACTTGGAGTATTGTGTGCAGTTCTGGTCCCCACATTATAAGAAAGATGTGGAGGCATTGGAGAGGGTACAGAGGAGGTTTACCAGGATGTTGCCTGGTATGGAGGGCAGGTCTTATGAAGAGAGGCTGAGGGATTTGAGGTTGTTTTCGTTAGAAAGGAGGCGGCTAAGAGGGGACCTAATCGAAACATATAAGATGATTAGAGGTTTAGATAGGGTGGACAGTGATAGCCTTTTTCCTAGGATGGAGAAAGCTAGCACGAGGGGACACAGCTTTAAATTAAGGGGTGATAGTTATAGGACGGATATCAGAGGTAGGTTCTTTACCCAAAGGGTGGTTCGGGAGTGGAATGCCCTGCCTGCAGCAGTTGTAGATGCGCCAAGTTTGGTGGCGTTTAAGAGGTTAGTTGATAAGTATATGGAAGAGAAGGGAATGGTTTAGTTTGGAGGGGCATTGCTTTTTATATTGGTCGGCGCAACATCGAAGGCCAAAGGCCCTGTTCTGTGCTGTAATGTTCTATGTTGTTGTAAGACTTAAGTCACATGTAGACATAGCAGGTAAGGATGGCAAATTTCCTTCCCTAAAGGAATTTAGTGAAGAAGATGTATTATTATGACAACTGATAATGGTTTGATAGTCACCATTACAAAGACCAGTTTTTCAATTTCAAATTATTAATTCAAGTTAAATTTCATCAGATAATGTGATGGGATTTGAATTCTTATTCCCAGAATATTAATCCAGTAATATTGCTACTACTCCACTATCTATCCAGATTTCCATTTGACTGTCATAAATATCATTAACAATTGTTGCAATTGGGTTGGGGACCAGTAAATTTTTGTTTAAAGTAGACAAAGTTTAAAATCCCAGTTACCCACTGGAAGAATAAAGTCACAAGGTTCCACAGTTTTAAGCAAACAAAGTAATCAACAATATATATCTTAATCTCTAACATTCAGAGTTAACAAGAGGCAAACATTAGTTAACAGGAGAACTGTGGTTGAACACATGACACTGCACTCCATATTAAATAGCAGATATAACCAAGACAGATAACGTGGACTTCTCAGCAACCCACCCAGACATCAGCGACAACTGTGAGTCACAAAATCTAATTACAATTCTGTCTCCCTCATGAGAGATTTCAGTTCTTCAGATCTTGGCTGAAATTTTCCCATCCCACCCACTTTAGGACTTAGTAGGAGGGGGGGGGGGTGGACCATGCAAAGTTCCATTTAACCGCGGGTGAGATTTGCCAGCCTTGCGGCGAACACAACCAGGAAGTCCTGCCTCTTGTTTTGAATTCCCCTGAAAGCCACTGTGACTCGGATGCTTCAACAACTGCTCACATCCTGATGGTTTAATATCTTCTCTTGAGACTGTGTTTTATGAGATTCACAAAGCAGCACTCTTGCCATTAATTACTGATTCAAGGCTGCTAACTTCACTAAGTGACACTGCCCTGGATTTTTCTGAGTTTCAGTCTTCCCTGCTGCATGAGTTATAAATGCTGCTCGATCAGGTGGGCTAGTTGGGCACTGAGGTAATTCAAGATACCAATATTTACCAGCCTCATGGCCAAGGGTCAATGAGGGGATCCTTCTCATCAACTTGGCAGTCCTGGATTCTTCTACCTTCTGGCAAATGCCCATGGATTAACGGGGCTCCTGACTATAATGCCTTTTTAACAAGTTAAAGACACACAGCCAGTACTTTTCTCCTCCTAGTTTGCTAATCTTTTTGGCCAACCAATCTGGGCCATTGAGCTTGACTCAGAAAGGATTATTCTGTAGGGGCAACACCACTAGGACTTGGTCTCTGAATTGGAAAGTTGGTGCTTGGATACGCCTATCTGTGAACCTTTTCATTGTGTGTGGGAATTTACAGATGCTTCTTGGCCATTGCACAATCATTGAAAGATCTTTCCCAAATATTGGAGATGGACTTCTGTGGATGTTAAAGTGTTCAGATTGAAGTTTCATAGCTTGGGAGCTAAATTGTGTGGAGGCTAAATTGTCTAAATTAAAGTTTCATGCCTTCTCTGTAACAACTAGTTACATATGCTATGCAAAGGAAAAATTAGCAGAAGGCAATTTTTCATTGAAAGAGAAAGGGTGAAAAGGTAGAATTTAATTGGCAAATATGTATACATATGAAGGATCAGAAAAATTGTTTGTTTTTGATTTTCTATAATTGACTGTAATTGCTAAGTTGCTTTTCTGTAATGTCAGAAACACTTGCAGGACAGCTGCAAGGTTTTTCTTCTTGTGCACAAGTCATTAAAGATCTCATATGGGATATGCATGGTGTTTAACATTGTTTGTACTCAAGTCGACTAAGATTGCCTAAGATTGCTGGTATCCAGGATCTCTGATACTTCAATATGGAGACGTCCTCCCTGGGATTATAAAAATATTTCCTTTAGCAGTTTAGGGCACTACATATCTCATGTTTATAAATTAGTATAAAGTGGGTGAAGCCCCCTTTATCTTTTGGGGATTGCCTAGTTGTGAACAGCAGGAAGCCTAAACTCTTATTCCAATCATGAGAATATTCCAGGCAGTGGCCCTAATCATGGCCCTGTTCAAAGTAAGGTGATATCATTCTAGTGCCCTCTGAGACTGCCAAGGATTTAAGTTGGGTTATAGTTACATTGTGCACAACTGTCTGAATTACTTGTGACTGGAAGTTCAGTCCCTGATGTGATTGACTTTCTGCAGTGATAGAGGGTGCAGAAGTGGGTCAGCCTTTGGCTGTGATCTTCTGGAGGGGGATATGGTAACTTAGGGGAATTTGATAGAAAAATTCATTGACGAGGATATTGGTAACCAGATTTGGTTTTAGGTCGGCAGCCCACAAAATCTAAAAGTTCACCAAATGCTGGGATGCGCTGGTGAGGGTCGGTTTAAAAGCAGCCCCAGATTTTCCTGCAATTTGGCAAATTTTGAAATGTTCGGCTACATTGGACCACAGGCAAGGCCAATGAAAGAGCTTACTGATGTGGGCTAAACTTTCACTGATGCCCACGAGTCCAGCCATTTGGATGACATGGGCAAATTTTAGAATTTCTTGACCAGTAAAGTGAAAGTTTATTTATTAGTCACAGGTAAGATTTACATTAATTATGCTATGAAGTTCTTTTGAAATTCCCCTCATTGCCACAGTTCAGCACCAGTTCAGATTAATGCACCTAACCAGCACGTTTTTCAGAATGTGGGAAAAAACCAGAACACCCAGCGAGAACCCACAGAGACATGGAAGAGCATACAAACTCCACACAGATAGTGACTCAAGCTGGGAATCAAACCTGGATCCCTGGCGCTGTGAAGCAGCAATGCTAACCACTATGCCACCATGCTGCCCCAGGGGACAAAGGAATCTGATGGATACTGTTCACCCTCCATCTCTAGGCTTCTTGGGTGCATCTCCAATTCTGCATTACTGCAGTTGGTAACATTGCAGGAGGTGGATAACTTCCACTTCCTGTCAGGCGGTCTGCGCTACTTTCCTCGCCAGAGGGTTTGCCTCTATGTTTTAATCAGAGGCTTCAGCCAAGCACCTAATCCCCTTCAATCAGGACTCTATTAATCTAACTTCTGGTTTATCTTGCAGGGACACTAGGTCTCGGCTGATTCAGTTTGCCTGCCTAGCCTGATACTGAGCTACTCCAGAGCTGTTGAAAACCCCTGACGTGACCTGTAGCTGTTCAGTTTCTCTCTCTCTGTCTGGCTGGTCTAAAACTATTGGGGTGGTGACCACCTTGCTACTCATCAAATTGTTTCTGAGTAGGAAGTTGTTTCAGTTACCAGCAGAAATTGCAGCAAAGGCAATGTAGATGGAGGCGAAGTATTTCAGCTGAGCAGAACTCCTTGTCTGAGAGGCTGCTAGTTAGATGGTAAGTAGCAGACTGAGCTATATAGTTTGGCACAGCAATATTACTGGTCCCACAAGCCAGAGGCCCATGTTATTTGACTCCCGCACCTCCATCAGACCTTTGACAAAGGATGTATTTCCTTCGTCTGGATTCCCAAGACTGTTAAATGTCTCAAGCATTAGGAATTGAAAGGAAGGTGACGCCTTTGTCTGAGCAGACAATCCTTCTGGACAGTCTGGGTTGTTAATTGCAGATGACCTTTGTATTTGAAGTAGATGACCTCTCCTTGAAGTGAGGCTGTACAGCCCACAAGAGGTTGTTATGGCTCCTTGAAAATAACAAGGTGTAAATTCTCCTGAAACTGTTAGGTAGCTCTTTTGTTCAGGCCATAGACAACTTGGTTCAACAATTTTAAAGGTCTTTGCTCAGTTTTAAAATTTTAAAAATAGCAATGAACATATCTATAGATATTTTATAAAAAATACACAGTGTGATATTTTAATTCCTCACAACAAATGATGAGGAATGCCCATTTAGTCCATTTAACCTCTTCATCCATTCAATATGATAATGGCTGATGTACAACCTAATTCTATTTACCCACCTTTGTCTCCTATCCCTTGAGACGTGTCGTTAACACAAATCTATCAAACAACAATTGACACAGCATCAACTGCTGTTTGCAGAAAAGAATTCCAAATTTCTACATGTTGAAGTGTTTCCTAACTTCACTTCAGAAAGATCTGGCTCTAATGTTTGGTAGCAAAAGCCACTAGCTTTCAGAGCATTTCTCCTTCATCAAGTGAGTGGGATTTCAGTTCACAAACAGGGCATATAAAAACACAAACTCAATTTACAAAATAATGGTTGGAATTCCATTGTGTCTTTTATATGCCTTGTTTGTGAACAGAAATCCCAGTCACCCAATGAAGGAGCAAAGCTCTGAAACTAATGGTTTGTGCTACCAAATAAACCTGTTGAACTTTAACTTGGTGTTGTGAAACTTCTTACTGTGTTTATCTCAGTCCAACACCAGCATCTCCACATTTAATATTTAGATCCCTAGTATTAGATTCCCCAATAAACAAAAATACTTTCACCCTATCTAATGTTTCAGTTCCTCTTAACGTCTTGCAAAATTCAATCAGATCACCCAATCATTCTAAATTCCAAGAAATACAATTTGTATAATTTCACCATATAATTTAACCTATTGAATTCAGATATCAATCTGGTAAATTTATGCTGCACTTCCTTCGAATGGCCAACATATCCTTTCTAAGCAATAGCACTCAGAACTCCTCTCAATATTCCAGGTGAAACCTAACCAGCAATTTGTGTAGTTGAAGCATGATTTTAAACCTGTTTGCATTCTAGCGCATGAGATATAAAAGCCAATATCGCTTTAATTTTTTGTTTATTTTTTGCCCCTTTCATGATATTGGAATAGTTTAGGTTAGAGGGTCCACTGGCCGGCGCAACATCGGGGGCCGAAGGGCCTGTACTGCGCTGTAATGTTCTATGTTCTATGATATTTGAACAAAGTGGACATGAGGAAGATGTTTCCATTAGTACAAGACACTTGGATATGAGGGCACAGACTTGGAGTAAAGGAATGGCCCTTTAGAACTGAGGTGAGGAGGAATTTCCTGAAGCAGATATTTGATCTGATTTAATTTCTTTATTATTGTCACATGTATTAACATATAGTAAAGAATACCATTCATAAAGAAGGAAACAAGACAGTGCAGAATGTAGTGTTATAGTCGTAGCTGGGGTGTAGAGAAAGATCAACTTAATGTGAAGTAAATCCATTCAAAAATCTGACAGCAGCAGGAAAGAAGGTGATCTTGAGTGGGTTGGTATGTGACCTCAGGCTTTTGTATCTTTTCCTGAAGGAAGAGAGAATGGCAAAGAGAGAGTGGTGAATCTATGGAATTCATTGTCACAGAAGGCTGTGAGGGCCAGGTTATTGAGTGTATTTAAGAGAGATAGAAGGTACCTGATTGGTAAAGTCTCATAGCTTACTGGAGGGGGGGAGGGGGTGCGGTGAGTGGGAAGCGGGACAACAGGGTTGAGAAATTTATCAGCCATGATTGAATGGGGGAGCAGCTTCGTTGGGCCGAATGGCCTAATTTTGCTTCTAAATATTATGGTCTTTTCACATATCTGGACTCCAATGTCTTTTTGGACGACCAGTGTTTCTAATTTTTTCCTCATTTTGAAAGTACTGTAATCCACTCTTTTTAGGCCTACATGCTTTCATTGAAACCAAATTTGCCACAGTTTTTTTTGCCAATTCAATTAATCCATTGGTGTGTGTTGTAATTTGATTCTTCCATCTCTATTGCTGACAATGCCAGCTGTATTTGTGCCATGCTAAATTTGGACACGCTCTCCCTCTCTCTCCAAGTCTTTCATTTGACTCCCTGTGAGAGTGTCTTTATTTGGTTCCCCCGCCCCCACCTTCCGAGTCTCTTTATCTGCCTCTCTCAGACCCTGTTTGTCTTTGAATGACTAGTTGACTCTGCTGCCTATTTTTGGCTCTACCCCCAGGAGCCGAACTACCCGGATCATTGACGTCAGGCGGCTGCTGGAAAAAAAAAGCCATCTTTGTTGCGAGCCCAGAGACGGAGCAGTCGGGAGAATCCTGTTGAATATCCCAAAAAAACTCCAGTGAGAGGCAGAGACAGCGAGAGAGAGCGAGGAAGAGAGAGAGAGAGGAGAGAGAGAGGAACAAAGAAGAGTACAATGTAAGTACATTCAGCACAATACACACACACAGAGAGGGGCTGGCAGTCAGCTCTGTAATACTATAGCACACATACAGCTCTCTCCAGCCTTTGATGTACAGATTTTGTTGATCCTGTCGTTCACAGGTGAAGAGGCTGCTGTCCTCTCGCGTTAGTGCTGAAAGACTGAGCAAAGTGTCCCTGTCCATTCCAACTCGGTTCCTCAAATGTCTGGAAGAGAGTGGCTCAAGAGATGAATGTTGGAGACTTGTTGCAGTGCTGCTGAGACCAGCCAGCCTCCCCTCCCACTCAGTGTGAGCAGCCCTCACGCTGGAAGTCGTGGAGAAAGAGCAACACGTTTCCCATCGAAATGGTTGCGAGGTGTGGCACTCTTTCAGTACCTATGTCGCCGTGTCTGTTTGTTCCCGCCCGCCCTTGCTTTTGAATGTGCTGTACCGCACCTTCATGTTTAATATGTGCTGTGACTGACACTCTGCCCAACAGGGGAAAACACTGTGAATGTGTCTGGAAAGTTAATCACCCCCCCACCCCCCCACTTTAGGCAATCCGTGGCTGGCGATATGACGATAGTGAAGCTTGAAGCTGGAACGATTTAATCATAACCCTAAATCCCCAAGGGAATTGAGCCTAACTTCGGAAAATAAATAGTGTGATTCCCTAAGAGAGTGTTCTCTTTCTCTCGCCTATGGAAATTGCATGGCAGATGTTTGTAACAGGATACTATTTCCAAAACGGCGCTATTAATAGACTGTTAAGAGCTTAAAATCAGCTTTAACTGATATGTGCGCGATTAATGCGTTTGATACAAGTGTCAGCGGATTCTTAAATGGACGCCCAAATCTATCCGGATACTAATACAAAATTCTGTGAATGCTGGAAATCTGAAATAAAAGCAGAGAATACCGGAAATATTCAGCACGTATCGGTGAGGTTTCCCCCACTACTGAGCATTAAGGCAACTGGCAATATTATTCCCAAGAGTGACTTGTTTTGGTAGCAAACTGACTTTGGATTCCCTTTCTCGCATGTTTATCTAGTCAACCCACTTTCCGTGCAGTCTGATCAGTCCCTGTCATCCAACCGGAAACCTATAAGAATTTCAAAGGGTCATTGTCATTCTTTGAAAATAAAAATGTGCACATTGTATTTCTGAATGCAACAGAGATGGAGTAAGGCGAAGTTCAAACTGGAGCCCAGTGCGTTTGGAATATCACAATACATGTATATTTTATATCCAATCAGGATATAATTTGTGTGTTTGAATTTTATTTCTGCGCCCAGAATGTGATCTTTGAATTTTTTCTTCTTCCTCCCACTCCACCATCATCAAATGCTCTCAGAGGCACTGGTATCCCTTGGATACTCAGTCAAATGGTCAGGTTTTATGCATGTGCATGCATGAGTGATAGCAACTATAGGCGAATCATAACGGAAGCTAATTGAGGTCTCACCCAGCAAGGATTGCTGCTAGTGACTGGCATTGTAAATTCTCTTTCTGCATCCCATTTTCCCTGTATCGATATTAGTCACACAATCCAGTGTTGGACGTGTTGCTGAAACTTGTTGCCACAAGCATTTTGTACAGTCAGTAGCTAAGCTCTGATGAGGGCGAAAGGCGAAACATATTCTTTTTGACGTAGAAAGTACAGCGGAGCATTTTGAGAAAATGAATACTTATCACATAATGTTTATTCATAAGCACTCAGTGCCATTCGTACATTGCTTAAATTCATATACCTACGCGCCCCCCATCCCGTTAATCATATTATCTGTGGATCATTCATACTCCAAAAATCAGACATTGTTCTTATTGCCAAACATTGACGTCAATAAGACAGCTGTCATTAGCCTGGCACTTGATATTTACCAGAAATTTTCAATCTGCTGTTAAAGCCTAGTTGATTTCACCAGCACTTTGTTGCATGAAATGGCCGTGGCTTTATCTTGGTTGTCGAATTATTGCATTATGCCTTCCATGATATGATTCTCCTATATAAAACAATGTGTTAATCAATTTACCATGAGTATTGGCATGGGAGACTCAACAGCATTGTAGTAAAAGCTCAAATAACCTTATTCATGGAAGTAATTTTCAAATTAGAAAATGGGAAATATATCATTTAATGTGATGCATTTAAATGTGGCAAATCTTGACTACTTTTTCAAGATGCACATAGAAAGTAAAAGGTGACTTCTTTAAATCTCAGGGAGAGAAAGTAGTCGCTGTATTAGACAGTTGACTATCAACCAAAAAGTGCCTGCAGCGTTGGGCATGGTGGCACAGCTGTTAGCATTGATGCCCGATCACTGTGCCACGGACCCAGGATCGATTCCCGGTTTGGATGACTGTGTGTGTGGTGTCTGAATGTTCTTCCACATCTGTGTAGGTTTCCTTTAAGTGTTCTGGTTTCATTCCACAATCTGAAAGACGTGCTGGTTAGATGCAATGGTCGTGCTAAATTCTCCCTCAGTATACCCAAACAGCCACTAGAGTGTGGTGATTAGGAGATTTTCACAATAACTTCATTGCAGTGTAAGTCTACTTGTGACACTAATAAATAAACACAAACTTAAACTCAGGCATAGGAGGCATAGTAGAACAGTCAGCACCAGTTAGGCACCACAGTCATAGTATTGCTGCTACATGCATGTCAGAAGGCATTGCCCAAGGAGCCACAGGACCGTCAGAATCCTAGTCACAAAACTCTGCTGCCAGCACCTGCTCTTCCCATAATGGCTTTGGAAGGGATGATAGATTAAATAGCATATCTCTGAGAGGAAACACTCTGACACTGAAAGGCAGCATTAACTGAAAGTGCCAAAATTCATAACACACCTAAGGAAGGAAGTATACTGGCTGTGCAAGTTTGCTGGACATTAGTGCTCTGTGTTTTATGTCAAAACAACGTAAGTCCAGCTTAAAATGACAATAAATGGAATTTAATGAACTTGAGTGTGAAAATAGGTTGGACACAATTATTTGGCAGAAATGTTTTACCCCTTGAAGAAATTATGTAATATTTAATTTCTGGGTAAGGATCTCGTATTGATGCCTAGCAGAGAAAACTTGCTTGCTGCATTATTGTATAACTGCAAGCAAATGCCTTCTTGATATTTATACTTGGTATCAAAGGCCAGAGATTGTGTCTATCACGAGCACTTCCATTTTTTGATATTACTGGCACTCCTATGTAAAGTTCAGTGCTTGTAAATCACCAAGAGTTTTCCCAGTGGTGGCCCAAAACCTGGAATATGAATAGAAAATTTATATTCACTGTCTTCTGAATGAAGACTCTTGTTTTTTCAGTGTACCTCCTTTCATGCACAGTTCCACATGGGCAGGATTAGTGCACTCCCTAAGTCTTTAATTGCCATTACACGCAATATGAGCATATTTGTGCCTTTCCACAATTTAGCATCAGAAAATGTACGGTGAGCAAACTTTAGGCTGGATGCCCTGATATTGCTAAAATAATTTATTTTTAGGCTATTGCTAATGTAAATGGAATTGCTTAGTTTTTAAAATTATTGATATTGCTTAGTAATATCCATGTGCTGAGACCTAATTAATATTGTCATTGAAAATAACATGAGAGCAAAAACATTGCTAGCTGTTTTAAATCACCTCAAAACTTAAAACTGTTTATGCTATGGGTAGTTTTGTGTGCGGTGATTTCCAGTTACATTTTAGAAGCAACTCCAACAGAGATAATAATTGCTTCTAAGTAGGTAAGAATTATGATTGTGAGATGTAAGATAAGAAACAGTTTGCTGTGTAGATACATTTTTCAAAGCCAACCAAGGCATTTGCAACTTTATTAATCATGATTGTGAGCTTGCAACTCTCCACTTCTGTTGCTTTTTGGAAATTCCACGTTTTGTTTCCAGTAATTTTCTCCTTTCTTTTCCCAAAGAATATCACTTTTCTTAGGTTACAATTCCATGGGCACCAGCAGCTCCTTGTATCCAACCTAAGTCAGATAGTGAAACATCAACAGCATATTTGACTGTGGAGGCATTGGTGTTGAATCTAGTCTTTATGGTGAAAGATACTTCAAACATCTCATTAATACTAAGAAATACAGAGGATGAATTAATTACCCTTACTAGAAGAGTAGCATTAGACAAACTAATGGGGCTAAAGGCAGATAAGAGCTGGTTCTGACAGCTTACATCCTCAGATCCTAAACAAAGCAGCTGCAGAGATAATGGCTGCATTGGTTGCAATTTTCCAAAAGTCATGGGATTCTGGAGAAATAGCAAAGGATTGGAAAATTGCCAATGTAAGACCTCCATTTAAAAAAGGAGGGAGGCAAAAACCGGGTAACTTTAGGCCAATTAGCCTAACATATATTGTTAAAAAAATATTGGAATCAAGTATTAAGAAAGTGAGAGGAGCAGATTTTGAGAATCATAATCTAATCAAGCAGAATCAGCATGACTTTGTGAAGGGGAAAATCATGTCTGACTAATTTATTAGGGTTGTTTGAAGAACTTTTAACCAGAGCAGATAGAGGAGAACCAGTAGATATGTGGTATTCAGATTTCCAAAAGGCATTCGACAAGGCACCTCATAAAAGGTTACATCATAACATAAAAACCCATGGTGTTGGACATAGTGGTGACTATTCTCCCATCCTGCTGCACTAAAAAAATTTTGTCTCACGGGACTGGATTTCCAACAACTTCTGTGCCACTGGGAAATCGGATGGAAGGTGGGGTCAGCATTTAAATAGTATTTAACATACTATTTAAATACTATTAGCAGGCTCGGGACTGAATTCTCCGGGTCTGCTAGATCTCCAACCTCAGCAGAGTACTTCATTTTAGTGAGGATTACACTATTTCCCCACTGACAGGGAGCTACTAGCCTGACCCCACTGACATGACGGGGCCTCCCAGGGGATCAGGCGGTGACAATGGTGCTCCCTGGACATGGGCACCCAGGCAGTGCCAGCCTGTGACCCCGGTATTACCCAAAGGCAAAATGGCAATGCCCTTGGGCTACCTATGCCCAATGGGCAGTGCCAAGGGGCGACCTTGGCACTGCCCATCGGGCACAGGCAAAGCCAAAGAAGCACCTAACCAGCCCATCTTATCTCACTAGTCCCCCTGACACGAAGAGACAATTTAACATGGCCAATCAACCTAACCTGTGGGAGGAAACTGGAGCACCTGAAGGAAACCCATGCAGACATGATAAGAATGTGCAAACTCAAATATATCTAATTCTCTAATAACGCTTATCTGGGAATTCATTTAAATGGTCATAATTTTCCATTTATTAATTTTAATTTGTAACATGATCCTTTTTTACCATCACAGAAGCAGCATTTTCTGCACCATGTGGCAAATACATTAGTTAACAAGCTTAAGTTTAAAGAGCTTGTTTCAGTTCTATGTTTAGTTTCTACTTCCCTTAACACACAACTTCATATCCCAGGTGTCATCTGATTTTTCTTTAATGGAAATAATTTTAAGTCTTCAGACTTTTCAGATCTTGGAGACTTAACATTTGGATAATATTTAATTGTCTACAAAAGAAAGGAAAATGCAATATTGGTAATTATTCAGCTTTCTCTATGCAAAGGTGATTCAATATTCCTCCACGTTGTAGTTTTGTCTACTGTATTGATACAGACTTTGATAATGTAATTCTTATGCTTTTGCTGTTATGTTTTGGTTGCACATTTAGAAGACTGCTAAAATGGAATTAATGAATTAAAAGAACAACTCAAGTACTTTATGAACAAATGGATTCATGACATTTGTTGCACGAAACGCTAACTGAATTTTCCTTCAATACAGACTGTATGAAGGATGATACTATTTGTACACTGACTGCACAAAAGGAATGAGTCATCTTTTGTGAATTATGTCGTATAGAAGGAGGCCAGTTGGCATACAATCTATCATACAGTGCTGTTAGACAAGGAGTTCCAGACTTTTGACCCCATGACAGTGAAGGAACATCAATATGGTTCCAAGTCGTGATGATGGGGTTGATTCTCCCAGCCTGCTGCACTGCTCAAATAGTGCAGTGGGCCAGAGACATCAGCACCCATTTTGCGGGATTCCTGCTGGGTGTCACGGTCACCATGCATCTCCAAAGGTAAGTTTTTTGGCATCAACAGCTCTGTGCCGGAAATGGGCCAAGGGAATGACATGCACTGGGGAAGAGCATCTTTTGTGGGGGGGGGGGTGCGGGGGAGATGATCGTGGTCGGGGTAGATGCTGCCACTCTGCAAAAGAATCAATGGGAGATGGAGGGAGTGAAAGCAATTGGGACTAGCCAACTGGCTTAGGGGGAGGGGATGTGGGGCTGCCAGGATGTCAAGGCTGGTCTTTGGTAGGGTGTCAGGATTGTAATGGGAAGGAGAGATCAGGATGGGTGAGAGGGTTGGGACTGTCCAGTGGAGCCCAGAGCGGAGTTGAGGAAATCGAGGATGGTAGGAGAGCTTGTGGCGGGGGGACCTGGGCTGGCTTGAGGAGGTCCAGGAGACCAGCAATCGAGGTGGGGTGGTCAGAAGGCCAGCAATGGGATCGGCCGGCAATGGGATGGATTGGGGTAGGGGGGGCGAATGTAGGAAGGATTGGAGGGGAGCACTGCACATTTGCCGATCTTTGCACTGACAGATCTATTTTGAAAAAGATAGTTACCTTAAAATCAGCTGTGACTTTTTTACCCCCAAGATAGAATGACCTCAGTTTTTGACTAAGATCAAGTTTAGCTTTTGACCCTGTACCCGATGCACAGTGGTCCGCTTAGCACTGTACTGCTGGCTTCCCGGGCAGGAATAAGCTCTGACTCCTACTTTCCAGAGGGAATTACTCTAGGGATCTCTGTGGCGAATCACTCTGGTAAGTACACTTAAAAAATAGCACTGGAATTTACTCCAATTTTCTCCATGAGAACTTAGAATTTTTTGGGGAGCATCTCAGCCATTGATTAATTTGGAAGGGAAGTTGTAGGTGGAGCTGTTCCTGTGTGTCTGCTGTCCTTGTCCTAAATAGTAAAAGTTGCAAGCTTAGAAGGTGCTTTTGGAGGAGGCTTATCAAGTTCCTGCCATTCATCTTGTCCCTCTGCTGTCACTGTGCATCAGCAGTGGAAGGAGTGAATGTTTAGGGTAGTTGATGGGGTGCTTATTAAGAGCTATTTCGTCCTAGATGTTGTACTTCTTGAGTAACATAGCTATGTTTCCTGATGATACAAAGCTAAGTGTGAACATAGGCTGTGAGGAAGACACAGAGGCTACAAAGAGATAAAGACAGATATACATGTATGGAAAAATAATAGAACATAGAACATTACAGTGTAGTACAGGCCCTTCGGCCCTCAATGTTGCGCCGACCAATGTAACCAATTTTATGACCCTCTATCCGAGACTATTCCAATGCTATCCATATGCCTGTCCACTGCCCATTTGAACGCCCTTAAACTTGATGAATCCACAACTGCTGCAGGCAGGGCATTCCATGCCCTTACTACCCTCTGAGTAAAGAACAGATGCTAATCTGTCCTATAACTACCACCCCTTAAATAAGGTGACTGATGGAGCATAGGTATAAGAGTAAGGAGATTATGCTGAACTTTTACAAGAAACTAGTTAGATATTAGCTGAGTTCTAACTAATGTCTTGTAAAAATTCAACATAATCTTATTCTGTGCCCTATGCTCCATCTACAGCTCTGAATGCCACACTTTAAGAAGGATGTGAACACACTGGAAAGAGTGCAGAACAGATTTCCAAGAACATTTCTAAGATAAGAAACTTCAGCGATGAGGATAGATTAGAGAGGTTGGGATTGTTCTCCTTGGAGAGAAGAAGACTAAGAGAAGAGTTGGAGGTAGTTCGGTCACATCTAGAGTACAGTTTGATCATCAGAAGAATGTGATTACAAAGATGTTGCCGGAGATGGAAAATTTTAAGGATGAGGGAAGATTAGATAGGCTGGGTTGTTTTCTTTGAAACAGCAGAAAGTGCAGGGGAATTTATTTTAGGAGTAAAAAATCATGCCTAGAGGGTGGTGGGAGTCTAGATCAGTGCTTAATAGGATGGTAGAAGCAGAAGTCCTTATCACGTGTAAAAAAAACTTGAGTGCCACAACATACACAACTATGGACCAGTAGCTAGAAAGGGGAATGTGGCCAGAAAACTCTTTACTTATCTGCACAAAATGATTGACTGAATGGTCTTTTCCTCTTTTAACGCAGAGGAAACATAACCTTCTATGTTAGTAAATCTGAGTCTGGGAGATATTCGGAAGGTGAATGAGCCATTATCAGCCCATCCAAAGTCAGTAGATAGAAACCCTTCAGCAGAATCTTTGGGTGGCAGCCTCCACTAGTTTCTTTAAGGAATGCTGGTCCGGCTGCTATGCATTTGAGGGACTTGATTGGCACATGCACTGTGTATACTGAGGTCAGTTGTCAATCTCTTCAAGGAGATTGGCAACTGACCTGGCATTAGCTCTGATTTGCATAACACCAGCTTCAGGAGAACAGCAGGGATAACTACTGGGTGCCTGACCCAATATGATCAACAGCACACTTCAGTGTAAGCATGTCATGTTTAACACTGTCACATCTTTTACTGTTCAAAAAAAACTGTGGCTGCACAATCACAATTTTTGGCCAATAGATATTAGATATTAGGTATTAAGTGTCTAATATCTGTGGTATTTTTAATGCTGGATAATAGCAGTACTCCCTACATCAGACAATACATTACTGTGTTAAAGGCAGTAATGTATTGAAGAACTTTAGATAACACAACAGAGAATAAGTGGATGGATTCTGACTACACCAATTGTTTAAATTCATACTAAATAAGTGTTAGTTTATATCAATCTATCATGAAAAAGTTTACCATCTACACACACTTGTCTGTGAAATCTTTATTTGTGATAATGCATTTTTGTTTTATTTTTGTTATTTTTACTTTATAAACTCTTATGTTTTCATTTATAATGAAAGCTACTGACCTAAACTTATTTTTCAAACTTTCCATCCAACACCTGCATCTTGGCCTCCCCACTTGTCCACTGCCTCTTGTCTCTGAGGCTCCTCCCAGGTCTCCTGAACTTTGCCAACTGTCCATTGTTAACATCTTGCAATTTGATTTTCAGTTTGGCTGTTCCAGCCTACTATTTCCACATCAACAGATAGATCAAATGTTTGATGGAAGCACTTGGAATCTGGGTAGATGGGGATAAAGTAGGCTGCAAGAAAGTAGTCAAGGTTCAAAATACATATAAGAAGATATTCTACTGGAGGATGGTAGGAGTCAGGAATTCACTGTTTAAAAGGGTGATGGGGGCAGAGACCTAATAATATTTAGAAAGTATTCAGATGTGCACTTGTGATGAAAAGACTTGCAAAGCTACATACCAAGAGCTGGAAAATGGGATTAGAATGGTTGGATGGTTTGTCTTTGACGGCACAGATTCAGTGGGCCGAAGGGTTTTTTTCTGTATTGTAGACCTCTATGACTCTAATATAAATTCTGAGACAGAGTGACATACAGGTCTAAATATAAACTGGGAAATAAGCAAATTTCCATGAAACCTCTGAAAGATTTTCCAACGAAGTGTTGTTGGATGGACATATTGCTGAAATACCAATACAATGTACAGGTAAAATATGAATGAGTGATTCAATGACACACATGGCTAAAATGTTAAAGAAAGAGAAATAAAATGAGAGGAGATTTATAGACAAGGACAAAGATTTATAGACAGGACTAACAGAGGAAGATAAAAATCAATATTGGAGATAAAGAAAGATCAGATGCACTAATCAAGGGGAAGAAAGAAATGTTGGAAGCAATGAGATGAAGCAAGGGCGAAAAGTCAGATGAAGGGGCCAGAGAAGCTTCAGGCCAAAGGATAATATAAAAATGAAGATCATGATTATATAGGAATAACAATGAGTGATCGATTATTGAGACATGTATTGGGGTACACTGAAAAGTATTGTTTCTTGCAGACAAAGCATACCGTTCATACAGTATATAGGGGAGAAAGAAAGGATAGAGTGTGAAGTTACCACACCATGGGAGATCTATTAGCATTTAAGTTGTACTGTGATGCGGTCTTTTGCCTTTTTGTCTGAATTTTGGAATCTGTAATTTTCCAGTCTGTTGCCAATTTCTTAATGTTTCTATTGACTGCTGCCATTAATCCGTTTATTCATTTAAGAGTCCCCAGCTTGCACAACACACTACTGTTTTTATTTACTTATATTAGTTCTATATGTATTACAATACTAATGTACACAGAATTATTCAAACAGTTCCATTGTGAAACTCTGTCTAGTTTGAAGCTCAGACTGGGAATTGATCTGCACAAGCTTGTTGATTTTGGTGAAGGAATTGGTGGAATCCTACAACTGACCATTATGATTCTAGCTCAGGAAAGGAAGAATCATGAGTTTCTAGTAATGATAAGAATCCAATAATTTAATTTGGGAATCTTAAAGATAAGGCAGAGAGATGACTTTTCCAATTTGCCGGCTATTTGAATTTGTATCTGAAGGAAGACAAATTAAGCAAATTAAATAGGAGAAATGTCCAAAGATTAACAATTAGTTTGACAGTGAGGGCACAAAGTTTATTTTTCCACTTGCGGATGAGGCCTTACCAGGGGCCATAAAAATGAAAAAAGCAAAATACCGAGAATACAGACAGAAAATACTGGATGTACTCAGCTCCTCGGTGCCATTTGTGGAGAGAAACAGAATGGAGAAGGCAGGGGCGATGAACAGTTCCTTTGGAGTGAAGCATATACTGAGACAAATATTTGGTTATCAAAAAGAACCAAGGTGAATGGTCACCTTCTGTGCTGTAACTATTCTGTGAGAATGATATTATTCATGCAGAATAAGCAAGCATTCAATATAAATGTATTAATCAACACTGGTGACAAGAAGCCTCTGAAATCGTACTTAATATTAGCCAAAGCCCACAAAAAAGCTGGAGGGAGGAATCAAACAGAACATACACCACTGGTTATTATCAACAGTGTGACTTTAAATAAGTTATTGCAATGGCATTAGCAAACATTGGAGATAAGATTCATTACAGAGTATGATTTGTAAATTAATTAATAAACCCCAATTTTTTAAAAAATTGAAGAAACCCAAAGGCCTTTCTTAATACCAGGATGTTCAAAACCTGTCTGATATATTTAATCAGTTAGATTTGTTTTTCATTCTTCTGATCTTTCTCTATCAGAAAGTCACTCATTTGGAGCATGATTTTGTTTTGTTTTTGTGTTTGAAACAGTACAAATACAATTAGAAGTGATGGTCAGTTTTAAAAAGATCAACTCGAATACAGTTTATATCATGAGTTCTCAAGTGCAGGTTCACAGCTCCTCGGGGTCCATAAAAAGGTTTTGAGAGGTTTGCCAAACCTGCAGATTATTTCTAAGATTTCCTGTTGATGTTCTATTGCTCTACAATCGATAATCACTGGCGTATTACTGTCAATGATGTAGTTTAATTCTTAGAACCGATTATCTTTCAATGGACAGACACTTGGTTTAAAGGATTGACGGCCCCAGTGTCAAGGACAAAGATCTCAAGCAGATGTGTTTGTAAAACAGGCAAAGGCACCTGTTTGAACAGAAGCAGCTTGCTGCATAAGTGAGTGAAAGATGCAATATTTCAGGCCAGCCATATTTTTGCCTTTCTACATCCCATCACAGCGTGAGACAGACCTCAGGGAGCAGAGAGTTTAGTAAATAAAATGTTTAATTCCAGAATGTATCAAGAGTAACACAAAGCATGGTCCTGAGTATCTTACTCTGTCATGCACTATAATGATACCTCCTGTTTTTGTTTTTGCAAACATTTCCTCTTAATTCCACACAATAGCCTTAATGCCCATGAAATGATTTGGTAGTCAGTCTTTGTAATGTGGTCGCAATTGCCTGCCTTTAAATAGGATTGCAATACCATGGCGTTGAACTTGTGGGGACTGCTTGACAGATACTGCTTGATCTGTTGTTCTCTGTCTGGAGATAAAGGTGATATGAAAATATGTTCCATCTGAAAGCATGGTATCACATTTCTTGATATTGTCAATGTTAACTCCTGTTTAATTGAGTGACAGGCTGTAAGCATTAAACAATAATCTTCTGCTTTAAGGCCAAAAAAGCCTCTTTGAATGGTCAAACTTACATTTGCATTGTCCCTTTTAATTCTTACATAGGTTGGAGTTTGCAATTTTTGGTGGCAAAATTGACAGTGTTTACTGTTATTGCACCTCCGAAATTGACAACAATTTCTGGAATTCCACAAGCACAGGTAAACATGGAAATCCAGAATTTGCTGTCAGTAATTTTATCCTTCAACTTTGAATGGACTATTCAGGTATCCACAGTATAATATCAAATGGAAGTTACTGAACTAATGAGATCTTGACTTTTACACTAAGTATCAATATTAACTGTTGAGAAAAGCATGGATGTTAGGGAATCTGGGGGAATAAACAGTGATGTCTTGAGGAGTGTATGTATAACAGAGAAGGAGGTGCTGGAAGTCTTAAAGCACATCCAGATAGATAAATCTCCAGAACCTGATGAAGAGTATCCCAGGACACTGTGGGAAGTTAGGGAAGAAATTGAGGGTCCACTAGCAGAGATATTTGAATTATCGATAGTTACAAGTGAGGTGCCTGAAGATTGGAGAATGGCAAATGTTGTGCTTTTGTTTAAAAAGGGCTGCAGGAAAAAGCATGTAAACTACATAGCAATGAGCCTCACATCTGTAATGGGTAAGTTGTTGGGAGGTATTTTGAAAGAAGGATACACTTGCATTTAGAGAAGCCAGCATGGCTTTGAGAGTGGAAAATCATGTCTCACAAATTTGATTGAGTTTTTTGAAGGGGTAACCAAGAAGATTGGTGAGGGCAGTGCAGTTGATGCAAGGCCTTTGACAAAGTATTGCATGGTAGGTTGTTGCATAAGGTTAAATCTCACAGCATCCAGGGTGAGGTAGCTAAATGGATATAAAATTGGCTTGATGATGGAAGCCAAAGGTGGTTGTAGAGGGTTGTTTTTCAAACTGAAGGCATGTGACCAGTGTTGTGCCTTAGAGATTGGTACTTGGTCCACTGTTATTTGTCATTTATATTAATGATTTGGATGAGAATCTTGGAGGTATGGTTGGTAAATTTGCAGATGATAACAAGATTGGTGGCATAGGGGACAGTGAAGAAGGTTATCTAGGATTGTAATGGGGCCAGTGGACTGATAAATGGCAGATGAAGTTTAATTTAGATAAATGCAAGATGGTGTATTTTGATAGATTGAACCAGGAGAGGACTTGCTCGGTTAATGGCAAGGTGCTGGTTGGAGTTGTAGAAGAAATCTAGGGGTACAGCTTTATAGCTCCTTGAAAGTGAAGTCACAGGTGGACAGAGTGGTAAAGATGGCATTTGACATGCTTGGTTTCATTGGTCAGAACATTGAATACAGGAATTGGGACATCTTGTTGAAGACATTACTAAGGTCACACTTGGAATACTGCATACAGTTCTAGTCACCCTATTAGAGAAAGGATATTATTAAATTAGAAAGAGTGCAGAAAATACTTACTAGGATGCTACCGAGACTTGATGGTTTGAATTATGAGGAGAGGCTGGATAGACTGGGACTTTTTTCTTTGGAGATTAGGAGGCTTAGGGGTGATCTTATAGAGGTCTATAAAATAATGAGGGACTTAGATCAGCTAGAAAGTCAATATCTTCCCAAAGATAGGCGAGTCTAAAAATAGAGGCATAGGATTAAGGGGAGAGGGGAGAGATATAAAAGAGTCTAGTGGGATAATATTTTTCACACAGAGGATGGTGCATGTCTGGAACAAGCTACCAGAGGTATTGGTAGAGGTGCATTCAATTTTGTCTTTTAAAAAGCGTCTAGACAGTTACATGGGTGAAATGGGAATAGATGATATGGGTCAAACATGGGCAAATTGGGACTAACTTAGGGTTTTAAAAAAATGTGGCAGCATGGACAAGTTGGGCCAAAGGGCCTGTTTCCATACTGTAAACCTCTATGATTTTAAGTTTTAACTGTAAAAGCCTTTGAAAAATTATAACTGAGTTTTTAAATGGTGATTAAATTATTTCTGAACAGCCTCTGAGAAAATGAATTTTATATGTAATGTCATATTCTTCTATTATGACAAATCACACGGTTCCAACAATTTTTTAAAATGATATTTTGGCATCTGCCCTAATTCCATGTGTATGCCCCAATGTTTTGTTTTTGGCTGTTTTGTAATTTTAATTACTAGTGTATGATTATCAATACATTATTTTTCCTGGCATGCTTGCCATATTTTCAGTAAATAAATATAACCAATCGGAATCTTGCCAAACATGTTGACACAACCCTTTGCTTCTAACACAGATTTGAAAATAAAACTTGTGAATTTCTGAAATTTGAAGGCATGTAGATGATAAACGTGGTAAAATAGCTATGCCACAGAGTTATTAATCGTCCTCACTATGCACATCCTGACCTGAACATGCCAGAATTCATCAAATCCTTGCGTCAGCAATGTACTATTGAAAATAAATTCAATCTAAAAATAAAGTCAGCTGTTTAGATCTTGTGTTGCTGGAGATGTTCATTCCTGGCATAGGAAATGTTCCAGAACTATCACTAAACAATGCCAGTTGTTCCTGGGTGGTGTTCCTGGGTCACAAATTTTTGTTTCATTGAGCTATCTCATAGAACGGGGTGGGGTTTCTAATCATTTGTCCCAAAAAACTATATTTGTTCTTTATAAATGAATTCATGCTGTTGCACCATGAAGCGCTGCTGGAATCTTTTTCCAGGTGAACTATCTTGAAGGGAGATACCAGGTAGCAGTGCTAAGCACTGTGCCACTGCATTGGTATTGCTGAAACAACATCAATCTCATAAGGCACTGCCATTCAGAGTTGGCATGGTAGAAAACAGACACTCCAAGGGAATGCATCACCTTCTCCCGTAGAATCATACAGCATTGAAAGAAGCCAGTCAGCTCACTGGCCGGAATTTTCCAGCTGTTCATGCCGGCGGGTTGCTCTGGTCACAATGGGGGTGCACCCTATGCCGTGGGTTTCCTGGAGATGTGGAACGCCTTCAATAGGAATTGATATCAACAATGGCGGGTCCAGCGAATTCCACCACCAGCGACTGGCACACCCTCTCTTACCGCCAAGAAAAATGCTGAATGGGATGGGAGGGAGGGTGGGGTCAGACAAACTCGTCCATTGTGCCAGCTCTTTGTTCAATTTTTATACAGAAAAATATGGTTGTATCATGTTACGATGGATCAATGGAATTTCTATACTGTAGGAGGAGGACTCCAAGCAAGGTAGCTGAGAGTCCCTTGTTTATATTCTACCCAATAGAAACAATCTATTTATTAATACTGGTCTTATACTTTAATGGCAAGCTGTCAATGGTTATTTGAAAGCCACTCACGACTGATAATAGGCTAGCTTCTCTTTACAAAATTAACAAGATTTAAATAATTAAGTTTTAACAAAAAAAGCTGAATTTTAGAATGAGGAGAATATATGTTTACAAAAGAAAGCATTATGTGCCTCCAGACATGGGCTGGACTTGTTTTTCTTTATCCGAAGGCTCTTGATTGTCCTGAGGAGGATGCGTCATTTATGAGTCATTCAGTTTATTATTGCTTTCAAAAAAATCTGAAATGGAATTTTCAAATTGATTCATTTATTGCAAACCCAAGCAGATGCAAAAATTACAGTTCAATTTCTTGCTAAGAAAAGCCATGCAGGGTGAATGTAATAAAGAACATAAGAAATAGGAGCAGGAGTAGACCATCTAGCCCTTTGATCCTGCCCTGCCATTCAACAAGATCATGGCTGATCTGAAGTGGATCAGTTCCAATTTCCCACCTTCTCCCCATAACCCTTAATTCCCTTGTCTATCAGAAATCTATCTACCTGCAACTTAACTATATTCAGTGAGGTAGCCTCCACCACTTCAATGGGCAGAGAATTCCAGAGACTCACCACCCTTTGAGTGAAGAAGTGGCTCCTCAACTCTGATCTAAACTGCACCCCACCCCCTCTTATTTTGAGGCTGTGCCCTGTAGTTCTGATAAATATGCTGCTTGGATAAAGAAAATTGGTAAAGAAAAATGGGTAAAGAAAATTACTCAGTCTTAAGAAAACCCACGATGAACTGCTTTGACACACGATGGGATAGTCATGCACAATGTGGGTAATTGCAAACAGGCACGTTTTGTTTATCTGGTGCACAAAGGCCCATTCAGATGGTATTCAAATATTTAGTTATAGACATCTATTTGAAATAAGTCTCTTTCAGTCTTGCTCATGAGATGTCTTTTCATTGGCCTGAAAACTGCAACTGCATAGAAGCAATGTTTAGTTCTTACAAAACGACAGGTGTTTATCTGATAAGAAGATAATAAAGTGATGTTGGGATTGGAATTGAGCAGCCTATAAGGAGATTATGTTTGCTTACTACTGAACCTTTCAGTACACTGAAATAATTTGCTTTTAGTAAACTGTTTTATTTTTGATACTGGAGCAATACAATTATGGTTAACAACTGTTCTACCTACTTGAACACCTTAGCTTCATGAGACAAAGTGAATAATAGACCTGCAGAATATAAGGCTCCATTCCAGCCCTGCGTGCAATTTAATATTAATAAGAGGGAAGCACATAGCTTAATTTTGGTGATGTTAGCATTTTAATTAACAGCAATACATTAAGAAAGCTTTTAATCTTTTGTGATAATTAAAGTGCATTTCTTAAAGTAAGTCATAGAGTCATCAAGCCTGCACTGAGAACAATCGCACTTAGGTCTTCTTCCTGTAACCCCACATATTTACTCAGTTAACCCCCCTGACAATAATGGGCAATATAGCATGGCCTATCAACCTAACCTGCATATCTTTGGAGTGTGGGAGGATAATGGAGCACTCGGAGGAAACCCAGGTAGACATGGGGAGAATGTGCAATCCCCACACAGACAGTCCCCGAGGTCCGAATTGAATCCAGCTCTCTGGCACTGTGAGGTAGCAGTTCTAAGCACTGTGCCACTGTGTTGGTGTTGCTGAAACAGTATAAATCTCATAGGGCACTGCCATTCAAAGTTGGTATAGTAGATCACTGATACAAAAACTGATAGAAACTGATGAGATAAAATTGTAACATAAAATCAGCATCAGATATTAACAAAGAATGATGTCTTGGTCTGATTTCCAGATTAATTCAAGTATCAGAAGATATTTAAGATGTTGAAGCTTTATTCTTGCAATTTATGGCATGGTTTGAAAGCAATATATATTAATTGAATTATTTTTTAGCAACTGTGTCCAGTATTAAATTATTCCATACTCAATTGGAAAGAAGAATAAAATGTACAGGGGGCTATAGAATATATAATGGATATTATAATAATACATAATAATGGAATATCAGTTTCCCCTTTCATTTCACAAAATGTCATTTTAAATAGTTAGCACCTCTGGTAAAATAGCAGACAAAAAGGATATTATCAGTTCAAACATTCAAAGAACTTAATTTTGTGATATTTTTGTAAAAGCAAATTGAACAACATATTAAGTGACACATTTTGTTGCATCCCCCTTCCCCCATTCTGGGTTGTTAATATTTTTATTAAAAATAGGTTTTTGACAGCTTTGAGTGTCTAATAATATAAATATTGCTCAAATCAATAACATCTAGATTACAAATTACACGTGTATACATTACACTCCCACTTTTTGCTTTTCTTTTTAGCTGCTATATCTCTAAGCTGAGAAAGCATATCAAAGCTATAAAGCTCTGATTTTTGTACCAAATCTTGTAATGTGATTGGCTAATCAGAAAGTGAGCTTTTATTACTTGAACCATTTTAAAACCAGCAACTAAATATTTGCAAATGATCATTTGTATGCTGTAAAACAAATCATTTTTCCAGTTCTGAAATAAGGAATTGTTAAAATGGCAAACTAGGAATAGCTACAAAGAGTTGGTTAGTAATTACACTATAGTCTGTTATTAATTTTGTGTATCCACAAGATCACAAATGTAATTACAAACCCACTTTCCCTTTAAGATTGTGTGCCATTACCAGTGCCCTGCAGCCATGTTCTGTTTGTCACAGGAACCAAGAAGCACTAATTACAGCACTGAAATGGCCGTGCCTCAGCTAATCTGCAGCTAAACCTCTCATTCAGACTTCTATGCACTCCCTGTGAACTTGAACTCATCCAAAACATTGCTACTCATATTCTAAAGAAAGTTCTATTATCCCATCACCCTGTTCTCTCTGATCTACATGGGCTCTCTGTATGAAAATAGCTCAACTTTACATTTCTTACATTTTGTTTTCAAATTCCTCCATTGCTTCACCCTACCATTGCCCACTCCAACTTTTCAATGCTCCAAATTCTTTGCACTCATTTAATTCTGGTCTTTTCCACATACCCAGTTTTCATTGTTTCACTATTGTAGCCAAATCTTTAGCTGCCTAGACCCAATGCCCTGGAACTTCCTCACTAAACCTTTCTGCCTCTTTACCTGTCTTTTTTTAAGGATATTCCTAAATATGTACCTCTTGAACGTAGCTTTTGGTTATGAGACTCATTCCCAAATTTTGTATGATAACACTGCTGTAAAATTTCTTTGGATGTTTTATTTTGTTATCACATACATTCAGGTTGTTGTTACCAGTTTTTGTTTTATTCATTATTAGTCACTACATGAAAAAATATGCACCAATGGTTTTGGAATCATGTATATCTTAACTGCAAGTGTATCTCCTTAATGAGAAAAATATGAATTAATGATTTGGACTTGATCCTATACTGGATTGATTTTCCAATTTATCCTCATTGATCAAAGTTTCAAGATTTGTAACTGGATCGAGAAGAAAGCAAAGAAGATTCATTACCCTTTGGCTGATGTTGAGGTACCTATATTAAGTCATTGGAAAGAAAACATCTAAGGAGTTTAATACAAGTGACAGTATTACACAACCTTTTCCATTTGTATTTTGAACATTGATAGTTGCACATTTATCATTTAATATCCGTAATTTCCAAAATATTGGCAAAATGATATCCACTGCATTTGGCCCTCTTGCTAATATTTGGACAGGTACAGGTGTTGATGAATTATTGAACTGCTTTGAATGACTTTGAATTTACAATGATCAAAATAGTATGACACAAACAAGAGTGGTATAGAGTATGATGAGATGCTTATTGTGGGCGGCACAGTGATACAACGATTAGCACTGATGCCTCACAGCACCAGGGACTCAGGTTCAATTCCCAACTTGGGTTACTGTCTGTGTGGAGTTTGCACATTCTCCCCGTGCCTGTGGGTGCTCTAGTTTCCTTCAGCAGTCCAAAAGATTTGCTAGTTAGGTGCATTGACCTAAACAGGTGCTGGAGTGTGGCCACTAAGTGATTTTCACAGTTACTTCATTGCAGTATTAATATAAGCCTCCTTGTGATGCTAATAAATAAACTTTAAAAAAAAACTATGATGAAGCAATAACTCTGCAGGTTCTCCTTTGTGAATCCTCTCATAGATAGTTCCCAAGTGCAGAAATAATACTTGAAGAGATTTCGAGTGGAGAAAGCCAAAGTTAGAAGTCCAATTATCCTGAGTAACTATCTTTCAGCTCCTTGGTCACAGTCTATCTTGGTCTTAAATTGGCATTATTATTTTATTCATCAATAAATGTGGACATTGGTGGCAAGATGAGTATTTATTCCCTATCCCTGATTGTCCTTGAGATTGCTCTAGCTTGTGTAGTGTAGGTGCATCACTGTGCTGTTAGAGAAGGGCTTTCCTAGATTTTAGTCCAGTGACAATGAAGTAATAATAATAATAACATTCCAAGTGAGGATGTTATGTGAACTTGCAGACGGAATTGATCCCATACACCCAGTCTGCTTATCCTTCTAGGTGGTAGAGGTCAAGGGTTTGGAAGATGCTGCTGAGCAAGTCTTGACAACTTGCTGTCAAGTATCTTATAGACAATACACTGTGGGCCCAATTTAACAATAACAGGCATGAAAACATGGGAAAGTCAGCGTGACGCCATTAACGCAACCTGCACCAGCGTCCGCGCAGCTGCCCGTTTTACTGAGGCCGCAACCTGATTTGCGCCCAGAACAGACGCAACAGCTATTTAAATGTACTTGCATGTATTTAAATTGAATTAATGCATTACCTGCCCAACTTTATCAGCCTTTCTCCCTTTACCGCCGCGTTCACCAATCCGGAATCAGGCCGAAATGGACATGCTGAATAAAAGTCTGATTCGGGTGTTCCAGTTGCTGAAGCGGTGAGTTCAGAGTTTCCAAAGGCTCTCTGACACAGATTGGTGTGGGGGCGTGGGGGTGGTGACAAACATTTTCTGATTGGGGGAGGCGGCAGGGTGGGAGGTGGTCTTAATCATTATCTGGTGAAGGGATGGGGAGGGAGGAGAAGGTAGGTCAGATGTAACTCTGGGGAAGTGGGGGGAGGCCAGATCATTCTCTGGGGTGGAGGGAGGGGCAGTGAGGCCAGACCGTTCTCTGGTTAGTTGGGGGAGATGAGGGAGGCAGGTAAAATGTATTTCTGGTGCGTGGATGGGGGCAGGAGAGTCCGCTGCCACTCTGTGGGTGATCGGTGGGGGGGAAGGGGGCAGGGGAGTCGCAATCTAGGTGTGGGTAGCGGGAGGGTGGATGGATAAGGGGGACAGTGACGTCTGTAAAGGCCATCGCTCCAGTTTTTCACTCCGGGGCTGCTTTCTCCACTTTTTGTGACCTGGGAGCAATGTGACAGGGGCACGATTTTTTCAAATTTTTTCCTCACTGCACATGTGCAGTTCAGAGCTCCGAGCATTTTAGATGCACTAAGCCCTGTCCATGGCACAATTCAGACCTGCAATTTTTTTTTCAAGCTAAAGGTGTATGGGGACTCTGGGAAGCAGATTGCCAAGTTGGATCTGAATTGCGCCAGATTCAGCACTTGGAATGAAAATGGTAAAATCAGGCTCTGTGTATCCCTGTGTATTGGTGGTGGACAGACTGAGGTTTTAAATTGGTGGATGAGGGTGCAGATCAAGCAGGCTGCTTTGACCTGGATGGCACTGACCTTCTTGAATACTTTTGAGCTTCACCCAGCCAGACAACTGGAAACTATTCCATCATGTTGCTGACTTGTGTCTTTAGATGGTGCAAAGCTTTCGGGGAATTGGGAAGTGAGTTACTCTCTAATCTGATTTTGTATCCAGAATATTCATGTGGTTAGTTAAATTTCTGATTGGTAGGGATCCCAAAAACAAATGGATTTTCATGGAAAAAGGAAGAATATATTGGGTAAGATAATATTTTGTTTATTAGGAATAAAGGGGGCAATTCTCCCATCACGACGCACATGCTTTTTGGTGAGTCAGGTCGGGAGATGCATGTGTCGGCCATTTCACAAGTTTTCCACGAACATTTATGACCCACACATCCCAACCGGAAAAAAAATGGCAGCGCACAATCCTACCACAGCAACCTCTGCAAGACATGCCAGATCAATGACACGGATGCCATCATCTCACGTGAGAACACCGTCCACCAGGTACACAGTACATACTCTTGTAACTCGGCCAGCGTTGTCTATCTGATACGCTGCAGGAAGAGAAGTCCTGAGGCATGGTACATTGGGGAGACCATGCAGACGCTATAACAACAGATAAATGAACACCGCTTGACAATCATCAGGCAAGACTATTCTCTTCCTGCTGGGGAATACTCCAGCGGTCACAGGCATTCAGCCTCTGATCTTTGGGTAAGTGTTCTCCAAGGTGGCCTTCACAACACATGACAATGCAGAGTCGCTGAGCAGAAACTGATAGCTAAGTTCTGCACTTGTGAGGACAGCCTCAACCGGGATCTTGGGTTCATATCACACCAACTGTAACCCCCCATGACTTGCCTGGGCTTGTAAAATCTCAATAATTGTCCTGGCTGGAGACAATACACATCTCTTCAACCTGTGCTTAACCCTCTCTCTATTCACATTGTCTGTACCCTTAAGACTTGATTACCTGTAAAGTATCGCATTCCAACCATTACTTTGTAAATTGTGTTTGTGCCTTTATATGCCCTGTTTGTGAACAGAATTCCCACTTACCTGGCAAAGGAGCAGCACTGTGAAAGCTAGTGGCTTTTGCTACCAAGTAAACCTGTTGGACTTTTACCTGGTGTTGTGAGATTCTTATTGTGTTTACTCCAGTCCAATACCAGCATCTCCACATCCTGGCAATGTTTGCCAATGTCTGGGTGAACATTGGAGGATGACGCCATCTTCATGGCATGCTGTTCACGCTGGTCAGCTGTTGCAGGTCAGGCACACCACTACCAATCTGTGCCACCTTGTGGTGGTTAGGTATGCTTTCTTCCTGCAGGAAGATACGGTGAGTGGCAAGTATTAATATATTAAAGTGCATGGTGTGCAATGCGTGCCTGTGTCTCAGGCATTCTGCTGGCAGTTTCAGGGCAAAGGGCCATTGTCAAAGAGTGCTGGTTGGGGGTGAGGGGAAGAAGTTAGATTCTATTCCTGGGGGAAAGATAACTTGTTGCATGCCCTTCAACCGTCTAAGCAGGGTTTGAGATCCGTGTCAAACATGTGTGGGATTCCAAGTGGGATGCTCATCGCCCTTGCTGATCGATAAAGATCGTACAGATTTTTTTGCACCACTGCCAGCCAGAGTGTGATGTCAGGCCCTTGGTATTCACTGGTTCTGCCACCTCCTTCCACAATGCCGTGACAGCTGCACCACTTGGGTGAAGGCCCCTGGCTGGGGAAGATCTACTCACACCTCTCCTCCATGGCATCAAACAGGCACATTGATCAGCCTGAGCAAATTTGGGTACTACATTCCTCAAAGACATCTTAGTGGCTTGACTGGCTGTGTGACCATGTGTCCATTCTTGCAGCTTATATACAGCTCTGGCTCATTAGGGGAGTGCAGGTGCAGTGGCTTTGGCCAGTCAAGGGCCCACTGGCAACAAATCCTTGTGAGAAGCTTTGAAGGCTGCTTTCAGTTGAGTGTCATGCATCCCTTGGGTCACTGATCGGCTGCCATTCAGTAGGCTGCTGTGTCCAATGGGATGCAATACTCAGGGCTCCTAATCAATAAGCTGCTGTGCCCGGGGGAGATGGGGGGTGCAATACTCAAAGCTCCCATTCAAGAGAGGACATGATCATAAGCTGGCGTTGTGCATGTCAGCACAACATAGGTTCCCTGCAGGGCAGCAGCAAGGTACCAAGGGATGGAGGGAAAACATTTCCTTATTACCCGGATCCATGGGGGCATGGGGTGAGCAGACAGCCGTGTGTGTGTGTGTGTGTGTGTGTGTGTGTGTGGTGTGTGTGGTGTGTGTGGTGTGTGTGTGTGGTGTGTGGGGGGGGGGGGGGGGGGGGGGGGGCGGGGGGGGTGACAGATGTCTGATGTTTGTATGGGAAAGGCAACAATATCTGTATGGGGAGAGGGCAGTCATGCCTGTAGAAGAAGGGAGCAGTGGTGTCTCCATGGGAGGGCAGCAATGTCTGTGAGGAGCTTATGAGGGCCAGCAACGTTTTTGGGAGGGATTGTGGGGGCCAGCAACATCTGTTGGGGTTGAAGGGCAGTGATCTGGATGCTTGGAGGTCTTTTCAGCAATATTCCAGAGATGTGTGCATGCATGGGTCCCCACTCATCTGCCGATTTCAGACTCTTTGGCGTGACTAGTTCCGCCCCCCAGGTTTTTAGTGATATTCATGATTGCGACCTCTGTATTGCACAGAGTGGGGAGATTTGGAGCTGCACTGAAAAAGCAGCCATGATTTACACCAGATTTCATGCCAATTCAGCACTTTTGGGAGAATCGCCCCCAAACTGTCTTCTATGTCTAATTTGGTATCAACAGCATCTTGAATTGCCAGAATTAATCATCTACTGCAAAAAGGATTGACAGGGCTCATTTAAGATATAAGAACTGCAAAAGATGACTACTACAAGCCAAAGTGCAATAGTTTTTATCCCAAAAGTCTTTAGAAATGAAACATCACATCATGCCTCTTCTACCAATACTTTGATGCCATCAGCCAAAGAACTCCCATGGTAGCACAGAGGCTTTGACAGAAAAGACAGCTTTGGGTCATTTGTCTTGAAATATGCTGTTATGTATCACACTAAAGAAATGGACTCTATATGGAACCTGCATAAATAAAATCCTTCAAGAGTAGTTGCCTATGATCGATCTATGGATCATCCTGATCACTAAAGTCAATTTGGTGAACTGCCTGTTTTCGTTGTTGCTGCAAGCCACTCTCTGGTTGCTCTTATGCTCCTTTAACATCATCTGTATAGTGGTGGATCAGTTCAGGAGAATCGTCAAAATGATATTTTTTAAACAAAGGAAATCGATTTTGAGTGAATGCAACAAGTGTGTCGTACAATTGCTTTGATGGACTCTAACTTGGTACTTAGTGCCCTCTGGTACTGAACATATTACAAAACAAAACCTGAATGCAATGATCAGTGAATAGTGGATTTTTACCTAAATCTGGTTCTTAAGATCCTGCTGGTGTAACTTCAGGTTCCAATGAACCACTGAAGGGGCTGTCCCACTTCACAAAGGCTGCATTTTACCATGAGTGCACCAAGATTCCACATGGGAAAAAGAATTACAAAACTTTTTTTAAAACCCCCCCAAAAATTGTGCTAGAATAATGACTTGAAATACAGTATGAATTTTTCTTCCTTTCTGCTGCAAGGCTCTTGGCTTTTCTTGGGATTAAAATGGTCAGGTAGGCCTCGGGGGAAAATTGTCTTAAAAAAAGGCAAGAATTAGGGAGCATAAGATGGGAACAGAAACTGTCAGGCACAAATAAAAAGTGGAGCCTTTTCAAGGAACATATACTACATGTCCTTGGTAGGTATGACCTTGGCAGGTGGTAAGGAAAAGGCCAAGTGGGGGAACCATGGTTCACAAAGGAGGTTGAATGTCTTGTTCAGAGGAAAAAGGAAGCGTATGTAAGGATGAAAAAACAAGGTTCAGTTGGGTCACTTGACAGTTTCAAGGTAGCTAGGAAGTTAAAGAAACAGCTTAGGAGAGCCAGGAGGAGGCATGAGAAGTTTTTGGCGGGTCGGCTAAAAGAAATTCACAAGGTTTTTTACTCTTATGTGAGAGATAAAAGAATGACCAAGGTGAGGTTAAGCCCAGTCAAGGATAGTAGTGGGAACTTGTGCATGGAGTCAGAAGCGATAGCTGAAGAGTTGAATGAATACTTTTCTTCAGTGTTCACTAAGGAGAAGGGCCATGTTTTTGAGGATGAATGCATGATGCAGGCTGATAGGATGGAGGAGATAGATGTTCTGAGGGAAGATGTATTAGCAATTTTGAAAATCCTGAGCATTGATAAGTCCCCTGGGCCAGATGGAATATATCCTAGGATACTTTGGGAGACAAGGAATGAGATTGTGGAGTCTTTAGCTTTGATCTTTGGGTCTTCACTGTCCATGGGGATTGTGCCAGAGGACTGGAGAGTGGTGAATGTTGTTCCTCTCTTCAAGAAAGGAAATAGGAATGACCCTGTAGTTACAGGCCAGTTAGTCTTACTGCTGTGGCTGGTGAGTTAATAGAAAGGGTCCTGAGAGATAGGATTTATGACCATTTGGAAAGATGCAGTTTAATCCGGGATAGTCAGCATGGTTTCATGAGAGGCAAGTCCTGCTTCACAAATTTGATTGAATTCTTTGAGGAGATAACTAAGTGTATAGACAAAGGTAGAGCAGTTGATGGATTTTACATGGATTTTAGTAAGGCGTTTGAAAAGGTTCCTCATGGGAGGCTCATGAAGAAGGTAAGAAGGTATGGGACAGAAGGAAATTTGGCTGATTGGATAAATAACTGGCTTTCTCATATAGAAGAGAGAGGATAGTAGTGAAAGGAAATTGGAGGCCAGTTACAAGCGGTGTACCATAGGAGTCAGTGCTATTAGTGATTTTTATCAATGATTTGGAAGAGGGGGCTGAAGAGTGGGTTAGAAAATTTGCTGATGACACCAAGATTAGTAGAGTAGTGGATGAAGTGGAGGGCTTTTGCAGGCTGCAAAGAGATATTGATAGGATGCAGAGACAGGATGGGCTGAAAAGTGGCAGATGGAGTTTAACCCTGATAAGTGCGTGGTGATTCATTTTGGTAAGACAAACTGAAATGCGGATTACAGGGTCAACGGCAGGGTTCTGAGAAACTGAGATGGAGGAACAGAGAGATCTTGGGGTTCATATCCACAGATCTCTGAAGGTTGCTGCTCAAGTGGATAGAGCCATGAAGAAGGCTTACAGTGTGTTAGCATTTATTAACAGGGGGTTTGAATTGAAGAGCCATGGGGTTATGCGTTAACTATACCAGACATTGGTAAGATCACATTTGGAATATTGTGTTCAGTTCTGGTCACCTCACTATAAGAAGGATGTGGAAGCATTGGAGAGAGTACAGAGGAGATCTACCAGGATGCTGTCTGGTTTGGAGGGTAAGTCTTATGAGGAAAGGTTGAGGGAGCTGGGGCTTTTCTCTTTAGAGCGGAGGAGGATGAGAGACTACTTAATAGAGGTTTATAAGATGATGAAAGGAACTGATAGAGTGGATGTGCAGAGACTATTTCCTCGGCTGTTATTATGGGGCGTAACTATAAGGTTTAAGATAGGAGGGATGTCCGACGTAGATTCTTCACTGAGTGTGGTTGGAGTGTGGAATACACTGCCTGCTGTGATAGTGGAGTCGGACACTTTAGGAACTTCCAAGCTGTTATTGGATACGCACATGGAGCACACCAGAATGATATCTTGGGTTTGGACATAGCTCAGCACAACACTGAGGGCCGAAGGGCCTGTACTGTGCTGTACTGTTCTGTTTCTATGTTTAAGTCTTTCTGTCTGCTTATCTGTTACTTAATGTGCTCCAGCTCTGAAGAAACATGGGAAGATCTTCATGAAAGGATAATAAATATTCTTAATGATTAAAAATGAAGAAGCTTTTTAATTATATATAGACAGAAAATTAATTTTTAAAAAACTGTAGCTAACAAATTTACTGAATCGAATTTTAACTTGATTAATGAGTTGCTGTACAACCATATAAGGCTAAGTAATTGAAATTCAGACTCATGTAAAACCATCAGAATTGCACTTTATATTTTGCTAAATGAATATACCACCTACTCCATGTGATTTCAATAGCAATTTTCAAGAAAATACAAATCGTTAGATTGTTCTTACCATCATAACAGTTAGCATGTTGATGCTTGTGATTGGAACACACATATTCCAGAATGTATTCCAAGCATTAACAACTCCACCGTTACTCTCCGTCCACAATTTCCTTCACCCTCTACTGAATATATCTCACTCATATTGCTATATTTGTGTAACCCAAAGTAAACGTGCTTATAAACATGCTCAGTGTCACAGCTAGCTTACTGCTAATTGATACCCAAACTGTGACCAACAATGAGCTCCTGGCCATTACAACCACAGTTGAAACTAATTTCACTTGGCATTCTTAGAGCAACTTCAAGGAGGAAGTGGCATAATGATAATGTCACTGGTAAGCCATAGGGATGGACTAATGTTCTGGGGTCATGGGTTCAAATCCCACCGTAGTAACTGGTGAAATTTAAATAATAAATTATGTGGTGCCACATCAAACTATTCAAAATAAGAACTCATGGTTTCAGAGGATCGCATATTAGTATAGATAGAGAATACAAAGTGACTAACACCACTGTCTCACAGTGCCAGGGACTCTAGTTTGATTCCCATCTCAGGTCACTATCTGTGTGGAGTTTGCACATTCTCCCTATGTCTGTGTGGGTTTCGTCCGGATGCTCTGGTTTCTTCCCACAGCCCAAAGATATGTGGGTTAGGTGAATTGCCTGTGCTAAATTTGTCCATTAGTGCCGGGGGACTAGCCAGAGTAAATGTATGGATAGGACCTCGGTAGATTTGTAGTCAGTGCAGACCCAATGGGCCAACTGGCCTTATTCTGCACTTTAGAATTCTATGAATGGTTTGGTTACCCAACAGGAAACCAAGAGGAGGGATAAATTGACCCTTTTTGGGTTGGTAAGATTTGATGTGTGGAGTGCCATAGGGATCAGTGCTGGGGCCTTAGCTATTTACAGTTTACATCAATTATTTGGATAAAGGGTTGAATGTGAAGTTGCTAAGTTTGCTGCTAACACAAAGATGAAAAGGGGGGAGACTGCAGAACATAGTGATACAGAGGAGTCTGTTTGAGCTGCTAGATGAATCAGGAAAAGTTAATATGCTGGTACAACAATTGATTGGGATGACAAATGGAATATTGTTGTTTATTGCAACAGGAATGGAATATCTAAATAGTGATATTTTGCTACAATTGTACAGAGTGTTCGGTCTTCTTCTTGAAGAAACAATATAAATGTGTTAGAAACAGGTCATTTGACTGATATTTGGAATGGATGGTTATCTTATGAAGAAAGATTTGACAGGCAGTGCTTGTATCCATTGGAGTTTAAGAATGAGAGGTGACCTCATTGAAACATAAAAGATCCTGAGGACATGTGACAGAGTGGATGCTGAAAGGATGCTTACTCTTATGGAAAAGACTATTATTGAGGCTTCCCAGTCCTGCCACAACGGGTGTTCCTGCATTGTAGGGATACTGTAAAGAGATGCAACAATCCATTTAAATCCCTATTAACTTCAGTGGGACTGGCTGATCCTGCCAGTGGGAGGAAACAGAAATTCCCACCCTAATACTGAGAGACACAATTTAAAGATAAAGCGGTCTTCCATATAAGACAAAGGTGAAGAGAAATTCTTTCTCTGAAGTTGTGAATCTTTGGAACTCTCTTCTGCAGGATTTTTGGGCCTGAGTTAGATAAATTCTAATTCAGATTCTAATGACTAATAAGGGAGCCAAAGGCTACTGGGGTAACAGCTAAAGGCTCTGGACGCTACAAATATTATGGGTTCTGACAACATTTCAGCAATGGTATTGAAGACTTATGCTCTGAACTAGCTGCACCCCTAGCAAAGTTGTTCCAATAAAGTGACAACACTGGCATCTACCCAACCATTGAAAGATTGTCCAGGTATGCCCTGTACACAAAAAGCAGGACAAATCTTATTCAGCTGATTATCACTCTATCAGTCAACTCTTGACTATCAGTAAAGTGATGGGAGAAGTCATTAACAGGGCTATCAAGCAATACTTACTCAGAAATAACCTGCTCATTGATACTCAAGTGCATCTATAAGAGCTACTCAGCTCCTAACCTTATTACAGTTGTGCAAACGTGGGCTAAAGAGCAGAATTCGAAGTGACTGTCCTTGACATCAGGACAACAATTTATTGAATGTGGCATCAAGAAGTGCTAGTGAAACTAAAGTCAATGGGAAGCAGGGAAAGCTCTCCACTGGCTGGAGTCATACCAAATTAACAGGAAGATGGTTATAGTTGTTCGAGGCTAATCATCTCAATCCCAACTCTTCACTGCAGGAATTCCTCAGGATAGTATCCCTTCCAGAAAGCAGTATGGGTCTACCTATGGCACTTGGGCTACAGTGGTTAGGAGGCAGCTCCACGCCACACCACCTAGAATCATTAGGGATGGGTGACAAATGCTGGCCGAACCAGCAATGCCCATTTCCCGTGAAGGAATAAATGATGAAATAGAAAGGGATGCATTGTAACTGCACCCACACCTTCCCTCCTACAAAGAGTCATGAGCAAAACCCAGTCCATTATGCAAACCATCCATCCATTAACGCTGTCTACAATTCGGAAAAGCAGCCAACATAATTAAGCATCCCACGTAACTTGGACATTCTTCCACTTTCTTCCATTGGGAAAAAGATACAAAAGTCTAAGGTCATGTTCCAACTAACTCAAGAACAGCTTCTTCCCTGCTGCCATCAGACTTTTGAAGGACCTACCTCACACTAAGTTGATCTTGCTTTGCACCTTGGCTATGACTTTAATATTACATTCTGCACTCTTTCCTTTCCTTCTCTATGTTTTGTCCGTATAGCGCACAAGAAACAATACTTTTCATTATATGCTAATGTATGTGACAAAAATAAACCCAATCAAATGGTTCTGACAACAATGAACTCTTGAATGACATATAAATGAGTTATGAAATGTTGCAGAATCCAAATTGAAAAAATAGCCTTGAGTTTAGTATGAACTCATTGTTGCCTTATGCAAATGTGTTATGCAATGAAAAGGTTACTTTTTTCCGAGCCAGAGGCAAAGTGCTACTAAAGCATTTGCTTGTAGAGTTATCATATTATGGGTGCAAGTTGGTAGTAACATTGGAACAGCACGTATGATATGTATTCACACATGACATTATACGACAGGAAAGGTAGTAGGATGAATGGTTTGGCAAAAAATTAATAATTCACTATCAGTATAATAAGGAGGAGACTCGAAGGTTAAAAATGCATAACAACATGGCAGTTGAGAAGTTTAGTTCAGCCTTCAAAGCACTGAAACAAATGATGCCCTCAAATGCTGCAAGTACAACAATCACTTTTGTGTTTAATATTACATAAGAATTGTTTACTGGTCTGTTTTTAAATCTTCGTCTGTTCCATCATGATAGTCAGCACATATGTACAACTGCCGGTCTGCTCGAGTGAGCTAGATGATGTGTCACATGATAGAAGAAAGTGTTCTTTACAAGATTGAAATTATAAAACAGGAGTTTTAGTGAGAAATATCACAACCTTTTCATTTTGTCTGTATTTTATTTCCTGCTCTACATTTTTAAGAATGTTTCGACTCAAATATTTACGACAGATTATTCCAAAGATACAAGTTTGCCTGTGAGAAAGACTTAATTGCTGTTAGCAAAACATGATGTGGAGATGCTATACTGGACTGAGGTGGGAACAACCTAATGAAGGAGCAGTGCTCCAAAAACTTGTGCCACCAAATAAACCTGTCAGACTTTAACCTGGTGTTGTGAGACTTCTTACTGTTAGCAAAATAAGAATAGAAGCATTGCTACAATATCTTTCATGTATTATACACTAACATAAAAAAAAATGAAAACTCTTTCTACTTCACTGATAGATTTTAGAGAACAAATATTAGCACATTTAAGTCACATGGTTTAATTAATCATTTGGTAAATAGTTCGAATGGTAAATACTGACTTTTTTGGGGGTCCAATAGATTTTTGTGGGAATATTCAGTCTTCTTACCTCTCATGTGGGAAAATTTCCCATATCTAAATTCTTTGATCTCATTCCTAGTTTGTACACCAATCATGTTACACCTCTGTCCCAGTACCAGTTTTAACAATAGCTCATGGAACACAAATATTGCAAGGTCAGTCAACAACACAGTTGCATGTCATGATAATCTTTCACCTGCCTGACCATAATTTCTTCCATCTCCTGTATAAAAAGTGTAAAATATACACCTCTGTTATAACAAATTGTCTTAGAAAAATTCAGTTAGATTCAGTTGAGTTATTAGTGTTCAATATGCAGCATCAAGCAAGTATTTTGTTGCAAGTAGATTTGTAACCATTTATGAAGTAAGTTTCAAGTTTAATTCTTTACTTCATTGCACAAAACTATTCAGATACTGTTAGGGCCCATAGTCTTTTCCGTGACCATTGCTTCCAGCTGCTTCATTTTTAGAGAAAAGAAATGCTTGAATTTATATAACACTTCACAATTATAAGTCTGACTGCTTGACAGCCAATTAAGCATTTTTTAAGTGCAACCACTGTTGTACTGCAGAAAATGTAGAGTGAAGCAAATGAACCAAAGATTATTATCTCTGATGCTGGGGACCTCAGGAGGAGGCTGAGATGAATCACTCACTTAGCACAACTGAATAAAAATGATAACAAATGGGGGGAATTTTCCATCTTCCCAGCCTATGTGTTTCTCGGCAGCGGGAATGGTACACTGGTTACTGGCAGGGGATTCCCTAGTCTCGCACTGACAATGGGGTTTGCCATCGATGCCACCTCGTGCTGTCGCGAAACCAGTGGTATGAGTGTGCTACCAGCGAGACCAAAGAATATGGCTGGTACGAACTGCTGGAGAATTCCCCCAAAATGTTTCAGTCTTGTCTTGGTTGCCTCATCATTGAGGCTAGGGATGTTCATAGAGCCTCTCCTTCCAGTTATTCACCACCGTTCATAACAGGATATGAAAGGACTGTAGAGCTTTTATCTACTTTGTTGATTGTGGGGTCACTTAGCTCTGTGTAAAATCATGCTGTTTTTTCATGCAGGTACTTTAGTGTTTATCTCTTTTTTACCAACAAGCCCACAAATGTTTTGGAAAGAACTAATTGAGTTAATTAAACTGGGATTTACAAAACATAACAGACACTTGGAAAGGGAGTATGCCTTCAAAACAAAAAGAAAACACCATACACAAGAAAGAAAATAGCATGGAAATTTGGATTGTGGGCAGGAGGTATGTCAGATAGGGCTATGAATATCGCTGATGGTGTGCACTGAAGAGGAAAATTATTAAGAACAACAATTTGCCTATTAGGTGAGGTGTGAGGGAAAATGTATCTGATACTAAGAGATTACTAGTTAATAGATCATTTATTTTCTTGTAAATTCACTTGGTGAAGAGCACAATTTTACATGGGTTTGATTCTAGAATGCAAACACACAATCCTTCAGAAAATTATTCATAAGATGATAACACAATAGAATAATTGATTCCCTACAGTTGAGAAAGAGGCCATTTGGTCTATCAATCTCCAAAACAGCCATCCTACCAAAGCTCTCACCTCATAAACCCATGCATTTACCATGACAATCCACCTAATATACACATCTTTAGACTGTGGGAGGAGCTAGAGCACCTTGAGGAAACCCACACAAACATGGGGAAACCAAACAAACCAAGGCTGGAATTGTCAAGTCACCCAAGGCTGGAATTGAACTCGAGTCCCTAGCGCTGCGAGGCAACAGGGCTAACCACTGTGCCACCATGCTACCTGTAATAATAAACAAAAATACAGTTGACTACTATTAAACTTTCCAGAGATTATAAAATACAAATTGCTAAACAATGGCAAACACAAGATGTACAGCAATCTAATTGTTCATAATTTAATGAAGTTATGAGGAAATTCTGGAAGGTTAAGTGTTGACCATGGGATCAAACAAAGTTTTGACTACGGTATAATCTAGTTTGCTTTTTTAAATGTATTCTTTCATGAGGTGTAGGCATAACTATCAAGACCAGCATTTATTGCTAAGGGTATTGCTATTACCCTTTATTGAAAGACAGCAGTCCATGTGGTGCAGGTACACCACAATAAGGGAAGGAGATCCAAGATTGACCTAGCAACAATGAAGGAATGACAATATAGTTCCAAGTCAGGATGATACGTAGCTGTGAAGGGGACTTTATAGGTGATAGTGTTCCTATGTATCTGTTGCCATTGCCTTTTGAGGTCGTAGAAATAAAAGGCTGGGAGGATCCTTGTTGATGGAGCCTTGGTACAGTGCAACTTTCAGATGGTATGCACTGCTGCCATTGTGTGTTGGCAGTGGAGGGAACTAATGTTTAAGGCCTTGGATAGGGTGCCAATCAAGTAGGATCCTTTGTCGTGAATGGCATCAAGCTCCATTTATTCAGGCAAGTGGAGCATATCCATCACACTCCTGATTGGTTGTAGATGGCAGACAGGCCTTGAGGAGTCAGAAGATGAATTACTCACCACAGCATACCTAGTTACTGACCTACTCTTGTAGCCACAGTATTCACATGGACAGTCAAGGTAACTTTATGGTGAAGTCATTGAGCAACAGTGTTTCACATTGCAGGAGCGATTGCTGCATCATCTTGTTTATAATATGTAAACTGTTTCCTATCAAGCTATATTGTCAACAAATCTGAGAAGGTGTGTGTGGATAGAATTCCTCTGCCTTCCATTCTAATGGGATAAAAACAAGGGTGTTTGCATGGAAAGGATGGAAAAAGGAGTGATATAATGAGGAAGGGAAAGAGATGCTGTATGGCAACAGATGGTGCAAGGAACCATGCTTTTGTTCAATTGGCAATATTACATGATTGTATTATACGGATGATTGTGGACTGTATTGTAAAGGTATTTGGATGATGTTATGACAGGGTAATTGGGGCTGTATTGTATGGATAAGTGGATGCTGTATTGTAAGGGTGATTGGGGCTGTATTGTGAGGGTAATTGGATGCTGTATTGTAAGGGTGATTGGGGCTGTATTGTGAGGGTAATTGGATGCTGTATTGTAAGGGTGATTGGGGCTGTATTGTGAGGGTAGTTGGATGCTGTATTGTAAGGGTGATTGGGGCTGTACTGTAAGGTAATTAGATGGTGTGTTATAAGGGTGATTGGGGCTGTATTGTAAGGGTGATTGTGGGCTGTACTGTTAGAATATTTAGATGCTGTATTGCAAGGGTGACTGGGAGCTGCATATTAAGGGTGTTTGGATGCTATGTACTAAGAGTGTTTAGCTTATGTGGAACTGTGGGACTGGAGAACAGTACTGTTGACAATGTGATTTAAAGGATTACATAACAAGGGATCTGGATAAGTTTAAACATTTGCAGAAACCTGTGTAGAAGTAAGCATGAAATTAGCTTGTAGATTGGACTCAGTGAAGTGATAGTGACTGCCCTTGGACATCAAGATATCCAGGTGTCCCAGCGAAACTGTAGTCATTGAGAATCAGTGGGAAATCTATCTGATGGTTGGAGCCGTATTTGGCATATAGGAAATTGTTTGTGATTGTTGGTAGTCATTCATCTTAGTTCTAGGAGATCACTGCAGAAATTCTTCAGGTAGTGTCCTAGGCCCAACGATATTCAACTGTCTCATCAATCACCTTCCCTCCATTAGAAAAGTAAGAATATTTGCTGATGATTTTACATTGTTCAGCACCATGCATGACTCCTCAGATGCAGAAGATATGTATGTTCAAATGCAAAAAGATCTGGACAATGTCCAGGCTTGGGCTGACAGCTGGCAAGTAAAATTCCTGATATACAGATGCCGGCGTTGGATTGGGGTGGTAAGAACTCAGTAAGAATTTAGCAACACCAATTTATAATCCAACCGATTTATTTGATAGTAAAAAAGCGAGCTTTCAACACTGAAAGCTCGCTTTTTTACTATCAAATAAATCGGTTGGATTATAAATTGGTGTTGCTAAAGTAAAATTCCTGCCACACAAGTGGCAGACATTGACCATCTTCAACAAGAGAAAATTTAACTACAACCCCTTGACATTCAATGGTAATACTGTCAATGAATACCTCACTGTCAACATCCTAGGGGCTTACTATTGACCGGAAGCTAATCTGGACTAGCCATATAAATGGCTAGAAGGACAAGTCAGAGGCTAAAATTCTTGTGACAGTAACTTACCTCCTTATAACAGATGCTCTAAATTTGATTTGATCAGGCAGGGTGCTTATCAGAAAATAGGTCTTGATATTAACCTCTTCATATTGCCTTCTCTCCATTCCTCCCTCTTCTGATGATTTTTCTGTGTCTTACTCCCTTTCTCACTCTCTTTCTCAGTCTCTCATGACACTTTCTCTGCCTTCACCAAGGCCTCCTTTTTTAAAGGGATCTCTGACTGCAGTTTCCAGCAACTAATTTTCCCCCTCAGCCACTATGGCAACCTGACAATTTGGCTGGCTGCCAGATGGGAAAAAGAAGAAATCCATGATAATGAGGATGTGCCATTAAATGCAGCAGTAGTTCCATTCCCCAATGTCCTTGCACTACAACCTCCTCATAAATATCAGAACCATAACACCTGGCTGAATCATATCTAATTGCCATCAAATCTAAAAAGCAAGATAAAAGAGCTAATGAATTATACATTCATTTGTTCAATGAACAGAAGTCATCGGACAGAAATGGTCATTCAGCCTATCGTGTCTGTGCTACTCTATGAAATTTTACACCCTTCCCAACAGGAACAATCTGTGGATGTGTGAAAGATTTATCTCAAATGGAAAGAAATATTTACCAATTCATAGGTTTTCTATTATTTCTATACAATCATTGTTCAGTTGAAGTTTTAATATTAACTGGAAAACTATTAGAGGAAAAATCTAAAAGTTCTAAGTATGATAAATTTATGTTGATGTACAATCTTCTGCAGAGTACTTTAAACAGGATTGCAGAACTATCCATAACAATGAAGTGAAATTGAATACCTTTATTGAACAATTGGAAATTTCAGCTTAATAGGGAGCATGTTATCAGACAAAATCTTCACACACCAATGACAACACATATAAATTTGGCTTATGTTGCCAATCAAATTAGGAAGTTGATGGAGTGATTTAGTCAAGATATTTGAAATGACAAAGGGATTCTATAATGTAGATTCAGAGAAACAAATTTTCAGTCCCAAGTCAGGAAAATTCCCAATTCTGCAAAATTGACTTAAAAGCACTCTGTGCTGTCAGATTTTAATTTTAGGAGTGAGGGCAGGGGGTAGGTTCGAACATGAGTCAGGCTCACTGACTACGGAGAAAGTTCAGAGGAAACTACAAGATCTGCTGGGTGCTGAGATGGTCTGTTTTAAAGGTTCATCTTGATATTCTGGGAGTTTGTTCTAGTTACAATAAAGACATTGCAACAAAAAACAGCTCACCCTACACCACCCCACTCCCATCACCGCCCCCCCCCCCCCCACACACACACACACAATGCCAACTCATGCCACCTCATGCCCCCACCCAATGCTCTGGTCCCCCACAGTGCTTCAAATCCTGCATGCCAACCTGTGCCCCTTTACCTATTCCCCATGTCCATAACTCATGACCCCATTCAAAATAATTTCCCTTAATTTATGCCAAACTTATTCCAACCTGTGACTTCCCACACATCTCCATGGCCTTTTATAGCCATTATGGAAACTTAGTGCCAACTCATGCCAACTGATCATCCTTTGCCTTTACTACACCGCCCCCCCCAATAACAAGACATCCAATATTCATAATGGGTCATGGTGAGATGGAATTTCAGACTTCAATATATTTTAAAAGTGCATCCTCATTAATAGTATTCTTTCAAGTATTTAATCAGTTATATAAGCAAACATTTCTTCACTTCATGAAAATATGCACCAATTACAACTAACATCTTTAAAATCACTGGAACTTCAATTAAACTTTGAATTTACAGCTCTCTACTGTAGTAATGATAAATTGCAGAAGCTTTTAAGAAACATTTGTTCTCACCCCAAAGCTGTGTGGGTTAGAGGGATGATCATGCGAAATTGCTCCTTAGTCTGAGAGGAACTAGCAAGGGTAAATGCATGGGGTTATGGGTATTAGGGCCTGGGTGGGATTGTGGTCAGTGCAGGCTCGATGGGCCGAATGGCGTCTTTTGCACTGTAGGGATTCTATGGGATTCTATTTGTGTCAGCAAACATTAAAATAACAAGCACCTTTTTTTCTAATAGTCGGCTGGACGTTTCTTAGATTTGAAGTGCCTGGGAATTTAATTGACTTAACAGTTCAACAGAGCTAATCCATCTTTGACACACATTCCTGTCTACTATTAACAATCCAAAGAGGGCAACTGATCTTTCCCAAAGGGCACCTTCAAATGTGTACCTTAATTCTCCAAATAACTCAGGCAGATTTAGGCCTTTTTCTTAAATGTCTAAAGCCTACAAGCTGTGTTTTAGAAAACCCACTGATGAAAATTTGATCTATTTGAAGGAACCTGCAATTGTATTTTTCTCCATATCTCTGCTCCCACCCCTCAGAGAAAAATGGTAGGTTCCCATGAATCTAGCATTATTTTGGCTCAAGTCCTCTTTTTTTCATTCATTGGTGGGACATGTACCTCACTGGCTAACCAGCCTTCACTGCCCATCCCTAGTTGCCCAATCAATCAATCACATTGCTGTGGCTCTGGAGTCACATATAGACCAGACAGGTAAAGGCACTAATTTCATTCCCTAAAAGGCATTAGTGAACCAAGTGGTGGTTTTTTTTTTCCCAACAGTGCCACTATCTGCCATGGTGGGATTTGAACCAATGTACCCAGAACATTGGCTGAGTTTCGGAATTAATAGCCTAATAATTAGGCCACCATCTCCCATCTATCTCTGTGAAAGTTTAGGCCAGAGAAACTATTTCCAATGTTGTGGGAGGCGGAGAAAAAACAATAAGGTACTATTTTAAAATTAGTGGTTTTAGAGTTTAGGAAGGGAAAATGTCTCTGATAGGTGTTCATTGTGAAAAAATATGCTTATATTCGGTTATTAGTTTCAAACTCCTAACTGTACAGAGTGCTATTGTAATTGAATTTCTTGTGAGTTTTTGCAAGGTTAAAAATATATGCACGTTTTGCCAGCAGGTGAAAGACAATAAATAATTGAGCTTTGGTTTCTATGAAGCTAAATACACTGATGTTAATTGAATGTAGTGTCATTTGTATCAATCTGATGACAATTCTATTATTACTGCAGTAATTCAGTGTAAAGCCTGGCATTCTGTCTATCTTTGTAAAACATTATTATTATTAACGTGATGTTTTAAACTATTGTGACTCAACAGAACCAATTTTACCCCTATTTGCCCAGCAGAAAATAAACAGGCAGGCAATTAAGCTACCTTTCCTCTTCCAGTTCTGCTGATTTATTATTTTAATCTGCTCTTTTGACGAGAGGAGGAGGAAGTGTGAGAAGAGTATAATATTTTTTTCTTGGTCTTTCCAGGACAGGGTAGGATTTTTCAGCCAAGCTCAACCCAAAACTGGAAAATCCTGCCCAAATTCAATGGACCTATGCATGGTTCGCCCGTGCCCCACCTCCCCCACCACCCATCCACTACAATTTCGGTGGTGGGCAAGACGGAAAAATTCCGATCTCATAGTTAGTCTTCTAGGCCACACAACAAAACCATGGGCCACACCCTTTGTCCCAAACTTTAAACTGCCCTGCCCTAATTCTGAGTTTGATGCTTCCTCACACATGAACATTCACAAACCTGCTGACAAAACGTAGGCCAGAATTTTCCAGCCCATGGATGGGGTTTTCTGACTTAACGTCAAATTCTTCATTCTTACTGGCAGCCGTAGTGTGGTATGTGAGACTGGAGAATTCCAGCCATTATCTGAATTACACCAGAATCATATTTGGTGACAATGGACACAATTTTACCATTGTGTTGTGCCTGTTTTCTTGGTAAAGTCAGTTGAGAGATGAGTAACACAATCCATGTCTGCCTCTACAATGGATCCCCCTCTACCAAGACCTGAAAATATCCACGATTGGGATCACGCCCAAAACATGCACAATGGCAATTTAAATGCATTTGCATGCATTTAATTTGACTTAATGATCTGTTTGCCCAACCTTACCGGCACTTCCCATTTTACCACTGCATTTGCCCATCCAGATTTGGCGTGAAACAGACATGGTCTACAAAAGTCCAATTTGGGCGCTCTGGCGCGCCTGTAAGTGCCGAATGTTAGATGGCTCTCTTCTTGAGATCAGTTGGAGGTTTCTGGGGGGAACATGTAGGAGGGGAGAATGGGGTTCTGCTACCACTCTGCCTGTGATCAGTGAAGGGGAAGGGAGAGTCTGCTGCCACTCTGCCTGTGATCAGCAAGTGGGGAAAGGCCCGCAATCAGTCTGGGTGGTGATGGGGGGAGAGAGTGGGGGGATAAGGGAGTCAGTAAAGATGTGGAGGTGGGACAATGTCTGTGGAGGCCAGGGGAGGCATTATCCAGTCTGGGAGGGATGTAGTAGGGGATCGTTTTCAATCATTTTTTTCTGCGCATGTGCAGTTGGAGGTGCTTTTCAGAGCTGCAGAGTTTCGGAAGCGTTAAGCTCCACCCACAGGTTTGTGTAGCACAATTCAGACCCGCTGATATATACACAGAATGCGTATGAGGTTGCCTGAGAACAGGTCTAAAAGTCAGATCTGAAAACACTCCCAGTTTCAAGTCCAGCCAGTACTTAGAATCAAAATGGTAAAATAGGGCCTGATATGCCCTTATGCTAAGTTAGAAGCTTGCCATTCATTATTTGCAACTGATGACACTTCACTGGTGGAAAAAAAATCAAGTCAGATTTCAGTTATGTGCCATTATTGTTCTGCAAACATTAGTATTTGAATAGTACAGTTCTAGTAACTAACAATGAGGGTGCAATGGATCAGCATTCATATTCCAACATCTATCAGTATCCAGGCTGTAATAGTGGTATTCAGTTCAACATAGGAATCATCAGCTTAAATACACTCCTGTGGCATATGGCAAAAAACATTGCCATTCCAAACCTTAAAAGGGTCTTCAGTTGGCGGCTAGCTAGCGATCAATTTCATTACTTTCTGTGTGCTTTAAGATCATTGAGTGTTCTTGTGCCACAATGCATGTCTCTGGAAGTAGAAAGCATGGAATCATAGAATCCTATAGTGCAGAATGAGGCTATTCAGCCCATCGAGTCCGCACCAGCCACAATCCCACACATCCCCATAACTCCATGCATTTACCTTAGCTAGTCCCTCTGACACTAAGGGGCAATTCAGTGTGGCCAATCCGGCTAATCCACACAACTTTAATGTTAAACAAACTGGTTTCCACAAGAGGTGCAGCACAGGTCTGGCACTCACCACCTACATCAAAAGTGCCTTCCAAAAGAACCTGAAGATAGGCAGAGTTCTAGTGGACACACACACATCTTGTGGGCTCTCAGTTGAATGCAGCAGTGCACATCATAACTGGAACTGCCCGATCTCTCAGAAGACCAGACATTTGCATCGGATTATGGTGTTCCAAAGTTGATAGATGGTAAACATAGTTTAGGTCAAAATAAGACTTAGCAGCTGCCTTCAGTACAGTGGAGCATACTGGCCTGTTGCTAAGTTGTTGAAGCACTGAGTCTGGGTGAGGGAGAAGTTAATGGAGAAGATAACCACCATACACTACAGTGCTTAGTATTAGCCCCAATCCTGTTCAACATATCTACCAATGACCTGCCAACAAACAGGTCTTACAAACCCATCTATGCTGATGGTGTCTGTTGTGCTACCCAAGCTCCGTCGCCTGCACCCTGGGCCAGATTCTTAATAAAGACCATACAAAATTAACAGACTACTGCAACACATGGTGTCTCATACTGAGTCCCCCTCAAACCATATCCAATGTATTCCACCTCCGCAATGCCAGTACCATAAAGAATTGCATATCTACATAGCTGACCAGAGACTAAAGCATGATCCCAATCCAACCTAGTTAGGACTGACTCCAGGAACATCTGAGGGTAATAGTAGCAAAGGTCAAAACCAGAAACAACCTACAAATTAAACTTGCTAGATTTATGTGCCACAACATTCCAGACCTCAGCATCTGTCCTATCATCCTCCACAGCAGAATACAGTGTATTTGTCTGGCAAAGGTCATCACACACACACATCTTGTGGGCTCTCAGTTGAATGCAGCAGTGCACATCATAACTGGAACTGCCCGATCTCTCAGAAGACCAGACATTTGCATCGGATTATGGTGTTCCAAAGTTGATAGATGGTAAACATAGTTTAGGTCAAACTAAGCTGCTTCTCCTTGAGTGCATGTCAAATGTAGTGGAGGTTGCTTGAGGCTAAATGTCATATTGATCACTGTAGACAGCCTTCTCTTACCAGGGCAATGTCTCTAGAGGAAGGGTTGTCTGTGATTTTATTTTAATTTTTTTGCCTGTCACCTCTGTACAATGTCTGGCTGCTCAATCTTTCTTTCACAGATCAGGGACAGTGTTCAATACGTGACTGAAGTGATTGTAAAGCTATCTGCAAATTGCACCATGTGAACTGGAAAGAATTAATCCAAGCAGTTGTGTAAATGTTAAACAGACTGGAATGGCATTATAATAAAGTCAGGGTTTAAGTAATGAACGGTTGCATCTGAGCATTTGCAGCATGTGAGGCATCATGGCTGTTGCCTGCGCAGCATTGCTGGGATGGTGCATGCAAACACATCCTTGAATATACATCATCATGGGCAGCACTGATACGATGCCAGGATACCAAAATTGGTCAATGAATGTGCTAGCAACGTTTTCCTTATTCACTCCTGAAATAAGCTATGTATGAACCAAAATGGTTGTGGGATTATTTAAACAAGCTGAGATGGTGGAAACATCTTGTTGAGATTCTGGAGGAATTTGTAACTTGTTGCTAGCCACGGGAAGCAGAAAATAACATTACTGTGCATAAGTGTGGGGCAAGGTTTAAAGATGTACGAGGCAGGTGTTTGACACAGAAGTAGTGGATGCAGTGTCATCTACTCTATAATATGAGCTAGATATAGACAGAGGCAAAGAGAAAGGGAGCACTCCTTTGAAGGGCACAGCCCAAGATGATCTTTCTGTTACAATAAGCAAGGAACGCAGTCTCAGGAGGCTTTACTTCACAAAAGAGATAGTGACAGAATTGTGCCACCTCCTTTGCCTGTAGTCTTAAACCAGAGTTTGGACAGCTCTGTGGTCCCCAATGTCAGTGGGAGCAACACCATAATAACAGGGTCTCCAACTCTCTCTCTGTGCAGTTTGTGTTTGACCCTAACGAGAAGGTCATTTTAGTGATTGCCTGCTAAAACAGCCTGTTATACAATACTTTATTTTGCACCAGTTCATAAGAGGACCCTCCAAGAACTCGCACTGGACATAGTTGCTTGGTGACAAGGCAGCTAACCTTTTTATGTCATCTCAACACATAGGTCATAGAGTCTTCAATAAAAGTCATTAAAGCATCCAAAACCCATGGAGTACAAAGAAGAAAGAAAATTATAGCACAGGAACAGGCCCTTCAAGCCTCCAAGCCTGCACCGACCATGCCAAATGAAACACCCTAACCTTCTGGGGACCATATCCCTCTATTCTCATTCTATTCATGTATTTGTCAAAATGCCCTCAAAAGTCATTACTTTTCTTCGCTTCCATTACCCCCTTCCAAGTACCTACTATTTCTGTGTAAAACATTTGCCTCTTACTTTTCCTTTAAACCTTACTCCTCGCACCTTAAACTTGTGTCCCCTAGTAACTGACTCTCCCAACCTGGGAAAAAGTTTCTGATTACCCACTCTATCTATGCCTCTCATTATATTGTAGACTGCTATCAAGTCGCCCCTCAACCTCCGTATTCCCAATGAGAATAAACCAAGTTTCTTCAACCTCTCCTCATAGTTAATGTCCTCCATAGCAGGCAACATCCTGGTAAATCTTTTTTGTATCCTCTCCAAATTCTTTTGGTAACGTGGTGACTAGAATTGAACACTATATTCCAAGTGCGGCCTTACTGAGGTTCTATAAAACTGCACTATGACTTGCCGATTTTTAAACTCAATGCCCGCTAAACAGCAAGATTTTTTAGAACATTTTCAGGAGATTGACAAATTGCTCCAGCTGATGAAGGCAAGCCTACTGTATGCTTTCTTGACTACCTTCTCTACCTGCATTGCTACTTTCAGTGACCTGTGTATCTGTACACCCAGGTCCTTTGCCTATCAATACTGTTAAGGGTTCTGCCGTTTACTGTATATTTCCTGTCTGTATTAGAGCTTTCAAAATGCATTACCTCACATTTATCCAGGTTTAACTCCATTTGCCATCTCTCTACCCAAGTCTCCAATTGATCTGTATTCTGCTGTATCCTCTGATGGCCGTCATTGCTATCTACAAATCCACCAACCTTTATATCATCCGCAAACTTACTAATCGAACCAGTTACATTTTCCACCAAACCATTTATATATATATATATATATTACAAACAGCAAAGATCTCAGCACTGATCCTTCAGGAGCTTCACTTGTCACAGCCCTCTATTCAGAAATGCACCCTTCTCTCTGTCTTTTTTGACCGACATGATGTGGAGACACTGGCATTGGACTGGGGTACACATAGAAAGAAGTCTCACAACACCAGGTTAAAGTCCAACAAGTTTATTTGGTAGTAAACACCATTTGCTTTCAAACGCTGTTCCTTCATCAGGTGAGTGAAGAATTTGTGACCAGAACTCTCCACTCACCTGATGAAGGAACAGTGTTCCGAAAGCTGGTGGTGTTTACTACCAAATAAACCTGTTGGATTTTAATATGATGTTGTAAGACTTCTTACTGTTTTTTGACCAAGCCAGTTTCGTGTCCACCTTACGAATTTTTTCTGAAACTGTTGCCATGTTCTGGGAGTCATGCTTTGGGCTCCTATTATCTGCAGGAGTTCAATCCTGGTAGCTCCTGCCCCCCACCCTGTGGAAACATGGCCTCCTTTCTGATCTCCATTGCTCTAGACAATGGTCACTGAAGTGGGGAGCCCTTTCCTTTCCCTGCCTTTCCCCTCAGTGTCAAAATACCACTATCCAGCAGACAGCAGTGCAATGCTGCAGCTCTACTTTAAAGGGGACAGCACTTTGTTTAAAAGAAAGAGGAGTTGCTTGGAGCACATGAGGCCTGCTCATGAGGCCATTTGATTCTGTGCTGTGCACAGAGAAGGCTGGAGGAACAGTGGAGACTGGGTTATGCAGGAATGGCCCCTCTTAGACAAATTTTACACGCTTTCCATTGCCTTTTTTGTGGACATGGGGAATATGATTAAAAATGGTCCTTGCACCTAAAATTTGGAGCAGATGAATTTTGCACCCAGTATTTTTAAACAAAATAGAAATTGAGAAGATATGCTAACGTTGGCTGTTTTATCCTTCCTCAGCACGAAGTATTATGGGAAAAACAGGTTAATAGACGGATCTCCTGATAATTTAATTCTATTTGACTGTCAGCAATGTTGTTGGGTCAAAACCCAGCAGATGCTACCTACTTCCACACAATGGGGAAGTGGGGAACAGCTAAATTAAGGCCTTAGTTATCTCAGGTCACAATTTAATAACTGGCTTCCCTTAAACAATAGCAAAAGCCTAGCAGTTATCCTTTTTCCCCCTCAGCACGAGTATAGTATATGGACTTGGCATTCTAGAGAGGGAAAGAAAAAAATCACATTTATATATTGATCTATTTATACAGGAAAATAGTAAAAATAGAAATTGAAATTCTGGCCCAAAAATTCAATGACAGTTTGATCTGTGTGCCATCAGCCAAATTGTTTTAGGCATCAAAAAAGCCTTCAGGATCTTCACCTAACACTAGCTCGTGTTTCTTTCCATGTGGACTTAAGGATCCTAATGACCCTTTTCCCAAATTGGTTTTATCTGTAAGCAGGTGGCACTGGGCCGTCTGCATTCAGGAAGAGAGGTTTCCACATGAGGCCTAACTTCACAGCTACCATCAATATGGTAAGTTTTGGACAATGTACTTAACCAAATGTGACGTTTGGAGGAGCAGCTTCTTCTGGACTTGATTTGATATTGCATTCACCCATTCTTAGTTTATTTTTCAATCTTTAAGTCTCATTAGTTAAGAAGATATACTTTTGTCCCATTGTCCAAGAGCACAAGTGCACTGTTTCCCTACTGCACTATTATCAGTTCAAACTTTCAGAAACTTATTGGGTGAAAAAAATTAAAAATCTGAACTAGTGGCGGGAACTATAAAATGCTCAACTGGAGCAAATATATTTTCTTTACTTCCCTTGGATAATCTTTGTGGCATTTAATGTGTATCTGCTTCTCCATTATGCAATTTTCACGTTAGATCGACTAACTTTTTCCATTTGTCTCTTTTGCAACTTTCTCTTCTTACTCTTTTTCCATCTCCTCCATGTGGATTTGTTTACTGCTTAGTTTTCAGTTCCGATGCTTACACGCTTAGTGTTAATCTGCCTTTCCCTTTACGGATGCAGACTAACTGATATATTTCCAGTAGTTTTTGAACATTTTTGTTTGTATATTTATATAGCTACAATTGTTGCAATTCTGCAATCCATCTGCACATCAAATCCCCTTTCCTACCTTGAACTTCCCGAGTCCTCACCTGATGCTATTGAGAAACTCCTATATTCTAGACAACTCAATTGCTCTGTTTTCCAAAGTATCATCAGTGTTACTATTTATTTGCGCATGATGTAAAAATCAGACAAAAATATGGACAGAATACATTACATGAAAATGTTGAGTAAATTATTTCTGCAAAGACTTGCCCCTTTATTTGATGCCTTTTGACTCAGTCTTCCCGGAGGATTGTACTTGGCCTCAAATCCCAAGACACAATGCCAGGGCAGTTTGATTCGTATATGAGTCATTTTTATGTTTCCAGTAATATCAAAGTTAAAAAATGATAAATTTTAAGACAACATCTATAGAGATCTGCTTCTCTGAGTACTTGACAATATTTATTTGGGCAGTTCAATAATAAAAACTCTGATATTCTTCATGTAGGAAGCACATTTTGTAATATTCCATTGGCTTGTATATGATAATATAAGAAACAAAGAACTTGCATTTATATAGCACCTTTCACAATCTTAAGGATGTCTTAAAACAATTAACAGCCATCAAAATACTATGTCAAATGTAGCCACATTTGTAATCTCCAAAACAAAGCAGCCATTATGCATGCAGACAAGTTTTAGAAAAGGAAATTAAATAAAGGAACAGTTTTAGTGACATTGGTTGATGGAATAATGTTGGTCAGGACACTGGGAGAATTGCCCTGCTCTTCCTCAAAGTAGTGCTACTGCATATTTTAGGTCTGCACAAGGCAGACAGAGTGTCCTAGTTTTAGTACCTCATCCAAAATACAGCACTTCCAACTGTGCAGTATGCTAAATATTGGATTGAAGTGCTAGTCTGGTTTATGAGCTGCAGTATCTCACATGGGCTGACACTTTTTGTAGTGGCTTATTGAAATTGTCTCTGTCACTAATAGTAATGTTTTTAGAATAAAACAGTCAGGAGTGGGATGATGGGACTGCTGACATGCCTCCTGAATTTTCTTTTGTTAAATATCAGCTACAATAATAGTGTCACTGCAATTTAAAAAAAATACATTGGAAAAGCTCCCTTAGCTCTAGTACATAAATGGAGTTATCCACTGTATGAGAAGTTTGCAGCTGTGTGTACAAATTATTCATTGGAAATGCCAGAAAGATACTCCTCTTGTATGATATCCTGCCCCCACCCCCACTTAGGGTTAATTATCCTCACAAGCGTTTCCTTATCATCCACCGCAATGGTCATGACAGTCGGTTAGCTCAATTGGCTATGTGGCAAGTGTGATGCAGGATGATGCCAACAGCACTAAATCAATTCCTGTACTGACTGTGGTTGTTAATGCCTCCTCACCTTGCTCCATATTTGATATGGAGCCCCCTCAAACTATATGAACAATTCTCTTTCACCGTAGTGAAGACATGCCTATGGTCCTTTGTGACAACAGCTAATTTCATGCCATCAGGTGATTGTCTGCCTCAGTTTATAGAATCATAGAATGATTACAATACAGGAGAGCATTCAGTCCTGGCTCTCCACAAGAGTAATTCAGTTACACCCACTACCCCATCCTTTCCCATGGCCCTTTTCTTATCCAATTACTTTTGAAAGCCACAATTAAATCTGCCAGCCCCTCAGACAGTGAATTCCAGATTCTAACCACTGAATAAAACAAAAGTTTTCTGATGTGACCTTTGGTTCTTTTGTTAATCACCTTCAACCTGTGCTTTCTGGTTCTTGACTGTTGTGACAGAAGGAATAGTTTCTATCTTTTCTGTCCAAACTTTTCATGATTTTAAACATCTAAAACCTCTTTTCAACCTTCTCTATAAAACAACCCCAATGTCTTCAACCCATGCTCATAACTGAATTGTTCCCTAGAAGCATTCTTATAAATCTTATTTGTACCCTCTTGAAAGTCTTCACATCCTTCCTAATTACTCTTTATAATGTATAAAAACAACGGAAGGTGTTGTCGACAGTGTTGTCAAATGGCATTTAACGCAGCAATAATCTGCACACGGATGCTCAGTTTGGCTTCCATCAGGACAGCTCAGCACTTGACTTCATTATAGCCTTGATTCAAACATGGACAAAAGAGCTGAATTCAGGCAGTGAGGTGAGAGCGAATGTCCTTGGCATCAAGGCACCATTTGGCCACATATGGCAGTAAGGAACCCGAGAAAAACTGAAGTCAATGGGATTTAGGGGAGAAAGTTCTCCACTGGTTGGAATCATATCTAGCACAGAGGAAAATGGTCGTAATTGTTGGAAGCGTGTCACCTCAACTCTAGAGCAGTGCTGCAAGTATTGTTCAGAGTAACATAGACCCAAATCAGCTTCGGCTGTTCCATTAATGACCTTCTCTCAATCATGAGGCCAGAAGTGGGGATGTTTACTGATGATTGCAAAATGTTTAGTACTCCTCAGATCCTGATTCAGCTTATGTCTACATGCAGCAGGATCTGGACAACTTTCAGACTAAATGGCAAGTGGCATTTGCATCATACAGTACTAGGCAATGACTATCTCTAACAAATGAGAACCTAACCATCTCTCCAGGTCACTGTCATTCGCTAGCATCATTATCAACAGCCTGGGGTTTACCATTAACCACAAACTGAATTGGACCAGCCATATCACCCTGTGCTACGTAAGCAGGCCAGGTGTTGGGAATTCTGTGGTGAGTGTCTTACCTCCTGACTCCCCAAAGCCTGATCACTTTCTACAAGGTACAAGTCAGAGTGTACTGGAATATTTTGATGAATGCAGCTCCAACAACACTCAAGAAGTTTGACATCATTAAGGAGAAACAAGCCAATTGACTGACACCTAATCAACTATTTTAAACATTCATTTTCCCACCACTAATGCAGCAGTGTGTACCATATGCGAGATGCATTGCAGCAATTTGCCAAATCACTTTCAGCAACGCTTTTCAAACCTGCAATCTGTAGTATCCTAGGACAAGGACAGCAGAAGCATGACATTGCCATCACTTGCAAGTTCCCTTCCAAACTATATACCATTCTGACTTGGAATGACATCTTTCACTATCACTGAGTGAGAAACTCTTCCTAAAGCATGGTGGATAGACTTACACCACTTAGCCTGTAGTGATTCTAGAAGCCTTCGCCACCACCTTCTCATGGACAATTAGGAATTAGCAACAAATGTTGATCTTGTCAGTAATGTATACGTCTTATGAAATAAATTTTAAAAAGCCCAGGATCCAGCACACTTTTTAATCACTTTATCAACCTGCACTGCTACCTTAATGATTTAAAATTATTTATTTCTGCACCACCTTTAGAATTGCACCCTTTAGTTTATCTTGCCTCTCCTTTTTCTTTCTAAAAAATAAAATGCATCATTTCACATTTCTCTGCATTAAATTTCATCTGCCATGTGTCCATCTGATCTATCAGCCTATGTCCTCCTAAAGTCTATTACTGTCCTTCTCACAGTTCACAATGGTTCCATTTTTGTGTCAGCAGCAAATTTTGAAATTATACACTGCAAATGAAGTATAACTCATTAATATATATCAAGAAAAGTCAGGGCTCCTAAGCACTGACTGCTACAGAGAATGTATAATTCCTCCAGTCTAAAAAGCAATCATTCACCACTACTTTTTGTTTCCTGTCACTCAGCCAACTTCTAACCCATCCTACTACAACCCTGTTTATTCTATTAGCTTCAACTGTGCTGAGAAACTTACTATGTGGCACTTCATCAAATACTTTTTAGAAGTCCATATACATCATATCAGCTGTGTTACCCTTGTCAACCCTCATTGTTACCTATTGAAAGAATTCTCTCTAGTTAGTTAGTTAGACATGGTTTTCCAACTACTGCAGTGAAACAAAATACATCAATAGTCAAGTAATAACTAGTTATCGTCCGGTTATAGTAAATGTTACTTGAGGACCATAGATAACACAAAGTATAATCATCAAATAAGCAAGGGAGGAATCTAAATTGGTCTTCTAACTCTCCTGAATTTCACACTAGATTTTTGTGAAATCTTGGATAAAATTCATGCCCCCTTGAGGGGGACAATTACAAATTTGACCAGGCATGGAAATTAGTGCCATTGGCCACATCATCCTGCCCTGGAGTAATTTTCTGGCCAAAGAGAAATCAATGCTGAAGGATTATTAGCCTGTAAGCTGTAAGTAACCAATTAAGACAAGTAAAAGTCCATTCAGAAACCTGTACAATCACCCCATTGATTTGGAGATTGGTCAGCTGTCTGACGTAGCCTTTGGTAGCAGGCCAGGTAGTCTTTGAAGCCCTCTCCACCCGTCTCGTCACACACCCTGTGGAGTGGGTCCCCCTCCCTGGCAATTGTAGCCATTCTTCAAATAAAAAATTCTAAATAATCAAGATAGAAGGCTACTCCTTCTCCTTTCCTGCAATGGCAGGCTTCAGCTCTTCCTCCTTCAGGTTTGAGAATCTTAAAATAGATCTAGCAACTTAAAAACCGGACATTCATGTTGCCTGGATGAGCATGGCTCCAACAACTCTCAAAAGCTTGACATCATCCAGGACAAAGCAATCTACTTAGTTGCCACCCCACCCTCTACCTTCAATATTATTCCTTCCATCACTAACACACAGTGGCAGTAATGTGTGCCATTCACAAGACGCACTGCAGATTCCTTTGGCAGCGCCTTCCAAATCCATGATCACTAACATCTAGAAGGATGAGAGCAAGAAGTGCTTGGGAATATCATCACCTGTGGTTTCTCCTCCAAATCATTCACCATCCTGACTTGGAAATGTATCATCGTTCTTTCATTGTCGCTGGGTCAAAATATTGAAATTCTCCTAACAGCATTGTGGGTGTACGTACATCTCAGAGTTCACTGTCACCTTCTTAAGGGCAATTAGGGATGGGCATTACATGCTGGTCGAACCAGCAATACCCACATGTGGTAAAATGAATTTTTAAAAATGTTAAGAATGGAATGGTAATTGGTAGGCATTTCTCTCGCTTTCCCTCTTTGGAAATTAAGGGACAAAAGGAATGCTTTGGGAGCTTATCTAAGCATTCATTGCGATACTGGGAACCCTCCAATTAAAACTAATTCAATAGTTTTCATAGGGGGATTTAAATCCTGTTATGGATATTCCTTTCTCTCAAATAATGTCTTGCTTCCTCCTGGTTTTCAATCTCAGCTAAGCAGGCTCTAATTAAAGGAAGAGGAAGATATGGAGGTTAAGAGAGAGCAGAATATATTAATGCCACTTGGTTGTCCCCGATGGCCCATACAACAAGACAGAGCTCGCTGCTTTAAACCGTATTGACATTATTGGTATGACAAAGTATACCAGAACTATGGCTCACAACTGCAAATCACAGCTAGCCTTTCTTCCGTATTAAATGCTTGGCATACAAACCAGGATTTAATATTGTGCATATAATTTTTATTGAAGAAAAGTAATTAGGGATTGCTTAAGTAAGCAAAATTATATATTTGTTTTACAGAAGCAACAATAACAGGTTTGGTCATTGCCAACTGTTTGTTATTTTGATTTAGTTGCACAGCAGACTGGATGACATGCAATCTGCTGATTGCCAGTAGCTATAGCAGCAACACTAAATGACAGATGACTCATCCTTGTTCCATTGTTCTTTATCAATATCAAGCAGATATCAGCATGCAAGCAAAGCCATGGTGACTGACCTCCAAGGAATAAAAGATGATGCTGTCTAAAATGTGTGGCCTTTGTAGAAAGGGCAATGAGATGTGAATTGTCATTCTGATTAGCCTTGTGATTTTTAGTAAATGGAATTTGATTCACATGCATCCTAAAAGAATAATCGATTGTAGAGCACAGACAATTTGAAGCCTTGAAATATGAAATAATAGATCATCGAGTAAAATGTTGTCACTAATTGAAGTTTGAATTAAATGATGTTTCAGAGAATGTCAGGGCCTTATTGTTTCAGTCAAGTCGAGGAGTTTTATCTGAGCTGAGCTACAACGAGTCCTTTCCTCTTCTGGACAATCTAAATCTATTTAAAGTTACTTTGAAGTGATAACATGGAAGTCAGCCATTTGAGCTAACCAAACTGTGTTGGTGTTTGTTCCCCTTACCAACAATAGATACAATCCAACGTGTCCACACTGTCCCCATATCTATCACTCTTACCCTTTTTCTTGCAATGTCCTATTTGGCATGTACATAAGGTTGACATTGGCCCATATCTTCTGGTATTTGGATTGTCTGAGATGGGATGGAAACTGAGAGATGCATGCCAGGATCCAGCGGAGGTCCTGATGCATTCTCAGGCTTTGAACTTTCCTGAGAAATTGAAACTTCATTGGTTGATTTCCATGGCTGTGGACCTTCTTGAATATCTCCCACTCTGAGCTCAGTGTTGGAGGCTTGGGTCAGACACAAAGTACTTACCTGGATATTTATCCTGGAAATATTATATTTCCAACCCCCCCCAACCCAATCCCCATCCAAATATTCAACCACACTCCCCAACTCAATTAATCTAAGCCCCCCACCCCACTAGCTCTACAATGTGACATTCCTATCCCCCCAAATGACTATCCACTCACCCATTTACCCAAACATCAATTCTTACTGATCTCACTCACTCTTTCACTCACTCACTCACCTACCCACCCACTCACTCAAAGACTTGAGACTTTAATAGCTTGTGACAGAAAGGCAACAGCTAATGTCGCAACAATGGGGTATGTCTTTGCTTTGTGTATCTTTTCTTGCACTCATTGCTTTCCCCTTGAAACGATGCGTTGATTTATTGCCGCTATCGGATGCGCCGGCTGAAAAGTTGCAAAAGGTCGTGTCACAGAAATTCTCATGGGTAAGGTCAATGCTCACAACGTAGATGTAAGTATCCCCTACATAGACAGGAAGACCTGGATTATTGTCTCTGTTTCAATCACCAATTCCAATAATGCACTCAGCAACCATACAATTATCTGACTAAAACAAATTACGCTGTCTTAAATCTCTAACATTTCGTCTCGTACAGTGTGAGATACTGTGCCATCCACTTGCTCCTTTATATTTTTGCACAAAATCTAAGTTATCCACAGAATTTTATTTTTTTTTAGTGTGCCAGCCTTCACCTGCACTCAAACTCAAGTAGCCCCCTTGAAGAAAGGCAGCACAAACAAAGGCAAAATACAGCAGATGTGGAATTGGAAACAAAAACAGAAAATGCTGGAAAATCCAGCAGGTCTGAAAGCACCTGCTGAGAGAGAATAGAGCCAACACCTTGAGTCTGGATGGCCTTCATCAGAACAAGCAAACGAGCATCACTTGCCTAACACATAGCCATATGGATTTAGAAATTACTATCAATTTAGCAATCAGTGTTCACCAATCGGGCACAGAAAGCTTCATGTAAATTGGTTACTGTAACATAGAACATGGACAAGTAGTCACTCTTACTCTGATAGTCTTCTACATCTTGGAGCTGTGATGGTGGATTCCACCAAGTCCTATTGCAGAGCTCCATCCACAGCCCTCTAACCCCACTTGTTCTGCAGCAACCAAATCTCAACAGTGTGTAGGACTGAATTATCCTAAAATTGAGCTCTGGGTCATTCAATTACTGTTCCTACCCACAGACGACCAGAGGTTTCATTCCCACTGAAGAACAGACATGTGACCTGCACATTAGTGAAGTGGCTCAGGACTGCTTTGAGGCCACTACACTGTGAAACATGTTCCAGCTTCCAGTAGCGCTGGAAGATTACACTGGTGTGATAGCGTTCACTGTGGATGTTTGTCCATACTCATTACAATGTGCCACTATAAAATGTCCACTTCAAGGAAGTTAACTGAATCAACCTAATTTCTATCAGCAACACTGGTTTCTAGCTTCTTTGAAATGACATTTTATTTGGTGGCAAACATTCCCTTTCTGTGGATTCACACCTCAGTTAGTTCATTTGCACCACTTTATTGCTATATTTGAATTCAAAACAGCTGTGAGCCCAGACTAGAGCTGACGTTAGTGTGGGTGTCAAATAATAAAGCATGTTCAGTACCTGTGACTGAATCACAAGACAATAATAAATAATGGAGGAGTAAGTAGTTTAATCTGGTTGTGACATCGAATTTGTTGCTGCAGGAAATGCTGTGTAGAAAGAAATGCTTCATTTTGACTGACAGGTTGAATGTTGCTCCAAAGATACTGGAAGAAATGGGACTGCCTGAGAGTCAGGTCATTCGTAATAATATATCTGTGGGTAAAAAAATTAATTTTTTAGATTGGGAAATCCAAATCTCTGCAATTTACCAGTTGCAACTTTGTTTTCCACCCTTCACTGCAGATGTATCTGTCATCCCAAATATTATGTGCCTATGACTTTTATTTAATTTATATCTTATTAAAATGGATTCATTGCCAAAGGTTGTAAAAATTCAAGTCACTATTGTTTTTTGGAACAATTTCTTAGCATACACAAAAATGTTTGGAAAAACTTTGATGTTTCTGACAAAGGGTTTGAATCATTCAAGTACTCAACATTATGGCAACAATCAGCAATTCTTGTGGTTCACACAAGAGTTAATAGGAAATCATTGAACTGTTATTAATAGTGAGAGAAATAATTACACCATTGTAAAACAATGTGAGCTCTGAACTTCGAGCTGAGTAATATGCTTCAATACAAAGCTGCTTTGCATCAATATAACATGTGAAATCACAGTGCCTGGCACTGCTGCCTCGCAGCTTCAGGGACTCGGGTCCGATTCCCAGCTTGGGTCATTGTCTGTGCAGAGTCAGCACATTCTCCATGTGCCTGTGTGGGCTTCAGCAGATGCTCTGGTTTGCTTCCACAGTCCGAAAGATGTGCTGATTAGGTTCAATGGTTATGCTAAAATCTCCCTCAGTATACCCAAAGAGGTGCTGGAGTGTGGCAATTAGGGGACTTCCATAGTAACTTCATTGCAGTGTTAATGTAAGCCTACTTGTGACACTAGTAAGAAAAAATGTAAAGTCATCAGGGTCAATATTATCAGCAATTTGGATTCATATTGTTCTGTGGAGCGGTCTTTCTCCTTCATACTGTCATTAGTTAAGCATATTATGCTTGATTTTTATCTTTTATAAATTAGTATCTGAAGTGCTTCAAAATTGTATCTAACATGTAATATTGTTGTTAGGGGCTAAAGTGGTGATCTATTGCTGGTCATAAGATCATATAAACCTGAAGCAGGTTTGGAGACATGATTCCTCATATGCGTCAGACATATCGTCGAAGGAACTGACTGAACAAAGCAGAAGGAAGTAAAATTGGATATGGGTAGTGAAACAAGTCAAAAGAGGCCAGTATTCCTTCACCAGATTCCCTTTTATTTACAAGCACTATTTAAGTTCATTGAGTGTTACAAGGCACAGAAAGAGTTCAATCAGGTAGTTCATATTCTAAGAGGCCATCCTCAATGGCCACATTGAAATCATTACGGACACGGATGTTAAATTGGAAAGCAACTGCACCTGTGACAAGTTTTCAAATGTGGTATGGTGCAGAAAAATTTGCAGGAGAGAGAAAGTAAACAGATAATTTTGACGGAAGAATGGTTGTGTTTTGGCTTGGGGGGATTAAAAGCCTGAGGAATTGGTTTCTGAATCCAAACCAGCCCCTAACCCATCTGCTTCTAACTTCAACTCAGGCTGGGAGGTGTTCCCTGTTAACTGCAGACCACAGGACAACAGCAGTACCTTTCTTTAAATTGCTGTATATGCTTGACTGCACAACAAAGTCACCTGTGTAACTTCTGAAAAGGGATTATCAGTGGACAAGCGACCAGTCTATTCCTGGCAGACATATTAGCACATTTTAATTGGCTTTTTAACCATTCTACTTTGAAATCGACTGCCGACAGCTTGGTTTCCTAAAAATCGGTTATCCTGGTAGCTTCATTGAAATAAGGATTTGGTCAATTGAGAAGATAAATGTCTTTACAGCAATTTCCTTGATCCAGTTGCCTGCCTGTGGAGCCAGCAGTATCAGCCTCCAGCCCCAACCTTCAAGGCCTCCATTCCCCCAGCAATGATACCACTCCTGCCATCACCAGCCAGCTGGTATTTCCACCACCTCCATCACAGATACTGAGCTCTCTCCCCCCGCATGAGCCCTCCAACCTCAGATCATCCCCATCTCCAAACCCTCATTACCACAAGGCCTTTGACCTCCCTGAACTTGGGTGACCAGGATCAGTGGGTCCAGTTGCCCAAATGTCCACCTTACCTCATTGTCCCCAGTTGATCCCAATCTCTACCGAAACCCCACACCTAATTGCCATCTAACCAGCTCAGATTTGCCTGTTCTTGCAGCTTTTATTGACTGACTAGCTCCCCACTCAAATGGAGGCCAAATCTATCACTTAGGCTGGTACCTGGACAGGAAACTGATAACTGAGGTCTGTGACATGCTGTGGACAAATTCCAATTTGCAGGTCAGGTAAGTAAAGATACTCCCTGAACGTCAATAATTCAAGGGTTAAAAATTTTGATTTTGAAAGACCGATCCGCAATTTTTAAAAAGTTTTTGGGTTACCTTAATCCAAGTTTATTGCAATCAAAATGAATTTCAGTTATACTCGAATGAATATTTGATACTGTTCTTAGCCAAAAAAATTCCTAAACACTGAGCCTCCCAAGTCTTCCCAAATCAAGGCACAGTTTCAGGTGACTTCCTTAATCTGCATTGTCAAACAGTTGGATAATTGGGGAATTTTGCAAGTGAACTTCCAATGCAGTGAGCGAACTGAAAACTATAAAATATTAGACGACCATCATTGTTGCAAATCAAAATTTATAAATTTATAAAATGTGAGAGCTGCACTTTCTAAACCAAAAGCTTAGAAGTTATTTTTCTTAGGAAATAAGAGCCTGGTTTTCCAAACTATATCAATGAATGCATCAAAGAAAATCTTCCATTTCTCATTCATTCATTCCCACAGAGCTTTTTTTTTGAAGCAATTATTGTACCTAGAAAAATATAATTAGATAATAATGAACTAACTGGTGCGCCATGTAATTTATGGATTAAAGATTTCAGTTCGAATTGGCTTGAACACAGCCATCACAATGGAATAAATTTATTATCCAAATCGCTATGTGCACAATTTTTGCATTTAAATGCAACACAGATGGTACATTGTAACCATCCAGAGGAATGTTCGGTGAATTTATGCAAGTTAAAAGGCTTTAACAGCCAAAAATGAATCCTATGACCTCTGTTAATGAATGGCTTGGCATATTTAGTCCTGGAGATAGCTCTGAGAAACAACGTAACATCTCCACAAAAAGCAAAAGCAAAGGCAGCATCACCCTCCTGTTTCAGCCAATCTTATTCCCTCTCAGCCTTTATTAAAGGTTTTTCTCCCATTGCTGCCAGAGGAATAGTATCAGCTACATTTTCAGCTGCTATTTCAGTGGGGACTGTGGGGAGGAAAGCAGTCGGGGAGGTGGGGAGAGATACTGAAGCACTTCTTACACAGAAACACATACCGATAATTATTGTAAATTATTCTATAAATAAGCTTGCTGTGCATCAATTGTTGTGTGATATTGATTGACTGTTCTGAGTTTCCGTGTAATTTGTATCCCTAATTATATAGCAGCCATTTCAATGTGATTTTTGGATTTAAAAAGAATTGCCAGAATGGGCATTTTGTTTTGCCAAGCGAGAAAAGGTCAAAAGGTGATGCCTAACTGTCTGACACTTCCAGGCCCAATCAGAAGGATCAGAGAAAATGGAGAACTTGAAGTTTTATTGATACATCTGCCTGTTGGTTCTATTTCATTAAAAAAACATAACGCATTTATTATCAGCTCAATCTCACGCCACCTTTAACTGGAAATAGAAAGGAAGTTAAACACTTAGTGTTGTCTTGGGCCGACATATTCAGCAATTATAAAATGGCAACTGGATTTTAATGTAAGAAATTGTGACCTAAAATGAAAGAGAATAGGTTACTTCTTAAAGTTGAAGACAATGAAGGCCCAAAGAAACTTGGGACCCAAGAATGCAATCCATTAAAACGTCATGAAGAGGTGTAGAAAATAATTAGGAAGCTAATGGAATGCTCTCTTTTATAATCTAAAGAAATAGAATGCAAGGATGTAAAGGTCATATTTCAGTTATACAAAGTTCTAGCTAGGTCACACTTGGAATACTGTGAACAGTACTGAGTACCATAACTTAGCAAGGACACAAGGGGAAGACCAGAATAATGCGTGAACTCTTAGGATTAACGAATAGTGAGGGGTATTCTTTGGGCCCAGTAGCTCCAATCGCAAATCACAATGAACCAGAGAATCTGGAGTCGGCGGGCAAGTAAGTTTTGCATGGGCCGCCAAACCTACTGCGACCCTTCCAGGCTGCACTGATCGGGTTCCGATGCACATTCAAAATGATGAATTTAAGTTGCATTCTGAGTCAAACAGCTCTTGCTGTTCACCCAACAGGATCTGCAGTGGATGGGCTTTTGCACAGGACCCTGTGGGTTGAGGAAATACTACCAATCTCTCAGAAATGAGAAGTATCCTCCACCCTCACCCACACCCACACAGGCATGAGGTTTATATGACCCCAACCCCCCCTCACATCCTTGGCAGCACCAACAGGGCACTGGCACTGACACCTTAGGTTGACGCATGGTATTAATTGAAAATTGGTAGATCACCCAGTGTCCTGAGCAACATGCGTCACAGCCAATGCTACCGAAAGTAGATTATCTGCTCTTTTATTCTTGAGATCTTGAATTGTCCACTAAAATTATGGCTTTTGATTAGCTAAAGACTAGGGTGATCAGTGAGAAAATGATTTTCAATCAGTATATTGCAAGCCTCATTACTGACATAAAATAGTTATGTTTTCCGCTGCTACAATTTTCCTACCCTATCATTAGAATTTTGAGTTGAATAATTTAATATATCTCTGCCATTTGGACACTTTAAAAGCATAAGTGAGTCCACATCTAGCAGATTATGTAGTTAAATTTTATGCATTTGGATAGACCTAATTTCTAAAAGAATCTTTCACAATCCCTTTGGTTAGAAAATGTTTGGTATACCTTATTTCAAAATGTGACAAAATGTTGTAACATAGGAAACACTGAAGCAAATTTGCACACAGCGTAGTGTGTACATAGCAAAGAAATAATTAACCAGGTAACTTGATGCTGCTTGAGGGATAAATGTTAACTTGATACCAGGATGACTCCTCTGCTCTTTTTTGATTGTGGGATTATTTTATTTCCTCCTGAAAGGAAAGACTGGTCCTCAGTTTAATGTATTCCTAAAGGCTCTGATAGTGTTTTGAAGAATTCATTCAGGTTATGCACTCAAGTAACATAAACAGAAAATACTGGACATATTTGGCAGCTCAAGCAGCATCAGTGGAAAAAGAAACAGTTAATTGGCTGTATTTTGCAAACAGGCAAGAAGTCTGGTGCTGAGACCAAAACAAGAGCTCGCCTCACTTTAGTGGCCAGTGGGATACTTGAATGAGATTTTACCGGGGTTAGCCAATTAAAAGATCAATCAGAGGGTGGCAACTTGTTAGTTTCACTATGAGAGATGGCTACTGCCGGAAAGGAGAGGATGCGTCCATGCCAAGACATCCTTGAAGTCAAGGTAAGTTTTCTCTTCAATCCTGACAGGATCAGGCAGGAAAGCCCTAGCCCTAAAGTGCATCCTTTTTTCATCATCTCCACTGTGTCGCCATTGCTTTTAGGGGAGCGCCATGGAGCAGCCATGAAAAATCTTAATCAGGCATTTAATTGCCTCAGTTTGCTGTTCAATGGGCAGCCACACCATTGTGGTTTGTAACATGTGGTGGCATTTGGAAGAAAGACGAACTCCTTATCTTTGCCTTCAGCCACCATTTTATCAGCCCTCTTGCCTTGTAGCCTATCTTTAAAGGGCAAGTAAAAGGCCAATATCTTGGGTCAATCAGAACTGAGGCTGAAATGTCTGGGATGGGACTTGACATCTATCTAGTACAGTTGTTTTATATTGTTTGCAGTGAATACATATAAGACAATGGAAAACCTGCTGCTATCAATTGTAATGTTGACAGTTTTGTTGGCAGCTAAAATTACATGTTTTCACTGGAAGTTAAGTGAATAGCCTGGTTATCATCACTGAGCCTCATACTGGGCTACACAATGACATTGGTGAATCAGGATATTCAGATTACATTTGTATATGGAACTGAACATTTTATTTTATTCCTGTACAATAAGAAATGTGAAAAGAAATTACATGATTTTAAAAACACATCAGAAGTGCTGAAGTGGCCAAATCTGTAGGATTATCTCCAGGGATGAACAATTAATCTCCCTTGTACTGCTGTAAATTGTACCCGGAAAAACACTTTAAAACATCGTCCATTTATTGATGTTATTTGAACACCAGCATTTATTAATTATAAGCATATTATAGATAGGAAAAATTGGCAGTTTTTTCTGTGCTGTAAAACTTTATGACCAGATTGGGCAATTGAAGTAGAACATTGCGATGAAATCTCCAGAACTATGTCTAACCAGTGTTGATAACTCCGTAATATTATTAAATTTCAGTGAAATTACTGTCCTGAATGTAACTATCTTAGTTATCAACTACGTGCATAAGGTTTTCTCCAATTATCTTAACTTCCAATATTGAACAAGTGCTGATTTTCCTCTTCAAATAAAGTGACTGTCAAACATCCAGTGAATTAATGAGTCTTCACTTTTCTGTTCTGATTTCTCATGGTTTTTAGCAAATGATCATAATAAATTTCATCCAGGTTATGCAGTCAAGTAATACAAACAGCAAACACTGGATATATCTGGGTGTCCAAACAGTAGCTGTGTTTCTGGATTTATAGACTATCACAGTACCACAAGGCCCATTGCTGCCCAGGTCAGGCAACATCTGTGGAGAGAGAAACAGAGAGAGAGAGAGACAAGGTTAACAGCTAAATGTTGCAAACAGGCAAGAAGTCCAGTGCAAAAACTGAAAGCAAATCCCAGCCCTGCTGCACTGGACAGTGAGACCCTGGGTGGGATTTTAACAGGGGTGACCAATTAAGAGGCAAATCAGAGTGACAGCAACTTGTTAGTTTCAGTAACATCATTGAGAAGTGGCCACTGCTGAGAAGGCAAAGGAAACCTCCATGTCAAGACATCCTCGAAGTCCAGGTAAATTTTTTCTTCAACCTTACCTTGAATATGTTAATGGTGTCATGCATACAGGAAGGAATTCTAAAGTTTTCTGAACTCGTAAGGCTCTAACTAAATGGTAGAAGTATGCTACTGGAGGAGTGACAGAGATGGTGATATCCAAGTGAGGAGTATGTGATATGAAATTCATTCATAGGGCCAGATTTTGCTCACGAGCTAACAGTAAAGTAACAATGCTTGCCTTTACAAGGAAACTATACAGTAACTATAGGCAAGGAGCAGATGCATTAAATGTAGGTATCCAAACATTGATTTTTGTATTGCGTCTCTCTTTTGCTTCCTGAGAGTAACAGCAACTCCTTAGTCTGTCTTTTTTTAAAAAAATTTGCTATCCTTGACCATTAATCTTGCAACAGAAAATTAAGCCTTGCCGTTACAAGTATAAGTATTCTTTTGTCAATGTGATAACTATTAATGACTGCCAATGAGTCTCCCTGACACCCAAAATTAACTATGACAAATGCACAGTCTCATTCTTAATGTTTTGAATTTCTGCAGTCAATTTTAAGATTTTTAACAAAATCAATCATTTTTAAGTGTCTTTCTATATTGTTTTTCCTCTTTTAATCTCATTTTTCTCCCCCTCGTTTTACTTCACCTTTCTGTGGGGCAGCACAGTGGCACGGTGCCAGGGCCTTGGGTGAGATTCTTGACTTGGGTCACTGTCTGTGTGGAGTTTGCACATTCCCCGTGTCTGCAAGGGTTTCCTCCGAGTGCTCTGTTTTCTTCCCACAGTCTGAAAGATGTGCTGGTTAGGTGCGTTGACCAGAACAGATTCCGGAGTGTGGCGACTAGGAGAATTTCACAGTAACTTCATTGCAATGTTAATAAACTTTACTTTGTTCTTGATTTGACATTGAATTCAACTCTTTTAATTTGTCCTCCTTTTTAATTCTTCATAGGTTTATTTCCTAATCTTTGCATCTCATGATAAGAAAATATTTGGTTATCCTGTACACTTACATCGGATAAGTGTACAGGATACATTCACTCACTGAACTCATAAAAGCTCACACTTCTGGCAGCTTTAAATGCAAAAATGTTTTGACCTGAAAGGTACAGGTATAAATCTAATGGCAGGTTGTGTTCAATGCCCCACTACTCAACAAATCCAGTTAATTATAATGTAGCACCAATACAGATCTTAATGTTACTTGTCCCTAAGTTCCTTCTCAGCTGTTGGAAAACTTACTGTGTTTGTTGCAAATTAATGTGCATTACTTTTCCTTCACCTCTTATCTAAAGTTTTGTTGAGAAATATTTTCACATTCTATATTTAAAGAGTTTACAAATGATGATGTAGTTTGAAGATAGTGGTGTGTTACTTGGAGAGGCCAGGTTGTTGTGGTAATATGCACCTGCGTGTTGTAGTCTGGAGCTATGGATAGTCATGGTTGAAACTCAAACTTTATTTGCGTCACATGACTGACCAGGAATCTCTCCTGCTCTTACCACCTGCTATTGGCATATGTTAAAATGATTTGCAGATTGATGTTCATTCTGTTTGACCATGTTATGGATGCATCTTCCCTGGTTTCAAGTCCTGGACTGGGGCCTGAAACCAGAACTTCTAACCCTGAGGCAAGGATGCTACCCACTGTGCCACAAGACCTCCATGAAATAGTTTTTTTTCAATCAGCGAAATTAAATAGTTGATTCAAAAACTTAAATGATGGAACATTTTAGTTTAGATTAAGGTTGTCTCCTCATTTTATTCTGGTTGTTGAAATAACTATTATCAGTTAAAGTTCAACCTAATTAGGCTTGGACTATAAGTCAATAAAGATTGAGCAAGAAGTTGATTCTTTTGTGACCTAAACTATGCTATGAGCAATAACTAAATGATAAATATTCAGTGAAGTTTGATGGTTTTGTAGGCTTCTGCTGGTAGAAAGGTCAAGGCCATCTATGAGGGCAAGCACTCAGCTAGTTAAGTAGCATTAAAGCCCACTTTCTTGTTAAATAAAATATTTGAATCCACGACTGAATCCTGTTCCTTACCAATAACATGAATAGAACAACTTCTCAGAATTTTAAAACTTGGGACAAGGTCAAATTCCCCTCTAACCTGTTCTCCAAACCTATTTTCAAAAATGGCAACTGTCACAGGCAGAGAATAGTTTCATTTGTTTTTTTTCTCTTGAGCATCAGTTACAAAAAAATAATTTGCTCAGCTGTACTTGCTCTCCAAGTCATAACATATATATAGTTCATGACTCTTCCATTTGTACTCTATGTCAGTGTGAGTGAAAGTAAAAAATTAATTTTGCAGTATTGTGAGCTGAAGGCCAATGAAATAGTGACAGTTGTGACCAACCATTAGCCTAAGAATGGTAAAACAAGGTTGGATTTCAATGATTTCTTTGGGGAATTTGGGGGTGGGGGGTTGTTGGTTGTGGGAGGCACTTGGAAAATATAATCGCATCAAAGCTTTCAGTTGTAAGTTCAGTTATAAATTGCATCAAAGTATTCAGCTGAGATACTAGTTATGCAGGAGATGCATGGATGAGGCTGGAAAGTGTGTATGGACATAGCATGGGTAAACAGTAAATAAGGATGCATTGGCACACAACACTTTGGACCATATATTTTTCTGCTATCGATTTGCTCTGTGGTGTTATTGGATAGTTCTAAGAGAATAGATTTTTAAATGTCTGCCACTCTCTCCCTCTCCTGTTTCCAAATCAAACAGGTATTGAACACATTGTTGAGTTTTCCCACTTTCAGGCACACTGAATTGCTGTCTTTTGGAGTGCCAAGATAAGGGAGCCCTCCTTAAATTCATCTTAAATAATAACTAATTCATTCTAAACATGAGCCAGTTGCTGCCCTACACTCTTAAGCAAAGAGGTTTTATTTCCTCTGCAAAGGATTTTTCATCTATTTCTCTCCTCTCAACATATGCAAAGACCGTCAAACATTTTGGACTATTTCCAGTTCTTCAGCAAGTTTTCAAACATGTATCATCATGGTGGTATCACTTTCTCCATAGCTCTCCAAAGTATTTCCCACAATTTTTGCTGCCATCCTATCACAGCTTAACTAGCTATGCATATTAATTACATTAACGCAGTTTTCTGTGAGATGGAGCTGGGAAACATGCCCAGAGCAGTCTTTGTAGACTTGGAATCAATTGTGATTGACAGATCCATATTGGAATCCATCATCAACAGTTCCGCCAGCTTCACTGGCAAGGATGATGCTGCCGATAACTAAGCTCATGATCTTTATTGCATCCGTGCACAGAGTACTGACAAAATCTTTGGTCACCTATTCTAATATCTCTTCGGTAGCTCAGTGTTTAATGTTTTTGATGACATCCCAGAAGATTGATTTGGGACATCTTGCTGTTTTAAAGATAGCACACAAATAAAAATTGTTGTAGTAATGCAATAATTCAAAATCCAATCCAATCTGCCATGTGAGATGTTCACTGGAAGTGATCCAGCTCTGCTGAAGACACCAGGACTGGCAAATTGACCCATGTATTTTCTAACATGAATCCAAATCTTTTCAGAAGCCTTAGGCTTTAAATATTCAGTTCTTTTCACCACGTTACTGTGAAATCACAAACATCATTGATGACATGTTTTATCATGTGAAATGCTTGGCAGAGAAATAAGAGTGAAGAATTATAACCAGGATTCCAGAGAGAAAATGCTTCATGTAACTGAAACCTAGTATTTGTGATGATAGTATAATTTACATTGCTGGAAGTTATAATTATCCCATTTCAATTCATCTTATCCTTGAGATAGTCTAAGATCCTTTCAGAAGCTAAGTGAGATGAGAGAAGTGCAGGATCACTTGGAACTGTGGAAGCAGAGATCTGAAGAGTTTGATGCAATTGTAAAGAGTGTGAAATATGGTTTCTCTTCCCAAGCCTAATGGTGCATAAGGCAGACTTTCATCTGTTCCCATTGCAAGGTTTTCCCCAGAGCAGGGTCACTAGCCTGTTATCAGATGTTATGCTTGAGAGGCACCACTCTTCGTCAAGTATGGCTGACCTGGAGTTTCTCCTGCTCTTATTGCCAGCCTTGTGTTGGATGGCTTTTGCAGGATGATACACAAGTAATCAACCAATTGGCCATGTTATGAACACAGCTTCCTGTCTGTCAGTTCCTGGAGTAGAACTGGAATCCAGAGCTTCTATCTCAGAAGCAGGGACATTACCCACTGCACTAAAAGGCCTCCTACCATTAAATGTACCTGTATAAAAAAAAATGTGCAACTGGGCTAAGAATAGTGAGGACTGTCAGAACTCATTGTCCCAATGTCATTTAGTTATACATTACTTACAGTCATATATTTCAAGGCTAATTGTTACCACTGGAGGAAAATTCCTAACCTTAATGAATGTATCATGCTTTTTTTGTTTGCAATTGATTATCAGTTTAAATTTGTAATATTTCATTAATCTCATGATTTGTGACGTGCTTGGTGTTTGACTTATGAATACAAAAGGCCCTTTTATAAATGGTGAATTATCTCATTTGGATCACTTTATATTAGACTTCCAGTTTCCTATCTTTTTAATTCTTCACCCCTTTCTCATTCTGACCTCTCTGCTCTCAGTCTCCTTTCTTGCTTCAATGGAGCTTAATGTAAGCTTGAGGAAAAGCACTTCATCTTCTGGTTAGGCCCTTTGTAGCCTTCTGGATTCAACATTGAGAGAGCAATTTCAGGTCATAACCACTGTTTATGATGATTTGGCTTTTCCCATTTACTCCTCCTCACAGGCCATCTTTTATTTCATTACTTTGTCCCGTTAACATCTTATTTTTCCTTGCAACATCATTGTTTTTGTCATTTAATCTTTCATGCTGTCACCCTTTCACAGACTGTTCCCTTTGTTCTTTTTTCTCCCTCCATTTCCTTGCCTTTACTTTGTTTGAATCCTATAGCAATTCTCAATATTTCCAGCTCTGATGAAAGTCATCGTCCTGAAATATTGGACAGAATTTTTGATCACCTGAGGAGGTGGGGTTACAGAGGATGTGACACAATATCCTGTTGCCAATTGGAATGCTACAATCCTGTCTGCAGACCATTTTTGTTCAGGGAGGACCAGGGTTGATAACTCAGTCAGCCAGTAAAGATTCTGTTAAGGCAATTGCACAAACACCAATCAGAATCTTACGGTCTGCATAGGGCCATATTGAGGCTGAAACATTGACAAGAGATGAAGGACTGGGAAAGGGCCTGCTCTCCATCCCACTAAGGAACCCTCCTCCCCCACACCTGCCGTAGACATAGGGCTAAAAATGTTGTCATGGGTTACCCTGAATTTACAGATTTGTAAATGCTCTTCAAAGGTCACTTCCTTCTTGAGATTCTCTGCATTGGCAGTACTCACCTCTGACAGTCAGGCAGTTGATCTCTCTGCTGAAGGACATCCCATTGACCCTCTAACCTCAGGAGCCCACCCATCATGCTGTTAAAAATCATTCTGCCATTAGAAGCTGACACGATGGGGGCTTGGATTTTAAAAATGCATGAGGATTCCCACCAGAGAACAAGAATTCAGCCTATTAACTTGCATCTGAAGGATGCTGTCTAACCTGATGGGTGTTTTCAGCATTTTCTGTTTTGATTTCAGATTTCCAGCACTCACACGAGTTTGCCTTTTGTGGAAATGATTCTAGGTGCCTGGGTTCTGGGAATGGAATTTGTGCACTGGATTCATATATCAAGATAGTGCACTATTTCATGCTGTCAGTGTCTGAAACCAAGGCAGGTTCTTGCCAATTTGGAATTTGAGCAGAGCTGCTGGGTTTGAAGCATTTATTATTCCCAATGGACAATTGCATTATTTCGTGATTCCAACTCCAATGTTATCACTAAAAGTGGAAGGGAATTTAGGCATTGATTGATGGTTGAATGATCCAGTTCCACTAAACAAATCAAATCAGTTTCTAGCACAGATTCAATAAGTTCAGGGATGGTAACATGCTCTCACTGTTTCTCTAGTGCAATAATTTATCTCCTTCACTGATCTCATTTGCAATTCAATCCTCTTCTCATCTTCATCTTTCACTATCTGGTGTTTATTTTCAGCAAGCTGCTATGTCTGGTGTTCAGCAACTACTGTAAAGAACCACTTACGGGTGCATCATGCCAGAGATACCACATATTTATTTGCAGCCCTGATCCAACTTCCTTGGGGAAAGGAGGGGAGAGAACATGATGCATAATAATACTGTTTGAAACACTGAATAATCTCTTTCTCTCTCATTTAGTGCATTTCCTCTAAATGTTCCCTACTTCCAGCAGTAGACAGCATAATGGCACAGTGGTTAACATTGCTCCCTCACATAGCCAGGAATCTGGGTTCAGTTCCAGATCTGGGTCACTGTCTGTGTGGAGTTTGCATAGTGTCTGTATGGGTTTCCTTTGGGTGCTCCAGTCCCCTCCCACAGACTGAAAGAAGTGTGGTTTGCTGCATTGGCCATGCTAAATTCTCCCTCAGTGTACACGAACAGGCGCCAGAGTGTGATGACTAGGGGATTTTCACAGTAACTTCATTGCAGTGTTAATGGAAGCCTACTGGTGACTCTAATAAATAAACTTCATATTTAGGTTATCCAATGTATCTCCTTTTTAGATTAATATTGGCTTACTACACAATAAAAATTTCCAGTTTTTTAAATTCAAATGCTCAATGCATTGGGCCACAATTAAGCCCTTTCATTACTTTAAGGATGTCAATCATATCTCACTGAAGCCTATGCTTTCCTGCAGTAAAAAGGTACAGTTCTCTAAACTTGTCAAGGTAAGGATATTTAAATTAAAAAACAATTGATTGACCCTCTTTTGAATCTTTTTTGGGGCCTCTATATCACCAACTGTGTGAGTGGACCAGAACTGGATATTCTAGATAAAGCAAATGTCATAGTATTACGCCATTCTGTTCTTTGCTTTATACTCATTAACCTTAACAATACGCTTTTATGATAGCATTACATTGCTAATTATGAAACTTTAAAGATCCATCACATAATGCTTAAAGCAAAGCGCTCATAGGCACAGCTCTCATTTTTTTAATTACTGGTGAGTAAATGCCAACATTGACACAATGGTTAGCACTGCTGCCTCACAATGCCAGGAACCCAGATTCGATTCCTGGCTTGGGTCTCCGTGCGGAGTCTGCATGTTCTCCCCATTGTCTGTGTGGGTTTCCTCCGCATGTTCTGCTTTTTTGCCACAGCCCAAAAAACCATGAATTGGCCATGCTAAATTCTCCCTCAGTGTACTCGAACAGAACTGGAGTGCTGATTAGGGATTTTCACGGTACCTTCATAGTAGTGTTAATATAAGCCTGGTTGTGACATTAATAAATAAACTTCATCCAACTGTACCAGCAGCCTAATCTGATTTGACATTGAGTGTAATCTTCCCAACCTCTATGTAATCAGTTCCACATCAGACATTAGCACAGACCTAATTATAATATGAAAATCAGAACTGAAGTCTTTGGGCCTGCTAGCATTCCTCTCCCTTCACCACTTGCTGGGAATAGTTGTCCCTAGCACTGCCCAAGAGGCACCTGGGCACTGCCCATGCGACATTGGGCAGTGCCAAGGGGGTTGGTCCAGAGGGAACATGGCCTACTGGGGGGGAGGGCAATCTATAGGGAGTCTGGGGGAGGCCATGCTGTCACTCTGCACAGAGATCACAGGAAGAGGAAGGATGGTGATTGGGGCTGGCCATCAGAGTGAAATGGTTGGGGCTGCAGAAGGGGAGGGGTGGAGTTGGGGGGATGGAGTGCTGGAGGGATTGGGTGGGGAGGGTGCTGGGACAGGAAACTGAGTCTGGATGGGGAGATCCAGGCTGGACAAGACGGTGGGGGAGCACTAGAACTGGCCTGAGAGTGCGAAGTGGCTAGCAATCAGGGAGCTGGGGATGAGAGGAGCATCAATGGGTGGTTGCGGGCTTGCTAGTGATCAGGAGGCTGGCAATGCAGGGCCCTGTGCATGTGCCAAACTTGTCGCTGACAGATCGCCGCATGTGCAGTGGCCCATTCAGCGGCTATGCTGCTGGCCTACTGGGTGGGAAAAGGGCCAACTCCCTGATTTTCAGAGTCAATCCCACTAGGGTACTCTGTGAGGCATAGAGTACTATGTAAGAGTTATAATCTAAAAATCTGCTTAAAAAAAACAGTGAGAGTTACTCCCATTTTCACACAAATTGGGGACATAAAATGTTTTTGGGAGAATCCCAGCCTATATTTGCATCTATTTTGACATTTATAACATTAGCTTAAACTTTACATTTCTTGAATGGCTACTGAGTGTAGCCTGTTGGAGGGAAGGTTGATGCAAAATAAATATTTAAGGTTTCTGTCATAATCTGGGTGTCACCTGAAACTGTCTTTCAGAGTTCTAATAACAGCTCCACATTTATCTTGAAGACATATTACAATACCCTTACAAGGCAGATGATGATGACTGGGACAGTAATTCCATGACTATAAACCTTGATAGCTGAAGGCACAGTTACAAATGATTGGGCATGGGAAGTGAGAAAATGCATAGAAGCTGTAATTGTATGGTGATCACAGTGGTCTTGGAAGATCTTAGGGCATCAATGTGGAGGTGGATGGTGGGACTATGAGACACAAGCCATAGAGGAATTTGAGTGCTAATACGTGAATTTTAAAATCACAATGCACCATGAGTCAATGAAAGTGAGTGAGCATAGACTTGTTGCATGAATAGGACTTGATATACATTTGGATATGGTTAGCAAAGATGTAAATGAGTTTAAGTTTACAGTGGGTAGAAGGTGGAAGGCTGTCAGAGAACATTAGCTTTGTCAAGTCTATAGATAACAAAAGCTTGGTGAAGGTTTCAGCTGTTGGGCTGGTGCAGAGGCCAATATAAATGGGATAATGGAAGTGGAAGTCGATGCTCTTTGTAATTATAATGAATTTCGCCAAACTTAAATAATAGATATCAAAAGCTAATTTGTAGGCTTAAATAAAAGTTCAGTTTTTTGTTATGTGTCCCTTCAAGCTAAGTTAAACAATAGTTTAGTATAATTAAGAACTCATGAAAGCAAATTCCATTCCTCCATTAGGTTGCAAACTAACATATTTCTTGGTGCTTTTATTTATTCAGTTTGTACTATAGTGTTTGCCTAGTTTGAATTTTTAACTTCTAAGTACTTCAAATAATAATGTAGTCCCTCTCAATTTCCTTTCTCCCCTTCACATAATGTTGAAGAAATAATTCTGGCTTGTTGTGATTAACCTTTGCAGTCTTTAAGACACTTGCACATTCCAGGAGTGTGACTTGCTGATTTATGGGTTGCTGAATTTAGCCACTATTTAAAAGCATTTGTGAAGCTTCATTACACTTTGTATGCAATTTGCTCCAGTGCCAAAATCCATATTTTTTTCAATCTTTTGTTCCTCAAGCACTACTTGTGGATTAAAAATTGTCAAAATTTTGTAGGCAAGTCTCTAGAGTAATTATTGTTAAAAGTATGATTCACTATTCGCCATAGCATTTTAGAATTCTCTTTTTGCTTTTTGCATACCTGTATTACCTTTGATACATAAGTTGCTACCACCGTTTGCTTTGCACAGCAGTATTCCTTTGGCAGATATCTTTGCCCCTTAGAACTGTTGCTGCCAACAACTGCTTCATTAGCAGCAACCATCTGTGTTCAGTATGGGAATTCCTGTTGCAATGACGGATTTGGAGGAGGAACAGGAGCTGAGGCAAAGGGACCAAATCAGGTGCACTTTCTCCTCTGGCATCTGGGCCACACTTGGCTTCATTCCAGATGTCGAGTCTTCAGTCAAAGACACACCTACTTGGGAATGCCTGAAGAGACCTGCTTTCATCGTTTGTGTTTCAAGGGGGAGACAATAGTAAAGTTATGCTGTTGCATCTACTTCAACTGACAAACAAGATGTACCACAGGGACAGCCCTGCAGAGCTGTAAAGGTTATCACAGCGTTAAGTTTAATGTAACTGTGCTCTTAAAAGTAAATATGAGTGCCATTTACTGCATCAATCAGTCTTTAGTCTATTGAGGATTTGTGCATAAAACACATGAGCAAGAGGAACATTCCTTTTATTGTTTTCCCTATAGGAATAAGGTAAGAGTATTACCAAGCAGCAAGCTTTCCAAAGTGATGGGTCTCATTCCTGCCATGCACATGACTACCGACAGCTCAGTAGCATCAGTGAATAGGAAAGATTTCCAATCTTATAATGTGACAATGATTTCAGGGAGAGAAACCATGTAAATGTACAAAGCCCAAAGAACATAATCCTGAACCACATTAGTATCCAGTAACAGCATGGCTGATTTCTAGGACATCAAAGATGTCCATATCAGCCTAAGTTAACAGACATTTAAATAGACATGGAGCAGATATACATTGATGATCATGGCTCCTGTTGGAACGTACAATTGAAATGTTCAACATTTCAATAAAATCAAGGTTTCGTAGCCTTGACAAGAAGTCCAAAGTTATCTGGGGTGAAATGAGGCAGTCTACACAGATGATTTGAAGGAAAGCCTCGTAACAGTAAGATCACAGTGGTGAAGCAAGTCAATTTAAAAATGCAAGAAAGAAGTTGATCACACAGTTTTTTAATTCTAAAAAGCGTTCTCAAAAAATGATCATAAATGCATACACTCAAATTCATTTAATCAATACAATTGTAATGGCTAAGCTAATGCATAATACAAGATAGCAGAGGTACAGATAGATAAGTAATTATCAACTTTGGTAGAAAGAACAATGTCACATAATTACATAAAATTGTGAATATTTCTTATCAATAATATTAAGCTGATATTTGGAACATATCCACAGCAGTGGCAGTCCGTGACATCTGTCAGACTAAGTGAGTCTTCAGGTGACTGAGGTACCCAATGGGTCCAAAAATTCTTCTGCAGTGAGAGCGTGTTGATGCACAGATGAATGGAATTCATAACTCTGGATTGGCTCTCCTCTCTACTGTTGTTGCTCTATCCCACTGTGAAGTTACTGCGCCTTGAGGCAGTTTGCACCTTGATGGGCCAGATGAACAGCCTTCTCCTCCCAGTTAATAGTGTTAATGCCTTTATGTTTTAGGGTGTCCTTAAGAATATCTTATAACTTTTTCTTTGACTGTCAAGTGGAGAACTGGGAGAAGAGAACTTGCTGAGGGAGACAGTTTCTGGGCATCTAGATACAATGACCCATCCACTGGAGTTAGTTCTGCAGGAGCAGGACTTTGCTCATATATGCAGTGTTGCTCTAGAGATTCTTTTAAATGATCCCAGGATTCGATGCAGGCACCTAATGGAAGTTCTCCAGCATCTTAAGATGAAGTTGATAGACAGTCCAGGTTTTGCTACAGTATAGGAGAGTGGTCAACACAATGGCCTTATAAACCAGAATCCTTTTTGACTTTCAAAGGTCCTTGCTGTCAAAGACAATTTTGTGCAACTTGAAGAAGGCAGTGCTGGCACAGTACTGCACTTTCTCATTGATGATAATCTCTTGGGAGAGGCGGCTGCCAAGATTTAGGAAATCTAAATCTTCCCATACTCCAGAACTTACTCCATCGACATGGATGAAATAGGGATCTCCATTTGCCCTGGTGAAGGTTGAAGAAGAGCTTTCATCTTGGGGTCTTTGTCTTAGTGATTTTTAAAGATAGGTCAAGCATTTTATAGGAAGTGTTGAAGAGACAAGTATCCTTTGCATGTCCTGTACAGAGTGAGTCATTAAGCAGGAGTCATCTGTAAACTGAGAGTCATAGATGTCCATGCCGGTCAATTTTGACTGAGGTTGAAAAGTCTCCTAATACCAGATGCTGATATTTATAGTCCCAGATCATCGCAGATGAAATGAACGATGACAATTGGGTAAATGGTGAACAAGGGTGAGGATGACGACATAGTCTTATTTAACCCCGGTCTGGATGTGAAAGGATTCAGTTTCAGATCCTCCACTTGGAAATTGGCAGTCACATTTTCATGTAGAAGTCTCAAGGTGGCAGCAAACTTCAGTGGACAACCAAAGTGTTGGAGGACAATTCAAAAAGCTTCAAAAATTGAAGAACCAAACACTTGGTCAAGTCAATGAAAACGAGAAACAATTCTTGCTTTTGATCCTGGTGTTAATGTCTGCAGTCCCCAGGATGGCTGGAAGCTACATTGGGTTTCTGGGAGGATCCCCTCAGCAACAGGACAAAGGTGGATCAGGAAGATGTGGGCTGGTATCTTACACAAAACGGACAGTGGAGAAATTCCCCTGTGGTTTTCACAATTTGATTTATTCTTCTTCTTGTGCACACTGATACTGGCCATGTTCTTGAGATCCTAGGGGAATTTCTCTTTGTGCCAGAGCTGGAGGATGAGCTGATGGAGTCTTGAGGTGAGCTCATAGCCACCGGCATAGTAGATATGTATTGTTCACCATCTGGCCACAAATTTTGTCACTTTCATCTGTTGGATGGCTTACTTTAACCCAGTATTGATTGGTAGATCGTCAAAACAATCCTCCACAGGATATTGTTGGACGGCTTTGATGGTCTCCTCCTATACAGCAAGCTGTCAGTTGAGGAGCAGCTTAAAGTGCTTCATCCAAAGTATGGGTGCTGTCATCATCATTGAAGAACCAGAAATCATCCTGTGTTTTGTCTGGTTGAGTAGGGTCGTGATTGTCTTGGTAGCCTGGGTGAAATTGCATATGTTGTGCTGATCAACGTAGGCTTGAATCACATGTGTCTTCTCCATTCACCAGTTGTTCTTCATGTCATGAAGCTGATGCTGGATCTCAGTCTTTAGTTGGGAATATACTGCTATCTTCAACATGGGTGACTTTGCCAGGCAATGAAGGCAGCTCACATCTGATCGAGGAGGTTGCAGATTGTGGTGTCATTTGCGTCCAAACAGTCCTGGTTCCATTGTAGCATCAACCCATCTGTAGGAATCAGTCCCAGGATACATGGAAGGAAGTGGCATCACTTGCTATGGTGCAGTATGCAACTAAGCATGAAACTCTTCCCACTGTCCTGAGTCCTTCAGTGCTGCAGCACTCAGCTTTCTCCAGGAGGTTTTTTGGGTCTTTCCATTGCCTTGGTGCCAGGCAAATGTTCATCACTAAATGCATAAGTCTATATTCAGAACTCACATGGCTCTTGCGACAAGCACGTCCTTCTGATCTCTGCCTCGAACAATGATGTGGTCCAGAAGATGCCAATGCCCTGACCTAGGGTGTCTCCATATGGACTTAAGTTGCTTCTTCTTGTGGAAGTCTGTGTTCATCATGATCAGTCCATATTGGGAGCCACTTATTAAGAGGAAAATGCCATTGGCATTGGCCCTCCCCATTCCATTTTTGGAAATTTTCCTACTTCAGATTTCATGGCCACATACAACCTGGGCACTAAATCACTTAGCAGGATGACCTTGTTGTCCCTGGAGATGGAAGCAAAGATGACATTGAGATTGGAATAGAACCTCTCCTTGACTTTACATTTATGAGATGTAGGCACAGGATAATCACTCTCTCACTGACATTCTAGGGGAATTTGGAGAGCCTGGTGGAGATCTTATTCCTTATGGTGAAACCAACTCTCATGGATGCAGAAGCCTCAATTTGATTTCACTTTCCAGAAGAAGGTTTGCCTTTCAATGGCCTCCCTCAGCAGCCTCTCCACTGGGTGCACTTTCCCAGCCGGGAGAAACGGGATAGCCTATTTCTGACGCACCTTTTCTAGCCCCTCCTGATGTGGGATGAGCAGAGGTTATCCTGAAGAGGGCTGTTCAGTCGCTGCTACGGCTACCAAAAGACAGATTGTGTGTGCAGAATCTTGGCCGGAGACATCCAGAAATCACAGCCCTGCCTTTGTAACCAATTGTCCATTGTCTCAGGTCTAAGCCTGATGTTATTATGTATAGGGACTCTGGTGTGCTTCCAAGTTCTATAAGGTCTTAGCGGTTGGTAGCCAGATCCAGCGGGGTGTTGGATCACGATGACAAGGGCCACTTCCCCACTGCAGCCTATTTCCATCTTTGCAGCTATTAGAGCCACTGGCCTCCTCCACTTGCTCTGCCCTTGAGGACTTCTTGGATGGTTCCATGACGGGAATCTTCACCTCAAACACACTACCATAGAAACTCTACCAGCAGAGTGAACTTTGGCAGCATCACTCCTGGGTTCATTGGACCACACAAGCCTCTCCACCACAGCAAGATGACAATCATCAGAAAGCATCTCAGGATTCATCGCAGAAGAGAATCATAGAATCATGGAATCCCTTCAGTACAAAAGGAGGTCTTTCAGCCCATCAAGCCTGCACAGACAATGATCCCACCAAAGTCCTATCCCCTTAGTCCCATGTATTTACCCTACTAATTCTCCTCACACTAAGGGGCAATTTAGCAATCCATCTAACTGCACATCTTTGGACTGTGGGAGAAAACCAGAACACCTGGAAGAAATCCACTCAGACAGTGACCCTCAAAGCTGGAATTGGACCCTGTCCCTGGTGCTCTGAGGCATCAGTGCTAACCACTGTGCTACCGTGCTGCCCAAAAAAATGACATCCAACATGGGCCAACAGACACCATTTCAACTGTTCACTTTAAAAGTAGAACAGCCACACAAAACCATGCTTAATCTTTCACACCAATATTTTGTATCATTAATATTTGATGACCTACTTTGTTGTGGGTATAGAAATTTAATTTAAAACAATAGGAAATAGTTGGGAGGGCAAATGAGTGCATAAGAGCTTTTGTAGATTGTAAAGATCCTGTATGCTCCCACTTCAAAGGAATTTTCTGCAATCCTGATGGAGATTGTTGGAGGCCACTTAATTTTTTGGTGTATCCACAGCATTTAAAAATTTGAATCAGAAACAATATTTTGACAGGCAATATTAACCCAGGTACAGCAGGTTACATACAGTGAATCATGTTTTAATTATTTTATTAAGATGCTTCCCAGCTCTACAGTTTTGTAAATGGAAGAGGGGAATTGGTTTCTCTGGCAATGACATTTGGCCTTGTAGGTGTGCAAGTTGGAACCGTTTTGCGTAGTAAGTGGGATGACTCAGCCTTCAAGTATATTTAGTCCTCTACTGAAAATTGTCAGCGCGTCTGACGCATGATGGCTGGAGCATGTGGCTTTATGTCCTGATGCAAATGTCAAGGCTTGCATTTAATTTAATTAAAGTTATTCCCACAGAGATATGTGGGAACCCCCCCCCCCCACCACCACCACCAAGCTGCCTCTTATAATCGACACTTTTCTATTGATGTTCAAAGGTGAGTTCAACATATGCTAAAGTAATTTGTTCTGACAATCTTGTATTTTGTTGTAAATTGCTTTCAAATTATTTGTATTTATAACAACAACAACACCTTATATAGCACCTGTACCAAAATAAATTGCCCCAAGGCACTTCACAGGAATATTATAAGTAAAATGTGACACTGAGGCACAGATATTAGGATAGCTGATCCACAGCTTGGTCAAATATATAGGCTTTAAGGAGCATCTTAAAGAAGGAAAGAAAGGTGTGGGGAGGGTCAAGTAGCAGAAGACATGACCATCAATGATTAAGGCATTAAAAACTAGGGCCAGTTGAAAAGACATATTTTTTTAGAGGCTGTGAGGCTGGAAGAGATTAGAGAGATAAGAAGGGATAAAATCTTGAAGGAATTTGAAAACAAGGATCAGAATTATGAAATTGACGCTGCCCCAAGCCCAATCAAAAGTATTTCCACTCTGGAAGCAAGAATTACCCAGCAAGTAACCAGTATCTGCTCCAGTGAAATAACACCTCAAAAATGATTTCCTGTGTACTTATCCAAGATAATATTTACAGAGCAATATGCACAACCCTGAGATGTGCCCAATCTGAAGTTTTTTTCGTTTTTAAACAAATTCTGATCATATGAATTTTCTAGTTTGGTTTTCCATTCTGGAACAGAAACTCTGCTGTGGCTGTTATATGGTTAAGAATGCAATATATAAAAGTAAAATGCTGCGGATGCTGGAAATCTGAAATAAAAACAGAAAATGCTGGATAAGCTCAGCAGATTTGGCAGCATATGGGGAGAGAGAAACAGAACTAACATAAATGATTCTTTTGAAGTAATCACTAGTTGATATTAAGTTTTTACTTTACAGTTGGAAAATGTATATCGGACAGTTGGTCACTGGCCTGAATTTATCATTAATAAAGGAATAATGGCAAATTCCTCCAAATGTAGTAACTTCTGTTCATTAGGGCATGTCTATTTATTTGCTGCTTTTTCAGCATTATCCCTAAATTTGGTATTGAAGGGAACATCAGTTGTTTAAGTCAGAATATAAAGTATTTATCTTCTCGATATCTATGCCAATCTAAATTTTTTTGAAAAAAATGCCTCTACTTTCCATTTAAAATGCCTATTATGAAAACGTAGAAGTGGTGTCAACTTTGCTGAAAAAAAGGTAAAGCTTGCAACCGACCTAGAATTGTATAATTTATTTCAATAGCTTGTTATATATCATGTATGTAGTTATTATGGTAAATTTTGAACCATTTAAATTTACAGTGCTAACTAATATGGAAAATGAAGTTTCAATGCCAAGTTGTTTCCAAGACACTGGGAAATTTCTTTGATCTGTAAGTTAGCCAGAATGCAGGAGCCATGTCCTGGAGACAAATTGAATCAAATATCCAAAGAGCAATCACATACACAAAGTCTGGCGCAGATACAAAAGGCAAACTCATTTCTGAGCTTGCTTGATTAACTATTTATTCTCTATTTAGAGACCTAATCAAACAGGGAATATATACTGGAATTTATGGTTCATTTTTTAGTAATGGTTAAGGTGCAAGCTCCATTGGATGCTATAAGCAGTACTAATATTTCACCCTTTCATGGGCCTCACATCGAGTCCGTTATAAATTACTGTGTCCACCAGAACTCTTCCCAGTTACCAGATTTTGTGAGATACAATGTGATCACGATTTTAGTCTCTTGTGAACTGATTTTATCCTTACTGTTTTACTATAACTTGTTTCTATGTATTTTTGCGTTTTTGTAATCACTTTTCTTATCAATAGTTTTCCATTGGTCACAGTCTGAACACAGCAATCTGACACTTTAAAACCTACTTATGATTTAACCGCATAATAATTTGATGATAAAGGAAAAATATGGTGCTTGATACCATTCCTGTGAAATACAGTGGTAGACTATCCTATTCCCATAAGACCATTTGGCATATTAGTCTATTCCCAAACATTGTGGCACATTATCCTATTCCCATAAAACAGGTTGGTACACTAAACTGTTCCCACAAAATATGGGGGCTGACTATCTCATTCCCAAAAAACATAGTGGCAGAAAATCTACTTCAAACCAAAATCCTTTGTGGACAAAACATGTAAATCCACTCAGAATAGCTGCAGCAGAAATCCATCCACTGGACACAGGAAAACAACTGAATTAAGGAATCACTACGTTGAGAGCAGCCAAAGGAGAGTTAACCATACATTTCTTTGTTTTTTTTTAATGTAATGTAATATATTTTTGAGTCTATCCTTATATTCAGCACTAGTTCATGTGCATGTGGGACTCAGGAATGTGTGTGACATATGAATGAAGGTCATGGTGGCACAGTGGTTGGCACTGTTGTCTTTTAGCATCTTGGACCCAAGTTCAATTTCAGCCTTGGATGACAATCTATGTAGAATTTGCACATTCTCTCCATGTCTATGTGGGTTTTCTCTGGGTGCTCCAATTTCCCCCCCACACTCCAAAGATATGCAGATTAGATTGACTAGGTATGGTAAATTGTCCCTTAGAGTCAGGAGGATTAGCAGGATAAATAAGTGTGGTTATGAGGATAGAGCCTGGGTGGGATTGTTGTTGGTGCAGGCTTCATGGGCCAAATAGGCTCCTTCAGCATTCTAGGGAATTCTATGATTTACTAAATTCATAAAATAAGCTGAAAAAACTTATCTTGCTCTTTGATTTAAACTCAGAAAATTTGATTAATTTTTTATAATCTGAAATCTTGCAATGGGACTCCTACAGTATTGGCAAACCTCATCCTCTCTAAATGTACAATTAAATCCTGTTACGGTCAGACCTGGAATGGTAAATTAGGATAGTCAATGTTTACCCCTTTGTATGCGATCTTAACAGAAATGAAAAGATAGAATTGCATGAATATTTTGTTTGGTTCCAGCTGATAGGAAACTCTGAAGAATTTTAAGCTCAACAAGCAATGCCTAAATGAAATATTTTCACAAAGACAGGAGTATAAAATATGATCATTTCTATTCATTCTTTCATGCTGTTACAGTGACAGTAAGCCACTTGTTTGATTAAATCTAATCAAATGATGGCTTAGGCATCATTGGTAGATATCTAAAATTAGATTGCAGATTCTTATAAATGCAAGTACTACATATGCCAGACATCAAATGCAAGTGAAATACGACAATCAATACATTGAGTCACTTAAACACACAGTAAAACTGTTCTCCAACCAAGCATAGTGCAGTCACATACAGCTATTGGGGGTCACCTTCCTTGTAATCCAAACACCAAGCAGAGTCAAAGGACCTGGGAACAATTTAAAGATAATCTTTAGACTGAAGTTCCAAAAACAAAAGGTCTTAATTGTCAAACAATATTGGAAATGCTAATTACATTTCTACATACAGCGATGCTTTGGGAAAAGCCAGTACAGTACTTTCTTTTTGTGAAGTGTTCAATTTTGGACTTGGGTGACTGTCTGTCTGTGTGGAGTTTGCACGTTCTTCTGTCTGCGTGAGTTTCCTCTGGATGTTCCATTTCCTCCTATAGTTCAAAGATGTATGGTTAGGTTGATAAGCCATGCTGAATTGACCCTTCCTGTCATAGGGATCAGCATGTAAATATGTGGGATTACAGCAATAGGCCCTGGGTGGAATTGTTGTCAGTGCAGGCTCGATGGGCCAAATGGCCTTCTTTTGCATTGTAGGGCTTCTATAATTCCATGAAGGTCCTTTGAAATTGAAAGTGAAACTGAGACAATTCTGGCAACGAAACCATTCAACTGCTTAAACTCTGACTGAAGTTACTATGGAGATGGAAGCTCAACCAAAAAGCTAATAAAGCTAATTGGATATTGAATTACAGCTTAGAGTAGGACACATGCGGAGAACAAAGACACAGACATTGATCCTGGTGAAGAAGCAGAGAGAAGTCTCTGAGAATAAGTCATGTGAAACTGCATGTGAGGCAGCTGAGGTGGGACCGCATGTCTGATAGCAAAAGAAACCAAAAAGGCTAGTTCTGAGCATTAAAACTGAGAAAGACATATCTTTTGGGAGCATATGGAAATCCGATGTGGTGAGACTGCTTTCTGAAGGGACTTTGAGCCTAATTCCTGAATGAGTTGAAGGAGTGTCCAACTGAGATATAGAGGCTTGTGAGACTTATTAGCTGAGTTTAATGCAATATGTGCTAGGGGCCAAGGAAGTTGGGTGGTTGTAGTTCTGTGCACCATATTGGCTATTTAAAGTGAAATCTATCTTTTCCTTTGAGGTATCATTTGTCTGTTAAATTATGTTTTGATATAATTTAATTTATGTGGTACAGTAAATTTTTTCAAAGTGAAATCTTGTCCATTGGTTTTCATTCCATTGGTCTCGTGGAAGTTTATTTCTTTTAAAAGGTTGTCAGTCTCTATCATCACAATACATTAAATGAACTATAAAATTTGAGCTGTCCTTTAACTTGTCCCTTTCTGACGACACCAGCTTAAGGGTATATGCATCTTTAGTCATGTACTCCAATCTCAATAGCATATCTTATCCCTCAAAATGCCAGCAAAGTTGGACGTTCTTTGTCCTCTGTAACAGGACATCCAGTAATTAAAAATGAGTCAATACCTGGTCCTGGCTGCTGAAATTATGTTATCATTTAGAGGAGACCAGCTGCCTTATTAAAGACATTCCTAGATCTGATACTTTCCTAATAGCCATGCGAATCTTTGAGCTATTTTAGTTGCGGCAAACATCTCATTCTGATGGTAGGACAATGTTGGTAGTACCACTGCTACCGCTCCCATTTCAAATACATGCTTATGGTGAATGGCAAGCTTTTGGCTGGATTAGTCTTTGAAGCAGCAGAAAATCTGATGTTGTCTGGAAGGATTTTAAGCAGTTGTTTGGTACGGGTCCAAGGACTATAAGCAAAAATGAGATGATGCTCATCAGCTCTTGAGCAAATTGAACAGCTGAGCAGGTCAGAAGAGGTATAATGGTTCGCTCCAGTTTGTAATGTTATTGTGTTTGATAATTATTAACAAAAAATCTATACAAACTAAATCTGAAAAATATGAGCAATGGAATTTGATGCAGACAAGTATAAAGTACTGCACTTAAGAAGGAAAAAGCAATATATCTACTCCATGAGTTGAAATAGCTAAGAATGAAGTTGACGTGATCCACAACTCTCTGTAGTTTCAGTATCAAATATGCAGACTAAAATGTCTAGCAGCAATGAACAAAACGTGTAAAATGTTGAACAAAATTGCTAAAACTGTAAAATAACACAATAATACATAAATAATACATAAAACTGTAAAATAAATTGTACAGTGCTCTGGTCAGATATTCTTAAATGCAGTATCGAGTTCTGGTTGCTAAGAAACAAGGAAGAAATTCAAACAATGGAGGGAGTGCGGAGAAGAGCCATAAGGCTGATTATATCCAAAAGGCTTGAGTTATGAGGACAAACAAAATTTTCAGCCAGGAGAAACCTAATAAGTGATCACATAAAAAATGAGATAATCAGGTATATGAGAAAGTTATTTAAATTTACGAGTATGACAGGGAACATGGGGTCAAACTAATAAAAGGCAAATTTGCAATTGATACCAAGAAATTATTTTTAATATGGGATAATTAACACCTGAAACTATCTGTCAAATAGAATAATGAAGGTAGAACGGTTTGGGATTGTCGAAAAATGAAGAATGCAGCAATGGTGCGGCTATGGAGTGCTTCCAGAAGGATGAATTAAGATACTTCTTGCTTTTTGTTATGTATGATTACCTTGTAATATATTCTGAATGTGGTCGTCATCACAAGCTATTGCTCTATTCTGGTCCTGCTCAGGCATCATTCTCATCTACAAAGGTCAAACAGTATGACTGAGTGACTGACTGCTGTGTTGATTTGCCAGTTGCCATCAGTTATAGAGAAAAATTGTATTTACTCCAGACGAAAATGTTGGCTTCTGTCTTCCAGTGATCTAATGCACTGATCGATACTCTATACCCGAGCTGAATATGTCATCAATCATGCACCTATGTTTGTACCAACATGAGCAATGATTCTTTTTCAGTGGCAAACTGCATCCAGTATAGTAGATTACCAAGTGATGGCATGTCATAAGATGCAGGTTGTTGGTTGTCAGGTTGCTAAGGGTTTATAAGAGACACTATCACATGTGTCCTTACGCAAAAGCATCAAAAAAAAGATCTTATGGAGGAAGTTGTCAATTGCCGATGTATTTTCTGTGCAGTGATGCCTCAATGATCTTACATTCGGAAACATTTTTTGAGTGTTTTCCTTGTTTCAACGTAGGTTTAATTGAGCCGGAACAAAGAAATGTTGAAAATAGTCTTGATATCTTTTGAAATCTGTCTTCATCATACAATTCCACAACCCTATGTAAATTTCTGCTGCTGTTAATATAGGAAAAGATAAGTCCATTGTATATTTTTCAAAAGAATTAATGAAAAAAATCAAATTCTCTCTTATAACCTGTTGTATGATTTGTACTGTTGTTGATTTCAACTATGCCTTTTGCCTTGGGTGAGGCCTTCAGCATTGGGCTGTAGGAAGTATCTTCAGTTTTACAAGTTGTGAAGACATTTAAGGTCTATGGGATGCAAGCGTCATTGGGAACAACAGCATGTGTTCTTTATTCCAAACAGAAGTACCTTGAGTAAAAGGTTAAAGCTACGTTTCTGCAATAATGCTATTCATACTAAAATTAATCTTTGTGATGATTCCTTTCAGTTTGAACAAAATTAGTGTTCAAAATTAACAAATGCTTTGGACGGAATTCAGTGCACAAGATTTTCCATTTCCTTTGTCATTCCATCTTCACCATCTGTTCTTGTGTCTTCTAAATGCCTCACTTAGCATTTTAACTAGAAGTCATGCCATCATTGTCAAAAAATACCTAAGGAAATTGACTATTCCTGTAGCAAGTAATTTCAATAACTTTGTTTAAAAAAAAGAGCTAAGTGGCTTTCAAATACTGACATGTTTTCTGTTTGATATGTAATAAGCCAAGATTTTGTTACATTTGAGTAATTCCAGCGTAAAATTTTCTTGTTCTATTCATCTCCTTGTATATGGCATAGTAACCAAAGAAGATCGGAGAAGAAAACTGAGTTAATTATGCTGGATATTCAAGGAATTTTGTCACGGATTGAAGATTAGAGCTTTTGGGACCTACTCCTCATTTCGTCCTCTTTGTGCTTCTTCTTTCCAAGTTCTTTCCTCTTAGTGTGAAGATGCATGTCCGTGTGTAGATACTGATTTCATAGATGTTGGCCGCTGTCTGGAACGTCACTCAGTGTTGCCACTTTGGAAGGCTAGACAGTGAACCATGGGAGGTTATTCCAGCAAATCACATATGTGTTTTCACCCCATTTTCATATGCATATATTTCTTTTCAGCAGTGAGTTACAAGACAGTAACTGGAAAGGTCACATGAACCAATTATGAACATAAGAAACAGGAACAGACCATTTGGTTCCTCGAGGCTGCCATTCCCATTCAGTAAGATTGTGGCTCTTCTTCTACCTCAGCTCTTTCTTTCCATCACCATCCCAGCCCTCCTTGATTCCTTTAGTTCCCAAACATTTATCAATCTCTGACTTGAATATACTCAGCAACTGAATATCCACGATTCTCTGTGGTAGAGAAATCCAAAAGTTCATAACGCTTTCAAGTAAATATTTTTTTCCTCATACGATCTGTATTGGAAACCCTTTATTCTGAGGCTGTGACCCCTGGTTTTTAGACTCACGTCCAGGGAAAACATCTTCCCATCACCTATTATAGTTTAAAGTTTATTTATTAGTGTCACAATTAGGCTTATATTAACACTGCGATGTAGTTACTGTGAAAATAAAATCCCCTAGTTGCCATACTCCAGTGTACACTGAGAGAGAATTTAGAGTGGTCAATGCACCTAACAAGCATATCTTTTGGACTGTGGTAAGAAACTGAAGCACCCAAAGGAAACCCACACAGTCACTGGGAGAATGTGCAGACTATGCACAGACAATGACCCAAGCCAGGAATCAAACTCAGGTTCCTGGCACTGTGAGACAGCAATACTAACCATTGTGTCACCGTGCCGCACTGTGTAATATATCAAGCTCATTAAGAATTTTTATATTTTTCAATGAGGTTATCTCTCATTCTCCCTAAACTCTCAGGCCTAGTCTATCTAATCTCTCCAGGTAAGACAATCCCCTCATCCTGAAAATCAGTATAGTGAACCTTAATCACTCTCCCTCAAAAACAAGCATATTATTCCTCAGGAAAGGAGATCAAGACTGTGAACAATATTCCAGATGTATCCTCACCAAAGAACTGCAGTAGAATAAATGGCTCAATGCATTAAACAGTCCAATCGATTTACAGTGTATGGAACCATTATAATTCAGTGTAAAAGCATAGGTAATGCCTGAAGCTTTCTATTATTTACAGGAACAATGTTAAATTTCTAATCATGTTATCAAGTATGGCAAATGCTCTACAGGAATTATTGATAATTTCTGGAAAATTTACAGTTTTAATTACTTTATTGCACATTTTTATTTTCATCATTTCTAGAAATTCATCCTTGCAGAAGCTATTCTGTAACAACAGAATGAAGTGAAAGAAGTTGTTTACACAAGAGTGCCAAATTTCCCTTCTGGCACAAGTGCTGTGACAACACTGCTGTGAAATGCATTTTTCAATATTACAATATCAAACATAATCTTTATTAATTAGCGTCAGTAGTTTGCAACTATAAATTAATATTTTTAAAACTATTGTCCCACATGTCAATTCTGATTATCCCTCCTTCTAAAGTTACATTGAATTTCTCTTGGGTTTGTGAGCTTTTCTTGTAGGGTTGTTAGGTTCCAGCTTCCCTCCTCTCAGTTTTCCCTCTGCCTCCATTGTTCATCTTCTTCCTCCACCTTCCTGCCCCTTGCCTGCTAACGTGAGCTCTTATCAAACTCACCACATCCTTTACTCAGCCCTTCTTCCATCTTGCCCTCTTGTCTTTGTCAGGCCTGCACCCCTCTTCTCATCTCACACTCAACCCTGGTCAAAACTTTGAACTTGCGATAGCTGCATATGTCACACAGCACAGTGATGTCCAGAAATGTTGTACTGCACCAAGGGCAAGAAGATTTTTGTACTCACCAACCCCAGGCTCTGTACTGATCAATAGGCCTAGTAGCATGATGCTGTCCATGAACACCAGGTTGGCATGTAGATGAAAGCAAAGAACCAGTCTGCTATGGCACAGTGGTGAACAGCATAATAGGTGCAAGCAGTTCAATGGTGGAAAGGATTTGGTGCACTCACCTCAAAATCTCTTGCAAAATGAGGACCACTCTTTTGATCAATATAATTTCATGCTGGTGTGACACAAGATTGGAAGGCCTCTTGGGACACCACCAGGCAGATGTTTTAATGAGCATTTATGAAATGCAAATGAATGCAAATAGTATTCGTGCCATTAGCCAGCAGCAAGATCAACCCAACATTGGGAGAACTGCTCTGTGACTTTATATCGATGGGTATCCAACTTTTAGGCTCCCGCTGGATTTTCCGTTATTGCCCAACACTAAATCCGCCTTGTGTGGGATGGGAGAATTCCACCCAATGGAATTGGACTTCCCAATATTTAGTTACTGAAAATTTATGCTCAGAATTCTTGATGTCAGACAAACAACATGGCAAATCAGAGAGAATGGAGAGTCTGAAAGAAGTGGTGGTAGGGAGCAGACCATTCAACTGCTCAAGCCAGTTCAGCCATGTAATTTGACTATGGCTGATTTTTACCGCAGTCCCATTTGCCTGCCTTTGCTCCATTCCCCATGATAGTCTTATCCATCAAAAACCAGGTGGTCTTGCATCTACATTCTTTGATTAATCCAACATCTATAACCTTTTCAGGAAACAAGTTTCAGCTATCCATTCCATTTGTATGGAAGAACTTCTTCTTGATTTTGTTCAACAGCAAAGTTCTAATTTTAGGATCAAGACTCTTGTTCTGGATTCCCCCACCAAAGAGACTTTTTTCCTGTATATGCCTTATCAAATCTCTTTATCATTTGAAATTCTCCCCATAACCTTCTAATTAACCTAGTCTCATAAGTTAAGGCTTTTAAGCCCTGGTATCACCTGTGTTCCAAACAGCATCAGGAGCAGAATTTTATGCCCTCGCCTCCCTGCCCTGGCCATAGGCTTTAGAATGACTCACCGCATTTTACTGCCCACTGTGCTGGGGCAGTAGAATTCCACTCCAGATGTTTCAAATGCCCAATTTAAAAATTGTGAACCTTTTTATTCAAAAGCACTGGAAACAACCTATTGGGATCAATGATTCTTATTAATTTTGCTCTGTAAAATTTGAAAGCATTAATTAAATTGAATAATGGCAAAGCTGGAGAGTACAGGCCCAGCATTGTGCTAAAGTTCCAACCTCCATTACTTTGCCAGTACACATTTCCTTCATGATACCAACCACTCTTGCACCTTCTCAAAGTAAAACTGCCACTACTATTTATTCAGGAAATAGATTGTTTGGAACGAAACATTTAGAACAAGTAACAAAATAATGATTAAGGAAAAGGCAAACATAAAGCAAAATTCTGTAAACTGAAATATCAATACATCTGTTGTGCGATTCCTGGAGTGGGTTCCAGCCACACATGAGTCATCTAATATAGACAGATAAATACTAGATACAAATTCAGCACATCCAGTAGCTTGTGCACTGAATTAAGATGTGGGTCAACACATGTATCTGCCAGAAACAAATGAAAATATCCACCTAGAAAGTATTAGCTTTGTAATTCATGTTCCGTTTTGCGCATCAGCATCTTGCATGCACTAAGCAGATACTCTAATAGATGGTCCATTCCTTCATCGCATTTGCTTGGATGGCAGGGGTTTAGTCAGGGGAGGGTGGTACAGAATGTAGAGGTCATGACCCATAGCACAACCAGACTGGATGTTCCTGGCCCCCGTGGAATTGGGATTGGAGATGGGGAACGGTGTTGCTGATTCTCCTGGTGCATTCCTACCTCAGAGAGACTTTCCAATGGATAGGCTAGACACCAAGTCACCTGCCCAGAGTGGGTGCTGCCTGATATTGCTGCGGGCCCTCAGATTGGATTTCCAGCAGCACAAACATGCCACCATTCTATATAAGATGATGAGGAACACAGCCCCCATCCTGTATGAGATGGTGAGCGCAGAGGCAGCAACCTCCTGAAAGGTTGCACCAGAGGATTCACTGGTGACATGAATAAGCTCTAGATCTCCACCTGGGCCCAAAGTTGAGGTTTGGATGGCAGCCAGAAAATCCAACTCATTTTGTGCTTATGTAGTTTGGCAGGACAGCCTCACTCCCTACCCTTCGCATATCCTCCACTTCCTTTGAACACCTTTTACACTATGGCATATCTCTCCAAATAGACAGAATGAAAGAGATAGAAAAATTACTCCTGGTGAGTCAATGCTACTTCCTTCAGTGATATCCAGACACTGTAGATATAGATCTTAGTTGCTCTCATTGTTTCAAAACAAAAATTAATGTTCTGTAAAAAGAACAGTTGATTAACATACAATTAAAATTGACCTGCAAAGACAGCATTCATCACAATTCACCTCATTGCTTTACATGGAGGTGCGATGGTCTACTGGTTTAAATTGTTATTCATTTAATCCAAAGACCCAGCTATTGTTCCAAAGACTCGGGTTCTAATCCTGCCACAGCAGATGGTGGAATTTGAATTCAATAAAAAAAGTCTGAATTAAGAATCTACTGATGACAATGAAATCATTTCAGAAAAACCCATTCGGTTCACTAATGTCTCTTTGGGAAAGAAATCTACCTTCCTTACCTGCTCTGGCCCACATGTGACCCCAGAGCCACAGCAATGTTAAAAAGCTAAAGTTTATTTATTAGTCACAAATAAGGCTTACATTAACACCGCAATGAAGTTACTGAGAAATTCCCCTATGTGGTTGACTCCCGCTTGCTCTCTAAAATGATCAAACCATTTGCTTTCTCAAGGGTAACTAGGAATGGGCAATAAATGCTGGACAGCCAGCAACGCCCGTGTCCCATGAATGAATTAAAAAAATTAAATTTTGTAATGCCTTCCCTTCACAAGTGGCTCTAGAATGAGTTAGTTGCTCTTATTCTTTCGTCAGAAGAGGAATAAATCACAGCCCACTTGACTGTAGCTCTTATTCTCCACTGCACTGAATTCTGCAAGAGACTATAATTCTCTTAGACTTGCTGGAGAACAGTGATTAGCTGCATTTGAAGTGATTTTTACATGTGATTACTGCTGGTTAATGGCTTCACAATTTTTTTGAAGAATTGGTTTGGGAATTACAATGAATGGCATGAAAAAAATGTTGCTGGAAACTCTTGACTCATAATGAATAGATGATTTAAACAGGAACAAACTGATGAAAGATAAGTGTACAAACAAGTTGTGCCCATTCGGTGTGTGGTCAAAGCTAGTTTGACTTAGCAAATCCAAACTGCTACAAATGTTTTTGAAAAAGTTGTGGATAAATTAATTTGTCCTCACACGTTGCTGCATGCAATTTGCTTGAAATGTTAATGAGGGCATCTTGGAGAATATCACAGATGCTGGGAGATGTGGTGTGTGGGTGGAGAGTGCCTCATCACCTTAGCCGCATGCTTGTCAAACAGTGTGTTAGCATAAATCAGCTAATGAACAGGAAAATCTCATCTTGGTTTCCCCTCCTTTCCTGTGCTGCTTCTTTGAACTAACTGGACATCTGGAGCGACTGTTTTCAAGGAAGAATCTGTAGGTGGGGCACACTGGATCAGTTCAGTGAGACCAACTGCCCCCGTTGTTCATTGCTGGAACCTACACGCAGTGGGAGGTTTACAAAGGCATTCGTATTCATTAAAAAACCAAACCAGCTAGAATGCTATTGGTTGTGCCTGCTGAAGCCTGTGTAGCTAGTTCTCTTTTTAAAAGTTATTCCCGAGTGTGTATGAGTGAAGCAGGGAGCAGCTGCTGGCAGTGAATTGAAGGGCTGCAGTTTCTTTTGTTCAGTGATGAATGAAGAAAGTTTTGTGGCTAAGTGCAATCTTCTGCAAAAGTATTGTATTGAGCCAAAGGCACGACTGTTTTGGGGCAGAACAAAGCTTTCTAATCTCTCACGTGCAGTCCACAGTGGAAAGGCTGTTCGAAGTTGAATGTTCACTACAGGGGCCCAGACATTTGAGGGTTTTCACATTTGGGGGTTAATCTGGTATTTACTGGGAAATGAAATGAAGTGCAGAAGTTGGCATTCAATTGCTGCATTCACAATGGATATCACACATGTCCAGTGAGCTGCAGAATTAGTCCTATTGTTTTCCTCCAGAGCATAAATACTGACAAACCAGAAAATGAAGATTTGCACGAACACGTGTGAGTAAAAATATTTCCGTCAGCATGTCAGAAGCTATTTTTCAGGAACTGCTTCAGAACACAAAAATGTCTTTTTGATCATTGCAGTATTATAAGGGAACGGGCAGTGAGCACAGGCTGTTTTCTTTCTCCGTGAAAAAAGATGCACTGCTTTTCTGTTCATCCTTGTAGTCGGAGTACTGGAAGTTGGTGGTTTGCTTGTTCTATGCTTGACGAAGCATAGAATTACAACAGTCTCCCTGGTTGTAAATTATACAGACAATGGGGAGGGTTAAATGGAGAGAGCATTGTTGTCTGAGCACTATTTTCACGGGCCTATAGTAAGGCTGTTATAATCAAGTTTTGTTTCTCAGCAGAAAATAATTTTATGACGTGACTGATGTATTCCTCTTAGGAGAGTGACCTTATTCACTCAGTCATAAGTTAGCAATTCTCCCTTAGCTCTGGAATCTATTTTGTTATGCATGATTCTCTGTTCCTGCATGCATTATGTGCTGGTAATACAAAGTCCAGTGATTGGCTTAGGGCAGAGGATATTAACTGGGGCACTTTGCCAACCGCGCTCAAGTGTACAGCTGCGAGTTGCTTTTGCAGATGCTGTACCAGTTGCAGCAATTATTAGAATTGCTCACTTAATGTATTTCATGGGATGGAGCCCACAACAATAACTCTCAGGCATGCAGCTGATTATGTGTGCTAAAAGTGCCCCAATTATTTTTCTGAAAGATGGTGCTGTGTGCCATTTGTTTTCAACCAATCAGAACAAATATTCCCTCTTGGCACAAATATTCTGTGAGCATGGCCATCTCCAAATAAGGAAACATTTGAACAAATTTACCAATACTGATCTGCCAATGGACACTGTACTCAAAGGGAGTGTGGTTGAGAGAATAGTCAATACTACATTCTGGTCATGTATCTGGCCTGCAAGTGTGACTTGCCACTGTTGGCACAGGAGTAGTGAAATTACCATAATTAAATCAACACAATAATTTGTATTTCTATCATGTTTTTAATGGTGATCCAAGATTCTTCACAAGAACATTCGAAAAGAAAATATGACACCATAATGAGATACAGATAAGATGATGAAAAATCTTGATAGCAGAGGTAGACTTTGAGGATTGTCTTAAAGGAGGAAAGAGAGGTAAACTGGTGGAGAGTTTTTGGAAAGGAATTCAAAAACTTGGAGTCCACGCAGCTAAAGGCAGTGGTGGAGAAATGAAATTCAGGTATGCTCAAGAGGCAGATATCTCAGAAGGTTTGAAGGTTGGAAGAGATTACAGATATAGGGAGGAGCAAGGCCATAGAGTTATTTGTAAACATGGGTGAGAATTTTAAATTCAAGGCATTGCTATATTGAGAGCCAATGTGGGTTAGGGGTGATGGGGAATTGGACTTGGTGTGAGTTAGGACAAACAGATAGTTTTTGATAGCATCATGCTGCAGAGTGTACAACATGGATCACTGACAGAAGTGTATCAAATAGTCCAGTCTCAAAGTAGCAAAAGCATGAATGGCAGTTTCAGCATGAAACTGAGGCAAGGGCAAAGTTGAGCAACATTACAGGGACAGAAATGGGCGCTGTTCATGGTGGCACCAACATATGGTCTGAAGTTCACCTTGGGATCAAGCGACCTCACGATTGCAAATAGTTGTCAGGAAGAGGAATGGAGCCAGCGGTGAGGGAGCAGAGTTTCTGAATGGGATCAAAAACATTGGCTTGAAGCTTCCCAACATTTCATTGGAGGAAATTTCTGCTCACCTAGCAGTCAGACATTCAAATTTCCACTTATTGGACAGGCGGTCTGATAACTTGCAGATAATGGTGAAGTTAACAGAGGAGGTAGTCCCGCAGAATCTGGTGTTATCAGTGTATATATGGAAACTGAAGTTCTGTTTTCAGGTGATGTCACCGAGGTGAAGCATGTAATTGAGAAATGAAAAGGATTCAAGGATATAGCCTTATAATATACCAGGGTGGGAATAGGAAGAGAAGCCATTGCAAGTGATTCTCTGGTTACAACTATATAGGTAAAAATAGAACCAAGCGACGTAAAAAAGACCTAAGTCCTAAATTACCTTGATTGGTGACTTGCTATCTATTATCATTTCTATTCTCACCCATCAACTTTTCCTATTGCTTCTTAGAGGTTTCCAAATTCTTATTCTCTGTGCCTCTCACTCTCTGTGTCCTTATATCTCACTGTAACCTAACCACCCCTCCTTCTAGCATGCCTTACTCCTCATTCCATAGATTTCCTAGATGCAGATCTGTGGGAGTTATATGAATAATAATATAAATTCAGCTTTGAATTCTCAAATGTAGTGTCAGATTACTGTTGAATAATTGGTCTTTGCAACCAGCAATTCGATTATTCATTCACAATAAAGGCACTTTGTGATATGACTGGCATTGTAGTCAGTGCCAACAGTTTTCAGGATTAAGAAACTTATGGCAATAGAACGTTCCCAACCTGTAATTAATTTTGGTGATGCATTAGATAATGCTGCCTCCCTTGTACTCATCAGCTTATATTCAATGCACACAATTAGGTTCTCCCAATCAAAATTCAGAGCATTGGATCACAGACATTATGACATGTACACATCTGATTAAATGCTGGAGCACCAACATGTTCCCGACCTCCAGTGATATACACATAATCCTGTGCATATCCATTGCTAGTCTGAGGGGGCAGAGTCACATGATGCAAATTGCAAGTGGCAGAATACATTGCTTGGACACCACGGGTGCCATTTGAGGACCAACGTAGACTGAGAAATATGCACACACTTCTGCCATGAGTCATAACAGATGCCATCTTGATGAAGGCATTACTTCAGACATAATTAGCATCTAGTGGAATTATGTAGCACAGACTGATTGGATGCCAGTGGTGTTATTTTAGAGCTAAACACACCAGCCTACACTATCTTACTATATACATAATTGAGTATGCATTAAGCAACACAAACTAAACCCCCATCAGTACCTAATAAAGGGATCATCAATATTTACAGATTAGTTGCTGGCTGATTTCCTCCCGCACTTGCTACAATTTAATGTTTTCTATCGTTGTTTCAAGTCTCGAGGAGGGTGATGTAGCAGGTGTTGAAGCAATTTTTACTGATCTGCACAAACAAGTTGCTTCCAGATCTGGATGTAGAAATAAGCATTCCCCTTGGAATACAGCATAAGTTGGAGTTATGGTATCCATACCAACACTAAGACCACCTATTTCCACGATCAGAAAGCAAATTGTGGCTCTGGTTTTCTCAGGTGTATGTTGCAAACAAGAAGTAGGAGTAGGCTATTCAACCCCTTGAATCTGCCCCCATTTATTGAGATCATGGCTGATCTGATAGTGACCTCAAATCTGCATTTCATTTGTTTCTGATTACCTATCAACTCCCTTTCCTTCCACTTACTTATCAAGAATCTATCCACTTCTGCTTCAAAATATCCAAAGACTCTGTGCCCACCATCTTTTCAGGAAGAGAGTCCAAAAACTCAAGACCATCTGAGAGAAAAACGTTTACCTCATATCCATTTTAAATGGACTTTGAAAACAAGGGGATTTTGCCTGGTAGTCCCTTTGAGCAGTTTTCTTTTAGCTTATTTCTACACACAACTTTTTATCTTTTAGGGAAGAGTTGGGGGTGGAGTGCGAAGTGGTGGAATGATCTCTGAGCTAATTATCAGCCCGTTGAACTGTGTTATGAATGGCTAACAAGTTCTGGGCTTTGGATTTGAACCTAGAGCTTCTGATCCAAAGATAGGAACACAACCCATTGCAGCACAAGACCAGCAGTGTGAACTAGTATTGCAGCAGTCTGAACTTTCAGTGCAACAGTCAGATGCTGGCTTTCTGCAGCTTATACTGCAATGGAGACTGAGATATTGGCTATCAGATGCTGAATCACGGTTGGGTTTGCAGTGTGCAAGTGGAGTTGACCAACACTTCAGTGCTGCAAAGAATGGGTTCCAAGTTCTGCACCAAGCACTGTGCCAACCTAAACTCCTCCATGCTACTTAACGTTGATTGGCAGACTTCTCAATGCACGAAGCATTTTGTTATAGAACCCTATAGAACCCCAGCCGTGCAGAAAGAGACCATTTGGCACATTGAGTTTGCACTGACTCTCCAACCCTCTTTACCAGCCCCACTCCCTACCCTATCTCCATAATCCCACACATTTATTCTGCTAAAACCCCTAACCTACACATCTTTGGATGCTATGGGGCAATTTAGTCTGGTCAAACCACCTAACGTACACATCTTTGGACTGTGGGAGGAAACCTGAGAGCTCCCAGAGTAAACTCACGCAGGCACAGAGAAAACATGTAAATTCCATACAGTCATCCAAGACTAGAATCAAATGTGGGTCCCTGTCGTTATAAGGCAGCAGTGCTAACCAGTGTACCACCATGTTGCCTGTCTGCCTATTTTGAGTGCATGTTCTGTGCCATAGTATGATGTTTCTAGTCAGATTCTTAAAAGAAGGAAGGAAAAGGATAGTGAGAGCTCAGGGTCCTGGCAACAGAAAGTATAGCCACTGTTAGGATATGAGATCAGAAACCCCAAGATATATTATGAAGGGACTAGACCCCAACTGTTCGCTATTTTGGCATTAATGTAAGGATGAGGTATTTCACTCCATGTGTGATTCTATTGACACACCAGGAAGCTTTTAGCAAAACAACACTTTTTTAACAATACAATTTAACTATAACAAATGAATTAGCTTAACCTTAACTAATTGAATTATTGGCAAGATACAGTTCTTAATTGCCAACCTATCCCTATGAGTTCCAATTCAAGCAATATTCTTCATACAGGCTTAAAACCTCTCTTCAAAAACAGTTAGCAAATAAGGCAGGCTTGCATGTTTTTACTGGTTAATAGACCTAGAGTCTTTTGAACATCTCTAGAGAGAGAGAGGAGAGAGAGAGACATCTGATATCTTTATAGAATGCGAGAGAGATAGAGACAGAAGAACACTTCTTGTTTCTTTCAGAACCAGGCAGAAACACTAACTGTTTTTCCCTATAAGCTTAACTCCTCCCATTGGCACATGGCTCTCATCTCTTGTCAATTGAGCTAATCAAATCCTACTCTGAAACCCTACTTTTCCTCCAAAGGAAAAAGCAAATAAATAAAAATGCATTAGCTCAGATTAAAACAAATGCATCCCTCGCTAAAATCAATCATCAGCCTGCATTCGCAACATGTGAGCTGCAGGGTGCAGACAAATTGACATTGTGTAAAATAGAACTGAATTTTAAGCATACCCCTAACCAGAAACATAGAAATAGGAGCGAGAAGAGGCCATTTGGCCCTTCGAGTCTGCTCTACCATTTACTACAATCATGGCTGATCCTCCAACTCAATAGCCTAATACTGCTTTCTCCCCATAAAATTTGATCCCATTCACCTTAATTGCTATATCTAGCTGCCTTCTGAACACATTCAATATTTTGCCATCAACTACTTCATAGAATATAGAACATAGAATACTACAGCACAAACAGGCCCTTTGGCCCACAAGTTGTGCCAATCATATCAGTACCTACCAGACCATAGAACTATCCCATTAAATCCCATGTACTCATCCAGAAGTCTCTTAAAAGACCCCAGCGAGTTCGCCTCTACCACCACTGACGGCAGCCAATTCCATTCACACACCACCCTCTGAATAAAAAACTTACCTCTAACATCTCTGAACTTGCCCTCCAGCAGCTTAAACCTGTGTCCTCTCGTAGCGACCATTTCGCTCTGGGAAATAGCCTCCGAGAATCCACCCTATCTATTCCTCTCAACATCTTATAAACCTCTATCAGGTTACCTCTCAACCTTCATCTCTCCAAAGAGAAGAGACCTAGCTCCCTCAGCCTATCTTCATAAAGCATGCCTCCCAATCCAGGCAACATCCTTGTAAATCTCCTCTGCACCCTCTCAGTAGCTTCCACATCCTTCCTATAGTGAGGCGACCAGAATTGCACACAGTACTCCAAGTCTTATAAAGTTGCAGCATTACCTCCCAACTCATAAACTCAATCCCTCAATTAATGAAGGCCAGTACACCATATGCCTTCTTGACCACATCCTCCACTTGCGGGGCCGATTTAACAGTCCTATGGACCCGGACCCCAAGATCCTTCTGATCCTCAACACTGCCAAGACTCCTACCCTTGATATTATACTCCTTCATTCCATTGGTCCTGCCAAAATGGACCACCACACATTTATCCACATTGAAGTCCATCTGCCACTTCTCCGCCCAGTCTTGCATCCTATCTATGTCACGCTGCAACTTCTGACATCCCTCCAGACTATCCACAACACCACCAACCTTTGTATCATAGAACATAGAACGTAGAACATAGAACACTACAGCACAAACAGGCCCTTCGGCCCACAAGTTGCGCCGATCACATTTATACCTACCAAGCCATAGACCTATCTATAACCCCCAATCCCATTAGATCCCTTATACTCATCCAGAAGTCTTTTAAAAGACCCCAGCGAGTTCACCTCTACCACCACCGACGGCAGCCAATTCCATTCACTCACCACTCTCTGAGTGAAAAACTTATCCCTGACATCTCCTCTGTACTTGCTTCCCTGCACCTTAAATCTGTGTCCTCTCGTAGCGACCATTTCAGCCCGGGGGAAATAGCCTCTGAGAATCCACCCTATCTATTCCTCTCAACATTTTATAAACCTCTATCAGGTCGCCTCTCAACCTTCGTATCATTGGCGAACTTACTAACCCATCCCTCCACTTCCTCATCCAGGTCATTTATGAAAATGACAAACAGCAAGAGTCCTAGAACAAATCCCTGGGGCACTCCACTGGTGACTGACCTCCATGCAGGAAAAGACCCATCTACAACCACTCTCTGCCTTTTGCAGGCAAGCCAGTTCTGGATCCACAAGGCCAAAGCTCCTTGGATCCCATGCCCTCTCACCTTCTCAAGAAGTCTTGCGTGGGGGACCTTATCAAAAGCCTTGCTGAAATCCATGTAAACCACATCCATTGCTCTTCCTTCATCAATGTGTTCAGTCACATTTTCGAAGAACTCACCTAGGCTTGTAAGGCACGATCTGCCCTCAACAAAGCCGTGTTGACTATTTCTGATCATATTGAACTTCTCTAAATGCTCATAAATCCTATCACTCAGAATTCTTTCCATCAATTTACCAACCACTGAAGTCAGACTCTCTGGTCGGTAATTCCCCAGGCTATCCCTGTTCCCTTTCTTGAAAATAGGCACCACATCAGCAATCCTCCAATCATCTGGAACTTCTCCCGTCTCCATTGATGATGCAAAGATCGCTTCCCTCACCTACCACAGTAACCTGGGGTACATCCCATCCAGTCCTGGCGACTTATCGACCTTGATGGAATTTAACAGTTCCAACACATCCTCTTTCTTAGTGTCCACATACTCAATCTTTTCAGTTTGCTGCAATCCTGTAGTACAACCTCCCAGATCACTTTCTACTGTGAATACTGAGGCAAAGTATTTATTAAGCACCTCTGCCATTTCTTCTGGTTCCACACAGACTTTTCCTCCTTCACCTTTTATAGGTCCTATCCCTTCTCTTCACATCCTTTTACTCTTCACATATTTGTAGAATGCCTTGGGATTCTCCTTAATCCTACCCACCAAGGCCTTCTTGTGACCCCTTCTGGCTCTTCTAATTTCCTTTTTAAGCTCCATTCTACAAGTCTTATACGCCTCTAGATCCTTAACATCCCCTAGTTCCCTGAACTTTTTGTACACCTTTCTTTTCTTCCTGTGGTAATGAAATAGAAACATAGAAAATATAAATAACAGGATATAAATAAATTTATTAAAGGCACAGAATCATCACACCACCAATGGTGAAGGGATGAAAATTGAGGATGCTGGAGAGGTTGGCATTTGAGGAACGCAGAAATCTCAGAATGTTGAGGGGCTGGAGGAGATTACTGTTTTAGGGAGGGATGAAGTCATGAAGAGATTTGAAAACCAGAACCAGAATGTTAAGATCGAGGTGTTGCTGGACAAGGAGGCAGTGTAAGTCAGTGACTCGGGATGATGATTAAACCTACTGTTTAGCTGTTCAAAGGACTTCATGGAGTTGCTGCCAATGAAGTAAAAATGAAACTTGGTTTCCTGTACTACTGTTTTCACTCCTCAGCTAAAGGTATATCTGATCAAAAACAGCAGAATGATAGTTGAAAAACTATCAGCCTGAGAACTTGGCTTTATGGTCCTCTGTTGATAGGATTTATATTTCTATAGATTTTCCCAGTGAAGCGCAGAGATCTTTGTTTCAGCGACACCTTGATGTTGACATGAAGATTTGTTTATATTCTTTCAGTAAAATGTTTCAAAAACAACTGATAATTTCTGCTATCTAATTTGTGCTAAATGGTATTGCAAATACCAGATTAAACTATTTTCTTCCAAGCATTAACGTAATGGCTACCACCTACACAATACAAATCGTAAACTCAAAAACCTTGTTCGGATGGTTTTGGATATAAATCCTCATTGGATTGGAGTGCTCCCTAGTGGTGCACATTGTTATAATTTTGTTTGTGAAATTATCAATTAGCTTATTCAGGGAATAGATATAGTCATCTTTCTGGATGGAAGATTTTCTTCCTGTGTTGCCCACCTATCCTTTCAAGCATTTTAATAGCAACATACTTCTAATAAAAACATAGGAAAATGATAAACCATATATGATAGGATGTAAAATATATCCAAGCTTACTAGAGCAGCAATTGAGCAGTCAATCAAAATATGGAGGTTGCCGACTGGTATTGCTTCTTTGTGTCATCATATTAGGAGCTAAATACCGAATTGAAGATATCAGTTTGGGAAGATGTAAATTTGATCCAATTTGATTTGGATTCTCTTGAGAAAAGTAGTACAGTAAACGTGCGTCACTAATGTCTATGCCTGAAATAGGTAAATAAGTGTCGTAGTGGTTAAACATATTGCTGATTTTAAAACCACACCAAGGAAATGACAAAGACCACTTCAGTGCTTTGCTACCTGGGATTGAGATTAACCCTTTGCTGGACAGAGCAGAAGAGATTTACTGGTTACTACCTGGAATATTAAAGGTTGATACTGGAGCCAATAATAAAAAGGGTGTTTTATTCCTCACTTCAGCAAGTTGGAAAATGTCATTTTATAAAAATGTTGCCAAGATAAAGGCCAGTACTGGTACTTTGCTTTCTGTTTAGGATGATTTCTCACTTGCGCATGAGAATGGTTTATTTTGATTTGCACCTTTCTTCCATAATAACATCAGGGTTTTTGCATTTTTTTTTACTGCGCATGAAGGTCGGGGGAATGGTATTAATTTTGTGTTTGCCTGGGTCTATTCCCACCCTTTGATTACTGTAAGTATCTGAACTGCAAATTGTCTGAGAAGTCTGACATCTCCAAAACTTCTCTCCCTCCTTTAAGATATGCCTGAAAACCCACCTCTTTGACCAAGATTTTGGTTATCTGGCAAAACTGACAAAATAAGGGTCCTTGCATCTTTACAAGACAACACAAGTGGGACCATTGTCAGAAACTCCTCTGGAGCCCAATGAGGTGCTAAGCTTGCAGTGCACTTCCAGTTTTCAGCTGTGACAAACATCTGTGTTCACTGTTTTAGGAACCCCCTTCCTGGGCCATTATTCCTTTACATGGCTCACAGTCCTGTTTATTAATCTGTGAAGTCTCGTAATGTTTTATGTTAAAGGTCATACATAAGTTGTTACTGTATGAGAATCATTTTACCTGAAAAAGTATTTGATTGTCTGAAGTTAACCACTCTTTAAGTTCCAAATTTAAGTCATTGATCTCTAAATGCGCTCCCCTACCTGGAACATCTTTGACCACTGCAAGAAGTCTCGCAATAACAGTGGCCCTCTCCCCAAAACAAAATAAAATCCTGTCACCCTATCTGTAGTCAATGCTGTTCCTAATCCAGAAATAGAGCATGCTGCACAACAGAAGTGAATGTGCTGAGCAAAATGCAGCTTACTGTCATTGTCTCCTTTGAAACAAAACAATAACTTCGGAGTCAACTGTTGTAGTTGAAACTTAAGCATTGAATTTCAATAGTCTAGGTCAGTGGGTTCATGACTTGCTATTTTAGTTTGAATAGAGCTCCCCAGGTGAATGAGAATTCCAACATGGGGCTTTTTAATAATTCTTGCCTATCAACAAGGTCTACACTAGTCAACATTGTGACCTTTCTTTAACACTTCACTGCCCCAAACAGATCATCAGTTCACCACTGGCCAACCCCTGATTCAATCACCAGGCAAAACAGTTCCCTTCCTGTGGGCGAACACTTCAGCAGTCATGGGCATTCGGCCTCCGACCTGCGGGTAAATGTTCTTCAAGGGGGCTTTTGTGATACACGACAGCGCAGAGTCGCTGAACAGAGACTGATAGCCAAGCTCCGCACACATGAGGACGGTCTTAACAGGGATCTTGGCTTCATGACACACTATCTGTAACCCCCGTAACTTGCCTGGATTAGCAAAAAACCTCACTTACTGTGCTGTCTGGAGAAAATACACAATTCTCTAACCAATGCTCAGGATTCCCTTCACACACATTGTTCGCCACTTTAACACTTCAATAGCAGGTTAGATGTAAGGATTCGCATTCTAATCAGCAATCTCTGACTGTCTGTGCTGATGTGTGCTATTGCAGACCAGAACACTGCATTTGCCTGAAGAAGACACAGAGTGTTGAAAGCTCGCGTTTTTACTATCAAATAAATCGGTTGGATTATAAATTGGTGTTGCTAAATTCTTACCAACCCCTGATTACCAGATACTATTGGAAATGTATTGTACAATCGATTTGCTGACTGATGTACTACATAGTTAACAAGAGATCTGTTTTATTTTGGTTTGTAGGTCCGCCCCATCACAAGCTGCTGCTCCTGGTGCAGGAGGACCTCCCGGAGATGGAGGACCAACGCAACCCGTCAACACCACCAGCAACAGACGACTGCAGCAAACACAGGCTCAGGTGGATGAGGTGGGTTCCATTGCTCTGTGGCTGAGTTTAGGAAAAGGAAACTTAAATCCGGTGTCATTTGACCAAGCTGATTCCAAGACATAGCACACAGGAGTTGTATCAGCAAAGCGGTTTTAAAACAAGCTATAGTCTGGCGACTGATTTATTTCCTTTGGAAATTTTACAATCACTTGAAATAAGACTGTTCCCAAATTATGGATGGGGAAGCAGAAAGATTGTAGGGTAGGGTTTGTCTGATTACCACATGAGAATAGGTGTGTACATTTCCAGACATGAGCAGTTTCAGTTTAAGATAGGCCACCAAAAGCACTGCGAAATTCTAAAAATAAAGCCAGTACGTGCCACAGGCTATCTGAGTACATGATGTTAATAACAGCCTAGACATGTGGTCTCAGTCTCATCTCCCAGAAGAAAATCTCTATGATTTAAAAGGTAACTATAAAATAGCTCTCGGTTTCCCACTACTCAGGAATAGACACTTTATTTGTGCAGTAATGAATAACCGTCTGTGGCCTGAATTCTTTTGTTTGCATCAGTCAGCCACTAGGTGGCCCTATGTTTCCATATGAGCGAGTAACTGATCTTGCTGTAAGATCTATTGTCATTGGTGAATGGCACGCACACACCCAATTTATATAGAATAGAAATGGATGTAGACTATACAAATAAATTACAATCACATCTTGTTTCAATGCGTTCATTCCATTTGTGCCAAATCTTGCCTTATTGTGCTGTTTCAAAAACTTGGCACATTTTGAAGAGGGAATTAAAAATCCAAGTTCTTTTTAATGGATTTGAAAACAATTTCATCCCCTTTGCTTCTGCTCTGTAAAGGTCTCTCAGGTCCATACTTAGGACATTTGTATTTTCAATTCTTGTTGAAATTTTCTGTGTGAAACACACAGATCTTTGAAGTCTATGCTTAAAAATCTGACCTATTGTTTTCCTTTGTCCTAAGTGAAGGAGTCAGTGCTTTTCTGTCTTATACTTTACATTGATTTTTTTCTTTTGTTTACGATAAAGGAGGAAAATAAAATTTTTCAACAATTGCACTGATTGATGTCCCCTATTCCTTCACTACCTATTGAGCTTCAGTGACATCCACTTGGACAGATTGTAACCCACTCATTTCAGTAAAACAATCGATCATAACCTCTTGAAGTGTAATCATTTTCAACAGAGAAATCCCCATTCTCTCAGTCAGACTTAATATGTAAGGGCTCTTACACTTGGGATCAATCGTGAGGCACACTCTCAACCATTTCTGAGGCCTTAACATTTCCAGGTGTAAAGGGAGGATACAGTTTGTTGGTCCACATCCTTTCCCTTGTGTTATTTGTTCTCTTTTTTTAAAGCCAGTAGCACGCATTGAGCTGTCAACGCTGATAAAATGGCATACACAGTAATACATGTACATCAGGAAATACCCAGGGTGTTGCAAAGACAGGATTATGTCTTCATGCTGGTGATGTACATGAAAGGAGTTGTCAGAAGATTATACAATTGAGGTTCCTATTAAGGGAAGTAATGCTGGAAAGTGTGCATGACCATTAGACAGGTAAATACAGCCAATTAGGTCATTTTGAAATGTAACTTAGGAAATACAGCAGCTCAGTAAGATCTCACAAATAGCAATGAGGTAGATGACTGGACAATCTGTTTTATTTGAGTTGGTTGAGGGATAAATATTGCCCGAACAACGGGGTTCCCCTCTTTTTTTGAGTCAGGTCCTCGGATTTTTTATGTCCCACCAGAGGAAGGCCGATAGATCCTTAGTTTAATGTGCATTAGTGCTACAATGGGAAGATTGTTAAATACTGTATAAGAGTACGAATGAAATGAAATATGTGCATGCCAAAAATAGTTGTTTAACTATATCACTACCCTATCCCATTTTCCTACCTTATTCCTATCAGGGCCGTTGAACTTCCACCAGTAAGTTATTGAAACAATATTAATTGTAGTAAAAATCTTCAGCAACTTTCCTGAAGGTTCAATAGCTCATTCATGGAGATGGGTAGCCAGAGATAGCATCTCCTTTGTTGCACTTGCTGTGAAACATATTTCTAGAGCTTCCCTTTTTAACCACAGCCGTCAGTTGCTGACATTACTGTGACAGAATCAGGGTATCCCTATAGTGCAAAAGAAGGCTATTCAGCCCATCAAGTCTGCACCAACCCTCCAACAGAGCATCTTAATGTAGGCCCACCTCCCCTTCTCATCCCCGTAACCGCGTGCATTTACCCTGCTAACCCCCCTAACCTACACATTGTGGGAAATTAAGGGGCCATTTAGCACAGCCAATCCACCTAACCTGCACTTGGACTGTGGGAGCACCTGGAGGAAACCCACACAGATATGAGGGTGAAGGGTGGGTTGGGGGATTGGGGATGAATTTTACTATTCCTCGCATTATGGGAATCAGAGTTAGTGAGGAGCAGACCATGAAAAGGTCCATTGACCTTGGGCATTACTTTCTAGTTTCAGGATGAGTGAGACTGGTAGTCATAGAATGCACAGAGCAGAAGGAGGCCATTTGGCCCATTGAAACTGCACTGACAATGATCCTACCCAGGCCCTAAACACATAATCCCAGATATTTACCCTACTAATTCCCCCTGACATGAAGGGGCAATTTACCATGACTAATCCACCTAACTCACACACTTTTAGACCATAGGAAGAAACCAGAGCCCTTGGAGGAAACCCACACAGACCCAGAGAGAATGTGCAAGCTCCAAATAGACAGTCACCCAAGCCGGGAATCGAACTCGGGTCGCTGACACTGTGAGACAGCAGTGCTAACCACTGTGCCACAATGCAGCCCACTTTGCCACCATGTCACCAATTGTGTGTTGTCATTTCCATTTTCTTTGATAGAATCCTCTTCAGACGAGCCTTCATAAAGCTCTGAACTGTACCTTTGTCATTCAGGTTATGACCCCAGAACTAGAGCCAGGTTCAGGAAGGTATGTCCAAATATGCACCTTATGATAGGACACTGAGCTATCACATAAACTGACTCCCTTTATCTAATTCGTATATATATTCCAACAATAGGAATGTTCCTAAAGTGGGATAGAGAAATCTTTAAAAGAATATCTGTGGAAGACATTGAATGCATTTTGGATCTTTTACTGAAGTGATGAAATCTACATAATATATTAAATCTAATGTAAGAGCTTGGAATTGAGTAATGTATCTCTTGGACTGTACTTCCCAGGTGGTGGACATCATGCGAGTGAATGTGGACAAAGTCCTTGAGCGAGATCAGAAGCTATCAGAGCTCGATGATCGTGCAGATGCACTCCAAGCTGGGGCATCACAATTTGAAACGAGTGCTGCTAAGCTGAAGAGGAAGTATTGGTGGAAAAACTGCAAGGTAAGAATGTTCAAGCTACATGCCACAAAACTGAGCAATGCCTGAAGGGATTTGATAGCAGTGAATGGGGCTATAAATCTACCAGAGAGGACCTACAGCTTATAATGTGTCAGAAGGTAGTAAAAGAGAGGCATTGAAATTACATGCCCGATACTGCATATATAACTCTGAGTTTGCACACTTACATATCCAGTTAATAAAATAAATCTCATAAGAAAAACACTGCAACTAATTGATGGCATTCATTAACCCAACCACAGGATCAAATGTCAGCTTTTAAGGAATGACATTTCAACTTCAAAATTTCATTAGTGCCCTGAAGTTGCATCTTACTATCTGTTAAACAAGATACACAAGACAATTTTAAATCTAATCAAAATGTTTACTTTATAGGCTAGATTTCGTATGATTCATCTCTTAAATCCATCATTTAAGAGATGAATTTAAATAAAAGTAGCAGGATATAAATACCCATCCAGCAAATATTTGGTATACAATGATCCTTTAACCGTTAGCTTCAGGATGCTTCTAATCTCCCAGCAACAACTTATTAGATGCAGTTGCTTCCGTGTTGAAATAATGAAGCTATTTAAATGTCAAGAATGGCTTTAGCTCTGTAATATTATCTGTACTGCAAAAATAAGCTCGTTAAATGTTGAATAGACTTCGGGAAAATTTCTTTTTTGTGATACGCCTGTCAAAAAACAAAAAAAGTACTAAATGTGCTTGTGATTGGGACATGCTATCCTTTATTACCATTTTTCATGTCACCCTTTTATGAAATTCTTTTTGTTTTGTTCTTCTTTCATTCTTTTCCACTTTTTATAAATTTCCCCTTTTTTCTCAGAACACTCCAGCTAGGTTATATTAGATGCTTTATGGCCTTGAAATTAATTTAAAATATTTCACTCCCTTTATTTTTGTCTTCTGCCTTAACTGCCCTCTGTGCAGTTGCTGCAACTTTACAAACAAATGTGACCTTTGAGTGGCTCAAAGCAACATCAAAGACTTTTTTTTTCTGCTAATCGAGTATCAGCACTGTAAGAATTATCAAGGCTATTTCTTAGAATCCCTACAGTGTAGTAGGAGACCATTTGGCCCATCAAGTCTGCACCAAAACAATCCCATCCACGCCCATCCATGTAACCCCATGCAGTTGTCCTGCTAATCCTCCTCCTGACACTTAAGGAGTAATTTTGTAGCATGGCCAATTCACCTAACCCATACATCTTTGGAATGTGGTAGGAAACCAGAGCACCTGGGGGAAACCTATGCAGACATGAGGAAAATGTGCAAATCCTATACTGTGCATACTCCATACAGCTATGAATAGATTAAATCTTTCTGCATTTTAATAAGAGTGATCTACTGCTACAATAAGACAGTGTCCTTTCCCTATCCACTTACAATGTGACTCAAGATATGTATTGGCAATTAAATCTGCACAAGTAGCAAATTTGTGGAGTTTGCACACATTTTTCTTTGTCAGTTTTACAGATAATGTGTACAATAAGAGAGATAACCTTCCTACAGCGTGACAGATATTCAGCTCTGATGCAGTTTTGGAAGAAGGAATGTTGCCACCAAGAATTTTGTTGACAATCATTGTCTAAGTGACCATACTCAAAGTTAACTCAATAGCTATAGTCGGCATTATCATAGCGCAAGTACCGTCAATATGCTTAGAAAATTTCCCCAATATCAGTCTTACTCCTTCCTCATCCAATATCCATGCATTTCCAAATTTAAGCCAAAGGAATTTGTTATGGCATGAAAAATATTGTTTACTTTTAAAAAAACATGTAATATATCCAGTTTTAATTATGCACACATCAGCTTGGATTTTCCAGCCATTGTCTTTCCGCTACCACTGCAAGCAAAGATGAAGAATTCAGTGCTCAGCCAAATCTCCATTCACTGCAACAGGACTAGAAAATCCTGTTGGCATGAATGACTGGAGAATTCCCCCATCTTGTCTATAAAACCTTACTTCCTAGTGTTACATTTTGGAAATTTCTGTCTCCATATTTACAATAGAAATTTGCAATTCCACCCTCCCTCTCTGTGATGTTACCATACCACCTCAGTTTTGTGCTTTCCTCTGCTTCTACTGCTGAGAAACTTCTATGCTTCAACCAATTCTACTTTTCTGCTTCCCAAGCTATTGTAAATTTTGGTATTTAACGATGAATTATAATGGATCAGACTTAACAATAACCAGCACATTTAACTTCCATGAACTTTTACAAAGCATGTTGCTGTAGCTGGGTGATCAAAATTGCACAGTGCAACAGCAGGGGAACTGTGTATATTCTTAATCAATCAAATCAAAAATCTGCCAATGAAACATCAAGGGCAATATCACAGCAGGTTGGCGAACACAGAAATAAAAATAGAAAATGCTGCAAATATTCCGTTTAGGTAGTGTCTGTGGAGACAGAGAAACAGAGTTAGCATTTCAGCTCAAAGTCTTTTCAAAGTGCTGTTTTATAGACAGGAATTGTGTGCATAGTTAAGATTGGAAACCTTTTGGAGGGTATTTGAAGTGGAATATTAACTGTTTCTCTTGCCTGCTACAAGAAACAATTGAACAGCAGAAATGCACTTAAGGGGAAGATAAGCTATTGAATGGGGAAGGAATAGAAGATTATGCTAATAGGGTTTGATGAAGAGTGGTGAAGAGGTTCGTGTGGAGCACAGACACTAGTCTAGACTAGTTGGACCAAATGGTCTGTTTCTGACACCTTGTGATATGTCTGGAACCAAAGTCTAAAATAAATTTGGTGGAAATGAACAGACACACTGCTGTTGTTAGCAGGGGCATCACTACGTACCATAAGGATTTGGAGCTCAGGCCTTCTATCAAACACACAAAAGTACAAACAAGAATTAAAGTGTAATCCATATGCTGTGCTGGACTAACATTAAAAAACCCCAGAAAAATCTCCTGAAACCAGAACTACATTTGTCCACATCCGATCTGGCCAACTTAACAAAAATCTACAACTCAATGCAGAAGACATTATGCAAAAGTTTTGCAATAAATTTACATGAATTTGATCCTTAGGGACAGTTATATTGCAGACATGGTGATTATTTAAATGTTTCTTTTAAAACATTTTCAATAGGTTTGACATGATATCTTTGGTAAGAAGATGATGGGAATATTTTTGACATTACTCCCTGCATGTGTTTTTTACCCACCTTCACCTCACAGAACACAAAGGTGGAAGCCACAATAGCTATATGATACTTTGGGTTCATCTTTTAACTATGAAGCTGGGACAGCACAGTAGCACAATGGTTAGACTGTTGCCTTGTAGCGACAGGGACCTGAGTTCTATTCCCAGCCTTGGATGACTGTGTGGAGTTTGTACGTTTTCCCCGTGGCTGCATGGTTTCCTCCCACAATCTAAAAGATGTGTTGGTTACGTGCATTGGCCATGCTAAGTTGTTCTTCAGTGTATCTGAACAGGTGCCGGAGTGTGGCAACTAGGGGATTTTCACACTGACTTCATTGCAGTATTAATGTAAGCCTACTTGTGACTAATAAATAAACTTTGTGATTCTGATCATGAATTTGAAACAACATTATACTCTCCTGCTCCCATTCCCCACTTACAAACTTTGTCCTCCTACAACACTCTCATAAAATCTCCCTCCCAAAAGCCCCTCACTAACTCTCCCTCTCCACAACATCTCACCAACTCTCCCTCCAAAAACCCCCTCACAAACTCACCCAATTTCCTACACCCTCACTCTCCCCCAACCCCATCCCCTCAGCATCTCCCTGTATTTTCTCATACTCTCCTATACTCACTTCTCTCATCGGGGTTCCTCGAGGCAGCTTGCCTTACCCGAACTATGTCCTCATTGTGCCCACCATACTCCTCCTACACTTCGGGGCATCCCACACCTACTGTTGGTTGGGGTTGGGTGTCCACTCTGCTGCCAGAGCTGCCCTTGTCTTCCCCACACTGTGTTCTTTCCGTATGGCCAGCCAGCACACCCCTCCCTCACCTCTTGATCTCATGCACACCTGCTTCCAACATTACTTACCTTCCCGCTCTTTGTTCTTATCCAATTAGCATTTTAATCTGGACTTGCTGCTGATAGGCTCTGTAGTTTAAGCTAGTTGTGCACTCTACTGTGTGTGCTGTTAATCAACTGAGAAATTAAAAAGCATAAGTCCAAATCTCATTTTAAACTCAATTTTCTAGCGGCTCACAAAATAGATCCAGATCCAGCCAGCTGGGTTTCGGCAAAATAGATCTGGCGCGCCACAGGCTAGTGCCCAGCAACGCCATTGCCTGTTAGCATTCTTGTGTTGACCACTGCAGCACATTGAATATTGTGTAGCAAGATACATATTATTGACCCTACGTGCGAAATTACTGTCCCCCTCAGTTTTACTTTATATATGTCACTACAAGTGATAAAGGATCAACGTGTTTTTGAAAAATAATTAAATTAACTAAATCTGACTTTATATAACTTTATTTGATATGATATGCTTATGCATATTGCTTGCCTAATTTTTCTCTCATTAACCTTATAGATGATGATTATACTTGGAGCAATATGTGCTTTCATTATCATCGTTATCATAAGTAAGTATTTTTATTAGAATATATGATAACTCTGCAATGTTTCATACAAACTGCTTTACATTGTGGTTCTAATTTAGGTTTGGAAGAATAAAATCACTTGGTTCTACTTTTTTCTCTAGCACACAGTTACGGCCCTGACAGCTTTTTTGTGGGTTATGTAGAATCAGATGTTGATGCCTTCAACTCACTGTGAACAGTACCGTGTGAGAACAACTAATACTAAGGAATGGGCAAAACCGAACAAGCTCGTAGTAATGAAATGGCATCATATGTAAAAATATAGTCATAACCAACCTCTCTACAGCAGAGACTTGTAATCAACAGATGCATTAGGGCCAGTGTAGGCTTGTTAAAATTAAATGACCTACATTGGAGGTCCTTGGGTCTGGCAACAGGGGAAGAGAGTTCTGAAATGCAAGAGTATTGGGACTGTACATTGTGAAAGTTGTTCGACTGTGATGTCTTCAGTTACAGGAACACTATGTTGAGATATTATGGTGTGGGGAAAATTTTGTAGAGGAAGTGACTGCTGGCTGTGACAGTACTGAAAGGTAGTGAGAGCTTAGGATCGTGCAGCATTTGGTGAGGGCTCCAAGGTCTTAAGCCAATAATAGTGTCTGGGACCAGTGGACAGTCTACAGAAGTAAAGGGGAATTGGGGGAAAGAAGGTGCATTTCTGTTGGAAGAAGGGACTAAGTTCTGTGCGTAATTGGACGTGATAAAAGTACTGGGGAGAGAAATTTCAAAAGACTTCTAGCATTACAGAAAGCAATTTTGGAGTCTATGATAATTAGAAAGGGTGGGGGATTGGGTTCCCATGTAATTGAATTGGGTCTGAGAGTAGTTGTTCGTAAAATTGTAGAAGCCCTAGAGTGCAGAAGGAGGCCATTTGGCCCATCAAACCTGCATTGATCCAGTTTATTTTATCTATCTCAGAACCTATTTCCATAGTGCCATGATTATTTACCCACTGATCACCCCTCACCTACACATCTTGGAACACTAAGGGGCAATTTACCACAGCCAATCCACCTAATCTGCACATCCTTGGACAGGGAGAAAGTCAAAGCACCCATAGTAAACCCACGCAGACATGAACAGAATATGCAAACACATTGACAGTCACCCAAGGCCAAAATTGAACGGTAATCCCTGGCGCTGTGAGGCAGCAGTGCGAACCACTGAGCCATTGTGCCATTGAAGGCAACACTGAATCTCACCTATCTGTATGCCTTATCCATCTCTTGTCCTTTCACAGATACTCGCTGCATATACAGCTGTTAGTTCATCGTGATACTAGCTGGCCTGCATCCTAGGATCTTAAAAGAGGAGGCTGCAGAGATAATGGATGCTTGGGGGTTGTAATCTTCCAGAATTCCTGAGATTTTATTAATGTCCCAGAGGTTTAGATCACCTGTAATATAACAGCACTATTAAGGAAAGGAGTGAGACAGAAAGCAGTTAGTCTAACATTTGGAAAATAATAGAATCCATTATCAAAGAGTTGCAGGACATTTAGAAAATCACAATACAATCAGGCAGAGTCAATGTGGTTTTGAGAAAGAAAAATTGTGTTTGACAAATTTATTAATTCTATGAGGATGTAACAAAAGGGGACTGGCAGATGTTATGTATTTGGATTTACAAAAGACATTTGATAAGATACTATATAAAAGGTTTATGCATAAGATAAGAACTCATGGTGACATATCAGCACAGGTAGAGAATTGGCTAACTAACAGGAAACAGAGTTGGGTTAAATGAGCTATTTTCAAGTTGGCAAACTGTAAGTAGTGGAATATTGCAGGAATCAGTGCTAGGGCCTCAACTATTTATGACCTATGTTAATTACTTGGATGAAGGAACCAACTTTATTGCAGCCAGATCTGGTGGTGATGCAAAGATAATTAGGAAAACAGATTGTGAGGGACATATAAAATGTTGCAAAGGAATAAGTTAGGCAAGTGGGCAAATATTTAACAGTTGTAGTATAATGTGGAAAAATATGAGTTTGCCTACTTTGGCATGAGCAATAGAAAAACAGGCTATTTAAATTGACAGAGATTGCAGAATGTGCCCTTGTATGTGAATCACAAAATGTTGGCATGCAGTTGTAGCAAATGGTTAAGAAGATAAACACAATGCTGGCCTTTATTGTAAAGGGAATAGAGTCTTAAAGTAAGGAAGTCTGGCTACAACTGTACAGGGCATTGGTGAGCTCACACTTAAAGTAATGTGTACATTCTGGTCTCCTTATTTAAGGAGGGATTTACTTGTCTTTAACCCAGTCCAGACAAGGTTCAGCAGACTAATTCCTGGATGAAGTGACTCTGAGCGGAGACTGAGTAGATTGGGTTTACATTGAGCCTATTGTAGAAGAAAGTGATCTTAATGAAGCATATAAAAATCTAGGGGAACTGGACAGAGTTATGCTGAGAGGTTGTTCCCCCCTTGTGGGAAAATTTAGAACCAGAAGACACAGATTAAAAATAAGAGACTTTCTCTTCAATGAAGATAATTTTTTCTCTCAGAAAATAATTAGTTTTTGGAATTATCTTCCCAACACAGGAGTGGAGCCTGGATCATTGAATATATTCAAGGCTATTTGGACAAATATTTGATTGAGAAGGAAGTACTGAGTTATGGAGAACAGGCAGGAAATTAGGGTTAAGGACACAGTCAGATTAGCCATGATCTTACTGAATGGTGGAACAGATTTGATGGTTCAAATGGCTTGTTCCTGTTTTTCCTATTTTTTAGAATTTTATGACCTTTTCCTCTCTGCCCCTCAATTCAATTTGGCGTCTTTTCCAAACTAGTATTCCTCTTTGAGATGTGATCTACCTACATGGTAAAGAAGGTAGCCATACTGGAAATTCTCACTTTGGAGATTTGACTGATTGGCATCCTTGGTTGTCAGCTGCAGCAACCTGCCTTTCATGGGTGTAATTTGCCATTTTGTTTTTAATGATTGAATGGAACTTTTTACAATAGCAACATGTTGTATACTGATCTAGATTTTGCCATCTTGATAACGGACAAAGCTGCATCAGTGGGGTGGGGGGGGGGCGGGGTGATAGAGACTGGTATTCAGGACCCACTTCTTATATTGTGTAGTATTTTTAAGAGCATAGGATAAGGTTGTGAGTCTGCACACAGCAATCCTAACACCAGTAGCTCCATTGTGAAGTGATGACTTCAGATCATCAACCAAAAGACGAATCTGTTCCAGTTCTGGGAAACTTCTGACAGGTAAATTTAATATGTTGTAATGTAATGCTGACTGATAAGTATAGTTTCAATACAAGAATTAATGATAGGATCTTGTTTGAAAAAAAATTAGTGACTTTTAAATTGATCTGCATGGCTTCCCCCAGTTCACAACAATTCATTGCTGGCAGGAATGATGTTTCCTTCAGAAGCATCTGGAAACCAGCCCAGCTCCATGAAAATTGAGGGAAGTGTGAAATCTCCATCTCTACAATAGAGGCATCAGGATTGCTACATTGGGATTTTTGACCCATACTCATGCCATGCCCTCAAAAATGCCACTTGATGATCATAAGGGTAACAGTCCCAGAATCGGTCTTGCCTGCTCTGAGTCTCCAAATATGGGTTTGTCTTGCATTGGGATGGTTCGTAATGTCCTTTGAAATTAAATTTAGTTCCAAACTCTCTTTTTTTCCCAGTTTACTCGCGCCCTCTGATTTTCCACTCTTTCTTGTTGCTTCTTTCCAGTTTATTTCTGCACCTGAGGAGAAGGAAATCCAACTGAAGATGCAGCTCAGCTTCGTTCTTGTCAGCCATATCTTCTCCAGTGTCAGATATTATTTATTAATCTCTGCTTATAACCATGGTTGTTTTTATTTTGTCTTTAAGCTACCCTAGTTATTCAAATGGGTGCATTGATTGATATCTAAACCTGAATAACAATTTAACCAGCTATTTACTGCCGAATAGTTAAGTAGGTTCATGTCTTATACATTCCTAGATGAAAGTAGCACAATATAGATTGGCCTTTAATAGTTGGATCATGTTTCTGAATATGTCTCTGTGACCTTTTTCTGACTTGTCAAGTCGTCTGGAGGTAACAGTCTGAAATGCCTGAAGCCTTAACAACCACCAAATCAAACCACAGACTTAAATCATACAATGTAAAATCACCAGGAAATTACACTGTCTTTGACGGATCTGAACCTAACGTTCCAGATTTAAAACAAATCATCTGTTACATTGCAGATATTACATATAAAAGTACAAAATCAAAAATAAAGGTTCAAAGCTAGTACCATGAGCATAACATCTCAGTAATCATGGTAAGTGACCTGTTCAGTATTTGGGGCTGTCTCAGATCAGGTAAAAGAAATGGCTGAAGCTTTAATTGATTTTAGAACACAACAAGGTCAAATTTGCCTGAGAGCTCATGATTGCAATAGTATAACCTTCAGCATACAACAGTGGACCATTTTGTTTCATTATGGATACGTGCACATTTAGTGGGTTTAGCAATCACATCAAGAGTTCACAATGCAGGAATTCTACCCTAATTTCTTTGTAATCAATAAACCATTTTGAACAAGTCATCCACCATCCCAATATAAATGTTTGAGCAGAAAATAAAATACTGACCCAATTTTACATGGTTTGACTAGAAATGTTGCCTACAAAACAGAGGGGTTAAATTTAGTTGTGACAACAAATTCCAATCATCTTCAGTCCAAAGTTGTTTTGACACTACCCAATTCCAAAATTCATACTCAAATTTCCAAAAATTACAAAATTCACACAAATTTGGTGTGCAGGATAACTTGGGGTAATAATTTTCTCTGGATATTTGTCCCTTTCTCTCCTCAGTTAAAAAAAAATCTGATGGGCTCTTGTTGCTTTTTCCACTCATTTTTGTCTTTCATTACAGCTTTACCATTTGAAACAGGCATGTGCTTTTCTTCCACAATACCACCATTTCCACCTCATGTACAGATGGACCATCTATTGCACGATGCAGGCATACTTAGCATTCAAAACCTATACATTGGGCCTCCAATGCCAGATCCTGTAATGCTGTAGTAAAAAAGGACCACACAAGAATAGTAATAAATGTCATTTTAGCTAGACTGACCTGATGTCCCCATCCTTATCAGAGCTGATGCCAAGATAATGCTATAAACGGCATAGGCATCTACAGTTTTTATGCTGATAACCCCATATGCAGGACTTAGAATAAGTTTTGTCCTGTTACACATCCAGTGGTGCAGCAACTTAGCCTGGACTTTACAATCCCATATTTCCAGGGATCTTTTATACAATATAAGATGCAATGAAGGTCTTCACATCTATGAAGTCTTCAGAATGAAGTTATATACCTATATTATTTCCCAATCATCAGATGCTTTTCTGAGGGAAACGAACATTGGTTCTCAAAGGAAGAATTATGAAAATAAAACAAGCAACCATTTGCCCATTTTGGTGTAAGTAGAATATTTTGGATACCAATGGCATACCTGTTGATTGGATCACTTGTGGGTTGTTTTTCAAATGCCGTGGATGTTACTGAAGATCTCTTCTTACTAATAGCATGTCCTAGACTTGTAGAATCCCATCTACTAAACATGAGGAAATGGAGGCTAGCTGAAATCAGGCATTGTTTCATAACAAGATGGTTGACTTTTGATAATATCATTAACCTCCATGATGTACCAATGCAAGTTCGCTAAAAAGAAATATGGATTTATATTTGGCATGAGATCTTTGACACGCAAATTGAATGTGCCACAGAATATAAATAATATCCAACTCATGACCTGGGACCATAAGCATCAAGCAGTGTCCTTTAGTTCTCACATTTTTTTTGTAATGGGGGTCATTTCCTGATTAGAATTGGTATTTTTGCACCTATTCATAACATTTTTTTTTCCCTTTTTGTTTAGAAATTCTTTATTAAGGGTCTTTGTTAAATATCTTATCTTGGAGCCCCTATTCACTAAATCAATCATATATAATAGTCAAAATAGGTTGTGTAAAATATTTTTAAAATATTGTTTTATTAATTGTTTACCTCCTTCTTCCATTTATTGTATATATGGTGTAATCTATAATGTTCTATCCTCTGAAACCTTAAAAGGGGAACCACAGATTCATGTATCCCTATTTGCTAAATGCTTTGTAAAATAGTTTGCTTGTGCACAGATTCTGAATATTTCTACACTGTACATGTGTTCCAGCAGCGTCCCACAAAAATACAAATGTACAACTTTACAACTTGGTCTTTCCCCGCATCCGTCCTCCTTTTCTATCTGAACACTTTTCTTATTATTTCTAGTTCCTCTGTATTCCATCTACAACTGAGCAAGGAGTCAATTGATCAGCCTGAGATTTACTTCTGCTAATTCCACACTGGTGTTAGTCATGAGAATTTATACAGCTGAAACTTATGCAGTCTTCCCCCCTCTATTTTGTTCCCCCATACCCATCTTGTTTTCCTGAAAGTGTTCAGCCCTGCAATCAGTGCTCCAATCCAGTGGAGATTGAATACTCACTGGATGCAAAATTATAATTGTAAACCCCGCTGTCATTTTGTGGTGCAGTCATTTGGCGCTTGGCTTTAAATGTTTGATAATGTTCTAACTTGCTAAGATTACCTCAATCAACAACGTTCACAAAACAATCAAGTCTATAGTCCATTCTAAAATTAGGTCCACTGGAATGAAATTTTAAAAAGTCATTGGCTGGAATTTTACTGTCCCGCTTACCATGGGAATTGGAGCAGGCAAGGGGCTGACCGTGGAAAGGTCCATTGCCCTCGGGCGAGATTTTACAGTGTCAGGTGAGTGAGGCAGTAAAATCCACTTGTATTTTTTTTAAATTCTCTGGTGATTTATAAAACAATTTGTTGCTTATGGTTTAAGTAAGCTGTACAATTGCCAATAATATCAACTAACCATGAGAGAATACAGTAAGAATTTCACTCCCCAAACTTCAAAATTAATTTTGCCATTTGTAGAGTGTTTGGCAAATACATTATAACTTCTGTAATGTTGCAGATTTTTCTTCCCACTTGAGAATGTGAGGATACCTGACTACTTCATAGGTATTTATCTACTGGGTTACAAAGTTTGTTCTTTTTGTGTTTAGATTTTGGAAAAGATTTATTCTCAGCACTGTTTAGTGTATACAGTCACCCGCACCAGTGCCCTTTTGACTTGTTTTGATTTTTTTTGGAAATCACATTTAAAATCACTACACTCCTAGTGAGTTTGAGCATCAGTTATCATTTTAGATGGAACAATTTTGTTAAAAAGTGATTGAAGCAGAAAGCATGTGAAGAGGGATCAGCAAGTGTACATCATAACAGTTAATTTTTCAAAAATGCATTGGGTGAAAATAAGTTGATACGCAACTGCATTAACATGTACACATGAAATCCCTCTGTCCATTATTTTAAAGAAGAAACTAATCTATTTAAAGTAATCAGGTGAAAAGTAATTTTCACACCATTTCCTATGGAAAGCTCTAGTTTGCCTCTTTCCATTGAGATCTTTTCTCTGCTCCCCCTTGAATCTCAGCTTCCCTGTATCCTGCATGCCCCCATTCATCTCTTCCCTTGAGAACTTGGTTCTCCTTCTGTCTTTCAGATCCCTGTTCATTTTTTCCACTTTGAGTTTCAAGACCTTCTCACTTTCAGACTCTGGTTTTCCTCTTTACCCTCCCCACACTGATCTTCACCATCCCTTCCACACACACACACACACACAACACACACACACACACCACACACACACACAACACACACACACACACACACACACACACACACACACACCATCCCATTTGGATCCTAATATTCCTAGGATAGAGGAATTTAAAATTTCAGGTGCAATCATACAACTGGAAGTATTTTTTAAAATTCATATTTAAAATAAACATGTAATGGCTATTGATAACACTGTAACCTGCATCATTAATAATGGCACAATGATATGAAAGCTATATGTATATCACACTATTGATAATCTGTGACTTAGGTTTAATGGTTAGGGATTGGTGGTTCGATTAGGTTTACATTTTGGGTTAACATTAATGGTTAATGTTACTTGTTTAAGGGTTTGTGTTTAGTTATAGGAATTGGGATTAGGATTTGGGTCTAGGATTAAGTTTGGGGCTTGGGTAAGGATGTCAGAGTTATAATTAAGGCAAAACTGTCAAAGGTAATGTTAGGGCTTCGTGATTCTGTTTAGGAGATGTTATTCAGGCTAGAAACACAATCAGAAATGTGGTGTGGGTAGCCCAAATAATACTTGGGACTGAGCTTAGATACCAGAATATCTGAAATATTAACTAACTCAGAATTAACACAAGGTGAAATTTATGTATGTTTTCCTTGTGTTCTATTATTGAATACAACCTTAGAACAGTTCAGTTGGTCTTTACAGGGGATAGGAACATGAGGAAATGCTTGCTGTAAGTTAGATTGCTGCATTCATTGTTAAAAACAATACCACAAAACTGCACGAGGCATATTTTGTTGTGCCTTAATAGGTAATGGAATAGAGGTCAATGGAAATGTGTTGGGGTGGAAAATCAGAATGCTGAAAACAGGTTAGTCAACATGTAAAAGGAAAGGAACAGTTAATGATTTCACCGGCACCTGCGTCAAAATGGAGGTTGCAGCTTTTATGTTAGATCTCCAGCATTTCTTTTATCTCAATGAAAAATACCAGAATTGAACAAACATTCTAGCTGAAAATAAACAGGCACCTAGAAAACTGTTCTTAATTTTCTATAATGGTTTTGGAATATTGTTATACCATAGTATATGGTTTTTGAATATTGTTATAGTTTAGGAAAACTGCAATGTTTTATATCTTTCTGCTCTCAAAGACATTCCAATGACTCGTATTTGGTAGTATTTTTCTTTAGTGTCTTAGAGTGCTTTATAACTTTAACCTATAAGAGCCAATACTGTATTTTCTAAGTGCTTAATCTGGAGGTGAGTGCAGCTCTGCCCCTGTCCTACCTAACAGCACCACCCCCACCCCCATTAAAAAATCACTGGGAATTGCATGGAAATGTTGCATTAGATATTTACTAATTTGATGTTGCAATGATGAACTTGTTAACACTGAATTTATATTATATGTGTGCGTGTGTGTGTGTGTGTGTGCGTGTTTTATTTAAATTGGTGAATGCAATTTCCATGTTGTGTATGTGCAACATTGATGTAATTGTCTTGGCAAATAAACCTTTGTTTAAAAAAAGCTTTGCTGGTTTTATTCACTTGCTTTAAAAGGTTACCATTGCAAAAAACTGGAGATATGTAATCTCATTGGAAATTACATAGATCTGATTTTGAAACATTGAAACTGATAGCATCAAATCTGTCTGCTGCACTGTTAACATTTAAATGTGAAGGCATGAACATATTACACTAAGCGACATAGGCATAAACTAGATTAATTTAAACTACATAAAATAACATGCCAAGGAATGTATTGCAAATGTGTTCATATTTTGTATATAAACTTTGCTGGTCAGAATTTTTATTTTTTTGATTTCTTAATCAAGATAACATCTCCATTGTGAAGAAATGTAAGTTGATTCATTAATTTGTTGAATGCCTTTTTTAAAAGATAGGAGAATGATTTAATATAATCAATTCTGATTGATTTAGAATTTACCTCAAAGCTTGGCTTTCTTAAGTTCTGTCAATTCTGGGTCTGTAAATAAAAGTGTAAAGGTCAGACTTAATGTTATATAGTTGCTAAAGTTGATAGTATAGCTTAATACTGATTTTCCTTCTCTGAACACTTCAACATGAAGAGCACATAATTGGAAGAAGATTTAGAACTATTTGCTGGCAAAAAGTTCCAAAACATTCATCATTTTTTTTAACCTGCATTTCAAAAAAAAATCAACCACAGAAACATGTAATAGTGTAAAGTTTATAAGTTCAGTTGATTTACCTGCTATGATTGCTATGTTCATCTGCTATCAGACTGGACCTTGAAAAGATATTATTTTGCGTCATTTAATAATGCACAATTTTTCTCTTGACTTTCTTGCATATTATCAGTATTTTCTCATCTATCTCTTGTGATCTCTTTGCTTTTTTTAATAATTAATTATAGTATTAGCATAATACAGAGTGAGGGCCTGAGTTCAGGAATCCAGGATGTGAAAATGGTTTTGGTAGAGATGAGAAATGCTACATGTAAGAAATCACTTGTGGGATTTGTGTACAGGCCCCCTAACAGTAACCATGTGGTAGCCTGGAGCATAAAAGAAGAAATAATTGGTGCTTATCTGAAAGGTATGGTGATAATCTTGAGAGATTTTAATTTACATAGACTGGAAAAAGTCAGACGGGCAAAGGGAACCCAGATGAGGTATTTTTGGGGTAGTTTCTTAGAACAGCATGTCTGGAGCCAGCTAGAGAGAAGACTATACCAAAGTAGGTATTGTGCAATTAGATGGGAACAATTTATGATTGTGCCACTAGGTAGCAGCGACCATAATATGATAGAATTTTATATTCATTGAGGGAGAGCAAACTGCAGGCTGACTGTTCAGGGCCATTGTGCACATGCGCAGAGGCCCGGAGCTGTCAACTGTGACATGAATATTCCCCACCCCACAAGGGTTTAATGATACTCACGATTGTGGCCTCTGCATTGCACAGTGTGTTGGAGCTTCTAGTGTGAACTCCCACTGAAAAAAAAATCATGATTTACACCATTTTTGCTGCAAATTCAGCACTTAGAACGTTGATGGGAGAAATGCCCCAGAGAATCTGGTGAATTAATGCAACAACGATAATCTCTCCCTCAATGTTGGTAAAATGAAGGAAGTTGGTAAAATAAATAAAACTTCAGGGAGCATAGTGGAGAACATGGTTCAGTCCACAACAACGGGGGTGAAGTGGAAATAGTCAGAAATTTCAAATTTAGATATCCAGATCACTAACAACCTCTCTTGGTCTCTCCATGCTGACGCTATAGTTAAAAAAGCCCACTAATGGCTCAGGAGGCTAAGGAAATTCAGTATGTTAGCGAAGACTCTCACCAACTTTCACAATGCACCATGGAAAGCATCCTTTCTGGTTATATCACAGCTTGATATGGCTCCTGCTTAGCCTATGACTACAAGAAACTACGAAGCGTCACGAACGTAGCCCAGTCTGGCCTCCGTGATGTGTTTCTCGCAATGGGAGGTGGCATACCATTCACTGGATCTTCTGATCCAGCTGCAGTCAATGGGATTTCCCACGCATGGCAGGGGTGTGCCATTGGTGAACCAGGAGACGAGTGTGAACAGCTGTGAAGTTCTAGCTGATGTTTTTAAACTTAAATTATGGTAATTATGAGGGCATGAAAATTGAATGGAATGGCAAATTAGGTTAAGGGATAGGTCAATAGAGTTGCAGTTGTAAACATTTAAGGCAATATTTCTGAATACATAGAATAGGTATATTCCAACAAATGAAAGACTTTGACAGAATAGACTCACCATCCATGGTTAACTAGAAAGGTTAATACGCCCCACCCCACAAACTTTTAATAATACAACTGTGGCCCCTGCATTGCACAGTGTGTGGGAGCTTCTAGTGTGAATTCCCACTGAAAAACAATCACGGTTTACAGCAGTTTTCCTGTAAATTCAGCACTTAGAATATTTATGTGAGAATTGCCCTAGAGAATCTGGTGAATTGGTGCAATGACAATAATCTACCCCTCAATGTCAGTAAAATGAAGGAAATGGTCATTAACTTCAAGGAGCATAGTGGAGGACATGGTTCTGTCCAACATCAAACTTCAAGAAAAAGCAGATAATTGTGCTAAGACAAGTACCAGATCAGAAGATTTAGATATAAGGAATAGAAAAGGATAATTAAAGAAGGGAAAAAATAGAGTATGAGTGAAAGCTAAGCAGAAAAATAAAAACAAGTAGGAAAAATTTTTACAAGTATTTAATAAAATAAGAGTTAACAAAGTCAGTTTGGTACGATAGAAAATGAGTCTTGGAGAATTGCCAATAGAAAATAAAAAGATGACAGATTAATTGACAGGCGTTTTGCATCTGTCTTAACTATAGAAGATACAAGTATCCCAGAATTGGCTATAAACCATGACATTTGATTTATTATTGTCACATATATTAGTGTACAATGAAAAGTATTGTTTTTTGTGTGCTATACAGACAAAGCATTCCATTCATAGAGAAGGAAAGGAGAGGGTTCAGAATGTAGTGTCACTATCATAGCTAGTATGTAGAGAAAGATTAGGTACATCATTCAAAAATCTGATGGCAGCAGGGAAGAAGCTATTTTTGAGTCAGTTGGTATAAGACTTCAAGCTTTTGTATGTTTTTTTTTCACAGAAGAAGGTGGAAGAGAGTATATCTGAGGTGCGTCGGGTCCTTGATTGTTCTGGCTGCTTTTCCAAGGCAGCAGAAAGTGTAGACAGAGTCAATAGACGGGAGGTTGGTTTGTGTGATAAACTAGGCTATGTTCATGACACTTTGTAGTTTCTTGTGGTCATAGACTGAGCAGGAGCCATATCAAGCTGTGATATAACCAAAAAGGATGCTTTCTATGGTGCATTGTAAAAGTTGGTGAGAGTCGTAGCTGACATACTGAATTTCCTTCACCTCCTGAGAAAGTAGAGCCATTGGTGAGCTTTCTTAACTATAGCTTCATTATGGAGGGACCAGGATAGGTTGTTGGTGATCTGGATACCTAAACTTAAAACTCTCAACCATTTCTACTTCATTGATATAGACAGAGCCACATCCTCCACCATGCTCCTGAAGTCAATGACTATTTCCTTCTTTTACTGACATTGAGGGAGAAATTATTATCATTACACCAATTCACCAGATTCTTTGGGGCAATTCTCACATAAACATTATAAGTGCTGAATTTGCAGGGAAAGTGGTGTAAATCATGATTATTTTTTCAGTGGGAATTCACTTTAGAAGTTCCCACATACTGTGCAATGCAGAGGTCACAATTGTGAGTATCATTAAAAGCTTGTGGGGTGGGGGATATTCACACCAGAAGCTGGCAGCTCTAGGCCTCTGCGCATATGCAGTGACCCTGAACTTTCAGCCTGCAGTTTGCTGGCCAGCTCAATCACTGGCCAGCCCAGGATCCCCGCAGTGCTGCACTCCCATCCCCCTCCATGTTCTGATTGCAGCTCCCACAGCATTCCCAGGCTAGCCCCAAAGATCCACCCCCCCATTCCGGAGTACCCCAATCTTCAGCCACTCCAGCAGTGATGACCCCCTCACCACACTCCACACCAGCAGACCGCACCCCACTTCCACAAAGAAGGCTGACCCTCCCCCCAAACATAGTTTGAAGAGAAGCTGACTATTGAAATATGATCAGATCCATCACATAAAATAATCCCACTCATCTTGGAACTTCATTTGTATTCTTACTTCAGTTAAGTTTTTTGCTTTTATTTATTCAATTGCATTCTACGGGTGTCACTGGTAAGGCCAGCATTCGTTACCCATCCCTAACTGAATGAAAGAAGTTGGCCATGAGTTGGTTCATAACCTTCAGTTTGGTAAGGTGTTCTACGGTTTTGACTCAGCAAAGATGGAAGAATGGTGATATCCAAATCAGGGCAGAAAGTGACTTGAGCAGAAAATTTGCTGTAGGTTGTGATGTTCCTGCTGTCCTTGTTCTTCTAAGAAATACAGGTCACAGATTTCAAAGTTGCTACTGTTGTAGCCTTGGCAAGTTGCTTGCAGCAAATTTTATAAATGACATTCACTGCTGCCACTATGCATCAATGATGGAGAGAGTAAATGGTTAAAATAATGGATGGAGTGCCAATCTAACAGTTTACACGATGATGGATCTTACTGAGCTCCTTGAGTATTGTTGGAATTGTATTCATCCAAATCAGTGATGGGCATTCCATCACCATCCTGGCTTCTATCTTGTCAACGGAAGTCACTGGTCACTGACTTGTTCCTCGAAAAACAATATTTAAGTGACAAATCCAGTTGTTTCTGATCAATGGTAACCTCCAGGATATTGATAGTAAAGAATTTAAAGATGCTGTTGAATATCATTGGAAGATAGTTAGATTCCTTGCAAATAATCATTACCTAGTGCAAAATTATTTCTCACTTTTCAGTTCAAGCTAGAACATGTTGTCTGTAAGATATAGGAGCAAATTTAGGTCACTTGGCCCATTGAATCTGCTCCGCTATTCAATCATGGCTCATTTTTTCTCATCCCTATCGTCCTGGGAAATCAGAGAGAGGATTGTGATCAGAGGGGCAATCAGGGGTGTGGAGGAGGCAATGTCCAGGGAGTGGGGAAGTGACAATCTCCCAATGCACTCTGAATTATTGCACATACTGCTTTGGGAAATCAGATGCATGTGCAATAGTGCCCTCTAGCAGTTATCAGTTGGCTTTCTGGCATGTATAGATGCCACCTACTCACCTTAATGGCAAAAATCATACTTTGCTTCATTTTCTTTCTCTTAATTGTGAAAAGATTTTATCTTTTCTCTGGCCAAAAAAAAGGGTCTGAAACTCTTTTGTTGGACATTTAATTTTTTTTTGGTAAGATCACCCCCGTCCTTCTGTTTGATCAAGTATTTGATCATCTGCCCTAATGTGCATTATGTGGCTTGATGTCAAATTTTGTGTTACAATGCTCCTATAAAGTGCCTGAGGTATTTTATTAAGTAAAATTCAAATAAATATAAGTTTTTTTTGTTAATTCTCTGTAATTGAGAAAACAGTTTTCTTTCCTTGGAATAATACTCCAATTCAGATTCAGGACAGAAAATTCCAAATCCTCTGGCCTAGCTAAAACCAATTGAGAAGCAAAATTAACACAAATGAAACTGAGAAAACTGTATTAGGATGAATTACAGGTGCTCACACATCAGAGACTTAGAACGTAGATGTCCCTGGGTCAAAGTTATTTGGTGCACTACATTGTATAACAGCACAAATTTATCAACTAGCAAACTTGGTACAAAACTGAAGAACAGCTTCAAACAAATTGGAATGAAACCAAACAACGTATCCTGAAAACTGATCCTGAACAAAGGCCCACGACAGGGTCCCTACCTCAGAATACATTAAGTTTGGCATTTACTTCATTGGATTTCAGGATTTCAATTAGTGGTTTGGAATCACATTGCATAAAGAATCTTTCAAGTTGACTAAGGATATTTTATTGTGCTCTGTTTTGGTAAGCCACTTGGTTTTATTTAGATATGCTCCGGCAATATCCCTGCACAAACTTGTGAGTTTTAAGTCTATGCGCCATCAATTTGTATCTAAACTCTCTGAATTTAAGTAAATTGAATGTATCCTGTATCAGGCAAACAGAAATTTTAGCAGGGCTTTGTTCTGAGTTTCTTAAATGGATTTAATTGGCATTTCCACACTTACGCAATACTCAAATGACCCACAAACTTATTCCAGAATTTTGTCTGAATTTTCCTGGGCTTTGGGGAGTGAATTATTTATTTTCATAGATGGAATTGATACATAAATCACTCATTGACACTGCCTCGTAATGCATTCCAGGCATCTCTTTTCTACAAAAAAAATTTTCTTTACCACTAATGTGTTGACACATGTGTTGAGTTGCAAGTCAAGAAGATTTATTATGAAAACTCAAATGATATCATTTATATTTTTATCACAGAAGTGAGCTAATGTCATCAGGTAAATGTTGCAGCATCTTACAGGAGCACAGAGATGCAAGATAATCTAGGAATTAATTTTAGTTAATTGATTTGCTTCCACTAATCTTAATCAACGGAGAATCAGAAGTATTGTGAATTGGATGCACTGACCTCCAGGTCTGGAACATAGCCTTGAAGGATGACTGTCAAATAAGTCATTTGTAATTCTGTCATGCTTAAGAGATTAAACATAAAATCACATGGCAATTACCTGGGTTAAGAGAACAAGATGTTAAAAATAGAATTGTGTGACATTTTCCCATTACAGATTACCTGAAAACCTGCTTATTAGTATCTGAGGAGTGTTTTGAATCTTGCATAGCATTTAACATGAAGCTATAATTTGCTTTGACTTGATGCCTTACTTACATCATCTGAGCCACCTAGTATATTGCTACCTTAGGGCACAATCTGGTTGAAACTACTTTGTAATGCATTTTGGGTATTTAATCTATCCTCCTGTTGTTAAACAATGCCTCCATTTATGACTACCTATGTAGTCTCCTCAACTACATTATCTTCTGAGACATCTGTACTTCTCTAATTTCAAAATAAAAGCATTTGTATGGATACTGTTGCACCTGTCATTGAATCATAGAATCCCTACTGTGCAGACAGAGGCCATTCGATCCATTGAGTCTGCACTGACCACAATACCTTAACCCCACATATTTACTCTGCTAATGCCTAAACCTAGAATTAATTTAGCATTGCCAATCCACCTTTCCTGCACATCTTTGGACTGTGGGAGGAAACCAAAGCACCCGGAGGAAATCCACACAGACATGGAGAGAATGTGCAAACTCCACACAGACAGTGACCCGAAGCCAGAATTGAACCTTGTTCCCTGGCACTATGAGGCAGCAGTGCTAACCACTGTACCACTATGCCACCTTTATCTGTATCAGGGTTGATTTAACCATACTCAATCATGGGCGAGTGGATGGGGTAACAGGGGGTGCAACAGCTGAGAAGTGAGAGCATTTTGAATGGAGTTGCATGACTGCTTTGTTATCATTCCTCTCCTAACCCAGTGCCTCATCATTGCAATCACTCTGCTTCAGACCAGCTTGGTGAAGATCAGTGATGGATGGTAAGGCCACAGACATATGTATGAGGCAGCAGACAGGTTTGCAACTAAAGGCTGGAATGGCTTTGGTCATGAATTCATTGGAGAACTTCCTTGAAGCTCCAGGGAAACTAACTCTCTCTCTGGCAGCCATTCTTGCAAATTCCTTCTCTATCAACACACTTGCAATCAAGCTATGTTCTTCTAGTCTCTCGCTAATGAGATAGATATATTTTGGCAGAGAAGAAGGCCATTTGGCCCATCACATCAGTTCCTGTTTTCCGGCCTAATTCGACCTTTCAGTTATTGATTCGTTGTCCTGTGTGTATCTAAATGCTTTTTTAAAAATACTCCAAGAGTCTCTACTTCCATCATCCTTTCAGGCAAATAATTTTAGATCCCCATTACCTCGACATGAAAACATTACAACATTTCCTTCTAATTCTTCCAAGGGTAACTTTAACTTTATACCATCAGTAATTGACCTCTCTGCTAATGGAAATAAGTCCTTCCTTTCAGCTCCATCTAGGCCTCATCATTTTATATGCCTCCGGTAAGTATCCCTTCAGCTTCCCCTAAGCAAAATGAGCAGCACGGTGGCACATTGCTTAGCACTGCTGCCTCAGAGCATCAGAGACCCACGTTTGATTCCTGGCTTGGGAGATTGTCTGTGTGGAGTTTGCACACTCGTGTCTGAGTGGTTTTCCTCTGGGTGCTCCAGTTTCCTTCCACAGTCCAAAGATGTGCGGGTTAGGTAGAGTATCCATGCTAAATTGCCGTTAGTGTCAGCAGGACTGGATAGGGTAAATGCATGGGGCTAGGACCTGGGTGGGATTGTGGTCGGTGCAGACTAGATGGGTCGAATGCTCTTTCTGCACTGTAGGGATTCTATGATTCTATGAAACCATCCAGTCTTTTGAATCTTTCCTTGCAGCTAAAATTCTCCATTCCCGGCAACATCCATAAATCTTTCTCTTGTCCTATCTATCGTACCATGTGTGCCTGGTTACATTGCTGGTATGTCTTTAGGATTCCCCTTCTCAATGATAGTCCTGGGTTCAGCAGCTATAACTAGTTGACCAGAACTCAGAAAGATTTATGCTGTCCAATGTAAATCTTCCACAGCCGTCCCTGCCCTTATTGCCTGTTCATATACACTTGTGAGGTGAGAATCACATGGTGGGAAATCTGACTAACTCTCTAAATTGGTCAATTAAAGTGTGAGTATTTGTGATGGAGCATAGTTGTACATGCTGTGATAATGAAATCTCAGACCATAATCATATGAACCATGACCTTACTCAACTCAGACTGAGGGGGTCACAAATATGTCACCTACCTCCATGACTTTCTCCTCTGTGAGCTGGATGGACTATCACTGGTGGGCTGCTTTCTGTCCACTCTCTATTCATTGTGCTTTATGTCTCTTCTGCTGCAAGGGCTGAAGAAACTTTCCCATGAGTGAAGGAAGGAAAGTCATTCACCTGCTTGACGCATTGCATTCAGTGAGTGTGACAATTAGGTAGATGCATCACACTGCGTACAGATTGAGGTGAGTGGCAACAGTGGATGGCTGATCAGGAACATGATAGAATGTAGAGAAAGTTAAGGCTAAAAGTGAAGCTGCAAAGCCAAACCAAATGCAAACTAAATAGTAGATGTAGTATGCTCTCGATAGTGCTAAGTGATTGCAAAACCAATAGAATATCACCCTATGAGTCTATGTAGGGTAATTGGTAAAATGGTATCATCAAAAGTGCTATCAAGCAACACTTACTTCTCAATTACCTGCTCACTGATGCTCAGTTTGGGTTCCACCAAGGTCACTCAGCTCCTGATCTCATTACAGTCTTGGTTCAAACATGGACAAAAGAGCTGAACTCTAGGTGTGGTGATACTGACTCCCCTTGACGTCAAGACAGCATTTTGATCAAGTGTGGCATCAAGGAGCACCAATACAACTGAAGTCAATAGACATAGGGAAAGTTCTCCGCTGGTGGTTTCCTACCAAGCACAAAGGAAAATGGTAATTATTTTTGGAGGTCAATCATTTCCATTCCAGGACATCATTGCAGGAGTACCTCATGTTAGTGTCCTAGCTAAGCCAAAATTTTATTGTCCATCCCTAATTACTCTTGAGAAGACAGTGGCCCAATCATCTTCAGCTGCTTGATCAATGGTCTTCTTTCCATCGTAAGTTCCGAAGTGAGAATGTTCACTGATAACGCAAGGTGTTCAGCACCGTTCACAACTCCTCAGATACTAAAGCAATCCATGTCCAAATGCAGTAAGACTTGGACAATATTCAGGCTTGAACTGACAAGTGGCAAGTAACATTCACACCAAACAACTGCCGGGCAATAACATCAAAAACAAGAGAGAATTAAACAATCTCTCTTTGACATTCGATGGTATTACTATCACTAGATATCCCTCGATCAGCATCCTAGAGATGACCATGGATCAGAAACTGAACTGGACTAGCCGTATAAATACTATGGCTACAAAATCAGACCAGGATCTAGAATCCTGTGGTACGTAAATCACCTCTTGACTCTCCAGAGCCTGTCTGTCATCTACAAGGCACAAGTCAGGAATTTGATGGAATAGTCACAACTTTCCCAGGTGAGTGTGGTTGAAACAACACTCAAGAAACTCCTCACCATCCTAGACAAAGCTGCTATCCCTTCCACAAACATTCACTCTGTTGTGGCCAAGCGGGCAGTGGCCTGAGCAACTCAGTCTGACACAAAATTGGACAATCTAAATTAAACAGCAGTCAACAGCCTCCACAGTTAGGGCTGATGGAAATTCAGACATGCCAAGTTTAAAGCAAAGGCACAGGTCAGAGGCAAGCAAGAATAAGCCTGGTCTTACTCTGCAGGCTGGAACCAGAGATACTCGGTACTGGTCAAATAAGGACATTTTTTTGTAATTGGCCAGACTCTGTGGCATCTCAGATTCCCAGAAAGGGCTACAATCACTCCTTATTTTGTTGATTTTTGTTGTAATTAACAAAGTCATATTTTGTTAATTACATTGGATCTTTCTCTATATTAAAGTCTCACTAGATGTGCAAGTTGATATTGTTGACAAAGCTGACCTGCTTGAACACCCAAATGTTAACCTGCCTCTTACATTTTTTAAATTGCCGGAAGTCTGCTGTGTAGTGCCAATATTTTTGTTTTGTCATTTCATAGCACTTGCAAGTATTCTTCAAAAGCATAATATCTAATGTTATATCATGCACAGCTCCAGAATCCTGTGTGCTTTGAACATTAGTCACAAGATACTTGACTTACATGTTCTTTAAAAATCTGCCCATATCCCATTTTAACCCTCTTTATAATCTCCATACAGAATAAAATGTTGAAAAGAAACCAACTTCTCCAGTGACTACTGGAGAAGGCTGCTGGCACTACAGATCTTTCGATTGGCCCTGCTTATCTTTGAGGTGGGCTGCCATCCTTAATAGGGTTGATAACATTGCTGGGAAGATACATCTCTGGTCTTGACCACCTGCCTTAGCAGAGTTACCATCCACTATCTGCCTTTGACCCTGGTAGTAGGACCTTAAATGTTACAACAAAATTCTGGCCCTTGTGTGTTTACTTGAGCTTGACCTCAATTGTTGCTTCTCCATGAATCACATGATTGCATTCCCCGGTCATGATTTCTTTCTTCACATTTCTTTAGAACTACTGGACTTCTTATCCAAATTATACTGTTGAATCATGCTCACTTGCAAATTATTTAGTCAGCTACACAAATCACTATTTAAACTAGCAATCAAAATCACCAACAAACACTAAAAATATACATGGATAAATTAAAAGCCTCACTTGGCACAATGTTTTTGCACATTTACTGTACAAAATGAGAGTGCTCGTAGGCTGAACTTGATAGGTTCATAAGTGGAAAGGGTGGCAAACTTGCACAGGAAGACATCAGGGGAGGGAGATGTCTGCATCTTCCCAGTGCCATGCCATTTTGCCAGTAGTGGAAAAGATGGCAAATGAGCCCAAATGAGCATGTTGAGTGGCCATTTAAGTCAACTCACACTTTTATGAGCATTTTCCCTATATGGTGATGGAGGAGCAGGGTTGGGGGGAGGGGCACCAACATGTCAGGAGGTTCTCCAATAAATGCTGAGGGCTTCCAGATCCGTAGTTCTCACCTATTCCAGCACTTTACTGTCCACAGAGCAACTCTCTGGCAGCAATGATTACCCCTTCAGTAACAGTGCCACCTGTTCCTCAGTGCTGCTGAGGTTACAGACCCTCCGATCGTTCTTTGAGGTGGGTTGTCATCCTTAATAGGGGCGATAACATTGCTGGGAAGATATATCTTTGGTCTTGACCACCAGCCTTAGCAGGGTCACCATCCACCATCTGCCTTTGACCCTGGCAATGGGACCTTAGATGTTGCAATGAAATTCTAGCCTTTGTGTGTTTACTCATCTGATCTTGACCTCAATTGTTGCTTCTCAATGAATCATGTGATTCCGTTCCCTGGTCATGATCTCTTTCTTCACATCCACTTAGTGCTACTGGAACTTTTATCTAAATTATACTGTTGACTCATGCTCACTTGTGTTCTATTTTAGAATGACAAATAATAAAGGAGGGAGTTGACATCTAATCTTCACACTCAGTCTTTAAACCTTTATATACAAATACTAGTTGTCACTTGGTCTTACAGAACTTGAGTATTACTGATAAAAGGGATATGCTGTCAAAGATTTTTGGCTTGCACTCATCAGGACAGATGCGGTAAGCGGAACACGTTCAGGTATTTTTAAATTAAACAAAAACCTAAGGTTCACTGGTTCACTCTCCATGACAATACTTATATCAATCAGAATCAACTTGCAAACCAATCAGTGCGCTTTTCACGTGCAATCAAATTTTGTTGTCTTTGAAATTTGGCATTCTTGCATCTGTCCTGATAAATAAAAGACAATGAACATTATAACATACATTCCCAAAATCCCAACCACTACAATTTCAGTCTACTCCCAATTATTATTTTTTAAGTACAAGCGAATCCTCAGTTAATGTTCATATAATTAAATACACAAAAAACAAAGATCCAAGAAAATTACAGCACAGGGACAGAGCTTTTGGTCCTCCAAGCCTGCACTGACCATGCTGCCCGACTGAACTAAAATTCTCTACTCTCCAAGGATCATATCTCTCTATTCCATCCATTCATGTATTTGTCCAGGCACCTCTTAAAACTCACAATCATACCTGCTTCCACCACCTCCCCGGCAACAGGTTCCAGGCACTTAACACCCTCTGAGTAAAACACTTGCCTTGTAATCTCCTTTAAATCTGGCCCGTTGCACATTAAACCTATGCCTCCTAGTAATTGACTCTTCCACCCTGGGAAAAAGCTTCTGACTATCTAAACTGTCCATGCCCCTCAGAATCTTGCAGATTTCTATCAGTCACCCTTCAACCTCCATCATTCCAGTGAAAACAAACCAAGTTTCTCCAACCTTTCCTCATAGCTAATGCCCTCTATACTGAGCAACATCTTGGTAAATCTTTTCAGTACCCTCTCCAAAATCTCCACATCCTTCTGGTAAAGTGGCAACCAGAATTGAACACTATATCCAAGTGCAACTTAACAAAGGTTCTATAAAGCTGCAACATGATTTGCCAATTTTTAAACTCAATGCCCCAGCTGATAAAGGCAAGTATGATGTATGCCTTCTTGATGAGCTTCTCCACCTGCATTGCCAATTTCAGTGATCTGTGTACCTGTACACCAGGTCCCTCTGCCTATCAATACTCTTAAGGATTCTATTCTTAAGATTTCCACACACCTGACGAAGGAACAATGTTTCCAAAAGCTTGTGGGATTACTATCAACTATCATTGGACTTTAACCTGGTGTAGTGAGATTTCTTACTGTGTTTACCCAACTCCAACACTGGCATCTCTATTTCACTCACAATCTTCCACAGAAGCCTCAGGGGCTCCCCTTTCTACCCAATTGTCCCTGATCATCAGCTCCTTCTCCCTTCCCTGACCTCTCCTAATCATTGGCCCTTCCATCCTTTGTCCTGATCATTGGCCCCTTGCCACCCCCAACTTCCATCACAGTCAGAGCTGCCCACCTACCCACCCCCTCCAAAACAACCATTACTGGCATCCCCTGCACCTAGGTCCATGCCCATCCCACAGCCAAATTGGGATGAATCACCCCCTCCTATGAGCCTAACCATGGTGCAACCTGGTATTGCCAACCTGTGCCAAGAGGCATTGCCAGGCCACTGCCTAGCCATATTTCTCTCCTCTGGGTGCTACACTCATGTTTACATCTAGGTGAACCTGTTGTGAATGGTGCCAGTGTGACCTCGTGCCAGTGTCAGCTGAATATCCGGTGAAGGAGGAAGTCCCAGGGAAAGTGCTTGCTGATGATAAGCTAATGTATTCAAGTGACCTTTCTGTGGTCCCACAATTTGTTTCATGCCAACCACTGTGATGGCCTGGGTGTTCAGAACTCAGAAACTCACCGGCCCACATTGCAATTTCTGGATTTTGAGTGCGTGTTGCCAGCCTCACAGACAGAGAGTGCAGGCTCAAAATTGCCCCCTTTGTCTTTCGTTCATTAGAAAATGATAATGTTGTGGTGTAGTGTGTATTGCAATCTTCACAGTGCAAGTGAACATTTCTCTTTCTCTCAAGCGTTTCACTTGTCATCTGTCCAAGGAGCCTTCCGGTGTTCAGTCCCCATTCTTTCCCATCCCCTTTAGGGAAGTGCCTGAGTTCCATCAGAAAATTGGTAGCACGGTGAATTGATGTGAATTAACATTGTGCACTTTAATGAAACAGTGCAGCATTGAATTTAGATTGCATTTTCTCTACGAATCTGTTAAATAATTGGTAATTTATTGAGTCATTTCATGAATTAACTGTATCTAAAATGTAATCATTTTATGATATAAATTAGACTTTTAAGGACATTTTTTCCATTTTTAAAATAATTTGTTTAAAATTATATCTGTACATTAAAAGTTGTACTGCGTGTTGTCTTGTGAGATTGGAGTAACAGATGAATTTCTACCTACACAATTATTGATTTGACTAATAATCAATTTAGAAATTGAGAATGCTGAGAAATGAATTCTGAAGCTTTAACTTTGCTTTAAATTAAGAACTTTTATCCTCATGCGGAGAACATTTTAATCTCTAGTACATTTCCTGGCAAACATGTAGTGATGTCGACAAATCAAATATAATGGATGTTATTTTTAGTCACAGTTTTTCATTAATAAACAAACCACTGGACCATGCATAAAACTTAAGTAAAAAATATAGATATTGAACAATGGAAAGCAATTAATCATAAACTGAAACTTGTTTTGAAAGCTCCATAAAGACATCGCTATGATTATGATTTCAAAAAACAAATGCACAAAAGACAAGACAACCTAAAGTCATTTTTGATTTTTAAAATTGATTTCACAGAATGTGAGAACACTGGTGAGGCCAGCATATATTGCCCAAACCTAATTGCTTTAAGAAGGTGATGATGAACTCCCTTTTTGAACTACTGCAGTCTTTGTGACATAGGTACATCTACGGTGTTGTTTGGAAGAGAATTCCAGGATTCTGACCCAGTGATACTAAAGCAACAGTGATATATTTCCAGGTCAGTTATGCACGGAGAGAAATGGTCGGTGGCAGTATTTCCACATGTCCACTGTCCTTGGCCTTCTTGGTTGTGGGTTTGGAAGGGAAAGGAGTTTGGATCAGTTGCTGCAGTGTGTCTTATAGTTGGTACACTCCTGTCATTATGGGTCAATGGTGAACGTTTTGAATGTTTACAGGGTCGGATGGTGTGTTAATCTTTTGTCCTGGATGATGTTGATCTTTTTTGAGTGTTGTTGGAACTGTGTTAATCCAGTCCAGTGCTCAGGTTTCCTTTACACTCTTGACCTCATTGACCTGGTAGGCAGGCTTTAGGGGTTAAGAGATGAATTACCCACAGCAAAATTCCCAATCTCTGTCTTGTTCATTTATTTACTGAGTTTTTAAATAGCTGGTCCAGTTCAGTTTCTGGTCAATGGTAACTCCCCTATTGTGGAAGATGGTTGGATTATCTTGTGGTATAAATGGTTATTGCTGGTACTTGTGTGGCATGAATGTTACTTGCCGTTTTCGGTGGACAGGAAAGCCAATGGGGGCAGAGAATCCAATAGGAGTCCAGAAACAGTTTTTATGCCAGCGAGATTTCCTGTTCCAATTGTCCCCATCTTCTGCCAAACACATAATGGAGTTCCTGCCATGAAAGGTTGGGAATCAAATTACTATATATTGCCATCTAATTAGTGGGCTTCATTAGTGTATTATCCTCCACATTAGATAATCTCTCCACCCATCAACATGACATCATGTCAACAGGTTTACAGTAACTCCTGACAAATGGAGATCTGGCAAAGAGAACTTGCCATGGGTGCGCAGATCAGTACTGCCCTCAGGGTGGAGAGAGTTCTGCTGGTCATTCTGTCCTGGTACATCCCTGGGGGCAGTACCAGGAAAATGTGCAAAGAGGCACTGCAAAGGGAAAATGCCCAGGCACTGCCAGTGGGATGGGGTGATGAGGTGTGGATGATGACTTCTGTTCGGGAAGTCTATGGTGGGGTTAGTGGCGGGGGAGGGTTTCCCATGTGTGTGGAATCCCCATGTCCTTATAAGGGGTCCTTGTTTTTATCAGAATAGCGTATAAGAGAGTTGTTCCAATCTCTTGAAGGCTGAGGTTGTTGGCAGAGTGGGCACACTTAGAGGCTGCTCTGCTGGTGTGATGGCATGCAACCCACCTCCAGGAGGTTTTTTTTAACTAAGTTTCAAAAATTATGATGGGATAAGCCAGCAGTGGAACCGAAGGGTAGGCAGCACATTGCTTTTCCTGCCTGAATTGACTCTCAGTTAAAATATGAGAAAATTCCACCCTGAACGTTTTCCAAGTCTTGCTGCACAGAGGGATGGACTGTTGCAGTATTTGAGGAGTTGAAATGATGCTGAACATTATGCAACCATCAGCAAGAATCCCCAGTTTTAATCTTATGATGGATGGAAGGTCATTGGTGTAGTACATGAACCTAGGAGGAATTCGCTGAAGAACTCCTGCAGTGATATTCTGGAACTGAAATGACTGGCCTCCAACAACATCTGTGCTTTGTATTATTCCAACTCCGAATCCCATTGACTCCAATTTTGCTCGCATTTCTTGGTGTCACACTTGGTGAAATGCTGTCGCTCCTACCTCAGAGTTCATCTATATGATCCATGTTTGGAACAAGGCTGCAAAGAGGCCAAAAGCTTCAGTGTCCTGGCAGAATCCAAACTAAGTGTCATAAGCAGTTTATTGCTGAACTATAGCATTGTTGATGACACCTTCCATCAATCTGCTGATTATTATTAAGAGGAGGCTGGTGGGACAGTAATTAGTTGTGTAGGATTTATTTTGCGTGTGTTGCCAGGATGTCAATGTTCCACATGGGACCAACCTGGTCAGCTGGACCAAAACACACACACACACTCTCTCTCTCTCTCTCTCTATTTCGCCTGGAATTTTGTTTGTTCATTTTATTGATCAAAGATGCCTGAGTTAATCATAGAACCTCTTAGTTGCAGAAGAGACCATCTGGCCCATCAAGTCTGCACTCCCTGAGAGAGTATTTTACGCAGACACTCTCTCTCACCCTTTCCCTATAACCTTTCACATTTATCATGGCTAATCCATCTTTGGATACTAAGGGGCAATTTAGCATGGCTTATCAACCTAACCTGCATATTTTTGTGGAAGAAACTGTAGCATGTGGAGGATACCCATGCGGACATGGGGAGAATATGCAAACACTATACACACAGTCACCGAAGCCGAAATTGAACTCTGATCTCTGGAGCTGTAAGGCAGCAATGCTAACCACTGCCATCTTGCTGCCCATGTTAAATTCCAACAGATATTATCACAGGGCCTGTGTGTGTTTGAGGGGAGTGGATGTAAGGAAGACCATGTGACATCCTCTCAATGTTGAACCAGAATGCATGTTTCCATGGCTGGGATCTAGGTGTTTTTGGAGATGCTGGTGTTATGTTAATTGATTGCCCCTCCCTTTGTTTAAGCTGTGGTGTTAAGTTTAATAATGCTTTCACCTTTAACCCCATTATGAGAGCTGTTGGCCAGACTTCGCCTGCCATTCACAGCCATCGCCTCTACAAGCGAGAACAGCATATTTGGGGCTCAGCCTGGAGAATCCCACTGTGGCTGAGATCGGAGAATCTGGCTCTATGTCTTGTGAAGATTTTCCTTTGTGCAATGGTAGTTGTATTAGATTCCTTGTTGCCATGGCCATTGTTATCTTGAAATTGCTGAAGCCATCATGTGATTGGATGAGCCATGTGTTAGTTCAATAATTCTCTATTTTTAATAGCACAGGGAAACAAATACTCTATAAAAAATTGCAGTTGATGAATAAATACATATATTTTACATCATGTATTAGGAAACCTGAACTTCATGGATTGAATTCAGCTCTATATTTTTATGACAAAGCTTGGCATAGCTACTAAAGATAACATTAAAACTCCCTGTTATTCACTGTGACACCAGAATGTTATCAGAATCCACATAGTATTTACAATGTCCCATGTCTTCAGTTATGAATTGGAATGAATTAAATTAGCTGAAGACCGGCATCTGTGATGTTGGAGACCTTTGGCGGAGCCCAGGATGGATCATTCGTCTGGTACCTCTAGCTGAAGTTGGCTGGTTGCTTTAGCTTTGTCTTTTGCACTGATGTGCTGGGCTCCCCTATCATTGAGGATAGGGGTATTTGTGCAGCCTCCTGATGCGACAGAATTGTAGAGTTTAAATTTGATCTTTGATATTGTAGTTTCAATGTTTGAATACCAAATGACGATTTGTTCCCTTAATGAGATTTTACCCTTGACAAACATGAGCAGTGAGAATGAAATTAGTATGTTAATATAAAAATGCTATTGTAAAGGTTGAGTATTGTATAGCAGCAGTGATCACCTGTTTGTAATTGCCCATCTTAAATTCAACACTGCCATTATTTCCTTTATGAGTGAATCCTGGAAATAAAAAACATATAAATCCTAGAAAAATCCAGAAATTGAGCAATACCCTTGCCAGTTCTTCTCCTAGAATACTCGAAGTTGTGAAAATAATATTGAATTTTGCACTTTTTGGAAGAAAAATTCACAGGTAGGTGAAAAAGGAAAACAGAAGTTAGTGTACACAGAAAGAAATTGCAATTACAATCTGTTTGAGATATAGGTTAAAAAATGAGTGAATAACAGGGAGTTTTAATGTTATCTTTAGTAGCTATGACAAGGTTTGTCATAAAAATATAGAGCTGAATTCAATCCATGCTTCCTAATACTGCACAGAATTTCCCAATTCTGACAGTGGTGAATGCATCCCTGCTCATACTGGCTGTCCAATAGCCATTATTTAGCTAGAGGCAAGACTTCCACGTTTCATCGCGAAGAACTGCTGGTCAATATGATTCATCCCATGATGCCAGTAAAGCAGTATCCAGGATTGAGATAACAAGCAGTCTCAGATTCAAAGTCCCACAGTCCAGGATCAGGTAAGTGCAGAAGGGTATGTGGCAAAGAGAGCAGCTGAGGCCAGAAGCAGATACAGAGAATGAGGTGAAGAGGCTGTAGGGACAAGGGAGCGTGCATCCATGGGGGCAGACCTTGTTATGGGGATGAGGGGGTATGATGTGCAATGTGAAAAGGAAACCATTGAAGGAAACACCCCCTGCCCACCCCCCTTCTAGTATGAGGCCTGAACAGGGTGACTTTCTGGGCATCTCCCACTCCTGAACTCCTACCAGCTTGAAGATTGAGTCTGGGTTGGAATTGATCATTAATTGCCCACTTAAGGGCTTCAACTGGGACAAAGACAAGCAAGTGGCTTTAGTCTCATCAATCAGATCATAAAATTGCAGGTAGGAAGGCAATGGTAAGGCCGCCAAGGAATTTTACAGAGCATCCTTCACTCCAAAACCCACCGACAAGAGAGCATAAAATTCAGCCCCATAGATTGTAATACTTTATTCGTGCACTTATCAAACAAAAGCAGTTTCTATTTATGTGCCATGTCCCACATTCTGAAACATGTGCTATGTATGGAAAAAAATGTCCATGGTTAACAATTGCCCCTTAATTATATCACAGTAAATCAGAGATTATTTGAAAGCCCTCTGCATTCTTATGCCTCCCCCAAAAGAACATAGTACACCAGGGGAACATTCTGTACATACTAAAGCTAATTAGTCAGATTTATTTACAGAATGCATAATGCCCTGTTGTCATATGATATGGTAAGATACTAGATTAATATAATATTTCAATACATAAGAATTGAACTATAAGTGATCACAATACCTTTCTTGGAATATGTTCCTTACAGAAGATGATAATATTAAAACTTTTGGATGGAAGTCAAATTTATCTTTAGTAGTTATGCCAAGGTTGGTCATAAAAATGTAGAGTAAATTCAATCCATGAAGTTCAGGTTTCCTTCCAGCTGTAATACTGCACAGAATTTTCCAGTTCTCAAGCCTCTGAACACTGTTCAGTGGTGTACTTTGCATTGAATGCTAGTGATCAGATACTCACATGTATCTTTTATCTGCAAAGGCTTTTGACAATGGCAGCCTGTAGCCAACCTTCAGAGCCACTGGTCATCATTACCAGCCCAAAGAGGTGGGCTAGTGATTTGCAGGAGTGGTTAGGGCCTTTATGTCACATTTGCAATCCTCAAAGCACTTTGAGTGTGCTCCTTATAGTCTACCTCCGGCCCCTTGAGCGTATAGAAATTTCCTGAACGTATGCACATCTTCCATCTCCAGATGGGCCTGAGTCAATGGAGCTGCCTCTGTTAGATGAGTGCTGTTAGAGAGCTCTGGCTTAGAGAGGATTATAATAAGAAGTTTCACAACACCAGGTTAAATCCAACAGGTTTATTTGGTAGGAAACGCCACTAGCTTTCAGAATGCTGCTCCTTTATCAGGCGAGTGGGTCTCCTTACTGTGTTTACCCGAGTCCAATGCTGGCATCTCTACATTTAGAGAGGATTACTATATTCATAATTTTTACTTGCCAGAATATACCCATAATGTGTTACAGACAACAAGGTTGGAAATTATTGAATTTCTTTTCTTGGTAGCTATCAGTCATCCATGTTTCATGACCATTCAGCAAGGTGCTGAGGACACAGGTCTTATAAATCATCAACTTGGTCCTACAGGTCAGCTTGATGTTATTCCATGGACATTTTATGAGGTGGCCAAAAATGGTAGCTGCTTTCTCTATGTGTGCGTGGCGTTCTGCATCAGGTGACAGATTGTTTGTTATAATGGATCCAAGTAACAGGATTTACTAACCACTTCTAGCAGGCTAGTGTAATCTGGAATAAAGATGCAACACTTTGTTCCAGCACAAAGTATCCGTATTTTGTAACAACTAAACAGACTCAGGACTGAGAACTTTGTGGGGTATTTTGCTAATCTTATTGGAAGAAATTAAACTAAGATGACAGGAGTGAGGGAACCAGAAGATATTACTGAAGAGGAATACCAAGTTGAACCATGTACTGGATGCTTCAAAGAGCACTAAAATAGAAAATAGTAAGTTAGGTGAGGGATCAGAGTAACAGAGAAAGTCTAAATCAGGGTTAATGTGTAGGTATATGAGTTATGAAGGTCATGGTGGGAATCATCAATAGATTTCCCCATGGGTTTTGTGGAGTACTAGCTGCCTTACTGAGTAAGCAGAGGCTCATCCAATGAAAAGCAGTTAGCAAATGTTTTTAAAAGTCTGCCTAAAGTTACTGTAACTTTACGCAGACCATTGTTGTAGGTCCCAAGGCGAAGACCACCTGACTGTAAGCCATAGTTGCCGCCTTTCTTTTAGTGCACCATAAAGGGTGTCAGTGCCAGGAAATGGGTTTCTGGTTGAATTACTACAATGTGAATGCACGGGTTGTGACAAATAAGATTGGTGAGTTTCAGACGCAGATTGCTTTGTGGTAAGAAGATGTTGTGGCTATAGGAGAGATCTGGCTCAAAGAAGGGCATGACTGGGTGTTAAATATTCCTGGATATAAGGCGTTCAGTTAAGATAGAAAATGTAGAAAAGTGGGGAGGTTAGTGGCATTGAATAAAGAACATCACAGTCCTAAAGAAACAGGATCTCCCATTAATCAAGGACAGGATTTATTTAGCTGAAATTATGCAACAAAAAAGTATGCTTATAGTACTTGATTTAGTCTCTAGGCCACATATTAATGTTCAGGATGTAGAGAAACAAATTTGCATGGAAATTACAAAAAAGTGCAAACATTATAGAATAATTATAATGGGCAATTTTAATTCCCTAAATAGAGACCAGCATAGTAGTAATGTAAAGGGCAGAAATTTAAGTTTATTAATGTCATAAATACATTTACATTAACACAGCAATGAAGTCACTGTAAAAATCCCCAGTTGCCATACCTGTTTGGGTACACTGAGGGAGAATTTAGCATGGCCAGCACATCTTTCAGACTGTGGGATGAAAATGAAGCACCTGGAAGAAACCCAAACAGACACAGGAAGAATGTGCAGACTTTGTGCAGATAGTGACCCAAGCCAGGAATTGAACCCAGGTCCCTGGTGCTATGAGGCAGCAATGCTAACCACTGTGCCACCAGACAACATTCAAGAAAACTTTCTACAGCAGTATGTATCCAGTCCAATGCAAATAAAGACACTGCTGGATGTGGTTCATGCGAATGAGGTGGATCAAGCAGATCAAATTTTGGTTGCAGAACATTTAGGGGATAGTGATCAATGTACTATAAGGTTTAAACTGGTTATGGAAAAGGACAAAAAACAATCCAGAGTGAAAATAATTAACTGGAGGAAATCCAATTTAAATGGGACAAGAACAGATCCGGGGCAAATAGACAGAGTCAAAGAGTAGCTGGATAATTGGTAGCTGAACAATGGGCTACCTCCATAGAAGAAATAATAAGAACAAATGCAATCTAGGTATATTCTTTCAAAAGGGAAAGAGGGACAAACAAATCAAGAAAGATAATCAATATCAAGGCAATACAACTGGACATAGATAGGTTGGTAGGCTGGGCAGATAGATGGCAAATGGAATTTAATCCGGATAAATGCGAGGTGATGCATTTTGGCCGGAAAAATGTAGAAGAGAGTTATAGGATAAAAGGTAAAACTATACGGAGCATAGAGACGCAGAGAGACTTGGGGATGCAGGTTCACAAGTCTCTGAAGGTGTCCTCACAGGTGGAGAAGGTGATAAAGAAGGCGTATAGTATGTTAGCTTTCATAGAAAAGGGTATAGAATACAAGAGTAGGAGTTTGATGTTTCAATTGTATAGAACGTTGGTTAGGCCTCACTTGGAATACTGCGTCCAGTTCTGGTCGCCGTACTATCGGAAGGATGTGGAGTCCTTGGAGAGAGTGCAGAGGAGGTTTACCAGGATGCTGCCTGGTGTGGAAGGACTGTCTTATGAGGAACGATTAAATAGACTGGGGTTGTTTTCCCTTGAAAGACGTCGGCTTAGAGGGGATCTCATAGAGGTGTATAAGATTATAAGGGGTATAGATAGAGTAAATGGAGGTAAACTTTTTCCACCTCAGAAATGGATAGGACGAGGGGTCATGGCCATAGGGTGAGGGGGCTATGTATAAGACGAATATTAGAGGGCAGTTTTTCACACAAAGGGTAGTGGGGGTGTGGAATGCACTGCTGAGTAAGGTGGTGGGAGCAGGTACGCTACGGCTGTTTAAGGGTCTCTTGGACAGCCACATGAGCGGTATGCAGATAGAGGGATATAGTAGGACTGTTTAACTATGGCTTTTTTTCCACAGGTAATTCGGTCCATACTTGACCAACAAGGAGCATGCATTCAGCAGGTGGTGCGAGGACAGCTCTTGGATGTTGATTCATGGGTTGCCTGGTGCCTCATGTCGTAAATGAGTGCTTTATGTGGACCATCTGAAGGGCACCATGACAGCTCAGAGACTATCGATGTGGCTGTGCAGACACTTGGAATTTGGCCGGTGTCTGCGGGAGTTTGCGCGTTCTCCCCGTGGTTGCGTGGGTTTTCTCCGGGCGCTCCGGTTTCCTCCCACATCCCAAAAATTCGCTCTTAGGCTGATTGGTAAACAAATTGTCCCTACAGTGAGACTCTTCCATATTAGGAATAACCTAAAATTAGGATAGGATAATGGAATTGTTACTATATAGTTATGACGGCGGCGCGGGCTCATTGGGCCGAAGGGCCTGTTTCCCGTGCTGTGTCACTCTAAAAAAAAAATCTTTTCCTAAAGGTAGGGGAGTCTAAAAATAGAGGGCATAGGTTTATGGTGAGAGGACAGAGAAACAAAAGGGTTCAGAGGGGCAATTTTTTTCACACAGAAGGTGCTGAGTGTCTGGAACAAGTTGCCAGAGATAGCCATAGAAACGGGTACAATTTTGTCATCTAAAAAACGTTTAGACAGTTACATAGTTAAGATAGGGAAGAGGGGTATGGGCCAAACAAGGGCAATTGGGATTAACTTAGGGGTTAAAAAAGGGGTGGGCATGGACAATTTGGGCCAAAGAGCCTGTTTCCATGCTGTAAACCTCTACAACCCTATACCAACCTGGATAACAACAGGCATAGAAATTAAGATAAGGCAGCATGGTGGCAGAGTGGTTAACACTACTGCCTCGTGTCAGTGACCTCGGTTCAATGTGGAGTTTGCACATTGTCCCTGTGTCTGCATGGGTTCCCTCTATTTGCCCCAGTTTCCTCCCACACTCCAAAGATATGCAGGTTAGATTGATGGATCATGCAAAACTGCCCCTTAATGTCAGTGGGACTAGGGTAAATATGCAGGGCTACGGAATTCGGGGCTAGGAGGGATTGTTGTTGGTGCAGGCTCAATGGACTGAAAAGCCTCGTTCTGCACCATAGGAATTCTATGATAAGAAAAAAATGTTTTATTAATATTACCAGATATAGTCAGCATTTACTACCCATCCCTAATTGCCCTTGAGAAGGTGGCAATGAGCTTGAACCGTGGCAGTCCACGTTATGTATGCTTGTGGCAAATGTAAGATAGAAAATACAATTGAGAACCAGGCTGAATGTAGAAGATTCAGAGAAGAAAGCAGGAGAATGGTGCAAAGTAAGTTGCTCATTTAGAGAGCTGTTGCAGATATGTTGTGCTGGATGGTATAAGGGCGGAGGGGGGGGGCACCTAGGACTTGTGAACAATAGGATCAATGGCCTAAAAGCAAATTACTATGGATACTGAAATCTGAAATAGAAACAGAAAGTACTGCAAAATCTCAGCAGGTAGTAAAACGTTAGCTCCACAGATGCAATCAGACCTGCTGAAATTTTCCAGCATGTTCTCTTTTATTAAGAATCAATAGTCTCTTCTTAAAAAATTAAATCTAAGAATAAAAAATAGCACACAACAGCAAACTCATCGGGCTGAATTTGAGTTAAATTATATGTAGAAAGAAAAATCGAGTTAAAAAAATTGAATGGAGAGAAACAAACCAGAAAAACCAGAAAGTAAACCAAAAAATCGTATTTCTTCCTTTAAAATAAAATTTAGGAACAATTTACTGCCTGCAGGAATAAGAATTCAGTTTTAATTGTTTTTTCTAGCCTCCAGGAATGAATATCATGTCAGGACAATGGATCTTGCTAATTGCAAGATATCAGGGCCATACTGACGAGGTTTTTAAGCAGTTATAACTTTTCAGGATGAGTTTAATTCGTTTTCGTTGCAATTCGTTTGCAGCAATTTGTTGATATTTGGGTAGGTTGCTGGCGATTTTGCGAAGACAGCGGTGCAAACTATTCTGAGTCATTATTCATCCCATCGTGTATGATTTACTGGCCTCAAATTGCAGGGGTTTTTTGCATGAATAAAACTCGCCATTATGCAGCAAATTCCGAGCCTTTGTTTACGTCTGCAACAGCACCTTTCATGCTACTGCCAGCCACCTGACCCTCAGCCACACCTTGTGTAAGTCACGCTTGCTAAAAGCATGGGGTCGGAGAGCCAATGCCAGTGCGCCGGGACAGCAGGCAATCAGTGGAGCTGACAGATAGGCACTGGCAGCAGCAACAGCTTGCTGGGCGGTGGGGCTCCGTAACGTTGTGCAGCCCGAGGACAAACACATTGGAATCCACGTGAAGGTTGTGTAGCCAGGGTAGCAGATTGGCAGTTAAGGCGACCAATGGCAGCGCGCCGATCAGCAACCTCCCTGACGTAACAATGGTCTGGTGCCCTGGGCACGGGGGCTGCGAGCCAATGGGAAGCCAGCGAGGGGCGGGACCTGTCACGTTCCCTGGTGCGTGCAGCCGCGCGAACCAAGTGGAACACTGCGAGTAGCGAGGATTGCCTTGTGGTAGCGAAGAGCAGGCAGGGGAACCAGAGCTGAAAGCGGGTAAGCTTTTGCATTTTATCTCAGTATGCATAATGTTGAGGAAAAACATTAGTTGTTCCTGATATGAGTTAAATGTGCACCTGACAATTCTGCCATGCAGGGCTTTCGGTTTCTAAGAAGACTACGATAAGGTGTAGTCGGAATCGTTTGGGTGTCTGTGGCTTTAATAAATGAATTGTGGCTCTCTGTTTAAGAGAGCAGTTACATAATCCCAATAGTGCTGGGAAATATCTGATGTGAGCCAAGAGAAATCGTGCTCTCAGGTACAACTATCTGTTCCTCGCTGCGAGGTTCCATTTATTGGCCGAGAAGCAGTGTTTGTGTGTTGCACATGCAGCCGCCCCAGATAAGGTGAAGATAGCCTGTAAGCAGTTGCAAATACAACGTTGTATTTACTTTTTGATCAGTTTGGTTCAGTAACCGACTCTCACCCCCTCCTCTACTAACTTGCAATGTTTTGAGTTATAGTCTCGTTATTTCAACGGATGGCAGCGAGAAAAATAATCCAAGAACATTTGTCAACATATTTATTCACTTGGTCGAAGTACAAGAGATTTTGTTTACGGTTGTTTGAACCTAAATCATAGTTACTCTTACGCAGCCTTTTTTACTGCTTGCTACATTTTGTGTTTTTGTGTGTTCCTATTTGAAACAGCGTGGTCACGTAAATGCTAATAGTTTGGCCATTTCATAAAATCTGACAACACGAGAGATCATTCGGCCCATTATGTCTTTATAGAACCACCTATAATGCGACTCTCCCTCTTTTCCCCAATTGGGTGCATGAGTAAATTAAAGAACTGAAATCCCTAGTTCTAAAGGTTTGTGGTTGAATGGTTTATTCCAGACTACAAGATCACAAGTAATACACGTGTGACAAAAACAGAAAATGATGGGAAAAAATTGAGCAGGTCTGATAGCATCTGTGGAGAGAGAGAGAGAGAGAGCGCCAATGTCTTGGTTGGCACAATTCCCTTTTGCTGAATTTTTCAAGCATTTTCTGTTTTTGTTTCAGATTCCAGCATCTGCAGTATTTTGCCTTTATAATACACGTGTGGGGTGTGTGTGTTAGTTACATAATGACAGCAACTTAATTAGGGGTTCATCACCATCACTGTCTGTGGAGTTTGCACATTCTCCCAATGTCTTCATGGGTTTCCATCATCTGCTCTGGTTTCCTCCCACAGTCCAAAGATGATTGGGTTAGGTTGATTGGCCATGCTAAATTGACACTCGTGTCAAGGGATTAGCAAGGTAAATATGTGGGGTTATGGGAATAGAGCCTGGGTGGGATTGTGGTCAGTGCAGACTTAATGGGCTGAATGGCCACCTTTTGCATTGTAGGGATTCAATTATCTTCTGCCACTTTCTTACAGTGTGAAGTACTGTTAGTATTATTTTTCACAGCATTGCTAGTGGGAGGCTGGCTGTTGTTAAATTATGGTAATTAGAGCTGTCTGTGCCTATTATCCTTGAAGCTGCTCAGATTCGTCAGATTGCTTGTAACATTCATGACTAGAAAGAACAGACTACTCAATAGGTTCTTAACCAATTTTTAATGTTCATCAAATTTCAATTTTCTTTCAATGTTAACATTTCTATTTCTCTTCAGGCTGGGCTGTATATGAATAGGTGTGATAGTGTAGTTGTGCACATCATAAAACTAGTAAGATCACCTTTTGCAGTTACCAGCAGAAAAATGTACGTTTGCTTGTCTTTTATTGTAACTTTGAGAGTGGATCAACACTCAAGTGATGATTGCTACAGGCATAATAGAGCAGAATGAGTTCATTAAGCACTAAAAGTTTTATTTTCAGAAACAGCAGTTACATTACTGGTTGATGAATGTGGAAAATCCGAGTGCTCGCGTTTTCTTAAAAGAATTGTAGGTTTAAGTGTCAAAAACTTTTCTGCATCTGTGGTCTCCCTTTATTCCTCTATCCTAATTGGATCAGGTCTTGTAGAGATTTACTATGTTGTGTGTGCGTATATTTTATATATGAGGAGCTATAAGGTAAAGTAATGTATTTCTATAAATTGGTTAAATTCAAGATGAAATATGATTGCTAGACCCAGAATGAAGTGGCAATTAAATTAATTTAACAGAATCAGATAATCTCCTTAGATCAGCGCTTAATCCAAAATGATAACCTTGTGATTGAATGGCTGTGTGTGCTATACTTGGCTTGTTATATTTTAGTTTCAGTTATATCTATATTTGTCATAATTCATCGTGTTGGTGAGTATTACCATGGTAGTTTTCTCTGGGATTATATTAAAATTATTATCAGTATTACAAATTAAACCCAATACAATTTAGTGTTGCCAAAATAGACATTGCTAAGCCTTGTTCGCGGTAGCTTGTTTTCTGGATGTTCCAAAGATTGGAATCTCTGACAGAAGTTTCCTGATCAATGCATATGTTGCATATTGTCTAATAGTTTTTAGTGTTTTGTTTGAAACTATTATGATCAAAAATTAAAATTGATCTTAATGATTGAATGTTCACCCATAGAATATTCTATACGCATAAGGAATTTGTTTGAATTTGCATGCTGATGTGTTTTGATTGTGACAGCAATTGCTGCTATGAGAGGGGAAAAATATTTTGTTGGAATTATGATACTAGACCCAATATTAGAGAAATAATTCCAATTTACAAAAATACAAAAAATGGCATACGCAGTAGGACAGTCTGCATCTGTAAAGGGGAAAGATGGACCATGACATTTAACATATAATGTTTAATCGACCAATTTGTTCTGAAGAAAGGTTACACTTCCAAAATATCAAACTGTCTTTTAACTTTATAGTTACTGTTGCCTGTTATGACTTTCCTAAAGTCCATTGCTATACTGTGATGATTTCTCTTTATATTGTTTAGATTATTGTAATGTTGACTTCAGCCTTTGCAGGTTAAGTGGTGAAATATAGATTAACTTAACATATGACACAACATATCATTGAACCAAGGGTGATTCTATAGACAATGGTTTGTTTCAAGCTGAAATAAAATACTTCATAGAATTCCTGCAGTGCTGAAAGAGACCATCTGCACTTACTCTCCAACAGAGCATCTTATCCAGACCCTATCCTTGTAATCCACGTACTTAGGTCACAATCCCCCTAGCCTACACACCTTAGGACACTAAGGGACAATTTAGCATGACCAATTAACCTAACCTTCACATCTTTGGACTCCTTTGACACTTAGGTGGGTTAACTGGTGTTAAATGTGGCAACTAGGGGAATTTCACACTAACTTCATTGCAGTGTTAATGTAAGACCATAAGACATAGGAGCAAAATTAGGCCACTCAGCCCATCGAGTCTGCTGTGCCATTCAATACAATAATGGCTGATCTCATCTTGATCTGAACTCCACTTTCTTCATAACTCTTTAACGCATTACTAATTTGAAATCTGTCTATCTTCTCCTTAAATTACAATGCCAGGGACCCAGGTTCAATTCCCAGCCTGAGTCACTGCCAATGTGAACTTTGCACATTCTCTCCTTGTCTTTGTGTGATTCCTGCGGTTGCTCCAGTTTCCTCCCACAGACCAAAGGTGTACAAGTTAGATGGATTGGCCATGCAAAATTGCCCCTTAATGTCAGAGGGACTAGCATGGGGATTGGGCTGGGGGGAATTATGGACTCGATGAGCGAATAGAATCTTACACTACAGAAGGAGACTGTTATTAAATTTACTCTGTCTCTGAGTATCCCACTCTTTGGGATAGGGAAGTCGACAGATTTGTGACCTTTTGAGATAAATAGTTTTTCCTCATCTGTTTTAAATCTGTCACCACTTATCCTAAAATTATGACCTCTTGTTCTAGATTGTCCTACAAGAGGAAGCATCCGCTCTACATTACTTTGTGAATACCTTTCACCATTACCTCAATTATGTATCTCATTTCTCTGAACTCTAGAGTTTGGGCCTGCCCAATCTGTCTTCGTAAGACAAGCCTCTCTAGAATCATTCTAGTTTGAGAGTTTGGATGATTTGATAATCAGAATTGAAAATAAATTGGTTCAGCAAAAGAAAAATATCTGGGAATAGATAAGTCCTTTGTTATTGGCATGATTTGGTAAATATAGCAGCAATAGTCATCCAGGCATCAAACAGCTGTGATTTGAACTAACAGGTTAATCTGTTTTATTTGATTCTTTTTGGGTGCAACCAATTATTTCCCTTTTATAGGATATGAATATCACTGTCAGTATTTGTTGCCCAAGTTTAGTTGCCCTTGAACTGAGGTCTTGCTAGGCCAATTTCAGAGGGGTCAATGGCAGATTTCCTTCCCTAACGTACGTTAATAAACTAGAAATTTTTCAAGCAATCAATGGCAGTTATCATGGTCAGCATTACTTAGACTAGGATTTATAATTCCAGATTTATTAATTGGTTCAAATCCCATCAGAATAGCTGGTGAAATTTAAATTCAGTGTGCCCAGCACATTAGCCTGTACCTCTAGACTATTGATCCAATGACATTGCTATTACCCTGCTCTCTCCCTTTAAATGGGCTGCAAATTACATTTAAAATTTAGATTACATTTTGTTCTTGGGATTCATATAACTTTAATAACTGGATAAATATTTCCTCAAAAAATAAACTTTTTTCAAAAGTACATTTTAAGGTTGAAATTTAATAGTGCATTGCAGCTCAATTTTTTTCAATAGAGTTATATGGCACTCTGCGGTCCCCCACTACACTTACAATTACAGGTTATGTTTACAATAGGCATTTACATTTCATGTTAAACATTCCCTGATGCATGCAGCCCAAGGATTTTTCTACAGATTCCAGCCCCTTGATATATGATAGTAAGAGAGCCTTGGACTGTGCCCTATCCCCATGGGTAAATATTTATTCAAAACAGAAAAGTACAAGCCAGATAGGGAAGGGGTAGAGAAATGTAGATTTCTCTAATGCTTGCATTGTGGACTAGAGACACTTCCTGTGCTGTAATATCTATGGAGTAATCTTGCCTTGAGTTAACTTCCTGAATTCCAAGCATATTTGCTATTATGCAGGTGTGCATTTATAAGTTTTTAAATTGTATTAAGTACATGCAGCCCTTTGTTTTGCCTATGTTTCTGTTTTGGGAAAATCTTGTGCACAACTGTGATGTGCTGAAAATTCTTGTGTGGTACGAAAAGAATTGGACAGTCTCAAACCTATTCCAAATGAGAAGTTCCTCAAAATGTGGAACAAATATTGGCAATTAAACTGGCCATAGGGATGGCCGATATAGGAAATTGGTAAAGTGTCACACGGGGATCGGTTGGAATTGAAGCATAGTGTTAAAATATATCAGATGGAGCTTTCTCTGATATTGGCATGTTTGAATGTGATCCCTTCCTCATCATTGGTTGATTCATGTGCTATTCTGTTGCAGGCTGATGTCACAGAACTGGAACTGTATTTCTCTCCATCCACTGATATTCCCATTTCCAGATTGAAACTTCACCAGAGTTAATAATGTCCTTTGGCTTTTTGAAGCATACGGTTTTGTGATAGTTTTAGGGGGGTTTACGTTGGTGAATGAAATGCTGCTATACAAACATTACAGTTGGAAGGGATTAGAATTGGGATAATGTGATGATTTTATGTCCTTGTAGAGATCATCATCAACGTTAAAAGTAATTTTTGGTTGCTTTTAATTTTAGCTGCTGGCAAAGCAAATGTACTGAACTTTAGTCAACTCCCCAGGAGAAGAGCACTGAACAGTTTGTTTCTGATCCCTCCCTTGGTTACAGTTTTAAAAAAACAAGTTGCTTCCTATTTTTTTCTCCTTTAGACTGACATCACAAAATGGCCACTTACTCAGAATCTGGGTTCCAAGAGGCTGAGTTGGTCATGCATTCAAGTAACACCAATATTCAGGACCAAGCGCAAGATCAGGAAGTGCAGCAGTTGCATGATGACGTGGAGATGAAAAGCAATGGCTCAAGTGGGACTGATTCAAATGGGAATGAATTTTCAGAGAGTTCGAGCAGTAGCGCCAGTCAAAATGGAAAAGATTCAGCTTTACTCTTGGATTCATTAGAGAGCAGCAAAAGGTAGGATAGTGTACAATTATATTTAAAGCAATAAAGAGCACTATTGCTGCTCCAGTTTTTAAAAGGGCTGTGTTACTGGAAGTGGGGAATTTAGTTACGTGTGGTACAATAACATATCATGTTGATCCACCTGTAAACCTTATTAATGTTATCACTAACTTTTATACTGGGCTTCCAATTTGAAATTAGGCTTGTTGAGTGTTTCATTATGGAATTACACTGAATACATTTCAAAAAATGTGATTTGTCAAGTGACTTGGATAAGCAATTGCTTAAGTTTTGTTTGACATTTCTGTTGACCATTGAGCTGAACAACTAATGTTGGAACATGTAAGAATAGGTGTACCGTTACAGTAGTATTTTTATCAATTCAAAATGTCTTCATTGTTGTTTGTCCAGTGTTCTAAAACAAAGATGGGAACAATGTTGAAAAATGCAGTTGGTACCTTCCAGTGTTCTCTTTTTTTATTTCACTTTGTCCATTGTCGATTAGCTCACGAGAAAGTTATAATTTTGAAGTAAAAACTGGTGGCAAACTATTGACTTTATCCTATGACATTGATTCTGGGAAAATCACAATGGGATTCTCATTGGAAGCAATTGTAAAACTAGGTCTAGTGGAGTACCAGTACAAATTGATAATTTTATTATAATGGAATAATATCTATATTGAAATTCATGTCTTTTAGAAATTTGTTGTATTTGTGTGTATTTTTGCTGCATCCAATTGTAGGCCTTCAGACCACTCATTCTAATGCATGTAATGCATGTTGCATATGTTGGATATAGTGACGTGCATTTTTGTGACACTTGCCTACTACTCTATGCATTACGTGCAATGTAATTATCAAAATCAATAAATATGAAAGTTCAAGCTTTCACTGAAATCAATACAGATGCACTTTTACATATCAACGGCAAGTTCTGCAATTGACAGTGTTGTCAAGTTCCATTTGCAGATGCCTGTCAGTCGAATATTTGATGATGTATTATTGTGGTCCTGTTGATTTTAGGTTTCTAGGGTAATGGGATGTTGCTTTGCACTACTCTAGCTTCCCCACCTCCTTTCTGACAAACAAGCATGCAAAATATGAGCTTTTGGCCTTTGCTGAGTCGAAGTCAAGCACTTTCCCAAGTGGAAGGAAAACTGTAGAGGCAATCTGGTTGATTGTGCGTACTTCCTAAAAGCAGGTTTCAGAGCTATGTTGTTGGGAGGACGGGAAGTGTAGGTGACCCACCAGCTTAACAGTGTATTAATGCAAGGGAGATCATGAAAGAAACACTTTTTTTTTACTTTTATCCTACTCTCGTGCTGATTCACTATTTTACTTTGTTTCCTTCTAGTTTTTAAACTTGATTTGAGTGTTAAAATATTGATCATCCTGCACTTTCCACGAGTCACCTTGACCCAAGTTATATTTTTTAATGTTTCAGTTGTGCAAATTCGAGTAGTTGAAAGTTCAATTTTAACACTTTTACAGTTTTGCCAGACATGTTAGTTTCATTACTCAATGTTGAACATGTTGCATGAATCAAAGATAAATGTAAAATGAATTGTAATTTGAAAAATCCATATTCATAACTTGTACAGATTAAATGTTTATCCTCTTTAATGCTAGATAAACTGCTGCATGACTATGCTGTTGCTTTCAGATGGCGTGTATCTATTTATATAGTTTGTTTACTCTGTGTCACATTATAAAATATGACATTCTTATGTTTGCTGTGTAATTTTCAAAGTACTAATACAAAGAAAAGAAAACGAAGATTTGATGAAGTGTATATCCGAAATAAGAGGCTTCCTTTCATGCCTCTCTCATTTGAAAAAAATAATCCTACAGCCAGGTTGGTTCCAAGTAATTTCTACTCATGTATTTAAAGTAATATGGATGTACAGTATGAGGTTTGGCATTTTCTTTCCCTCTGTTTAACCTATCTTTAATACTGATAATAAATATAATACCAACAATAGAGAGTTGTAGGAGACTATTAAATGTAGGAAATGTATTCTAGTTCAGATAAAAAGTGCATCTTTTAAGGAGTGAACCTCGTTTTGGTGTTGTCAAGGCCGCAGTTTTATTCTTATTTGCTATGGTCATTGGTATAATGAGATCCAGTGACTCACTAAATACTACTTTAGGTTATTGAGACGTGTCTGCAATTCTAGGTTTGTACGAGACATTTTAGAAATATCTTTTTCTTGTCTTGTGGAAATAGAGGGAGGGTCCCTTTCTGCAAGTAAGCACGGTAGCTTGCCTAAGTGGCTCTGCATCTGTGAGTCTACTGTTAGCAAGCTGTCCAGTAGTGGAGTAGGGATCACAATTGAGGCTCATTTAATATCTCCCTCCAACATTACTCAATGATTGGAAGCAAGAATCTGGACCGGCTTTCTGCTCTTTAAACCTATTGATGAGCTCTGTCTGCTGTGATCCTAACCACTCAGTTTCAGTTCACAATCTGTGACCATCTGCGTCTGAACGGCTGCTATTCACACTTGTCTTTGTATTGAAATTTAAAATAAATATCTTGAGATAAGATTCAAACTGTTCATTTATATCTGTATAAAGAATCTGAAAGGAGAACCAAATCATTAATTAGACAATACGTGCATAGTGAATCAACAGTTTTCAGTGAAGCTGGTCAGATGCATTATGTGACAATTTTCTTTTGACTTTTTTCTCTGTAGAAAATGTTGTTGAATGTTCTTTTGCTTTACAAGATGCTCCAGCTCTAAGATATCCTGTCGAATGAAATGTAGTACAGGTTTTGTGTTTATGTGCTTTCTAACGCCAGTTAGATTTTAGTAGTGTTGGCCATGAAGCATTCAAAAGATCATGTAATTGAGATTATATAAGACAAGTTGCTGCTCACATGTGCTTTGTGTTCGAGGCAGGATTTCAAGGTTAGATATGTGCTGCAATAATATTACATAACTGCTGGAGGAGTCTGCCATCGCAACCATTTCAAAAGCATTTTAAGAGCTTTGAGAAATTGCTATCTGTAATTTGCATGCAAAACCTCTGCTACTATTTACTGAAAGTGGTAACCCATCTAACATAATGAGCTAATGCCACTTCAAAAATAAGGTTAGTTTGGTACAAGCACATTTAAAATGCTGATTGAATGGATGATGTTGATTACGAAATTATTATAATAAAGCATTCTTTTACTTGAGGTATTCCTAGCATTGGCATACAAAATGCCTGGATAAACATACAATTAAAATGCTCCACAAGGTAACTTCCCTGGAGAATTTTCCATAGCATTAAAGCTTTGTACTCCATTGCACATTCCCCACCCATTATCCTATCCTGATTAGTGGGATTTACTGCTTTTGGAAGAATATTCTAAATGAATAAAAACAAGATACAAGTGGTTAACTATGGAAGACATCAAAAGAAAAGGCATGGTTGATAGAAATAAACATAACATCTCTCCTCTTTGCAGCTGAATTATGAATCTCCAGAAAACCCTCACCTGATTCAAGTGCACAGAAACCTATACTAAGAGAGTTTATTGTTTTGCCTCTTGCTTTTATGATGAGGGTGAATAGATTTTAAGTTCCAAGAATAGCTTTGCTGAAGTACTCAACAGGTTTTTTTGACAAATGCAGCACTTTTTTTCAGGAAACTGTCACAGTACTTTTTTAAAAAAAAGTGGTGAGAGATCTTTGCTTTAAATTCTGTTTCTTTTTAATAGGTAGTGTTTCAATAAAATGTTGAACTGTTTGCTGTATATGCCTATGACTTGTACCTGGTCTTCGTTTTGTAAATCAGATTCCAATTAAGCAATAATGCCTTGATTTTATTATTATACTGTCTTTATGGAAATGTTTGCAATATTTATATTGACTACCCTAATGTAACTCAAGATAATGATAAATTTATAATATGTCCCTTGTTGTCCAGTGTTTTGACTGCTAAGATAGAAAATATGTTGAGAATTCCCACGTTAAATGTCGATTGTGTTGGGATAAAAGTGGCTTAGCTTCTGGCTTCACTTCAGCACCACTAGTGGCTTGATGTGGAACAGTGAAAGCAATTTTCACCTTGTTAGTACTGCCAATTCTCATGAAACAAAAGGTTCAATTTTAAACCCCTCCTCCCATTTATACCTGGCAATAGTGGGATTCAAATCATAGCAGTAGAATTGGTGTCTTGATTCCATTCAGCTACTATATGGAGTTTTATTGATCATCAGGGCACTACCTAAATCAGGGGAGAGTCACATGATTTGGTTTTATGATGCAGGCGCGACTCAAAAGTCACTTTAATGGCTGGCTGGATTGTGTGTCTGCTGAGGACACTTTGCTCAGTGAAACCTGGTTCTATAGCAAAAGCGATCTGAATAGGCAAGTATTGAAATAATCTCTGTGGAGCCCAGAGGACTTCTTTGGGCCTTACAGGAATACCATGGGCTGCTCCTGCCCCAGGTTACCACAATCCCAGTCTATCTTTTTCTCAGCTGGGTCAGCCTCTGGGCCACTTCATATTCTACTGGCCCAGAACTGGTGAATTCCCTCAAGAGTATGCAGTTCACTGCCTTAATTTTAAGATCCAGTGGCTGAAATGAATGGTGCCTCCCACCACAGCTCCACAGTAGTTGGTTCATGTATTCTAATTGCCTGCAATTAAAACTCTTCCCTTCTGTGCTTCCCTGAAAGTATTCCCTTCTGAGCTTTGGACACTGCCTTAATTTTTAAACTTGGTCAATGGTAATACTTTATTGCATGATGCTTGGTAAATGTGTGAAACTCATGAATATGTTTTAACATTGCTATTGCTTTGGACATCTATTACAGAGATAATGACTGTCCTAGGGGATAAAAATAATGCTTTTGTTTTATTTTGCAGTTCCAATTCCCAGAGCCTGTCACTTCACAGCAGCTCAAATGGATTCAGTCTCATTAGTGCTAGCTCGGAACAAGACAATCCCTCAACGAGTGGTTGCAGGTAGATGCTAGTTCTTCTTGACTTCCCTTGGTAATTGTTTTGAGCTCCTTTTAATGTAAGAGATGTTAATGATGCAAAATACAATATATTTTATCATTTGTTATTCTGTTGGCACCAAATACTTGTACATCACATGTAAACTCCCTCTAATCTGTACACCAATGTGATTTAACTGCAAGCTGTTTAACAGCTCAGTGCACTGCTACATTCAATTTCAATTGCCTTTCTGAATAAGTGGGGGAAGTTCATATCTGACTGTTGGCTATGGGGCTTTTTTAGTGAGATCAGATCTGTAAGCCAGATAACTAGTAAACCTCCTTCATCGTTTTTGTTTTCTTTTACTGTACCTTCCCACTTCAGTTAGACAGTGGATTGATAAGTAAACATGACATATGCAACACATTTTTTAATGTTATAAGTTTCTTTGCAAGTAATCTACCGTGAAGTCAACAAGTTGATGTATTGCAGTTTGTTTCATTTATGAATATTGGTCTGTTTGTTTCATTTATGAATATTGGCCCCAGGCCAACCTGTTTTTTGCAGTTGTAATCTATAAAAACTGAAAAATGCAAGATATTTTGATTTGTATTGTCTGTCCTAATAATCAGAAATTCCCTTTAACAGTGCTTGGAAGCATGATGTGTGTTGACTTAAGATGTTTCCTTCATCTCAAATAGTGGGTTTATCCCTCCTGTAAGCTATTTACTAAGGCACCAGACACATTGGCAGGCTGATGAGAGCAGTTTAAGCATCATGTTTTTTTTTCTCTACATTTTTTTCCTGAACAACTACTTCTCTTATTAGACATGGTTTTGCAATTTTCAAGTGAAAAGCAAGAACTCCTCCAAGTGCTTTTTCATTGTGAACCTATAGAGTGAAAGGCAAACATATGGACTGACATAGTCACCTGCTGCTACATTGCACATTTTTGGCAAGGACCCCTAGATAGTCACAAGAAGTGGGAGCTTGACTTTCCTTCCATTCCCTTTTTAAATGCACCAGACCTGTGATACGTCCTAGCGCTAATACTGCCTAGCTGCAGATTTGTCAGTATAGCCAGAGGATCACCAAGGGATTCTAATACAGTGGGTTAGCACTGCTGCCTTACAGCGCCAGGGACCAGGGTTTGATTCTGGCTTGGGTCAATGTCTGTGTGGAGTTTGTGTGTTCTCCCTGTGTTTGAGTGGGTTTCCTCCAGGTGCTCCAGTTTCCTCCCACATTCTGAAAGACATGCTGGTTAAATGCGCTGACCCAAACAGGCACCAGAATGTGGCAACTAGAGGAATTTCACTGTAACTTCATTACAATGTTAAGATAAGCCTAAATAGATTTTTGCTTTTCAAAAGTGAGCAGTTACTTGCTTTCATGGCTCAATCACTCTAAATAAATTCATTGAATGATTTTCCAATAATGCAGCAATGTGGAATAGTCCAGCGTGGACTCTCAGGAACTTCTCACATTTTGCCCTGTTTAAATTTAATGAACTAAATCAGCAGATGAAATGACCACCATGAGAAGTTTTCTTTTTTTGTTTCTGTTGCATACGTTAATCTCTGTAACTTGCTTGGTTATAGCTTGTGATGGCCTTGAATTTTGCCTACAAATATCATTTTAAATATAGGGCTAAAGCTGTGAGTTTGTATTTGTATTGCAGTAGCGATCAATCCGCTAAAGCAAAGACACAGAAAGAGTTGATTAAAGCACTGAGTGTCTTAAAAAGGCACCTGCCATCTGATAAGATGACTAAAGGAAAATCCAGGACACTTTCTACACTGAAGTATGCACTGCGATGTGTCAAACAAGTGAAAGGTATGCCTGCAATATTTTTAAGAGACTTTAACATTTTTGAGGATGGGCAAGAGACAAGTACCTCAACCTGTATCCTACCTTCATAGACTGTCAAGAATATTAGGGTATGTAGAATTAAAACAAAGCTGGTTATCACTACGTGGGGGGAGATTTTGAAAGAAAGTAAAGTTAAAATTGCAGTCGGGTCCTAAAGAAGTGCTGAGAATCTGCCGTTTTTGGCTGCATTTTACTGCCGTCTGCTTAGTTGAGCAGGTTAAAGGCAGGTCATCTTTCCACAGCTTGAAGGCCGATTAATAACCTGGATGATTTTAAGTGCAGGCTTGTCTGCTATCCACTGGGCAGATAAAATTAAAGTCACTTTCATTACTTTACCAGCTGTTGCATCCCTTGTGGAAAGCATTTTAATGACAACAATTGTATACTCCTAATTTTCATGTCATTCCTATAACTTGACTAGATTCTTTTATGATATACTCAGCAGTTTTGTTTTTAAATTTCCATGAGGGACGTTCCATATAGGATCAGCAAGGGGAAGATATCTTTTCGGCTTTAAGCATTTAAGATGAGGCTGATTATTTCTTTTTTTTTGAGTAGTGTTGTGTGATTATCGTTTTGCTGTTTATTTTTGCTGCAGCTAATGAAGAATACTACAAGTTTCTAATGAATGATGACTCTGAACCAAGTAGTTTCGGCATGAATTCCTTCACAGTTGACGAGGTAGAGAACATCACTTCTCAATACACGTTGAAAAATGCTGTAAGTACTGAAAACTATCAAAGTGCAGTAAATAAGCCTTTGTGCAGAAAGGGCCTATGTTAATATAAATGCTATCCTTATAAACACTTCTCTGTTCCTTTAAAAAAAAACAAGTAACCTATTGTTGGTCAAAGTTAGTATATTGAGGGAGCTTCCATGGCCTTTGAATATTGTGGTGACCAGAACTGCACTCTAAGTGCAGCCTAACCATGGATGTATGTACCTGTAACATGATTTCCTAACTCTTGGACTCAGTCCCTGGGCTGATGAAGTCAAGCATGCCATATAGAACATAGAACATTACAGCACAGAACAGGCCCTTCGGCCTTCAATGTTGCGCCGACCAATATAAAAAGCAATGCCCCTCCAAACTAAACCATTCCCTTCTCTTCCATATACTTATCAACTAACCTCTTAAACGCCACCAAACTTGGCGCATCTACAACCGCTGCAGGCAGGGCATTCCACTCCCGAACCACCCTTTGGGTAAAGAACCTGCCTCTGATATCCGTCCTATAACTATCACCCCTTAATTTAAAGCTGTGTCCCCTCGTGCTAGCTTTTTCCATCCTAGGAAAAAGGCTATCACTGTCCACCCTATCTAAACCTCTAATCATCTTATATGTTTCGATCAGGTCCCCTCTTAGCCTCCTCCTTTCTAACGAAAACAACCTCAAATCCCTCAGCCTCTCCTCATAAGACCTGCCCTCCATACCAGGCAACATCCTGGTAAACCTCCTCTGCCTCCTTAATTACTTTGCCAACGGTATTGCCATTTTTAGGGAACTGTGGACCTGCATGCCCAGATCCCTCAGTATGTTAATTGTTCCTAAGCATTCAGTCATTACCACTATCGTTTATACTGAAATTTGATCCTCCAAAATGCATCACCTTGCATTTGTTCAGATTAAACTTCATCTGCCGTTTCTGTGCTCAAGTCTCTAATCTTTCAATGTCCTGACAATTCCCAGCATAACCAGCAACTCCACATTCTTTGTGTTGTCCGCAAACTTACTAATCAGATCTTCCACTTTTTCCTCCACAAACATCAGAGATCCCAGCACTGATCCCTATGGAACACCACTAGATGCAGATCTCCATTCTGAAAAATCTCCTTCCACTGTTACTTTGTCTTCTATAGCCAACCTAATTCAGTATCCATCTAGCCAGCCCACCCCAAATCTCATGTGATTTTAGTTTTTGTACCAGTCTGCCATGTGGAACCTTATCAAACGCCTTACTAAAATCCATGTAAATTACGCCTACAGACCTTCCCTCGTCAGTTATCTTTGTCATCTCTTGAAAAGTAATCTCAATCAAGTTGACTTAAAGAAAGGAAATATAATAGTGCTGAGATTAGTGTACTTAAGGATTGGAAGCATTTTGGATACCTGCAAAGGATAACCAAAAAAATTGGCAGACGTAGAAAATAGAATGAGAGTAAACTAGCCCAAAAATATATAAGCAGAAAACAAAGCAAAAATGGAGGTACGCTTGGAGGCTGAGACAGGAGTAGGCCATCTGGCTCAAGGGACCAAATGGCCTACTCCTGCTTCTAGTTTTTACAATGGGGAATAAAGAAATGGCTGTAAAGTTAAACAAATTATTTGGCTGTCTTCGTAGTAGAAGACGCCAAAACATCTGCGTGAGGAATTTTAAAATAATTCATATTTAAAATTACTTCAGCGAATGGGACTAAAATCCAACAAATCCCCAAGACCTGATTGCCCACAACCTAAGGTTCTAAAAGAAGTAGCTGCAGCAATAGTGATTGCACTACCAATGGTCTTCTAAAATTTCTTGGATTGTAGAATGTTCCAAGTAGATTGGAAGTTAGAAAATTTAACATCACTATTCAAGAAAAGAAGCAGAAAGAAAACAGGGAACTACTGGCCAGTTAGCCCAACAGTAGTCGTCAGGAAACTGCTGGAATTCGTTGTTAAGGAAATGGTAAAAGAGAAGTAAGACAATCATCATAGTGTTAGGGAGAGTCAACATGGTTTTGTGAAAGGTAATTGTGTTTCACAGATCCATTAAAAGCTTCTTTGAATTTGTAATTTAGCAGGCTAGATAAAGGGGAATCAGTGAATTCAAAATACATGGGGTGGCGTTCACTCAAAAAATTTTGAGTGAAAAAATATGCCGAATTTGCATAAGAACTGGAGTAAATCCCACTTCTTTTTTCGGTTAGACTTTCAAAATGATTCTCCCACACTCTGTGCATCACAGAGTGCAGCAGCATGAATTGTGATGAAAAACTGGAGATGGGGCCTGCTCCCGTTGGAGAGGCTAGCAGCATTACATTGAGTAGGCAGCTGCACATGCGCTGATCTTTCAACATTGAAATCACTGGCTGCACGAACATGCCTCCCCACTCCCCAATCTCCCGATCACTGATCTTCTGGGTCAGCCCCGATCAGTGTCCGATAATTCATATTTAAAATTACTTCAGCAGTGAATGGGACTAATGGATTGTCATCAATCCCAAGTGCAAAGTTGCAGTGGGACCCTCCACACTTATGGATCATCCAGCCCAGTGCCTGGCGGGCAGTGTCAAGGTGTCCCTGAGCATTACCATTTTGTCCCTCGGCACTGCGAAGCTGGCAATCATTGAATCCCTACAGTGCAGAAGGAGGCCATTTGGCCCATTGGGATTGTTTTGATGCAGGGTCACTCAGCTGCTACTCTGGCTACCCCACTTATTTACCCCACAGAATACCCCGACACTAAGGGGCAGTTTAGCATGGCCAGTCCACCTAACACAAATATTTTTGTTTTAAAGTTTATTTATTAGTCATAAGTAAGGCTTACGTTAACACTGCATTGAAGTTACTGTGAAATTCCCCTAGTCGCCACAGTCTAGCATTTGTTCGGGCCAATCCACCTAACGAACACATATTGTGGGAGGAAACAGGAGCATATGATGGAAGCCCACATAGAAACAGGGAGAATATGCAGACTCTACACACAGAGACACAAGCCTGGAATCAAACCCAGATCCCTGGAGTTGAGGCAGCAGTGCCATCATGCCCCCAAAGCACCTCCTCACTCCCCATTAGTGGGGAGCTGTTGTAAACCCTGCTGGAGTGAAATACTCGTGGGGGCAGTGGGGAAGATGAGTGAGGAAGGCTAACAGGCTCGGAGATTTCATCCTGGACCCACTAATAAGGTATAAATGCTGATCTAAATTATTCAGCTGTGCGTCGATTTCTGGCGTGGAGCTGACAAAGCCAGAAATCCGGTGGCCAGAGACACATGGAGGCCATGGTGCCCAGCAGGAAGTCCGTTACATGGCCTGCGCTTGCATCTCCCAACCCACTGCACAGTTAGACCAGTGGGCTGGGAGAATAATCTCCATAGAATGCCGCAAAATAAAAGGCTCATGGGGTAATGTCTTAATTTAGGTAGAGGACTAGATAAAGGGCAGAGCATAAAATAGGAATAAATGTGTCATTTTTCGGGTTAGTTGGCTGTAAGAAGTGTGCTGTCGCAAGAATCCACGTTGGTTAGTGCTTCAACTAATGTGCAAAAGCTTGCTGACAATACAGGGCTTGTAGGAAAGTAGATAGAAGTCTAAAGGGATATATGTATACAGGTTAACCCAAAATTTAGCTTAACTATTGATGTTATTATGCCCTTATTAAGCTGCAAAACTGGTTACTGTACAACTTCTCTAAAATTTTGTATAATGAAAGAAAACTTTAAATAGTTGTAAACAATAAAGTAGCATTTTAAGAATTGTAGATTAAAAACAAATCACATAGTAAAAGTTCATCATCAGCTGTAAAATATTTTAACTGAACATGTTGATCAATGAAAGTATTTGGCAAACACAGTAGTCCATAAATAATCTACTTGTATGTTCAGTGGCACTTTAAAACACTTCAGTCAAATCGGTTGCAGCGCACATTATAAAGTCAGCAGGAATCAAGAGATAATCAGAGGGCTGCTCATCATAAATTTTTGTGCTGTTTTCTATGCTCCTTGTCACGTGCTCACATCCTTTCATATGGCAGGGCATGCTGTTTCTAGCTCATAAGAAGTCAGTCTCTGGCCATTGCTGATTGCCTTGGAGCATTTCCTGTGGTCAATCACAAACAATCTATCTACCCTATGCAGATAAAACAGCTAATCTGATTTAGTTTTGTTCTCAGAGTCTCTGATTCTCAGTATCAGTATTAAAGATAGTTGTAACGTAACAGTTTGAGGGCCACATGAAAAGCTTCCAAAGGCTGCAGTTCACTCATTGCTGGTCGAGAACTGAGATCATAATCTTAGGATAGGGGATAGCTTCTTTAGACTGAGATAATGAGAAATGTTTTGAATCAAAGGATTGCAAATCTTTAGAATTATCCCCTTTAGAGTGCTGTGGATGTTCGGGCGTTCAGCATATTCAAAGCTAATGATACATTTGTGAAATCTTAAGGGAATCAGAAGATATGAGGAGAGGGTGAAAAGCTGCTGTTGAGGTCAAGGATCAGCTGTTCCTTTGTTAAATGGCAAAGGAGACTTGAGGGGGACTATAAGACTTATCCTTGCTCTTATAAGATAGGATTTTCTTTAAAACTGAAAGACCTTGGGCAGGGTTTCCTAGCCACGTTCACCCCAAAGCCAGAAAATCCTGCCTGACGTCAACAGACGTTTGTATAGTCCATGTCTTAATCACTTTTGATTCCCATGGTAGTGGGGGTATTGGGAAATTTCCACGCTTTTGTGAACATTTGTTTTGGGTGGGACTTCTCCTATTCTACCTCCATACTATGGCAGAAATCCCAGTTATACGTGTAAATAGGGCTTCCACTGAATAAAGCTAAAATTAGTGTAGAATGGGCGAAGCTCTGAGAAAGTTAACTCCTTGGAGTAGTTCTGAAACTATATTAAATTCTGCAGTACAATTCATTATAGAAGCACTTTCAGTTTCTTTACAACTTAAAGCTGTCCTCTACATGGTAAATTAAGAACTTACAAATTTACCTGTTTGTGTATGTTTAAAAACTGAATGTAAGAATACCCATTTGCTTTATTTGTATCCTTCTCAACTTACTGTTATTTTTTGGGCATGATTTGCAGGATATCTTTGCTGTAACTGTTTCCCTGATCACGGGCCACATTGTATACATCTCTGACCAAGCCTCCTCGATTCTGAATTGCCACAAGGATGTCTTCAAAGACGTAAAATTCACAGAGCTCCTTGCTCCACAGGATGTTGGTGTTTTCTACAGCTTTACAAAGCCATCTCAGCTGCCTCTGTGGAGTGTGTGCACAGCTGCTGGTGAGTGTGCGTTATTGTATTAACAGATCCTCTTGCAGCTCTTGAGATATTGTTTGTAATATAATGGTTGCCAGCAGCTGGTTGGTACACAAAATTTGGAAAATACAGCTGTCCAATTATGTAATCCAGTAATAATTTTTCCAAATGACCTTTATAACATGAGAGAACACAGTGACAGCAAGTCATCTAGTCCTGCTTCTTGTGGAAATACAATACTGTGGATTCTGTCTTATCCATTTATTCTGCTGAGAATTCATGTGCAAATTCTTCATTTCCAAAAATCATTGAGCAAACTTCGAAATTAATTATCAATTTTCACATCACTATTATTTTGTCCTGGCTGTCTGTGTATAGACCAACACATGTTTCCCGCGTCCAGCAACTAATAGCAACACAGGAACCACTGTAATCATACTTAATGTAGTGTCAAATTAGAAGATGATAAACTTGCAGAATGGGCTTAGAATTGGCAAATTAATTTCAGTATGGATTAACTGTGAGTGGTGCATTTCATAGGAAGAGCAATGTGATGCACATCACTGAATTTCCCACAGACTGCTATTTTCCAGTAAATCAAATGACGAAGTCTGGAGCTGCTGCTTTACTCAGAGAGAGTGTGGTTAGTTGAGTAGTTGAACCCAGTAGCAATAGGAAATTAGATTAACACATGAAGGAGAAAGGAATAGAAGGCTGTGCTGTTGGGGTTGGTTGAAGAGTGGTAGGAAGAGAATCAGTCATAGAGATTTACAGCATGGAAGCAGGCCCTTTGGCCCAACTTGTCCATGTTACCCTATTTTTTAATCACTGAGTTAGTCCCAGTTACCTGCATTTGGAACAGGGACTAGTTGGGCCCAATGGCCTGTTTCTACACTGTATATTCTGTCTATGATTCTACGTATTTATAGATCCTTATTCTTATCACCTTTATTGTTCCCAAAGGACTGTTTATTAGTTTTTAATGATGTGTTACTCTTAAAGCTGCTGTAGCTGAATTAGACTCCAAGTATTAATTTATCTGAGGAGGGGGAGGTTCCTTCTAATCCCTTGTCTTGCTTGATTATTCTAACCCTTGTCTTTTAAATGCTGCGCTGACGCACATACATAGGCTGCTTTTGTCTAATTTATCTAAGATTATGCTCTGAATTTACTTGTCTTGGGTTCCTAAATTCTGTAATAAATGTGGTCATCTTTTTTAAATCTTATTTGTTGTTTAAAGATAGGTGTCCAAAACTGAACACTTTTTAATTCCAAATATGATATCACAATTGATCGAAATTCAAACTGTACAAATTATAGCTTGCGTAATTAAATCGTGCGTGCGTCATTCATTAAGATCTTCTTATGCTTTATACTTTGACCCTGATTTGGTCTGTCTTGTGCAATTTGTATCTCTGATGCCTGCTGATAACTGCAGTTTGTTGACTAATCCATCAAGTGTGAGCTAAGCAGAGTGAGCCGACTGCTCACTCTGTTTAAGCACTCCAAGGCCAAGCCATTGTAACAGTCAGTCCTTATTCATATTCCCCCAGTGTTTGTAAAATCTTTCAGCTTCACTGTGGAGCAAAGTCACTGCAGGTTTGTTGGAGGAATAGATTGGTAATTGGGAGTGGGTGCTTCTGACGCTCTGAAAATTATTTACAAACTTCGTTTTTCACTTTTTTAGTGATTTGGTTTTTGTTATGACAAAATACACCAAAAAAAATTGTCAAGTGTGACTACTTTAGATTTGACTATTTTCTGCCAAGTCATTAAAGGCTTCATAACTCAGACAAAAAAAATTACATTAATAGTGAATATTCTGTGCAATTTCACTATACAAGTACTTTTTTAAGACTATTTTGCTTTTATTTTTTTCCTTTTCCAACAATTTTATTGTGATTCTGTAATAGTTACTGTGACTGTCTTTTAGATACATCACCTCCAGACTGTATGCAAGAGAAGTCCTTCTTTTGCCGTATTAGGTGAGTACTCAAAAGGATTGTTTTTCAAAGTGAAGAGTGTGTGCAAAGAAACTGTAAATCATTTAGACATTAATTAAAAAAATGAATCATCTAAGCTTAACACTTTTGAAAATGTTTCTTCAATCTGCAGTAGTTTTTCTCTGGTTGCCTTTTTTAATATTTGCATTATGTTAATTTGTGCCTTCTTTGGGCTTTTAGGAGTTTGGAATTTTTTTATTCATTCTGGAGGTGTAGGCATTGATAGCTCGGCCAACGTTTATTGCACATTCCTAATTCACCTTGAACTATGTGGCTTGCTGGGCCGTTTCAGAGGGTATTTAAGAGTCCACCATATTGTGGGTCTGGAATCACATGTAGGTCAGACCAGTTAAGGATGGCAGATTTCCTTCCCCAAAGCAGATTAGTGAAGCAAATGGTTTTTTACAACAATTGAAAATGGTTTCAGACTCATCATTTAAACTTTTAATTCCAGATTTTTATTGAACTCAAATCCCACCATCTGCTATTGTGGGATTTAGTCACAGGTCTCCAAAGGATTACCCTGGCCCTCTGAATTACTGGCCCAATGAGAAAGCTGGACCATCAGTTTAGAAATGTTCTTTCAATTTGCCACTATGTCACCGCCTCCTGTGGTTAGTTCAGTGTTAAAACTCCTTCCACCACTTCCTAATAGGTACAAATGCCTTTGCCCAACTATTATACACTGAAGTATTTACATTTATAATACAAGGGCATCTTGAATCTGAATGATTAGTGGACCTCTGTAAGGTGGAGGTGGTGGTGAAGTATCTTGCATTCACAAGAAGTAGATCATTCATTATGTAGAACACTTCAGTAATCTCAGTAAGTCAGCATTGTAATCTTTTGCAATCTGCTATGATGCTCTTTTTTTTGAGTTCTCTGTACTTGGGAACACTTCAGCAGTCACGGACATTTGGCTTCTTCAGATAAGTGTTCTCCAAGGTGGCCTTCACAACACGCAACAGTGCAGAGTCGCTGAGCAGAGACTGATAGCCAAGTTCCGCACACGTGAGAATGGCCTCAACCGGATTGGGTTCATGTTACACTATCTGTAACCCCCACAACCTGTCTGGACTTGCAAAACCTCACTAACTTTCCTGTCTGGAAACAATAAAATCTTTTTAACCTGTGCTTAATGCCCTTTCCACTCACATTGTTTGTACCTTTAAGACTTAATTAGCTGTAAAGACTCGCATTCCAAACATTATTAACATGAATTGAGTTTTTTTTATCTTTGTGCCCTGTATGTGATCAGAACTCCCACCCATCTGATGAAGGAACAGCAAGTTCCAAAAGCTAGTGGTGTTTGCTAAAAATAAACCTATTAAACTTTAACTTGGTGTTATGAGACTTCTTACTGTTTCTTCTCAAAGTTGACAGGAAACTTTATTAAGTGATTCTTTTGTTTGTGTCGTTACTGTGAATGTTGAATGTGCTCCAGACTCAACTAATCCATATGTATGGATTCTAAATTAATGCTTAATTTGTTTAAAAAGAAAAAATATTTATCCTCAATGCAATGTGTATTTTTCTGTTCACAAAGCCCATTTGTGTGAATAGAAATAGCACATTGTTATTGGTGCTAATTTATTGGAAGTTTTGCCATTTTTAAACATGAAAGGAAATGAGCAACTAATTAATTAATTTGTGGGATATAGCATTGCTGACTGGCCAGCATTTATTGCCCATCCCTGTTTGGTCTTGAGAAGATTAGTGGTGAGCTGCCTTCGTCATTTGCTGCAACCCATATTGTTGGTTGACCCACAATGCCATCAGGGAGGGAATTCCAGGATTTTGACCCAGTGACTGCAAAGGAATGATGATATATTTCCAACTCAGGATAGTGAGTGGCTTTGAGGGGAACTTGCAGGCGGTGGTGTTCTCGTGCACCTGCTGCCCTTATCCTTCTAGATGGAAATGGCCTTTGGTCATAGTGATCATGGATTAATAGTTCAAAATATTCTCATTTTCTTGTTGGTAATGGTCATTGCCTGACACTACTGGTAAATAAGATTTATGCCACACAAATCTGCCCAAGCCTAAATGTGAGGAGTTGTGAATGGTAATGAAGACTGTACAATCATCAGTGAACATCACCACTTCTGATCTTATGATGGAGAGAAAATCATTGATGAAGCAGCTGAAGATATTGAACCTAAACGCTACTCTGAGAAACAGCTGCAGTTATGTCCTGGAGCTGAGGGGATTGGTCTCCAGTAACCACAACTTTGGTCGTGCCCAGCAGAAAGGATTAATCAGCTAGTGGAGAGTTTCCTCATGATTGACTTGCTTTGGCTAGGGATTTTGATGCCACGTTTGGTCAAATGCCATATTGATGTCAAGGGACGAGAACTCTCTTATCACGTCTAGAGTTCAGTTCTTTTGTCCCTGTTTGGACCAAGCTGTAATGAGCTGTGGAATGGAGTGGCCCTGGCAGAAACCAAGCTGAGCATAGGTGAACATGTTGCTGAGCACATGTTGCTATATCAGTCAACAACACCTTCTGTCACTTTATGATTGAGAGTAAACAGGTAGGATGACAACTGGCTGGAGTGGATTTGATTTGCATTTGTGGGCAGGACGTACCCGGGCAGTTTTTCACAATGCTGGGTGATTGCCAATGTTGTAGCTGTCTTTATCAGGAGAATTTGATCTGTGACATTACACAAATTAAACTTGACAACCATTCAACATCAGTGCAAATTAAATAAATCTGTTTGTGATGTTGACTTTTTTTAGTTTTATTAGAATATATTTACAAGAGAATGGCTGGAATGAAAATTGAAAACATGCTTTCTCATACCCTTGTTACTCGTAGGCTTACAAGTTGTTGGGGGTAGTTTTATTTGGATCGATGGTAGATGTTCTGTTTTCCACTGTTGACCCTCTTTGTACTTACGTTGGCATCTGTTTCATAGTGGAGACCGGCAGCGAGATCACAGCATCCATTACTATCCCTTTCGTATGACTAGTTACCTGACAAAGATGCGGGCATTTGAAGATGATGATGACCAACTATGCTGTCTGTTGCTTGCTGAAAGAGTGCACTCAGGCTATGAAGGTAAACATTGTTTGTTGATATGACTTGCTGAATTAGAGCATAAAAAAGGTTCCTTCAACTTGCACTGAACCAAGTCCACTCCTCCTAATTAATTTTCTGAAATAAGTGAATATTTTGAAGTTTATTTATTATTAGTCACAAGTAAGGCTTACATTAACATGGCAATGAAGTTACTGTGAAATTCCTCTAGTCTTTGCATTCAGGTGCCTGTTCGGGTCAATGCACCTGACCAGCACATTTCTCAAACTGGGAGGAAACCAAAGCACCCAAAGGAAGTTCATGCAGATGCGAGCAGAATGTGCAACCTCCACACAGACAGTGACCCAAGCTGGGAATCAAACCCAGGTCTCTAGTGCTTTGAGGCAGCAGTGCTAACAACTGTGCCAGTTGTGAACAATTTATATTTCGCAGCTCTTTGGTTCAACTTGGACCAGATATTTTTCCCAGCCTGCTGCACTGGTCGTATAGTGCAATGGGCGGGAAATGTCAGTGGGTTATCTGTAACGGGATTTGCATCCAGCCAATTGTAAATTTCTCAGGCCTTTTTTTTATGGCATAATCAGTCTAGCATTGGGAAGTCAGCATTTTAATACCATTAACTGTGCTCGCTAATGTTTCTCACCTTGCCACGGGAGATTCTCATCAGCCTGGATGGCCTTGCAGGTGAGGTAGAGGCCCCCAGGAGATTGGGGGCAGTGCCAAGCTGGCACTGCCCATGATCATCAGGCAGTGTCAAAAGGTGGGGCCTTCTGAGGCAGGATGATCAGTGATGTGTTAGAGAGCTGCTGTGTACCCTGCACGGCAGTCAGTGGAAAAGGTAGGGTGGGGGGGGTGGTGTGATTGGGGCTGGCCATGAGGGGATGGGGTCAGCTTGGCCACAGGTGAAGGAAGGAGGGGGCAGGGATTGGGACTAGCCGGGGTGGGGGGATAGGGGGACTCGGGTTATTGGAATGGGGTCAGGACAAGTGATTATGGGGGCGTGGAAGCCATAAGGAGGCTGGTGATGAGGGGCTTGTGTCCTTACTGGGAGACTGGCACATGTGCAGTGGCCCGCTCAGCCCACTGAAGCTGACCTCTTGGGCAAAGTTAGGCCCTCTCAGCCCTTAGCAGCATGAATCCCGCAACGGACCCTGAAGTATAGATAGCCAGAAATACAACAGACTGGGTGCACCCAAGAACAGGCTGGAAAATCTCACTTCCTTGTCCTTTGGGCACTAAGTTTTTTTTGGGGGGGAGAAATCATCCCATCATCTGGTATTTGATCATCCCTGAAGACCTGAGCGAGTGTAGGTATATTCATTACCTCTCTGCATTTCCATATCACGTGCAATAGCTTTGTTAACAATTATATAGATCTGGATTGAAGACAAAACTCCTTTTCCAAAAAATGTATTCATGTTCAGGTCCACACAAACACCAATTTTGTATTCGTATATGCTCTTGGCCTGGTCTCCTACATCCCATGCCAGCCTCGTTAGAATTCCCTTATTGATGAATAAACCCATAATTCGATGACCCTTACTAAAATCTGATATTTCGAATGCTGCTGGGACTATCATTTTCCAACAACAAACCTAGTGACAGCTAAGAACAAATCTAACTGCTGTGGCTTGAGTGTAAACCAGTTGCAGAGTGGAATTGGTGAGTAATAAGGGGAGACAACTACATAAGTGAGGAAGATCAGTTTTGCACGCAGTACAGATGTGTGTAGCAACCTAGAATAGTTGGGAGGCTAGGTGGATGCTCCAGGAGAACTGAGCTTGCTGCATGGCAGATTAACGCACTTGAGTAAAGCAACAGATAATATTGATATGTTGAGGTTTTTCTTTGACTTAGCAAAGTAAAATTCAGTATTTCTAGCAAGATTTTCAATATCACGTAATTCATCATTAACAAAAATATGCAAATAAACCTACTATCAGTCAGGATGTAGTGAACGATATTCTGACAAAATAATGGTAATGTTCTGTAATTCGTAAATATGTGTGCAGTTAGACTATTCAGTTCGAAGTAAATGAATAGTTATTGCAGATTTTAAAATTTAGCAGAATCTGCTTTTAAATTTTTAAGGAGTTTTTTATATTCACAAGCTTAATTTGGCATGTCTGTTAACTATATATTAAGGATGTTTGAGTAAAACCATGGATATCTGAACTTTTTACTAGTTTAGTTCATAAAGGTTATTAGAAAGTTGTTTTGCAATAATGCTTTCAGCCTAATATTTAGCCAAGTGGACTCTAAAATAGGAGAATTATTTTAATATCGTTATGTCTGTTTTTATGTCTGCCAATTTCACTGATAAGTAATTTTTTTTCAGCACCAAGAATTCCTCATGATAAGAGAGTTTTTACCACGACTCATACACCCAGCTGTGTGTTCCAGGATGTTGATGAAAGGTACAAGTCCGCTACTTTGATTTTCTAACAAATATGCCTATTTAAAAATCTATTTACAGCAACTTAAGACCTCGGTGCTTTTTTTTTCAAACTGAAAATTCCAAATTTTTTTAACTTCCAGGAACAATTTGAAATTCAGTTCCGCATAAGTAGGAATCCTGGCAAAGTGGCTGATGCTCTAAATGACATATGTGGTGTTTCACTTTTAATGCAAAATGTACCTATCCATCATTTCCAAAAAAAATTCCTGAATTATTTTCTCATTTCGTTGCACATTTTGTCCTACCCCAGGGTAAATTGCCTTTTACTGCCTATTTTTACTTGCTTACAATAGAGTACATTGTTACTTTTACTGATTAGCACAATCAGATGATGAATAGATTTTGAAGGTTGAGAAATAGGTGAACGATAAGCAGGCTGGGGCGGGGTGGGGGGGGGATTAGCATGAAAAATAAATTGGTGTTTTCTTTGTTATAAATTTATTTTATTGACTTATTGACTTATTGACTTTTTTATTCCATTATGTTTGGTTACTTTGTGTGCTTTTTGCCCATTATTTATCAAACAAAGCAAAGGATTTGCATTTGCATTTACACATTTTAAAATATCAGAGGTGATCTTACCAGAATTTGACAGAGTGTTGGCTCAAGCGAGGGAAAACAGTGAGTTTCTCTCCGGGTTGGTTTTCTCTCCAGACCTTACCATACTCTGAGAGGAAAGAAAACAGCTGTGTAAGTTTCATGATGCCATGAAGGAGAGTGGGGCCTAATCATACCAGCAACACCCAGATGCCCTGAGATCAAGGCGATATGTTTAAAGGGCCCCTAATCAGAATATGAATAAAACCTCCTCCCCAACACCGAAGTCTCAGGGCTCCCCCATTCCCTGCGAGATTCGTGACTTCTGTTTTTGTTGGATGTTGAGCCCCATTTCTGATCCTTGGACAGTGAATGCAGGCTCAGCATTCTGACCGTGATTGTCGATGTTCATTGCACAGACTATCAGAACCTTTCAATTTTCTTTTAAAGGGCTGTACCTCTGCTGGGTTATTTGCCTCAAGACCTCATAGGAATGTCTGTACTGATGCATCTGCACCCGGATGATCAGCCTTTGATGCTTGGCATCCATAAGAAAAGTAAGATCAATGTTATTATTTTTAAAAATTAACCAGTGTTATTTTTCTCCTTGCTTCTAATTGGTTTGACTATTTGCTGTCAATGTCAACAATGTTTTCTAAGGAACAAACTATTGATACCTATTACAGTTTGAACTGTGCCATTGTTATTTCATTTGGATCTGGCTATGTATTGATTTGTTTGAGGGATGAAGAAGAGCTGAAGTAGTTGCAACATCAGCTACAGGACTGCAATATTGCTGAAATGAAGAGGGGGCCAAAATATTAGATCAAATTACCATGGAGTAGACAGACTAATCTTCAAGTTTTTCATGCCTCAGCTGCTGGTGCCAGATGCCTTTTTAAAATTGGATGATGAATTTGGGAACAATGGTGACTATTTATTATTGGGTGCTAATATAATTGCACTTTGCTGCACCTAGAAGCTGGAAGCTATGTTACTGCTGGCAGAACTGAAAAGTGAGATACAGACCACTCTGGTTCACCAAATCCCTTTTCTCCAGATTCCACACAGAATTATCATGTAGTTTCCTCCCAGCCCCAATTCAGCTATTGGACTCATTTGCTACCAGCAGTAATGACAGTTTTTGAGCTATTATTTCTTAAAGTAATAGCTTAAATTGATAAAGGAAATGCATTTAAATGCATTTCCTTTATCAATTTAAGCTATTAAAATTCCTGTTGATATTTTGCTCCAGGTCACTGACCATGATCTAATCCAGCAGCAGAATAGGCTCAATGGCCTGAATAGCAAACTCTTGTTTCTATTACAACATCTATGAATGATTATAAACTCAGAATTGAAAGAAAGTATTGACAAAATTTGGCACTTACAATTAGCAAGGCATGGTTAAATCTTAATTTTATGTTAACTGGTTGTGCTGTGTTTATTTGATCAAGAGAATAATACCTTATCAGAAATTAACTTGTTAAATTCATGGGATGTGATTTTCTTGGTTTGCTGTGGGCCAGGATAAATCAGGAGGTGGGCAAAACTGGTATCTGGCCATGATCTTTCTGGACCATTTTTTTTCAGCGTAATAGGCTTTGTGTCAGGGAACAGAGTGAGGCTGGTTACACCATGCAAATACATATTTGCATTTATCTAGTAAGCCTGGGATGCGATCATTCCAGGCTTACTAATGATTCTGCCAGTGGATCAACACCAGCATGGTTTGCGTATGGTCCCAGCAACTGTGGGACTAGAGGCCATTGAGGCCCTCAGAGGGAAGAGTGCCCTTTGGACAGTGCTAGTCTGTCACCCTGACAGTGCCAAGGGAACAAGGCCAGAGGGGACAGGGTCAGATGAGGTGGAGCCCAACCAGGGGATACAAAGAGGTAGGGGAGGAGGAAATGGAAGGAATCCTGCATGGTGGGGAGGGGCAAGCACTGATGATGGGTGTTCAGAGGCCAGTTGCTGGGGGGAGATGGAGGGATGCCAATTGGTTGGCAGGGCTAGCAGTTGTAGCAGGGTGGGGGCATGGGGGAGGTGGTAAGGTGCATGTCAATCGATGTCGCATGTGCACTGACCCTTTCAGCAGTCTGATGTCAGCCTCTTCAGTGGGATTGGGGCCAGACCTCTCCCCCCAAAAAACAAATCCTCTGACAAAGTGCCATAAACTCATTAAACTAAGTTCGCCCCAAAAAGAAGGGTGGGAAAATATCCTGTTTTTCCACTTGTTAGGCACTTAGTTTTTTATTTCGGAGTATCACGCCCTTGCAGCACTGCAATCACTCCATGATTTGAACATTGGTGTCTGTGTATTTATTTGATTGTTGGTTATTGAGTTACTGCTCTCCTCCCTCCATGTGCATAGATCCCTGAAAGTTGGCACCCAAGTTGATCAAGTTGTTAAGAAGATGTATGGTGTGTTAGCTTTTATTGGTAGAGGGATTGCCTTTAGGAGCCATGAGGTTATGTTGCATCTGTACAAAACTGTGATGCGGCCGCACTTTGAGTATTGTGTACAGTTTTGGTCACCACATTCTAGGAAGGACGTGGAAGCATTGGAAAGGGTGCAGAGGAGATTTACTAGGATATTGCCTGGTATGGTGGGAAGGCCTTATAAGGAAAGGCTGAGGGACTTAAGGCTATTTTTGTTAGAGAGAAGGTTAAGACGTGATTTAACAGAGGCATACAAGATCTTCAGAAGATTAGATAGGGTGGACTGTGTGAACCTTTTTCCTCGGACGGAGATGGTTAACATGAGGGGACGTAGCTTTAAATTGAGGGGTGATAGATATAAGACAGATGTCAGAGGTAGGTTCTTTACTCAGAAAATAGGAAGAGCGTAGAATGTCCTGCCTGCAACAATAGTGGATTCGCCAATATTAAGGGCATTTAAATCATCATTGGATAAACATATGGATGATGTTAGATGGTCTTTAGATTGGTTTCGCAGGAAGGCGTAACATTGAGGGCTGAAGGGCCTGTACTGTGCTGTAATGTTATTTGACATGAAGAAATTAGTTGTTCTTTGAAACATTTTTTTTTTTTCCTTTTAGTACTGAAACATGCTGGACAACCTTTCGAACATTCACCTGTCCGATTCTGCTCACAGAATGGTGAATACATCACCATTGACACCAGCTGGTCAAGCTTCGTTAATCCATGGAGTAGAAAAGTATCCTTCATAATTGGAAGGCATAAAGTCAGAACGTAAGTGTTTTTAAACAAAAATGTTGTATTTGATTGAATTTAAAATTTGAACTTCTTTAAAAATTCGAATGGAATCTAAGGATAAAAAAATGGATTTGACTAATAATCAGCTTCAGGCATCTAAATGCATGAAAAACCCATGCCCAATTGTAGCAGTTTGGCACCACACAAACTTTGTGTTGCCTGGTAATTTAACTAATAGCGCAATGTAGCCAATATCAAATTTACTGTGCAGTTGCTGTATGCCTGAGGAGGTGGTTGAAATTCCTGTAAGACTGGCACATCTTGAAGCTAGCCTAAGCATGTTAGGTTGTGGGCCTGACTTTTTTTTTAACCATTTTGATTCTAAGTACTGAATCTGGGAGTGTTTCAGATTTGATTTTTCAAACCCATTCTCCGGTATCCCCATAAACAACCTGCCCAAAAATAAAATAGCAATCTGAATCACGCTGAATCACACTAAAACGCTGCAGCTCTGGTTGGAGCCTTTAACTGCACTCGCAGTAAAAAAAAAAATAGAAAAACCCTCTCCTGCCCCCCACATGGCTCCCAGGCCCAATAATGCCTCCACCCTGGCCCTCCACAGACATTGCCACACCCTCGTAACATAATTGTCCCCCTTTATTGTCCCACCACCCCTTCCCCACTAACCAGACCGATCATGGCCCCCTGCCCCCTTTTTACCCCCCTCCATCAATCGCACAGAATGACGATTGATGTCATGGCAGTGACCCCCCACCCCGCCCCCAGAGAGCAATCTGACCTGCTTCCCCCCCCCCCTTCCCCCAACCAGGGAGCAATCTGACCCGCCTTCCCCTTCCCGACCACGGCAGAGGTCAGATTTCCTTCCTTTTGGGAAGAAATTAGGGGTAAAAATCAGAGAGTGAATGTTGCTTCTGGTTCCTGAGGCCCTGAATAGGATTGTCCTTGTGCCTGTGGAACCAAATTAGAAATGAACTTTTTTTGTGAATACTTAACCATCAAATTATCACAAAGTAACTCTTAAAATGTTAATTATTCCAAATAACAAGCATTGGAAATCTACAGAGAAGTATTTTTTAAATTGTATAATGAAGATACTCACTGCATAAAATCTCTACTTAACCTTCCAATATATGTAGGGGTCCTTTGAACGAGGATGTATTTGCCAGTCCAGGATCGACTGAAACGAAAACACTCAATCCTGAAATACAGACCATCACTGAACAGATTCGTCAACTCTTGCTACAGGTAAAATTAATTCATGTTGTTCTAACATTAACATAACTTATCTCTGGTTAGTATATTTCTTGCTAAAACTTTTATCATTTCCATTTTCTATTTAGCCAGTTTACAATAATGGTTCCAGTGGGTATGGAAGTTTGGGAAGTAATGGATCTTATGCACAGTTCATGAGTGTTGCCTCTTCCAGTGATAGCAATGGTAACATCAATGAAGAGAGCCACTGGGACAAGCCAGTAAGTTTGATCTCTCTTGTGACTTATTATGTGCAAACAAAATAAGGTGCATTGTTAACTTGTTGTCCAGGCATAGACCTAGTGTTGTAGAAGACAGCTAGCCATAAGTGAAGCTATTGATTTACATATCCATTGATTTTCATAGAAATTGAAGTTGGGCAGTTTTTTATGATGAGCGCCCAAATCACTTGGGTTGCACTAAAAGTGACTTTAAGTGGACTCTAATTTAACTTTTTGTTAAGTCCCCATTTTAATTTTCCTTATCCAGCATTGTTCAGTTTTAACATTGTGGATTTAATGAGGTTAGTATACACACTGAGCATCAGGACTTCTGTTTTTATGTTATTTAATGCTGGAGCCGAGAAGCACCGTATGACCTGATCAGCAAAGAGAAGTGGTTGATTGCACCAGAAGCAGCAGTGATAGAAGCTTCCTGTCAGTGAGATACTAAACTGAGACCCTGCCTTCTTTGTGTAAGAGTCCCTTGCACTATGCTAAGAGTACATGATAAAGGCCAGTATTTATCTCTCAGCTAATGTGGCTAAGACAGGTTTTATATTGTTGCTATTGCAGGCAAAATTGGGTGGTGCATTTTCCTACTTTTCAGCAGCGACTAGACTATAATCAATGAAGTATATTTTTGAGAAGTGCTTCCTGAGAACATGAAAGGTCTTATATAAATGAAAGTCCTTTATAAGGCTACCATGACTCAATCAGGCATTCTATAATATTTTGAGTTTCACTTAGGCCAGCTATTTCCATTACTATTTATGCTACAAGTATCTAATTAACTTTCTTATTGACTGCTTTTTAGGTCTATTTACTTAAAGTGCCAAGGTTTCACGTGGTGGTATTGTGGTTTTGTTGCTGGACTAGTAACCCAGAGACTCAAGGCAAAGCTCTGGGAAGATGGTAGAATTTGAATTTAGCAAAAGCCTGGAATTAATATTTGTTGATGACCATGAAACCTATCAGAATCACTAATGTATCCTTGAGGGAAGGAAATCTACCATCCTTACCTGGTCTTATCTACACATGACTCCAGACTCTCAGCCACGTGGTTGAGTCTTTAAAAAGTGCTTTTTGAAATGGCTGAGTGAACCATTTAATTACATCCAATGTTCATCAGTAGAGATAATTGAATTCAAACAATGAGTTTGTATATTTTAATGATATAATAACTGCGCCATCAAAGCTTTCATTATTTTTTTTTTGAAGTTTGTGAAGTAGTTTTGTCTCATTCTCTATGTATTTTTGTTGCATCTCAAAACCAGATGCACAAAACATTGACTAATTTTAGAGGAAATGCTTTGTTTCTTTCAGATGACGTTTCAGAAAATTTGTAAGGATGTGCACTTGGTGAAAAATCAAGGACAAACCATGTTTATTGAGAACAGAGGAAAAAATGAATCAAAACGCAGACACAAAACTGGTAATTGGCTTAATTATTTTCCACTCATTATCTAGGCGTGTGATCAGTTGGCTTGAAAGAATTTTCACTGAAATGTATATTGCCTTTTCACATGTGTTGAGTCTAAATAAAGCTGTTAGAGTTCAGCTTTTCATATCTGGTGGTTACGTTAGCAGTTGACGTGCAACAGCTTTATTCTGTTTACCTGGATAGGTTACCATAGTTTGGAGGTCAGAAAAAGTAGCAACTTAAAAACACTGCAGTGGATTTTTAAATGTTACAGGAATATAATTTTACCTAAGTACTTGTGGTAAATGTTCAGTTCCTGTCATTTTTTGATTTTGTCTAAGTAACAAAAAGCAAGAATGGGGGGGAAGAAAGTATACCTGGCAACACGAGGAACTAAAGTTTCATGACACAGATATTTGAAGGGCAGTCATTTTAAAGAGGAAATCACATTATTTTAATCTTTATTTTAGAAAACATAATGATTTCTGATTTCTCCTTACCTCTCAACTTTCTTTTCTTCAAAACAAAATCAAACTATGGAACAGAATCTTCAAATCTGTGAAAACATGAATGCTATTCCAGAAGTTGCTTTGTGATCTCAAGGAGTGCATTCCTTTCACAGTAGAAAGTGAATTAAGTTGCACGTAACAAATTGTCTCTTTAATATTGTGGCTAAACATTTTAATCCTCCACTAAGTGCTGGTTGAATATTCTGCCAAGATTCACTGACTAAGCTCACATGTGAAAAAATGTCAACTTGACAATGTACTGATGGACAGCTGAAGTATCAGGAGCCAAAGGGCAATACAAGTTGGTGCCTATCCTTTGTTATGCAGGTTCCCATAATCCAAAACCTCAATTGTTAAACTGTAGAATTATTTGGCTTTTCATTGTTTTCTAATGGTGTATACACAACTGTATAGAATCATAAAAATATTTGTGTTATTTATAGGCTGCTATGTGAAAGTACCAGTGAATACCTTCAAACAAAATTTAGATATACTTTATATCTTGGAGAATGATAAAGCAATTTATATTACATTTATGCTAAGTCATTTGTTTGAATATTTCTTAAATCTCTTGCAGTTTAGAAAATGTCAATCTAGGCAAAACAGATCATTTTTCCTCTAACTGAAGAATATTTTTCTTAAAAAAAAACAGTTGGGCTAAAATCCAATTTCTAGGACAGTGGTTCTAGATCAGTTCACCTACATAAATATGCTAAAGTTTATTTTTAAATTTCGTGTGGAAATAGCTTGTCTTAATTCTGGAAATGCAAATGTTTTGCAGTAACACAACAGAAAGAGACTAGCAGCCAGATCAAAGACCTTAAAGCCAGTTCATCCAAGAGTACTGCACCCAGCAGTGCCATAAAAAACATATCCCTGGATGATTCCAGATGCAAGGAACAGCCAATATATTGTTACCAACAAATCAATTGTTTGGACAGTGTAATAAGGTGAGTGAGATTCTGGTTGTGTTCCCGCAGTTATGCAAGTGGTGGCTCCTCTGTAAAAAGGATATTCTAGATAATTGACGTACTTTTAAAAGTACTTTTCTTTTAGATTTAAAAATCGGGTCAAACAAAGCTGTGTTGTGTAAGTTGCTGAGAGATGCATTAACAGATCCTACGTAAACAAGTTGCCAAAGATAATCTCATCATATATAGGAAAGGGCTTTATTTTGTATGGTAAAGAACAAAACAGCACGGGCAACAGGCCCTTTGGCCTGCGCTGCCACCTCGATGTTCCCACTTCTACCCGTGATCCCTGTCTGTTTATAGAGCTATGCATTGAAACCAAATTTGAGACAATTTAGGGAGAATTTGTTCTGCCAGTCAGCCTAAGAGCACATCTTTGGGATGTGGGTGGGAGGAAACCGGAGCACCCGGGGGAAAAAACCCACGCAAGCACAGGGAGAATGCACAAACTCCCACAGACACAGGCCCAAATCCGTGTATCTGCACAGCACAGTGATAGTCACTGAGCTGTCGTGTTGTCCTTCAAATGGTCCAGGTCAAGCGTACACTAACGACGTGAAGCACTAGGATATTCTCGCAAAATCCAAGAGCATCCCCCTCACGACCCATCGCGTGTATGCCCCTTGTTAGACAACAAGGCGATCCAAAGTATCGCCTTGTAGGATAAAACAAATACATCAATATCATAGACAACTTACACATTTCCCAGGGAACTCCCAAGGCTCATGATCCCTATTTTAAATCAGTTTTCTATATCCCTCCATTCCCATTCTGTTCATGTGCCATCTAAGTATCTCTTAAATAACCCCAGAGTTCCTGCCTCCACCACTTTACTTGTCAGTGCGTTTCATACCCCCTCCACCCTCTGTGAAAAAACTCCCTCTTGCATCCAAATTATACCTTACCTTCCTCACCCTAAGCCCGTGACCGCTCGTGCTATTTAAGTCCATCCTATACCCCTCATAATCTTGTACACCTCTATTAGATCTCCTCTAAGTTTATGCCTTTCTAAGGAAAACAGCTCCAATTTGCCGAACCTCTCCTCGTAGCTCAGACCTTCCATACCAGGCAGCATCCTGGTAAACCTCCTCTGCACTCTCTCCAGAGTCTCCACGTCCTTCCGGTTTATTAACAAAAGAAAGTTTAAAAATCTGTTGACAATATGGCTTAGTTTCATTTGGTATATATTTTGTTGAGATGCTGTGTAACAAGTCAAGTGTACAAAACAAAGATTTCAGTGTTTTTTTTTCCCCCAACATTAAACAGATGGTCAACTTTAATTTTGAAACTATGAATTGAATAAAACTAGAGGAAAATTTATGCAAGAAACTTGCTAACACTTCACATATTCTTGGTACATTAGTTTTCATGGCCAATAAGATATTTACTGTTGACATGGAAGGAAGTTCAGTGGAACTTTTTCTCATTGCATTGCAGTAAGATCAATGGCCAGTTAGTTTTATTTGCTGGCATTGGCTGAGGGATAATTGTCAGCAAGGATATTTGAAGATTGCCATGCTCTTAGAGTCTTCCATTTAACATTAATACCAAAGCAAAATACTGCAGGTGCTGGAACTATGAAATAAAAACTGAGATGCTGGAAATACTTGGTAGGTCGGGCAAGATCTATGGAGACAGAAACAGAATTAAGATTTTAGGCCAATGACCTTTTATTGGATGCTGCCTGACCTGCTAAGTATTTCCAGCATTCTTTACTTTTACTTCAACATCACAGCTGAAAGATGTCAGCCAGAATCTTCCAGTCCTGTGATGTGAACAGAGATTTCAATGGTTTGCCAGCCCCACTGCAGGGAATTCTATGGGATGGTACAGATAAATTCTGGCCGTTATCTCCAGGTAATATAGCATTCTTTCAAAATTAATCATCAGCATGGTTTTTTTAAGAATTGGAATCAGATTTGTTTCGATAACCTTTTGGATTGGGCAAGCGCGCTACTATTGAATTATTTTGTGTTTTGTAAGGTCTTAACACCATAAGATACAGCTGTTGCTCTGCCATCAATTAAGCAGTTATATAAAATGTCAGTTCAGTCATTTGCTCTTTTTTTTTTGTAGTTTAGATTGAATAGTAGCAAAGGGGGCAGCATAGCATGGTGACACAGTGGTTAGCATTGCTGTTTCACACACCAGGGACTTGGTTTCAATTCCAGCCTGGGCTGACATACAAACTAGAAACAAGAGTAAGCCACTCAAGCCTGCTCTGCCATTTATTTTGATTATGGCTGATCATCAAATTCAATATCCTGATCTCCCCCTTACCTCATATCCCTTGATCCTTTTAGCCCCAAGAATTACATCTAATTACTTCTTGAAATCAAGTATTTTGGCCCAAACTACTTTCTATGACTCCGAGTTCTGTGCTCATCTACCATTCTTTCTGAATCTACCCTGTTAGAGTTTCTATGAGATTCCCTCTCACTCTTCTAAACTCCAGTTCATCGACTCCTAACCAACTTAGCCTTTCTTCATATGACAGACCTACCATTGCAGGAATTGGCCTGGTAAACCTTCACTTCACAGCCTCTATAACAAGGACATCCTTTCTCAGATAAGAAAACCAAAACTGCACATAATATTGGAGGTGTGACTGTCTGTCTGTGGAGTTTGCACATTCTCATTGTGTCTGTGTGGTTTCACAGATTGATTTCCTCCTACAGTCTAAAGATGCGCAGATTACGTAAATTTACTGTGCTGAATTGTCCCTTTGCCATTTGTGCCCCAAGATAGGGGAATTAACAGAGTAAATATGTGGAATTACCGGGATAGAGCCTCGGTAAGATGCTCTGTAGGAGAGTAAGATGGGTCAAATGGCCTCCTACACTGTGGGGATTCTATGTAGACTATTTTAAAGTTGGCGTGAGAGGAATGTAAGTCTGATCTGTCCATCTCCTATGGCATGGTTCATTTGTGTCTCTGATATTTGCAGATATTTGGATAGCTACAATATTCCAAGCACTGTGAAAAGGAAGTGTGAGTCTTCATCAGCTTCTGACGACGATAAAGAAAAAAGTCAGAACATCCAGGTGTCTAAAGGTATTTCATGGCATTTTGACATTTATCTAAATTGATTTTAAAATGCTTTATCGAAAATTACCCAGCAATAGTATGGTTAGAATAGTTTGACATTTCTGATGCAAAGTAAAATGAGTAATTCAGTCAGCAAAGTGGTACTGCTATGAGATTTTTGCATGCATTTTTACCCCAGATTCCCAAAATTTTCTTTTGCTGTCTGTGTACGAAGTCTAAAATTTTCATGGCTCCTATCACAAAATTAAAATTATGAATTTATTCCATAAAGATGATTAATTAACATGAAAAACATGAATACTTAAAATACAGCCATAGTGTCCTTGGAGTTGCTAGCCTCCGGAAGGAAAAAATGTCCATGTAAAATATGCGTTTTGAGTTGAAGATTGAAAATAGAAAATCTTAATCTCAGCTGTTAATTTATTCATATTATTTGTACCCTGTAATATCGATGACAACCAAGTAGAAATAAATAGAAGTTGGGTGAGTGTATAATGAACTCTCTGTTAATTTGGCAGAAGCATCATCGCTGCCACATCAGTCTGTCCGAGTTCCATTTAAAACTGCAAAAGAGGTGCCCACTGGAGCCGTTGTTGGTACATCCCTGGCACCACTCTCTTTACCAAGAAAGGCAGCAAGTGTCACCAGTCAGTGCAGTTACAGCAGCACTATTGTCCACGTGGGAGATAAGAAACTGCAAGCAGATGCAGGTACTGCACATGAATAGAATGTACAAGATGATTATTTTTTGGATAACGTGTATCCTAGGACTGTTCATCTGTAAATTCTTAGAGTGGGATTTTCCGGCCACACTCGTCCCAGTGCCCGAAAATCCTGCCCAAGGTCAACAGACCTTTGCGTGGTCTGTGTCCTGTGCACTACAATTCCTGTACAGGGAAGAATAGAAAAATTCCACCCTTAATAATGCCTTAAGACAAAAATATCCTTTAGTATTTAAGGGAAGTGTTTAATAGGGGGAGGCAGGTTGATTCTCCCAGATTGCTGTGTTGCTTTTGTAGCACAGCAGGCCATGAGATTCAAGTGGAGGCCATTTTTGTGGACTTCCCACTGGGCACCACGACTTGAGTGGCAGCCTGATTTTTGGCGCCGTGTCCAGAAATCAGTATGGAGGCTGCTTAATTAATTTAAAATCTAATTTTCATCTATATTAAGTCTCAGTAACAGGCCAGGATTCAAATATTTATTGTTGACATGTGAGGGTTTAGTATAGCTTTCCACTTGACGGGAGCCTGCTGGAACGATGGGGGGATGAATTCAGCCTTGGTGGGTTGGCCACCAAGTGGGGTGCCTCTTGGGCATTGCCAGTTTGGGTCCCTTTGCAATGCTGACAAGGCAAATTCAAATTCCAGGGGGCATCTTGGCTCTGCCAACCAAGCATCGAGCAGTTCTGGGGCTGAGGAGAGTGGGGGGGAACAGGAGGGAGAGAAGTTGGTGATTAGTGGAGCTGGGGACATCCGCTCAGCGGATTCTGCATTTGGTCTGAGTGACAGATGGAGAGGGGCTAGCAATCAGGGCTGGGCATTTGTTGGCGGGGATGGTCAGCATCCGGGATGTCAGCGAGCACGCCTTTTTTATCACCCAAAGTCATAATTGCCCCCTTTATTTGCAAACAGCTATTTAATAACATAGCCTTCATATTTTTGTAATTTCTGAACTGTATTATGGGAAAGAATCCCTCCTTTAAACTGAAATTTATAACTTTGTGTGACCTGTCTGTCAGCAATGCTCAGCACAGCAGTAAGGAATTGCATTAATGTAACGTTAATAGAGGCATTGAGAAAACTTGAATGTTTTGGCAATCATGGTACTTGATTGTGTTAACTCAACCCTCCCAATTCCTGTTGGGCTTGCCTCTTCCCATCTCTATAACCTATTCCAGCTCAAAAACCCTCTGCAATATTCTCTATGTTCTTTTAAAATTCATTCATGGGACGTGGGTATCGCTGGCGGCCAGCATTTACCACCTATCCCTAGTTGCCGGAAGGCAGTTGAGAGTCAACCACATTGCTGTGGCTCTGGACTCGCATATAGAATGGCAGATTTCCTTTCCTATTGGACATTAGTGAACCAGATGGCTTTGTCCAACAACCAACAATGGTTTCATGGTCATCAGTAAATTCTTCAATTCTGGTCTTTTTGCACATCTCCTACTTTAATTACTCCAACATTTGATGTTTGTACTTTCAACTAGCTGGCTAGTTCCAACATTCTAAACTTTGCTCGCTTTCATTTACTTGCTATTTCAGCCCGCTCCCATCCTCCTAAGATGCTTCTTCAGTCTTCTTTGGCAAAGCTTTGGGTCATCTGTTTAACCTCTGTGGTTTGATATTAAATTTTCTTTGTGAAAACCATGGTTTACCACTTTAATAGTGCAATAGTCCTCCTGTGTTCTGTAACAAACTTTGAAGCATGAGAAGAATACATACGTTTCCTAAACTTAGTGAGGCAGTTTAATAATTCCTTATCATAAATCTTTTGTAATAAGTAATTACCTTTAAAAAGCAAAGGTCTTCAAAACTGAGCCAACTTTTATCAAGTAAAAAATGTAGTGATGAACTACCTAAGCATCATTTTTTCAAAATTAATTTCACTTCAACAGTATAATACATTAGCAGTCATCAGTTTACAATTTCTTGACTTTTTTCGATCATCATTCTTATGAAGTGTCTTGGAATATTTTGCTATGTGAAAGGTGCAAGTTATTGTTGTAGTGCCAACTTCCCAGTTGCTTGCAGCTTCTAAAGGCACAAAACTCCTTCTCAGAAACAGTTTTGTTTTACGTTGATAGCTGGCCACTCGTCAGTGAAGCTTCAAAGCTGTTCAGTTATTATAATCTTACCATAGTTTTGTACGATATGTGATCATGTCCACAAGCATGCACACTATGCTGGATGTTTATTTTTCCTTACCACCCAATCCAAAATTGATTATACTAATTGCCGCAATCCTCGCTAAGAATATTTCATAGCACACTAAAAAATCATATCCAACCTTTATTACTTAGCAGTATCCAAGTCTTTTATTCACTTATACCAATGGAACTGCTAAATTAGATGTCTTGCATAGTTATTATCTAAAATGAAATGCTTTCATATAGCTACTGTTTTAAATGTGAAATTTAATAGAAATCCTGTTGGAGGATGGCCTTGGCATTGCTGATCCTGCAGAGAACATGGCGTCTACTAGTCTCGTCACCACTGTGCCTTCTGTGAACCAGGAAAAGGAACCGTACAAGAAACTTGGCCTCACCAAAGAAGTTCTGGCTGCTCATACACAAAAGGAAGAGCAGATATTCTTGAGCAAGTTCAAGGAGCTGAGTAAGCTAAAAACATTTGAACCTACTGGCAAATCGTACTTGCAGGATCAGTGCAAAGGATGTTCAGGAGATTGTGGTAAGAACCTGCAAACATGTCCTCCTTTTAAACACTCACTTCAGTGTTATATGGTTTAAGATCTGTGGAGTTTGATGTAGCAAGCGAGAAGGGGAAGAATGAGAATGGATGTACTGTTATTCTAGGATGCTGCATATAATCAAGTATAAAATATACATGTTTAAAATATCTGGTTTTACCATCCAGTTTTTGGCATAATTCACACTTGCCTGGAGGTACGAAATCAGATATCAGCAGGTTTAGTGGAGCAATATACTGAAGATGTGGAGTGGCCTAGCTAACACACAGTAATTGCAGGATATCTCAGGTACTGGTTGAGAGGATGTGCAGGTTCTCAGAAGTAACTCTGGAAGTGCTGGTTGAGGTTGAATGTCCTGTAACCATCCCACCTGCTGCTCTGTGTGGCTTTATATCATCCTGTTCCTCCTTTAGACCCAGGACACCCCTAGCAAGATGCTGATAACTTAATCATCATCCTGATGAACCCAACAAGATGTGCAATAAAGTAGAGCAGTTTGGACTCATTCTGAGAATTTCACAAATAGTGCTTGAAATTATCTTCATAATTTGCTTACTCCCAATCAACTGATCATTGTTTGGAGAGGGCGTTAGGTCAAACGTTATCTGCCAAAATGCCATGCTACCTCTTTAATAAGTGCTGGAAGGCAATTAAAATGATAATCACTCCTTAACAATCTGAGGGTGGCCATTCCTCGCACAAGCTTCAAATTCATTATCAAGTGCACATCTTATGCTAAATAAGGGCCAAACCATTGTTTTAGTTTAAGATCCCATTTTGGCATTGTCAGCAGAATCTCCCAATTTTTGCAATTGTATGGAAAGCTTTGGCCAGTTTTTATCAAAATTTCATCCCTTGTGAATGAAGGTTTGATGACACCACAATATTCAATTCAACAACCACAATACTGAAATTGAAAAACCAGTACAAAGACATATTCATATTAAGTTGCTCATTTAACCCAAGGTGACATGGAATTCTAAATCATCTGGTTTGACAAGCTATTTTCTTTTTCACTTTTATTATAACATACCAATATTATCATGATGATTTATTCTTAGCACATTCTTCCAAGAGGTTGCTGTAGTAAAATAAACATATAAAATAGTCCATATCCTATCTCCGGCAACTGTGTGGAACAATCGATGGGGTTTTCTGGTAGCACCTGCCAGAGAATCAGAAATTCCTGCCCAAAGTCACCAGAACTTTTGGTGGCCTGTCAAAGTTTTCTGTCCCACTTGTGACAATTCCTGAAGTGGCGGGCCCTGAGTCAAAGAATTGTGTTTGTAGGATGAATGCATCAGTTCTGCTATCAATATTTGAGTCAATCCCTCTGTTGCACTTTTAGTCACTAATTTTCAACAGTAAAGTTTTTTTTAAAGAAGCCAAGGCCTGCCACTTTTCTGATTGTTTCTTTATACCACAGGCTCTCAAGGATTTAAAGCTGGATGGAATCGTGGAGAACATGTGTACAAAAAAGGAGGGAAGAATAAGAAGCTTAAATCAAAACGCATCAAGCAGCAGGAATTGTCTGATAGTTCTGCATCTCGCATCAACCAACATAAACTATCCTCCTGGCCCCCATCCGCTGTCTCACAGAGTAGATATTCAGCTTTACCTTTTACAACTGTTATGCCTTCCTACCAGCTGCCTGTATTTTCTGCCCCTGGCAGCATGCCTCCTGTCACTGACCTATCTCTGCCCAACTTTGACAACGCTCAGGGTGTTCATTGCACCACTCAACCTCCACCATACTCTGCACCCCTAGTAACGCCTATGGTGGCTTTCGTACTCCCTAATTATGTGCTGCCTCAGATGAATAACAGTGTGCATCCGCCATTTTTCCCATCACCATCAGCCTTTTTGCCGCAAACTCCATTTTCTCCACAGACTTCATTCCAGCCTCAGCCACAGTTTGCTTCACAACATTACGATCCACCAGCTGAAGGTGAGAAGGCACCTGCCCCGGAATCTCGAGGTGCCGCATCATGTTGCTGTACTCCACCATCAGTAGGACCACAAGGCCACACCTCCCCTCCATTGTTCCAGTCTAGGTGCAGCTCACCATTACAGCTGAATTTGCTACAGCTGGAAGAAATGCCCAAGACATCGGAGGGAATTGCATTTGTTGGAATCGTAGGTGGAAGTGGATCAAAGGCTGATGGAGGAGGGTTGAGCAACAGTGCCAATGTTACAAATGTGGACATTGTGGCAAAGGATAATGAAGCAGCACTGGTAAGTGACTGACAGATTAGAAACACATCTGCTTTTTCCTAACCATTCACATTACATCTTTGTGTGAATTTTTTTTCGAAGGCAAAATATCTGAACACTTTCTTTTATTTTAGAGACATTGAATATTATGACTTCTGAAATTCAGGTTATAAAGGACTACCTCAGTGACTTAAAAGTGAAGAGAACCAAAAGCGTATAATCTTCTTGTTTTAAAATTTTTATTTAAATTAAATTGGTGATTTTTGTCTTGGGGCAAGGGTAGCAGGAAGAAGAGGAGAGAGAAGTAAAAACTGACTCAAGCCAAAGCACACTGATCCAAAATCTAAAGATTTCTTAAGGCAAGAATGAGAAAATAAAGGTTGAAAAATATTGAAGGCTTTGAATCTTTAAATCTTGGTCAAATTTAATAAAATACTACTGATCTTGAAAACTGTAAAAAATGTGACAATGTATGATGAATGAATATGTTTTTTTTAAACTCAAATACCTACAATAATCTATGGAATCTAACCTGAGAGAGCTGAAGTTTTCTGGTGAAATGTTTGCACTTATGGCTATTAATAGGCATTGAATTTGCCTTTTCCTTTAATTCAGCTCTGCACCCAATTTAGCATAGTCCAACAAACTGGAATTTCCTGCTGATGTCATTGTCACACTCCCTGTTTAAATATAAACCAGCTGAAATGAGGTGGTGGGAGTAAAGTGAGCAAGTAAATAGCATGATGGTACAAAATGTCATCTGAGAGTAACATTCAGTAAGATTTACAACTCTTGCGATGGTAAATTTGAGATATTGTATTTCTGTGGGGCGGGAGGCAAAACAAAGTAAGAATGAGATTCTCTGTCCCCAGTGTGTTTCTTGGCAGCATGAAGTGGCCTGCCATTGGCAACAGGATCTTCTGGTCTCATTCTGGTGTCAATGTGATTTCCCATTGAAGTAGAGATGCCGGCGTTGGACTGGGGTAAACTCAGTAAGGTTTTACAACACCAATTTTAATCCAACCAATTTATTTGATAGTAAATCCGCGAGCTTTCAACACTCCGTGTCTTCCTCAGGCAATTTGCCTGAGGAAGACACAGAGTGTTGAAAGCTCGCGGATTTACTATCAAATAAATTGGTTGGATTAAAATTGGTATTTCCCATTGAATCCATCCCTGCTGCCAGGAACAGTACAGCATCTGTGCACCGAAGGCAGGACCAGAAGATCAAGCTGATGGGAAGGATGAGAAAACTCCACTCTCAATGCATCCCAGAAGTTTTAAAATTTTATAACCATGAAAAAAGGGAAAAGTAAATAAATTCAAAACGGATGACCCCACACTTGCACAGACTTGAATTTTTGTCTTCTATTGTTTTGGCATAGACAGATTTAAATGAGTAGACAATTTGCTTTTTCCTGTTTTCATGTGATAACTTGTCATCCAACTTTGTACCATCTGCAAACGTGGATATACAGCTGTCTCCCTGCATCAGAATCACTGATTATATGTGGTGAAAATCGGAGGTGCTAGTGTAGATCTTTGGTAAACGTTGCTCAATGCTAGTCATAGCCTGCCAATTGGCACATTTCCTTTAACAGCTAGGACGGCTACCAGAAGATCCTGCCCCTTGTTCCTCACAATAAGCAGCACAACAGGCCAAAGGTCGTGACCTTTAGCACTGGTCGTGAGTCTCCCAGGTGTTTTTTAACATAATCATCTCAGTGCTGGAAATCGGTGGGAAGCTGATTATCATAATGAAATGAGGATTTCAATATGATTAGCAGGCTCAGGACAGTATTCCATGGGCACATTAGCATTTCCTCCCACACCACACCCACCACCCCTTTGCCCTTCTTGCAGGGAGTGGTTCCCTCTAGCAGCATTTACCACTGCTCCCCGCTAACAGGAAATAGGCACCCTGAGCCCGCTGAAGGGAACGTAGGCCATTGAGATCCCCCCTGGGAGGTCATAGGTGCAAGGAGTGCACCTTGGGCAATGTCAACCTGACACAGCTCAGGTGCAAATTGGGCAGTGCTAAAGGGGGAGGGGTCAGCGATTTGGGGTAGGGTGGGTTATGGAACTGGCCAGTAATCAGGTGACCTTTTTACCAGAGTGAATCACAATGAGGCGGTCTGCAATGTTCGAAGTGTCGGTGATGCGCTCAAGTAAATGTGCCCAAACAAATGGGTGGGAAATACTCCCATTTTCCTGTACATTGGGCACTTTTTTTTGGGAGAGTCCTAGCTTATACTCTGCAGTTTCTCAGCCTATATTGCAAGGCTTGTCAAATTAACGGACTTGAGGGAAAAAAAATGACTGCTTTCACTGCCTCAGAACAAGTTTAAGAAGTGAATCCAATAACTTGAGAATTACGAGACTATTTGAGAGGCAAAATTATGGACAAATGAAGAGAAGTTGGCATTATTATGAAAAGTGTAAAGGAAGAAGTTAAAAGAAAATGTAAGTGGGAAGATTTATTAGGATGTGGAATGTACTGCAGATGGCTGTTGAAATTAGTTTTATGATAAAATTTAAGAGGATGTTTTTAGTGAATACTTAAATATTGGAGAACATTACATCTCAAAGGAAATTGAGAAGAGTAGCTAGCAATGCTGTAGAGTGAGCAGCAGTTCAAGCATATCCCATCAGTGCTGAAATTGCGATGAAACTTAAGACCTTCTTATTTAGGAAGGGAAAATGAAGTGATCTTCAACTTTATTTCAAAGGTTAGCACTGCTGCTTCACAGCTCCAAGGACCCGGGTTCAATTCCCGGCTTGGGTCACTGTCTGTGAGAAGTTTGCACATTCTCCTCGTGTCTACATGGGTTTCCTCCAGGTGCTCCGGTTTCCCCCCTCAGTCCAAAGATGTGCAGGTTGGGTTAATTGGTCATGTTAAAATTGCCGTTAATGTCCTGAGATGAACAGGTTAGAGGGATTAATGGGTAAATATATAGGGAAATAGTGTAGGGCCTGGTGGAATTGTGGTCAGTGCCGAATGGCCTCTTCCTGCACTGTAAGGATTCTAAGTCAGTTCGAAATCAATTTATGCACAAGCTAATGGAGAATCGCATCATATTTTGTTTGACCAATGGTTGCTTATTTTAGTGTTTTTCTTCATGATGCTACTGACCATTTAATTGCTTTGTTTTTTAAATGAATATAAATTGCTTCTTGCTGAAAAACACACTGGCTGGAATTTTCAGGCTGTTCCCACTTGTAAGAACTTCTGATCCTGCCACTGGTGAAGCCTGCCAAAGTTGGGGGGAGGTGGGTGGAGGATGTGCATACGTTGTTAAGCTCTGTTAACAGCGGTGGGACCAGAATTTCCTGCTGCCAACCAATGCTAGGCTGCTTTTGCTGCCACAAAACATATCACGAAGGGAACCGAAAATCCTGCCCACTGTTCCTAAACTGCATGAGTGAAGGGAAATATATTTTGGTTCTGAAGCTATGTCTTGATGCATGAAAACAGTAGCTTTGCTCTGTATGCTGGCAATTGTCACAAGAGCTGATGGACCTTGACCAAAAGTTTTTCTCTCTCCCTTTCTCTCTCTCTCTCTTCGCACCCCCCCTTTTTCTTTCTTCCATTTTGTTCTCTTCACAAAAGTCCCATTCAATTTTTGAATGAATGGCCTCAGCCACCTATCATATTCCACTGCGTTTCAAGAAGGTAACTTGCAAGGTGGCAAAATCGGACAATGTAGAGATTGGAATCGTACACATGTCTGCCCGTGACTTGATGTAGCACATTGGTTCCCAAAAACTGTATGATTGTCTCTCGTTCAATGCAAAATATCTATTATAAACACTGATCATTGCAGAAGTTGTTCCTCATAAAATGAATGGTTGCCAGTAAGCTAAATGAATTCGTTTTTTTTTTCAAGACTGCATCACCTGCCGAAGCCCAGAACAGTGATGCGCACTCCACTTCCACTGACCTACTAGATCTGCTGCTCCATGATTCTCTGTCAGGCACTGGCTCTGCAGGCTCAGGGAGTGCCAGATCAACAGCTTCAGGCTCCTCAGGCTCTCCATCTAATGGCTGTGGCATGTCAGGAACTGACACAGGTAACTTTGTCCGAATAATCGCTTCTATTCTCACAGAGCCTTGCCATCTTTTACCAAAGACTTTAAAATTGCCACAAGTTAAATTCTTCTCCCCCAACATGTCAATGTTAATATGAACAAAAACATAAGCTTACTAATAAACTCATAATGGTGGGTTAAAGTACAAAAGGGACTACACTTGAAAGACATTTCAATGTCTGTAAAATACTGTGGTACACCCTGTGATGACGAAAAATGCTATATAAATGCAAGTTTTTTTAAACTTGTGGGTGAAAACATAGTGCTATTTATTTTGTTGCAGGAAAACCTAATGGGTGGGATTGTCTGATATTTTGTATGCCCGCCTGCTGCAAGAGAAAATTAGGAATTTGGTATCCCAGCCAAAACATCATTCACTTTCAGTGACACTGAAGAATCCCAGCCACAAACAAGGACAGAGATTTTTGGCCAACATTTAAGCATTTATTTTTATAAAATTGTCAGCATTTTTGTGCAAGCTCCAGTCTGATTGATTTGAGTGGCTGTATTGTTGGGAGGCCAAACTAGTTGCAGTGTTGTAGGTTGCCAGTTGGAAGGCTGTGGGGTAAATGTTGACATTAAGCAAAAGTGAGTTGGCCAGCTGTAATTCATCTCACCTGATATTCCATTCCACTGAAGTTAGTAGAAATAAAAGTGAGGAGAGATATGAATTGGCTGTTGGTTCTTTATCATCTGTTTAGCCCTTATTGCGTCAAGTGGAGATCTGTGCGGGATGCTCTTTCAGCTTTGTCCACTTACGTAATCTTTTCTTGGAAGCTTTGCAGCTTTAAGTCCCGATCTACACCATTTAGAGTGCTTCTTCAGGCTTGGGTCATATCCAGGTCTCTGTCACATTCAGGTGGCCTAAAATTTGTTTTAGTCACTCATCCAGTTTTACAGTACGTAGTCAAGTCTTTTAGCTGGTCTGGCTACAAGATGGCTTTTTGTCTTGCACTTTATGCCTCAGTTCGCTTACCATAGCGAAGCACCAGCTCAAGCTTCCTTCTTTCCCTCTGAGATTCAGCAAGCTGGACACAAAACGCAGAGGCTGATTTTCATAATCCACAGTCCCACCCCTCCAAATCCCCAGGCAGTTTCCCTGTGATTTGTAAATGGAGCTTTTCCACCAGAAACAGGGATGAATCTCTCCATGATGATAGCTCCAATAGCAATGACACCAGATGGCAGCAGTGTGCGGCATTAGTGGACCCTGCTGACAGCATCCTACTTGTAGGCAGGTGCTGCAGATTGTCTCAAATCGTGGTTACCTGCTAGTTTGCCAAAAGACATAATTCTTAGGACAGTCAGGTGCAAGGTGTTATGCCTGGAAAATGACCAGGGCTTTTCAACCCCACTGAAGACACATCCTTGCCGCAGGTCTCATGGAAGTAAAAGATGCATTCAATTAGAAACTCCATTAACAATGGCAGGATCAAAAGATCCCATCACCAGCCAGTAGCAGTTTTGCAGTAAATCACAGCCATTAACTTTCAATCTCTACAGATGCTGCCAAACCTGTTGAGTTAATTCATCAGTTTTTTGTTTATTTGCAATATGTTTTCATTTTTGCTCATCAGCAATTTGTTTTTGGACAGCAATTCACTATTCTGTCATCCAAACCTCCTGGATATATTGTTTTTTTTTCATTTGTCTCTTTGATAATGCACAACTGACTGTTTTGACATTTAATATTACCCAACTTTTGCCCTGTCGAAGACATTCCCTTTTGTTCTTTTTTTAACCCCTGTCCTCCTTGTCACCTGCTTAAGATCTATTAAATTTCTAACTCTTCCCGGTTTTGATGAAAGTCTCCCTTCCGTAGAGTACAATATTTCCAGCATTTTCTGTTTCTGTTTCAGATTCCCCAGCTTCCACAGTATTTCGCTTTTGTATTGAAGTTTATGGAACTCATCTTTGTTTGAAATGGAATAAACTCTACTTGGTGACATATTGCACATTCCTGTAAAAGGAGCAAGCCTGATCAACAGAATAGCCCCCATTTTTTCCCATATTTGTGTTCTTGAATTTTAGTTTACACTGTGACCCTTTCCTAAATTAAATGTTTCTAATCATTATTAGGGAGTAGCCATCTAAGCAACACCAGCAAATATTTTGGAAGCATTGACTCTTCAGAGAATGACCACAAGCCAAAACTAAGAAACACCAAGAAGACTGACTGCTTCACTAACTGTGTACTCCAGAACCCAGTCTGGCTATCAATGGCAAATACAGATGAGAGAACTATGATGACCTACCAACTTCCATCAAGGTGAGTGACAATCTAAAAGGAGATTTCGTGGAGTGGTTGTAGCTTTCTTGCATCAGCAGTGTGTCTGATACAATCTACAATTGTGTACTTAACCCTTAAATGTTCCTGTTGCCCATATGTTTTCTGTTTCACTCTATCTTATGATTTTTTTATATTTGGACACTGCTTTGCAACTAATGTTTTCTATTGAAAATCCTCGTTGTGATTATGTGCAAGTCTGCCCAATTGACCCCACCAGACGATAATCGTGGGTTGTGAGCTACATTTGATGAATGATGTTACGTTGCAGGAGGTTCTCCTTTGCTAATGAGCTGCATCTGGCTAGTAGGTTATAAGCATAAATTTGTTAAGAAGTGATGATTTGTGAATAACTTTTCTTATAACCTTCTTATGTTGTTGGCTATGTGTTAACATACAATTGCTAGAATTGTAATCCTAGAATTGCTTCTTTTCCCATATCCTTTAGAAGTAAGCCTTTTGTTTAATTAAGAAATTAGCTATGCGTCCGAGGAAAAAATATCTTGGGGGCAATCTTACCAAAAAAATTCCATGTACCGAATGAGTGTCAAAAGGGGAGAGAATCATATTGATTTTTTTTTTTAGGTAACTAAAAATCCAATTACCACATTCTGAGCAAAAATGAAACAAGATCTATTTCCTGCCAGTAGGAAGAGGGGTCTAAGCTCATCCAAAAGACAGTAGCGAACAGCAGAGTGCGCAATTGTACATGTACCAATTTCTCTGTTCTGTCCTATCGCTGGCTTCCACTGTTGATTCTCTGCTAGACTGATTTTTTTTTTGCGCTCCCCCCACACCCCCAGCCAACTGCCCGGCCACCTTTTTTTTTTAATTTCAATTGACTTCCTGAAATTGAAAACCAGGTGGTTTTGGTAGCAGCCAGATGATCCATGGGGCCAGTTATACTCTGAGATAGCAAGTTGAAAATCTAACTCGTGTTCTCAACAGGTAACGACAACAGAATCATTGTTCTGTTCCAATGACAGTACACTCATTGGCAAGACCCACTTTCATCCTGAGTGCATGGGAAGATGAAATTGCAAATGTTTGACAAGAAGTTTTACAACGTGGTTTGTGTCACAGTAGGAGCTGTCTATTCTCCAGTGGATATTTTCTGTGTGTGTATTGCTAACAACCTCACCACAATGATATCTGATGTAGCTCAAACCAGAAGTGTGCATGTACTATAGATACTATAGGAGACTAACAACACGTCGTGCTGAAAAAAATGGTGCCACTAGAGCCAGGCTTTACAACTTCTCGATGTCACTAATTGCTTTGGAATTTGGGAAATAAATGGGAAAGTATTACATCAAAGTGGCTTGGCTGATTTGAGATGTTTTACAAAGTAGGATTTAATTTTACAAACCTATTAGTATTATTAGCATATGAGCAATTAGCATATTCACCTGAATTTATTTCTCTTTTTATTGAATGTTACCACAATTATTTCAAATAGATTATATCTGCATTAGAATGACTGACTGAGTTATAAATTGGCAGGTAAAGCATCACTTGTGAGGATTGAACAAGTACCTTTCAGTGCAAAAGTGTGATTGTTTATTTTTATGCAATTGACATGTGGTGTTTTGTAGTGGTCACCTTATTATGAGAGCATTATGATTTATATATTAAGTATAATTATCACTGAGAGCTTTACTTTTAGAGTTTTGTTTTGCAATTTTATCTACAAGCACTGTGCAATCAGAATGCTGATCATAGTTGTTACAATTTAGGGACGTTGAAACGGTTCTAAAGGAGGACAGAGAGAAACTGAAAGTGATGCAGAGAAACCAACCCAAATTCACAGAGGACCAAAAAAAGGAGCTTTCTGAAGTCTTTCCCTGGTTTAAGACAAATGTGCTACCAAAGCCCATCGATATCACAGTAAGCATTTTTATTTTCAAATTTCCTTCATTAATGGAAACAGTGATCAAATAGAACAGTGGTACAATGGTTAGCACTGCTGCCTCACAACACCAGGAACCAAAGGTAGGGGAGTCTGAACCTAGAGGGCATAGGTTTAAGGTGAGAACGGAGAGATACAAAAGGGTTCAGAGGGGTAATGTTTTCAGAGTGTGGGAAGTGTCTAGTGTCAGAGTGTCTAGAACAAGCTGCCAAAGGTAATAGTAGAAGTGGGTACAATTTTGTCTTTTGAAAAGCATTTAGGCAATTACATGGGTAAGATGACTGTAGAGGGATGTGGGTCAAATGCAGGCATTTGGGACTAGCTTAGTAGCTTAAAAAAAAGGGGTGGCATTGACAGTTGGGCAGAAAGGCTTGTTTCAGTGGTGTAAACCACTACGACTCTCATGTAAAACCTTCAGTCTGATACATTTTGACCTTCAATTTGAAAACTTCTGCTGGAAGGTCAAAATTCAAATTTGAATCCAAGTTTAAATTTGCAGTGAACAAAATTTATTGTATTTTGTACAAACAGTACATTATCTCTATTTTTCATTATCCATAAGTATGCTGCAAGCCTGGTTCCACAATTGTGTCAAAATTTCTCTCAGCACCAGGGACCCAGATTTAATTTTAGTCTTGGATGACTATTTGTGTGGAGTTTGCACATTCTCCGTGTCTGCACGTTAAGTGATTAGCCATGGTAAATGCACAGGGTAACAGGAAGAGGAGGTTGGGGATGGGGGTCGGGGATTGAGGGTTGGGCCTGAATAAGATCTTTCAAATAGTCACTGCAGACTGGATGGGCCAAATGGCCTCCTTCTGCATTGTGGGGCTTCTATTTGTTTTGTACGAGAAGCCTTGTAAGTGTTATTTTAAAGAAGAAATGAAGAATTTACAGGACCTACTTGCAAATCATTCTTCACCATGGCTGGGCCAATATCCTGAAATACCGTCCTTAATAGCATTATGGGATTACTTTCACCACATGGATGACAGTGGCTCAAGTCGGTGGTTCACCACCACTTTCTTGTGGAAGATTAAGATTGGACAATTAATGCTGGCCTTACCACTGTTTCTTGTAATTTATGAATAAATAAAATAGATGAATCTAAAGTTATTACTGCACTTCTTTGTAGAGAGCACAATCAAAAATTCTAAAATTACAGTTTCATCTAATTTATTATATAGAGTGTAGTTACTCATGTTTCAAGTTGTTAGCCTGTGGAATGTATTAGTTTGAGTGCACAAAAAATCCTCTGTTTAATTATTCAGAATTGGATCTGCTTGTTAGAAAACAAGGGAGAAAATCATGTTTTGATAAATGAATATTAACACAGTAGAATCAATTGCACTTGTTGTTGACAAACACTGGAATAGAAGAAGTGATACACAGGTTTATTGTACATATCTGTACATAAGGAAAACGGTGCTGATCAAATAGAATCACATATGGTTCGGCAGACAGGTTTTACTGCAAATATTGGAAAAGTAGCCAGTGTACTTTCCTTTTGAATCATTTTGCCACTTAATTGCAAGGTTCATTCCACTGCTAATGGGGCCAAATAACCAGAAGGTCTGTAGCTTTTTAAAACAGACAGTTAACTATGAGCAGGGGCCCAATGATTCATTTTTGAATTGAATTTGATCTTGGTGTCGACAAACTATTTTTTTCTGATTCCTGATGGTGGAGTTAATTTGGGGTTCAGTCAAACTGGCAGATCTCCGGTTTATTAAATCCAGGAAGCATATTCTCTCAATGTGAAAAGACTAGAGGGGAAAAGAAGACAAAACATCTTAAAAAAAAAAAAAAAATTGTTTATCTTTCATTCCAAAATCTGATTTTTGGTTGGCAGTGAGGTTTTAAAATGTAGAATTGCATCAATCTAATTTGGCTTTAAATTTAACTCTTGTTATTTTAGGATTTGGTTTGCTGGAAGAGAAATGAGTCACAAAGCAACTTGACAACATTTGATGCAGAAATCTATAATCTAGAGTTGAATGGATTGATGGAGCCAAGCCACGATGTTAGCTTTCAGCCCTTGAACTTTGCATGTGAAGAGCAGAAACTTGCAGAAATAGCAACCACTAGTCCGGAAATAGCAACAAGCACACTTGGAAGCCCTGCAAGTTGAACATTTTTAGATTTTTCAAAAGGACTTCTGCTGAATAGGTATGAATGCACAAAACTCCTTTTTGGGAGTTTCAAGAAATTGCATCTTATCTGAAATGAAATCTTCGAGCTGAAGAAAAGTGCAAGATTTTATGGAACTTTTTTTAAAATGAGGTATTTAATGACATAAATCGTGTTGCTTCAAGTTGATTATTTCTAAATGTAACAGCAATTTTTAATGTATGTTCATGAGAGTCTGGTGTTACTGTACCTGACAATACGTATGTGTCTGTTGTAAATGAGACACTAGTGTTTCTGAATGTATCTAGTTTTTTGTTGTTCTAATTATAAAACGATTTTGACAGTCAATTGTTTATGTACTAATTTCACCAATATAGATAAAATAGCCTTGTGGAGCTTGTAATCCCTTCTATAAAATGTGCTATCCAATTGTATTAATTTTGTAGTTGGGTGGATGGAAAGGAACTTTGTTCCCTAAAGTCAAGTATTTTCACAATGTTCCAGTGGTTGAAAATGTACACTTGAGGTGACACAGTACTTGGTGTTGAGCTGTGAGTGTAATTGTAGTTTCAACTGGTGTACTAACAGTTTCCTGAATGTACACATTCAACTTTAACTCAGCCATTCTAATTTCTGGATCTTAATTGGATCTTCATTCTGATGTTTTAAACATTGGATCTCAGTTGGGTAGATAAGCAAAATGTATAACATCAAGCATTTGGAGAAATGTAATTACAGTGACATACCAACTCACAACCAAAGAACTAAACATTGGATCCAAGAAATGCTAAAGTAAACCAAAATGAAATTTGTAGATCATTTGTGCAATCTTAGACATCCACAGAACAAGGAACAGTTCAGCATTTAATTAAAATTTCTCCTAAATATTGTGTTCTACTTGTTGTGAAGGAAGTATGGTCATATAGCATTTGTATATTTAAAGCTGTGTGATGTAAGATTAACTCTGTACAAAGTCACACCACTAGATGTAGCCAATATTTTACCAATTTATAATCTTTTAGCTTTTATCAAAAAAGTCCTGTTTTCATAAAACATCCTAATTGTCAGCTTTCCTTGTGGAAATTAAAACTTTTGCATAAATTGTCCATAAATGCTAGATATTAAAAATTCTCTACATTTCATGTAATTTTTTTTAAATTGTGTTCTACAATTTGCCTTATTTGACATTGGGTAGCACAATTAAGATATTAGATATTAATTTATACTCCCATCTCTGGGGTTGCCAGGCAAAATGTTGATATAAGAAAGGAGTTCCAGAAACTTACTGATCTTAGGATTGCTAGTCTCCAATAAAACTTAATGTTTTACTGTAGTCTGATCCCTTGATCAGATATCAACATTAGAGGCATGTGAATTATATTCTGCATTGTTTCTATTGGTCAGTTTACTGACTTTTCTCTCCTGAGACAGTTTACCTAGTGTACTTGAATTAGAAATGCCTCCATTGTGTTCAGTGGCCTCACGCACAAATAAGAAGACCATTAGATATAGGGGCAGAATTATATTATTCAGCCTCTCGAATGATGGATCCATGATGCAGAAGGTGGGAAAGAATGATTCTGCAGAATGGATTTTAGAGGCTTGGGTGAAACAGAGTTCGCAGTTTAAAAAAAGCTTCATAAAATAAATACACCTTATCTCAGCTCTGGTTCTAAACTCTATGGATATGTCAAACTGCATGAAACAAAATGTGAAAACATAATACTTTTGTTTTCTTTCTTCACATCCATAGATATACCAGGAAGAGAGATAAGAATACTAAAATTGATGAAAGAACATATTACAACACATCTAATATTTGAGAACATTTGGTAAACTTGGTCATTTCTATTTTTTCTTACCAACAAAATTTTAGTTTTGAAATTCAGCAACTCCATTGATGCTTTATTGTCCAGATCTATCGCTCTGCCCCAGAATATCATTAATTTTATTGTTCAGTCTCCTTAATTGAAAAGATAGGAAGACCCTTTCCATACTGAGGGTTGTTTCCTTGATTTGCAAAATGCAAGTCAATTAAAACCACATAATTTGATTTTCCTTTCGATATCTGCCTGAGCTCCTGGTACACACACACCCATGTTATGTGGCAGTGCCTTATTTCTGTTTGGAGTCTCTCCTGATCTTGTATGACCAAAAGCTTGGGGGAATGTAATGTAGACATAGAACCTGTGCTCCATCATATTACAGTATAGCATATTGATCCTTGCATTACATCGCTGGGCTGTCCATGAGTTTTTGAAGTGCAAGGATAAATTTGATTATTGAAATTTTTGCTCCAATATTTGAAGTATTTGGTTAGCACAAGCTCATGCAATTGATTGTGATTTTAATACTGAGCTACTTTACTGTGAGCGGTAAAAAACAGTGGTCTGATTTTTCAGTGACTGCTGAGAGAATGGGTATGCTGAAGGTACAACAGAGACCAAATTTTGTGGAGCAGATTCTTCTCCAGGGGTCCAATACGATTTCAAAATGCTCAATTTTCCTATTTCTTTGAGATGTCACATTTGTGTTCCCTATGTAAAAATGTATTCACAGTAACAATAATGTTTGCTGATGGCTCTACTGAAATGCTGGCTTGGAAGAAGTGCAGAGCCTGCTGATACAAAGCAGTATGAAAAAGTTAATCATTCACCCACAAGTTAGTCAAAAACAATTGTAAATAGTTCATAGCATAACTGAGCTGGATAATTCTTCCAAGCCAATTTCCACACAATATGATTAATCCACTGTTTAACAAAACTTATCACAAGTATCTCGCTAACTAAATTTTTTTTTAAGTTAAAAATCCCTAATTTTAAGACTTGTTTTGAATGCACCTTCAGCTCAAATCTGCAGAATAACATTATTTCTTTTGTGTTAACATCACCATGGGCCTTGTTTTTATAAGGAGACAAAATGGGAAGATTTGCATTGCTGTTAAACTTAATATACAGAATCAGAGAAATTAATCATATCGTTTCCTGGTGACCGTCCTTAAATTCTGGAGTTGGCTTCCAATTGAAAGTTTTCTCTTCAGCAGGGCTGTTTTATTTCTATCTTCATGTAAAATGAAGTGAGTGAAATTTGTATTTTCTAAATGATAAACTTTAATTGATTTGTGAAGCATTAACTGACAGTATTGGTCACTGCCAGCCTAGCCTGTGGCACCATTCCTGAAGTTTATTGTGAAATTGTTTAAAAATAGAAAGGGTATATATGGTGATCACTTTCGATCTATTAAATAGCCAAAGTCTATGTTGCAGCATTGTTTATTGTTTTATATTGCAAACACTTGAATTTTTTTTTAACAAATAAACTGCTTCAGTTCAATTGTATACTGCTGTGCTTTTGATAAATGTATTGTGGTATCAAAATCTATAGTTTGGAAAAATCCATAGGTGTGGAACAAATGTGTACTGCGAGCTACACTTTCTGCTTCAACAGACCTTAGACAATCATTTCTGAGATAAATAATTTAGCAAGGCAGATCTTGCCTTAACTTTATAGACAAGCCTTTCTAATCTGCTCATCCCGAGTTGCTTTATTTCCTTACCAATTAGTAAAATACTTACAATATTATTTGATTAACAAATTTCATAGCTCAGTATGTCGACAGTAATTGAAGGTTAAAGTTATTTTGTTGGACTAGGTTTTAGGAAGGCTACAAAAATGTTTGAACAAACATCTGTGATCAATGTTCTTTGCATGTCTCCAGTGCTATAGAGTGCAAAACTTAAATGAAAAGCATCATTCTCCTGCAGCATTCTGTTCTCTTAAAATGGGACAATTATTCATAAATATTCTGTAACCATATCCATTCCTCCTTCATTGTTGATGTTCATTTTTCTTATGTGTACAGAAACAAGGCTAGAGTCAATGTAGCCTTGCTTCCTCGAGGGGATGAATCTGAAAATAACAGGCATACTCTTCAAGTTCAATGAAGCAGGCCATTCAGCTCATGGAGCCTGCACCAACAACAATCCCACCCATGCATTATCCCCATAATCTCACATATTAACCCTGCTAATCCCCTTGAAACTAATTGGCTATGCTTAATTGCCCATCAACTTAACCACGCATCTTTGGAGTGGAAGAAAATGGGGGGAAAAAACCCATGCAGACACAGGGAGAAAGTGCAAACGTGGGTCCCTGATGCTGTGAGGCAGCAGTGCTAACCACTGTGCCACGATGCTGCCCCTTGGCTTAATCAGTTGCAAATATTATGAAGAGCAAAGGGATACTAAAAAAAAATAGTGCAAGGCCACCAGAACTGTATTTGCTACCTTCAGGATCTTTCAAATCTTTGCATCATGCAGCTTCAGAAATGTTGCATAGATTCCACAACAGAGGGTGTTTATCTTAAAGATGTTTGCTCCAACAAATAGACAAGCACTTCCCAGCCACCATTGGAAGCAAGTATAAATCAACCATCATCATCACCTTGCCCAGCAATCAGTCGTACTTAAGTTCATGGTCACTTATACCATTTGCTAATCATTGAACCTTTGTCTATGATTGTATGCTATCAATTACACTCAACCCCACCACCACCACCATCAAGGTAGGATTATGATTCTCTTCCAGAGAAAGAAATTTTTGGTTTTGGACTTCTTTCCCAAGAAATTTGCCTTCCTGGCAGAGAACCAGCCAGCAAGCAGAATTCATAAACTATTATATGAAGGAATTTCTGATAGTTCATAGATGTTGGTAATGTCCAGATGTACATTTAGCTCTGAACTCGCAATAATCCATGGAGGCTAAATTCAACAGCAGTTGAGCACGAGGATGGAATTGTGATGTGAGATTAACCTATGCACTTTATCAAGCAGACAGCATGCCAACTTGTTTCCTGTTTAGTTCAATAATTTCTATATCCAGCCAGTGCTGCTGATTGTCTGGATGCATGGCAGAGAGAGAATTTTCTAGGTGACTGGCATCTTATAAAAAGGTAGATTTTTGCTAAAAGTGAAGAGTAGCAAATTGTTTTATTTAAAGTTTATTTTATTAGTCACAAGCAAGGCTTACTTTTTCACTGCAATGAAGTTACTGTGAAATTCCTCTAGTCACCACACTCCGGCACCTGTTCGAATGCACCTAACTAGCATGCCTTTCAGATTGGGAGAAAATCTGCACAGACGTGGGGAGAACATGCAAACTGCACACAGACGGTGTTTATTTTTTTTATTGGATGCAGACATCTCAGGCAAGGCCAGAATTTATTGCCCATCATAGAATCCCTGTAGTGTAGAAGGAGGCCAATTTGGCCCACTGAGTGTACCCTGACTGTTTGAAAAGAGTATCCTACCCAGGTCCTATTGCAGTAACCCCACTAATCCTCATAAGACAGTTGTGTTGCAGACAAGATAAGGAGGAAAACTGAACTCCTTTGTTTTCCTCACCACTTGTCTGTAAACAGAGGTGTTTTAATTTTTGAAATAGGCTGTGACATGCATCCCCAAATCCTCTGATTTTAAAGTTAATTTTAAAGTAATTCACAACAAACTCTCTAGATTAAAATTGTTTATTTATACATTCAAATCCGAGGGATATTCATTGCAACTATATACACGCACAAGGTGAGAAAGGGTTTTTCAACTAGGAATAACTTTTTAAAAGAACCGGAAGTATGGATATTCATTCACATGAATTTCAGAGTCTAGTCAGGTTCTTTCACTTATGAGTTAATGTTCAGTTGGATTCAGCTGGCAGAATAGAAGAGATGCAGAATACAAGAGATGCAGAATTCCCTTAAAATTGTTGATGATGCAGCAAGATGAAATTTAGTATGCAGATACTTGGTCCACTCTATAACCAATGGTGGGAATTTTCTAGGGAACCAAGCTTTGAAGAGATTTACATTTGAGGCAGACTTTGTCAGCCTGTAGTTCTATTTTTGTGTTGGCAGGCTGGATGTTAAACAGCAGGTTCCCTGAGAGTTGAGGAATGCAACATTAAAATTTTTCAAAGGAGCTTGGGTCATGTTGCATTGTCCATTGATGACTAAGTTGCAGGGGCAATTTCAATGCCTCTGGTCAAAATTCATTGTTCACCTTTGCCAGTTAGATGGTGGCTATTAGCATCTCCACTGGTATAACAAGTTTCAATGGCTCCCTGTTATAAATTCAAGCAGGAGAACTGCTCCTTGTTTCATTGATTATAATGGACACAGATAATGATACATGAGATTCCACAAAAAAGATTGAGTTTTTCCCGTACTTACTGTTGAAAGTTTCCATAACTGTAGCAGCATGTTAAAGGATGCTGGAGAGGAAAGAGAGTTTGTTATTGACTCAACAATTTCCAAAGACAGGAAATAGTAAAGACTCTATGGAAAGGTGTAGGTTCAGGACTAAGGCAGGAAAAACCTTTGAGGCAGTTTGGTCTGGCAAATCAGGGAAAGAAACAACAGAATAAATGGTTGCAATTGTTGTGACAAAGGAGTTCTGACAAGTTGAAGAGCATTATGCAATAAACTGAGTGACCCTGGATAAAGAAGCATTCCATTAATTTTCAAGTACCTGTCAACTCCATCCCAACTTTTATGAGTCTTTACTACATTTTGTTTTGTTTGTGTTTTATGGCATCTCATTTCCTTAGGCAAAACTGACCTTCCCCCAAAACAAACTCCATTGACCATGTTAACAAGTGTTAAGTTGTGTCACAAATACAAAATAGATTTTTAATTTGGTCTATAAGATGTTAGGTTTAAATCTTCCACCCAATTACAAATATAACCATGGAATTTAATCAAAAATCATCACAGAAGTTATTCTAATTACTATAAAGCTCAAAATTCTATATAGCCAGTAGGCTAATGTACTAACTGACTGGATCTGATTGTTGTACTTTTCAGTTTAATTTTGATCTTCAAGCAAACATGAACAAATGTTTAGAATTGCATCTTTGGGCTGGATATAATATTAAGCCTGTCAATACATCCTGTTTGTGTTAAGTACCAAGTATCTGACTCAATAGATTATCTATGTGTGCGGGCTCCCATAAATTTTTATAACAGTCTTCCTTATTATGATTTCAGTGTGAATAGAACCTCTTTCTCTTGGTACTTTTTTCTTGATTAATGTGACAATTAGCCAAACTATCAGGTTTGCCTTGTTAGATTGATGTCAGTGTCTTTGTTGCTAACTCTTCAGGGCTGTCAAGGGTCAACAGAGTGAAAAGCATTCAAATGTTCAGGAAGTCACTGACCAAATGTACACAGAAGTATGGTCTTGAAGGACTTGCTTTTGGATTTTCCAATGTTACATTATTCTATGAAGGAATATTTTAATAGTTAACATTTTATTTAAATGTATAACACCTCACTTAAGTAATGATACTAATGCATTTTGATACAAAATTTTGTGTTTCAATAAACATAAAATTTATATTAAGGAGGAACACAACTTTAAGAGACATAACATTTATTTGTAATGAAAATATAATTATTCTGCACTTGGAACATTTATTATGATGCAGGACTATTAAGCCAAGTTTTTATGACATTTTTCATTCATTTGAAATTGGAAAAAATGGAATTCATGCAGTCACTTCATTGCAGTGTTAGTGTAAGCCTTATTTGTGACTATTAAATAAATTTTAATTTTTTTAGCCTGCATTTCACCAAAGTATTTACTAGTCTAACCACTAAATCAATCAATGATGTACATGTAACTAAAAGAGAGGGTAGCTTACAGGAATGTTTTATTTATCTTCAAAGCATTTATTGTTTATATCAAATTTATTTTAACTGAAGTTGCTTTGCTTTTAGCAGTCATTGAGTTTTTTATTTTTTCTCATCATTTCAAAAAGGAAGATTTTTGGTTAGGAAAAGAATTGCTATCTCTTTCTACTTCAAAGGCTTACAATGACTTTTATATAGTTAGAGACTCCTTTAACAGCCTCATGAATTAATGGATCTTCACATTGCCTCTTGTGAAATTTTCACCTCTACCAGTGCTTTGAAGGAAAGTGAAACTCCTGACACAGGTGGTAAAGAAACGATTGTCTGAGTCGACAGGAAAACGCTAAATCCTGATTCTTAAAACGACAATGAGGAGGCGCTAACAGATCTGTGAAGGTAGGATCTTTTGAAATACATGTTCTAAATAGCTAAATAGGGCAGGGAAAACTTCAGGCTTTAGTGTTCAAATGCATAATATATCATTGTTTATTTGATAAAGGCTCCAGCCTTGGCGAAACTACTGAAAGTACCCCTGAAAGGTCAAACTCATTCCTCAAGTCACTCTTAGATGAAGCAACTCTCTATGGGGGCCAAATACTGAGAATCTTATTTTGTTGTTAATAAGTGATCCTTACATTTATACAACATGTTTCCAAAATTAATTTTTATTTTTAATCTGCCCATTTTCTTATTCAGGCTAATAAAAACATCCACTTGGGATTTCCTCACTTTTCACATTATGTATGGTATTAATGTTGCTTTTTCATGGTTTCCATAAGCTTTCTACCAAGACTAAAAATGGACAACAAGTAGAATCTCTGTGCATATGTATGCCATGGGTGAGTTTCTTTAGGTATTCTCCTAGCCCAAGATCTTAACATGGACAGAAGTTCTTTGGAAACCTGCAAAATGGTGTAAATGGTATTTGTGCTAATATTTTCTAAACGACCACATCTCAGCTAAAGTTACCATGGATGATGGCAGAATGCTATGGAAATTCCCTCTTCTTAACTCCAGTGAAAGTGAGAAATTGACCACCTTCGTTATTTTCTTTCAGATTACCGTTTGAGTGTCCTTCTTGAGGAAGAAGTTAACAGGGTTGCTGTTCAGGTCAAATTGTTTCTGTATCGATATGTCTGGTGATGTGTGGTCAGAACTAAGTCAATACTCTGTGCCTTTCTTGGTAATCCAATCAGATCAGCAATATTCGAATTCATCAGTCAGTGTGGCTCACTAATAGAACAAAGAGGCATAGATCACTCACTAAGAGACTTTCCCACAAAGATCAAAATAAACCTCAAAAGCCCTAATGGGTGAGATAGGCATGGATAGATTAAAAAGTGTTAAGTTTAGCAGTGTCCTATGCTGGTGAGTTATATGATTTTAGCTGCTTACATTTTAGGAGCATCACCTAATCAGAGTCACTCATGAATGTTCTTGGAAAGATGGATTGGAAAATCAGTAATGAGAAGGCCTAAATTGCAAATTATTCTCCAGAAAAATTAAGTGAGGCTTTAGGGGAATATATATTAATGCAAGAGGCTGTTAGGACATGAAATAGCTACCAAAAACAGTGATGAAAGCAGACTCCATTATCCTTTATAAAAAGGAAAATGGATAAATATTTGAAAAATACTTTTTAATGGATGTGGGAAAGTAATTGGAGTTTGGACTAACTGGATAGCTCTTTCAGAGTGCCATCATGGATGCAAAAGCCTGAATGGTTTCCACTAAGCTGTAAGTTATAATTACATGTTGGCTCTTGCCAATCTGTGTCCACATTCTTTGTGCTTGGGGCAGTGCAATATGTCCCAGTAGACAATAACTCTCTGCTCCAAAGCAGAAAAAAGTAAATACACATATGCAGATTTCTTAGCAGATTGGGTTGGAAATTTGTAAACTTGTGGTTTGGGTTCCTTATGTGTCAGAAACACAGCTGGCTAGCAATTTTGTATCACACTTCCAGACCTCTCCATTTGTTTCCTTTACTTTCAATTGATCATGCCATTTTTAAAAAATATTGCAATCTTAAAAGTGAGTGCACCCATGATTTAAAGCATTTCCAGTGTGCTTCTGAATCACATAGGCCAGACAGGCCTTCAATTTACACTGAGCCTTCTAGTGGATTTGTTGATTTCTTGATTCACGTGATTAGGTGATGACATTATAAAATGCTTAAATGGTGTTGATCATTATATTAAAATACTATTGAAGGCAAGTATTTTCCTCACCAGTTTATTCACTTTGTCTCCTCTTCTAAAAGTGTTAACTTCTTGTTAAGGCAGTTCCATTCTCATCCCACCCCTAACCAAATTACAGACAAGTGTAATCATGTCGCTGCCCAACCTTCCCCCATGCATGCTTTCTGCAGCAGTTGCGGAATAGTAATCAGTAGCTGGAACTGAGGGGCCCAATATGAATCTCAATTGTGGAGCCTCTACTGCTGTTTCAACTAATATCTGAGGTGACTCAGCATAACTAGACATTTTACCTGGAACATGCCACATAAACTCACTGGGACAATGATAGGGTCAGGTTCTAACTTGGAATTCTATTAATTATTGTACTGTGCTTAAATTTTCCTGTCCTGTTATAATAACATCAAAGACTTTGGATTAATTTACCATCTTATAACTCAAGTTAGTCAAAGTATAAAATAAACTTAATATTTAATTTTTGATAACATATTCCTTGATTATTCATCAGTGATGATTTCACAAATAAATAATCTTAGTATCAATGTAACAAAGAAATGGAGAATATCGATGGAAAGGGCTTGAATATCAGTGCCCAGTGGGGTTGAGGACTGGGGTGAGTGGGTGCTAAAAATAGCACCACTGGTGTGCGTGCCAATTTCCTCACTCTGTCCTACCCCAAAAGATTTTCAGAATATCCAATTAATCCAATTCACGATTTATTAAAAACTATTAATAGAAACGGACTGGAATTTGGCCTCCAAGCTCCAGCAGACAGTATGGTCTGGTTTAGCTGCCTGGAGCTAAACCAGTATCAGGCTAAAGCCAGTGCTCCTGACTGGCTGCAAACCCTTCCCTGATTGGCTGGGTTCAGTCATTGGCTGCTCTGTAAATGGCCTGCTTACCCCTCCCCTGATCGCATTCCAACATCACCTTTCCACCCCTGCCACTGCCCCCCCCCCAACCCAGTCCCGCTCCCCAGTAGCTGCAAAGGTCATTGACTATTTTTTATTTTTTAAGAAGTTGGAGAGAAGTGCCCTTTTTCTCACTTAACCTTCCACCTCTTATTACCCCTCTTCATGAGCCCACTCTCTATCCTTAATTGGACAGGGAGTTTGCCCTCTTGCTCACTCCAGGATACTCACGTTGAGTGACCGCTTCCCAAATACTGTGGACTTTTGCCCTATATTTGAGCCTGATGGCCAGTTCTGGAGGCCAAAGGCGAAATGCTGCCTTGAGAGTCTAAACTGTCAATGCAGCAGGTACACTAATTGACAAAAAGTATTCCCATGTGAGATTGAAACAGAGTATATAGTGAATAATATTAATAGATACCACATGTGATCTACTTTTGTGGGAAATGATAAATGTGTCCTGCTTTTGCTGAAGGAATGGATACCAAGCCAAGGTTGGAGAGTTAAGAGAGATGGCGGAGAGGTTGGATTTATAAGAATGTTTGTAAAGGTGGATAAATAAATGTAGGGCTCAATATTGCCATCATGTGGCATCCATTTTCGGGAGCATAAACTTAGTAATGTTGAGTGCGAGGCAAGTAGCATGATCTGCATCTGCCTCCACTCCAGTTCCCCTTTTACCAAGGCCCGAAGGTGTACCAGATTGGGATTGTGCTTGAAACGGGTTCGATAGCCATTTAAATGCACTTGCGTGCATATCCAGCCTTATCGGCACTTCCCCCTTTAGCACCGTGTTCGCACATCCAGAATTGGCGCAAAACAGGTATGCTCTGGAGAAGTCCAATTTGGGCGCTCCAGTTAGTGACAAGTTAAGTGTCTAGCTTCTGAGGTCACTTGCTTGAAATTGGTAGGGGCAGGGGGAGAGGATCTGCTGTCACTTGGCTTGAGATTGTGGAGGGTGGGAAAGGGAGATCCACTGCCACTCTGCCTAAGATTAGCGGGAGGGAAGGGAGTTCACTGCCACTCTGCCTGTGATCAGTGAGGGGGAAGGGGGGTCCACCTCCACTCTGCCTGAGATCAATGGGGGGGAGGGTGGTTGGTGGTGAGTAGGGGGAATCCACTTCCACTCTTTCTGAGATCAGTGAAGAGGAAGGTGGGTCCGTGCTACTCAGCCTGAGATCAATGGGGGGAAAGGGATAGAGACCTGTGATCGATCTGGGTGGTGGAGGGCAGTGGGTGGATGAGGGAATCAGTAATATTATAGGAGTGGGGCAATATCTGCGGGGGACAGAGAGAGGCATTATCCGGCCCAGGAGAGATGTGATCGTGGAACAGCATTCTATTTTTTTTTTCTGCGCAAGTGCAATTAGAGGCTCCAATCGGAGCTGCAGGGTTTTGGGCATGCTAAGCCCTGCCCACAGGCTTCTGCAGCACAATTCAGACTTGCTGATATTTTTATGGGCAGAATGTGTGAGGGGAGTAGATGGGGGCCTGAGAATAGATCTAAAAATTGATCTGAAAAACTTCTAGTTCTAAGTCCACCCAACACTTAGAAACAAAATGAAGCCAGATAAAATTTTACCAATGGGGAAAGTGGTTGAAAGGATAGAATGGGTCTAGAGTAAGTTGTTTAAAAGCAATTAAATCAATTTGGATTTCCACCCTTGACCCCAACATATCCCAATGTGGTCTTAGATAGGACATTGGCCTTCTGGCAACACCTAAAAACAACTGCAGCCAAAGTTAAGCCCAGAAACAATTTGCTTGCCAAACTAGCTGGCTCAACATAGGTGCTGCTACCATTACGTTCCCAACCTCAGCTCTCGCATTCTCATACTCAGTAGCAGAATACTGTGCCCTTATTTGATCAAGGTCATCACACATACAGAGTTGACACCAAGCAGAATGTTACCATGCATGTCATTACTGGAACATTATGCTGAACATCACTCTCTTGGCTCCCTGTTCTCGTAAACATCATTCCTTTACATATTCACCAACTTGCAACAATCCAGAAAATGATAGAAAATGTTCAAAATGCCCCTCTACCCTCACCCACCCACCCCCCACCCCCCTGCCATTTCATGCTGATCTATGACTTCCATCAAGAAGAGCAATCTGGAAAATCTCTTCCTATTATGGGACTTCAATACAAATTCCACCTGGATAAATGACTGGGAATCATTGGACATGACAAGGAAATATCTGGTTTCAAACTCAGCCAAGAGCTGCCTGGTTTCAACCTTCCAGGAAAGAGTGGTCCACCCTCAACAGGTTCAGGCCTGGCCATGGTTCTTGCTTTGCCAACCTCCACTGATAGGACATTAGTGCAGCTCCCTGTGTGCCTTTGAGAGAGAGAAAACTATACAGCACATCATAGAAGGTTGTCCCATTCACAGACTCTGCGGAGGCCTATCTGCACCTAGCAAAGCAGGAGTGGAAGAAACTGCTTAGCATAAGGACTGTGCATTTACTAAATAAATGAATGGGCTTAATACATAACATCATGTCAAAATGATAATCGTTGAGGCACATGTTCAGCACATTAAAACATCCAAAACCATTTCTTCCACAATGATAAAGTTGTTAAGAAGGCTTATGGAGTCTTAGCTTTTATTGGTAGGGGGATTGAATTTAGGAGCCGCAGCATCATGTTGCAGCTGTACAGAACTCTAGTGCGGCCGCACTTGGAGTATTGTGTGCAGTTCTGGTCGCCACATTATAAGAAAGATGTGGAGGCATTGGAGAGGGTACAGAGGAGGTTTACTAGGATGTTGCCTGGTATGGAGGGCAGGTCCTATGAAGAGAGGTTGAAGGATTTGAGGTTGTTTTCGTTAGAAAGGAGGCGGCTAAGAGGGGATCTTATTGAAGCATATAAGATGATTAGAGGTTTAGATAGGGTGGACAGTGATAGCCTTTTTCCTAGGATGGAGAAAGCTAGCACGAGGGGACACAGCTTTAAATTAAGGGGTATGAGTTATAGGACGGATATCAGAGGTAGGTTCTTTACTCAAAGAGTGATTAGGGAGTGGAATGCCCTGCCTGCAGCTGTTGTAGATGCGCCAAGTTTGGTGGCGTTTAAGAGGTTAGTTGATAAGTATATGGATGAGAAGGGAATGGTTTAGTTAGGAGGGGCATTGCTTTTTATTTTGGTCGGCACAACATCGAAGGCCGAAGGGCCTGTTCTGTGCTGTATTGTTCTATGTTCTATGTTCTATGTTCTAATGTTAGAAGCCAGTTTTACCTTAAAAACTAACAGCAAAGAGAAATGTGAAAAGATGAGTTTGAAGATTGTTGGATGTAGATTGATTTGAAGACTGCTCAGTGAGATGGAAGTTCTTAATAAGAAAAGAGCTTTGTAGTTACAGAACATCAACCTGGGAGAGAAAAAACCTGAAGAAAGGTGTGTAATAGCAATGGCATCAGGTTAATGCAGCATGGCAGACCTGTGTGTTCACTCAGTGCCCTCCTCACGTATTTTGCACATGCAGTATGCCTAACAATTATTACATTCCTCTGTGTTTCTATATAGCCTCTGCCAATATTTTATAGTTATAATTATATCTTATCTTATCAGACCCTCCATATTTTCTGAGTGTATTTTCTGAATGTACCACTATTGATGTCCTTAAAAAATGAAACCAACTTTGTTAAATAGTGTAAACCAGTGCATCATCTCTGTGTAATGTGTCACATGATTATGTGGTGACAGCATCAGAGGCATTGGGAGATTTCCCTCACTTCCAACCTGGACTGTAAGCAAACGACACCTATCTAATAAAGCTCCACTAAATAGTTAAGTAACCCACTGTATGGCAACCTTTTCATTCCTTTATTTTTACTGTTAAAATGAACTGACCACATGAGTATAGAACAGTAAAGTACAAAACAAGTGATGAAGATGGTTTTCCAGTACAAATAATCAAAAGAAACAATTCGGATCTGGACTTTGAGTCAAAGATTGATTTTCAGATGACTATTCCACTATTGACTGGAGTGTGGTAAATCTGGCTGTGAGGAGTGACCTTTAGCTGTATTCTAATTTTAATTTGATAAAAAGCACTCGGGATTATTTCTTAATTTTTTTACTTGTCCGTGACCTCAGGAATGCTAGCAGGCCTGGAGAATTCAGTTCTGGGCTTGCCAGTGAAATGAAAATGTCTGAAAGGTCAACATCTGACACTCAAGGTTAGGAAATGCCTGAACCTATGAACATGGTTGAATCAAATGCAGATTCTACACTAGTTGAACCAGCAGCACCTGTACAAACTGAACCAACTTTATCAGATGATATGCCTCAAAATAAAGTGGAGTAGATTTAGGACTGAGTTGAGGATGAACTTCTTCACACAAAGGGTTGTGAATCTGTGGAATTCCCTGACCAGTAAAGCAGTTGAATGATTTTAAAGGAAGGGTAGATAAATTTTTCAACAGTAAAGGAATTAAGGATTATGGTGGACAGGTGGGTAAGTGGAGCAGAGTCCATGAAAAGATCAGCCATGATCTTATTGAATGGTAAAGTAGGCTCAAGAAACCAGATGGCCTATTCCTGCTCCTATCTCTGAAGTGGTGAACAGACTACAAAGGGCATGATGCAAAGACTTCCAAATGACGGGTTCTGCCTACATGGAAGTAACGTCTACCTAAAAGGATCTTGCAGTGATTGTATATAATATAGAACTGCATATAATGATACTTGGTAAGATCATTATTTTTCAATTTGAGTAAGAGTTGAAGTTAATGTGAGTTGTCATATGACTGGAATAAAAGGAGAGGGATGTTATGTATTGTAAACCAACAGTGGCAGATTAACTATCACCCAGATCCCTCGGTTGAGCTTAGTAAGGCCCCCTGCCCCCGTCCCACCCTTCGTTGAATAGAATAAAGTGAAGTTAAGTGACATTAGATAACTTATGTCGTCGTACTATGTATAATGTACTACATGTACAATATCATAAAGTTATATGAAACAGTTACAGGCCTTTTATTCATTTATTTTTCATTTTCTTTACATCTGCACTTTAAAAAGCTTCTGTGTTTTTTGGTTTACAGGAGTGTTGATAACAGAATGTAAATCAACAGATCAAAGCATATCTGATTCAATGTTCATGAGTGCCAGATGACTAAGTTTCTCTTTGCTGATTGTTGAGCACAAATAGGTTTTGATCCTCTTCAGTACCAAAATGGATTAGACCAATTTTTTTTGCTCTCAGGCCCCCTCTTTCTGTGCCCCTAGGCTCAAGCCTACTTAGTCTAATGGTTAATCCACCACTGTACACCAAGGAAATTGTCACATTGTCAGAGGCATTTGGGAGATTTTCCATCCTGGACTGTAAGCAAGCAGCAAGTAGCCAACAAAACTCCACTATATGGTTAAGTAACCCACTGCATGGCAACCCTTTAATTTTTTTATGTTTGCTGTGGAAGTAAGCTGAACATTTCAGTATGCAGCAAGCTTCATGGTAGATACTATCAATATAGCTGGGATCTGAGCAGCAAAACTGTCTTCATAAATTTTCTGCTGAGTTTTTTCCTCAAATGACACATTTCACAGCTGGGCTGGTAATGTTTTAACAAGAGAACCAGTTAAGTGGTTCATAGAATTCCTACAGTGCAGAAGCAGGCTGTTCAGTCCATGGAGTCTGCACCAACCACAGTTCCATCTAGGCTCTATCCCTGTAACCCCACATATTTACCCTATTAATTCCTACTGCCACAAAGCGGCAATTTACCATAGTCAATCCACCTAACCTGCACATTTTTCGGATTATAGAAGGAAACCCACGCAGACACTGGAAGAACGTGAAAACTCCGCACAGTGACCTGAATCTGAAATGGAACTGGAGCCCTGGTGCTATGAGATAGCAGTGCTAACCACTGTGTCAGCAATCCTTTGCTGCTGAAGAAAAAGTTATGGTTGTTACTAATGCTTATAATTGCTAACCATTCTTTCCACAAATGTTAACAAAATCAAACTGCATATTGCCAGATTTTAACTGGCAAGCCTAACATTTTTAGATGAGAGAACATTCTAGCTCTTGTATGGTATCATAGGAATCCTCAGAAAGGATAGTTTATGAAATCAACGGAAAGCTCAGTAAATAGACAGCAGGTGGAGTTTTTTTAAAATATATGACAGAAAACTATTTTGCTCTTTTCCATTCACTCCCCCAAATTTATAGTCAACGCAACACAAAAGGACATCTGTTTACTACAGCCGGATTGAAATGACTTTGAAGGAAATGGGTGGAATAAAAATAACAGAATTTTACTCTTATAGATGGCTAGAAAAATAGGGTGGGGGTGGATCTGGCTAAGGCTTCTATTATGTAACTCAACAGCATCTCTCTGATTCCTCGTTCATTGCATGTAAAATCGTCCCCTTGCTATTCACCTCGGCACATCTAACCAGCCATAGGGTGAAGAATGATTTGTCTCGCCGTTTATTGTTTCAAGAAAAGTGGATTTAAAATATTAAGGCTTTTCCATTCCTCAAAATACTTAAGTGACTCTTTCCCTCGTTGTGAACAGGGAACTGTGCTAACGGACATCACACAGTAAGGTCCTTGCCTATTTAACGGAGTTCTGGCAGGAGATTCTATAGATTCCCCGCTGACTCTGAACAGTTGTTACTTCAGAATCGGTGTCAATATTGGCACGTTGTTTCAAGGACCAGACAAGGTGACAGCTTTACAAAGAGCAGGGTGAAAAGATTTTTTCATGTCTTGAAATAGAGGAGGGGCATTAAAGCAGCAATTCGTCTAAACTGAGAGTTCGCCTTTCACAGGTCCTGCTCAACTTCTCTATATTTGCACACAGACTAAAAAGACGAATTTCCAGAAAAATTATCGAGACTTTTTTGCTTTATTTAAAATCCTCACTCTAATTATTCGGCGATGCAGTCGGACAGTTTGCAATGGTGAAAGGGTGGATGATAAATGGCTATTTGATATATTTCTGAGAATAGAACTTGAGTATTGCTGAAAATAGATATTTTGTCCAAGCTTTCGTCCTTAGAAAAATCTCAAGAATACCAATGATAGGGGAAACAACTTATGTGAGAAGGTGATGCCGATTGGTTGATAGTAGACTCAGATTGGTAGAGGTATTGCCATCAGCTGATGGTGACTGACAGTTGACTGCTAAGCATTTATTGAAATTTCAACCAGCCATCTTTACTCAGATTGGTCAAGGCATTGCCTGTGGAATGAACTGGCAAATGACTATCACTTGTGCTGTTCAGCTAAAACAGATGCAATTTGTAGATCTGTATTTCTGCCTGCAAATAATAGGGCTTTGTGCATTTGACATAAAAAGATAGAAGCAGGAGTAGCCGTTCATCCATTGGAGCCCGCTCCACCATTCATCGTGATCATGGCTGATCATCAAGTTCAATATCCTGATCCTGCCTTCTCCACATATCCCTTCATCGCTTTAGTCCAAAGAGCTATATTCAGTTTCTTCTTGAAATCACACAACATTTTGGTCTGAAACTCTTTCTGTGGTAGTAAATTCCACAAATTCACCACACTTCGGCTGAAGAAAATTTTCCTCACCTCAGTCCTAAATGGTTTACCCATTATCCTTAAACTATAACCTCTAGTTCTGGACATCCCCACCATTAGGAACATTCTTTCAGAATGTACTCTGTCTAATCCTGTTTTGATTTTATAAATGTCTATGAGTTTCCCTCTCTAAGCTCCAATAAATACAATCCTAACTGATTTAGTCACACCTCATATGACAGACCTGCCATCCAGGAATTAGCGTGGTAAACCTGCGCTGCACTCCCTCTATACATGGTCATCCTTCCTCAAATATAGACACCAAAACTGCACATAATTCTCCAGGTATGGTTTCACCAATGCCTTAAACAATTGCAGTCAGACATCTCTATTCCTATACTCAAATCCTATCACTATGAAGACCAGCATACCATTTGTCTTCTTTATAGCCAGTTGCATCCGCATGCTTACTTTCAGCAACTGATGCACAAGAACACCGTGTCGCTGAATATCCACTTCTCCCAATTTACACCCATTGAAATTATAACTATCTTCCTATTATTACTCTCAAAGTAGATTACCTCACGTTTATTTACATTATACTGCATCTGCCATGTCCACTCACTCAACCTGTCCAAATCACATAAAAGCATCTCCTGCATCCTCCTCACAACTCACCCTCCCACCCACCTTTGCATCATCTGAAAATACGGACATAATATATTTAGTTCCCTCTTTCAAATCATTCATGTATAATGTGAACAGCTGTGAACCTAAAACATATCCCTGCAACATCCCACTACTCACTGCCTGCCAATCAGAAAAAGACTCACTTATGTTAAATCCTTGCTTCTTATCTGTGAACCAGCTTTATATATGTAGCTTCCAATACATACAAATGTGCCACCCCATAAACCTGACAATCTCCGGGGCCTGATGGCATTTACCCCAGGCTGCTAAGGGAGTTGAGGGAAGACTTGGCTGGGCCTCTGACGCAAATCTTTGTCTCTTCCTTGGACACAGGTGAGGTCCCAGAGGACTGGAGGATAGCCAACGTAGTACCGTTGTTTAAAAAAGGTCAGAGGGATTACCCAGGGAACTATAGGCCGGTGAGCTTGACTTCAGTTATAGGTAAGCTAATGGAGAGGATCCTGAGGGACAGGATGTATGAGCATCTGGAGCGCTGCGATCTGATCAGGGATACGCAGCATGGCTTCGTCAAGGGGAAGTCTTGTCTTACGAATCTGGTGGAATTTTTTGAAGAAGTGACAAAAACAGTTGCTGAAGGACAGGCTGTTGATGTCGTCTACATGGATTTCAGTAAGGCGTTTGACAAGGTTCCTCATGGTAGACTGATAGAGAAGGTGAAGGCGCATGGGATACAGGGTCGGGTATGTAGATGGGTCGAGAACTGGCGCGGGAGGAGGAGACAGAGGGTAGTAGTGGAAGGCTCTTTTTCCGGCTGGAAGCCTGTCACTAGTGGAGTGCCACAAGGCTCAGTACTAGGTCCTCTTCTATTTGTGGTCTACATAAACGACTTGGAAGTAGGGGTAGGTGGTGAGATCAGCCAATTTGCTGATGACACCAAGATGCTTGGATTGGCGGGTACAGAAGAGCAGTGTCAGGCAATACAACAGGACATAGACAGGTTGGTAGACTGGGCAGATAGATGGCAAATGGAATTTAATCCGGAAAAATGCGAGGTGATGCATTTTGGCCGGAAAAATGTAGAAGAGAATTATAGGATAAAAGGTAAAACTATAAGGAGCATAGAGACGCAGAGAGACTTGGGGGTGCAGGTTCACAAGTCTCTGAAGGTGTCCTCACAGGTGGAGAAAGTGACAAAGAAGGCGTATAGTATGTTAGCTTTCATAGAAAAGGGTATAGAATATAAGAGTAGGAGTTTGATGTTGCAGTTGTATACAACTTTGTTTAGGCCTCACTTGGAATACTGCGCCCAGTTCTGGTCTCCGTACTATCGGAAGGATGTGGAGTCCTTGGAGAGAGTGCAGAGGAGGTTTACCAGGATGCTGCCTGGTATGGAAGGACTGTCCTAGGAGGAACGATTAGATAGACTGGGGTTGTTTTCCCTTGAAAGACGTCGGCTTAGAGGGGATCTCAGAGAGGTGTATAAGATTATAAGGGGTATAGATAGAGTAAATGGAGGTAAACTTTTTCCACCTTTAGAAATGGATAGGACGAGAGGTCATGGTCATTGGGTGAGGGGGGCTATGTATAGGACGAATATTAGAGGGCAGTTTTTCACACAAAGGGTAGTGGGGGTGTGGAATGCACTGCCGAGTAAGGGGGTGGGAGCAGGCACGCTGGGGCTGTTTAAGGGTCTCTTGGACAGCCACATGAGCGGTATGCAGATAGAGGGATATATTAGGACTGTGTAACTACGGCTTTTTTCCACAGGTAATTCGGTCCATAATTTGAGCACGCATTCGGCAGGTGGTGCGGGTACAGCTCTTGGATGTTGATTCATGGGTTGCCTGGTACCTCATGTCGTATATGAGTGCTTTATGTGGACCACCTGAAGGGCACCATTACAGCTCAGAGACTATCGATGTGGCTGTGCAGACACTTGGAATTGGGCCGGTGTCTGCGGGAGTTTGCGCGTTCTCCCCGTGGTTGCGTGGGGTTTCTCCGGGCACTCCGGTTTCCTCCCACAACCCAAAAATTCGCTCTTAGGCTGATTGGGTAACAAATTGTCCCTATGGTGAAAATTTTCCACATTAGGATTAATATATATATTATTATATAGGACTATTAAAATAGGATAATGATTTGGTATTACGGTGGCGCGGGCTCGTTGGGCCGAAGGGCCTGTTTCCCGTGCTGTGTTGCTTAAAAAAAAAAATCTTAAATTGGTTGTCAGCATTGTATTTCTGATTTTTTTAGTGTTCAGACTGACTTATCTTTCAAGCAGCAAGACTAATCCTCCAAGTATTTTTGATGTAATGTTGATGTTTGCATTTGCTCAGCGATCTTGCATTTATATATTTTAATTTTCAATATACTTCTAATTAGTTGATATTTAAATTGGATCTAATTTCTATTTTTCAAATATATTTTAAGTGGAAACTAATGCTGTCAAATAATATAGTGGGGAAAAGCTTTTATTGAGTATAACACAACGATAATTATAAAAATTGTGACTTTAATACTGCAAGGATATAGATATGAGTTTTAATTAAATAACATTATAACATCATAGTTCTTATTGGGCATGAATGAGGATATTAACATGTTGGTAGGAATGAGTATTTACAACAGTAATCTCAAATTAACACAAGTTTGAGATACTTATATAATGGTCATTAGATAATGGAGGGTTAACTACCAACCAATGGAAATAAACAAAGGCTGGAATGTTTCACTCCTCACCTCATGTTGCCACTTCAACATCTCTCTAAACTCAGGTTAGTAGTCTGATGAAATATTGACCACTCATTTTAATAGTTTCAGTCACAGCAATACTGAAGACTCTTAACACTACCCCAGATGTTGTTTAATCAACAGCCTTGCTAATGAGCACGGGAACCACTTACTCCACCACTCTGTATTCCAGCTACAGAATGCCCTACTACAACCCTACAATCTTATTTAGTCAGCATTTCCTAGCCTGGGACCTCTATCACTGAGAACATCAGCAGTCTCAAGTCATGTACCATTGCCCCTTGAATATATTCCTTCAGTGTCACTGAGTTAAGATCCTGAAATTCCATACATAATATTGTTTTGAGCCCTTTGTTAGTATATGGGCTACAGTAATTCTTATAAAAGCCCTACTACCCCCTTCTCAGGGCAACAAGTATTGGGCAATCAATGAAATCTAGTCAATTTAATCCATGTTCTGAGAAGAAAAACACAAAAGTGGATTGAGTATCAATTTTTAGAAACTGATCTCTCCTGTCTCCCAAAAACATCAGTGATCAAAATACTTCTATTGAATTGTGACTACTGCAAAATGCAATGGTTAACACAATTTTTGTAATGGTATTAATGAAATGATATCACTCATTTCATACTGTCAGGCCTGTGCTCACTGAATTACATTAGCTCCTAGTTATTGTCAAGACTAAGCTCATTAGTTTTAAGTCCCTTCATGGCCTCGTGTCGTCGTTTCTCTTGTGAATTCCTGGTTTTCATTAATCCAACATTGGTAACTGTTCCTCCTGAAAGAAAGATAGAAAAACTTGCATTCATATATCATTTGTGCAAATACTGGATATTGCAACATAACTTGTAGCAATTTTCCTTTTGAAGTATAGTTACTATTGCCATGGCAGCCAATTTGCAAAGCTGCTTAGGTCCTTCTCTTAACATCTCTACCATTCTCTCTTCCTTTAGAGCATCCATTAAAACCTACATTTTGATGAGGTTTTGGTCCATCTGTCCTGATATTAACGATGTAGATCCAAGTCAGGTTTTATTTGACAACACTCCTGTCTCATAGTGCCAGGGATCCAGATTTGAATCCAGCCTTGAGTCACTGTTTGGATGCAATTAACACATTCTTCCTATGTCTGTGCGGGTACTTCAGTTTCCTCCCACAGTCCAACAATGTGTAGGTTAGGTTGATTGGCCATGCTAAATTCTCCCCTAATGTCCCAAGATTTGTAGATAAAGAGGGATTAGCTGTGCAAATATGTGGGGTTATGAAAACAGGGCTGAATAAGATGCTCTGTCAAAGTGCCTTCTTCTGCACTAGAGGGATTCTAAGGTTTATAGAGTAAAAACAAAATCTTCTTAACTAGTTTACAATGAAATTATGCTAAAACATAGATATATAATTGTGTGTTTTAGGACCTTTGATTCTGTAAGACAGTATAAGAAAATATTGGGAAAGTGAGATATTTTCTTTGGGATAAAGGGAATAGAACCATTGTCCAACAAAACTTCATGCATTAAACCGTTGTTGATATGGAATTAGGTGGAGATCAATTGCAATAACTATTTTGATTCACCAAAAGGCTTTAGTCTGCATTGATTTATAGCTACCATTTTATCTTTGATGGTTAAGGTCTCATTGGTTTGTAAAAAAATATAAATTTGCTCAAGTCGTTTGGAAAGAAAGTGACAAAATTCACACACTGTTAAAACTAACTGCTGTCTGGGTCAATTTGAAAGTTTCAAATCCCGGTCATAAAGAATAGAACCCAAATGAGCCCTTCCCTCAGAGAAAACTCTTGCTGATCTTCTTTCAACATTTTAAATTATTTGTCATAATTATCTATTAAAAAGTCAATCTCCTGTGGCATTACACAGAAGGTTAATGGGCAGGGGATAATTGGATCAGGACTAGCAGGCATAATTCAATCTCTACCCTAAAGCCATACATATTATATTTCCTTTATATATCCATGTATTTATAATTGTCATCTTGACACACTGTAATTTCATCTTTCTGTCATTGACAAGGCTGTAGCACTTGACATGGAAAAGCTAACAAAAATGTGTGCAAATGTTAAATTTTTAATGTATTATTTTATGTATTTCATTTTCTAAAATGTGCAGGTAATAGGAATATTAGGAAATATTATTTCATGCAGACTACGCATATTCTGCTATAGGGTGGATACTATAGTAGATGTTTTGCAAAATTTCTCCTGGCCCCAGGGGTAAATCCATTAAAACTCCAGAATATCCATCCAAAATAGTTTTTGATTTTGTTTGCCTTGCATGCAATACAGATAAAGGTTCCACTACGATAAAGACCAAAAACTAAAACAGATCATAAGACTGTGTAAAGATCACTTATTATACATTTTGTGTTGGTGCAAAGTGATTTTAGCTTGACACTCAGGCAAATGTGACAAGTAACATTCATGCCACACAAGTGTCAAGCAACGACTATCTCCAACACGAGAGAGTCCAACCACTTTCCCTTTAAATTCTATGACAATACTGTCACGACGTCACACCTATTAACTTCTTGGGGGATTACCATTTACCAAAATTGAACTGAACCAGTCATATAAATATTATGGCTACTAATTCAGGTCAGAAGCTAGGCATTCTGTGGAGAGTAACTAATCTCGACTTCCCAAAGCCTGTCCCACATCTACAAATCATATCAATAGTGTGATAGAATGGTCACCACTTCCTCAGATGAGTGCATGTTCCAACAACATTCAAGAAGATTGACATCATCGAAAACAAAGCAAACTGCTTGATTGGCATCCCATCCACCACTTACAACATCCACTCCCTTCACCACCAATGTAGAATAGTAGCAGTATGTACCATCTACAAGATGCACTGAGGCAACACACCAATGCTTCTTTGACAAAACTTTCCCAACATGTACCTACATCACATAGACTGTCGCGGTTCACAAAAGTGATTCATTTCTCAAGGCTAACTAGGGATGAGCAATAAAAATGTTGGCCTAGCCAGCAACACTTTCATCCTGTGAAATAATTTTTAAAACGTATAGTATACTTTAATTATTAAGTCCCAGATTCAAAATGAGCAATGTCGAAAACCAACTCAGGGAAGGTGCTTTGGCTTCACATGCTGCAATATCATCCTCAAGAGCTGAGGAGATTTAATAATTTCAATGCCAGCAGTGAGTTCACTATCCTGTGGACTATTTATTAATGTTCAATCAATGCCAGTTTGAATGATAATGAGAAGAACTCTTTGTTTTTTCCTGGTTGGAAATTAATTAAGATATCATACTATAATTCAGGTCTGCATGAATTAAATCTAGCAGTTGCCAGTCTCAGATGTGTACCTGTAGTATAACTCTATCATGAATATAGTATAACAAAATAGATACAATTTTAATATTAAAAATGGCAATATGGAACAAAAATGCATTGAATAGAAGCTACTGACCAACTCCTCTCCATGGGGGTATAATGAGATTTAATCTACCAATTTCAGTCAATTATTTAATAGAATCATAGAATCCCTTCAGTGCAAAAGGAGGCCATTTGGCCCATTGAGCCCACACTTGCAATCCTATCCCAGCCCTATCCCTGTAACCCCACATAATAACCCAATTAGCACCGCCCTCCTCCTCCCTCCCCCCCCCAACACTAAGGGGCAATTTAACATGCCCAACCAACTGAACCTGCACATTTTGGGAATGTGGGTGGAAACCAGAGCATCTGAAGGAAATCTATGCAAATAGAAGGAGAACATCTGAACTCCACGTTCAAGGCTGAAATTGAACCATCCCTAGCAATGTGAGGCAGCAGCACTAACCTCTGTGCCAACCAATGAGCAAGTTTTGTTAGTAATGTTTCCACCTGTAAGTATGATGTGCTGGCATGTAGACTAGGGAGGTGGTGCCAATTGCAAATGATATAAAGGGCAGTTAAAAAAGAAGATCTGGGAATGTATAGTCTTAGTGCTTTATTCCATCGCAGTTGAAAGAGAACAGGCATGGCTGTTCATTTACTTTAAACATAAAAGCATTCAAAAAGAAATTCACAAATTAACCAAGTAATCCAAAGTTTGCTGAACTATTTTAAATACAGTTTTGCTCAAATTGTTATTGAAAACAATGAGTAACAACCTCATCTAAAGAAATCTTCTGTTTCTTGATATTAACTCAGCAAGCTGAAATCCTATATCAGTTGAGGGTTATGAAGTTGGAGGAGATTACATAAATGGGAAGGGTGAGGACATGGGAGAATTTGAAATCAAGGATGAGAATTTTAAAACAAAGACATTGCTTGACTGGAGCTAATGTAGGTTAGCAAGATCAGGGATGAGAGGGGCATGGAACTTGCTGCAATTTAAGACAGGGGCAGCAGGATTCTGGGTGACTTTAAGTTTACAGAGTGTGGCAGACAAAGCAGTAGTGTACTGGAATAACTAAAGTCTAGTGGTAATGAGAATCAGGGCAACAGATGAGACAACGGCAAAATCAGGTAATATTACAGAGGTGGAAGTAAGTGATCTCTATGATGGCATGGGTATGAGGTGTGTAACTCATCTTGGGAGCAAACAGGACACCAAGGTTGCAAACATAAACAGACTGGTATAATCTCAGAATTATGCCAGAGACAGGATAGAATTCATTGCTAGGAAATTAACAATGGTGTTAGCTTCCCAATACTTAATTGGGAGGAATTTTTTGCTAATCTACTACTTAATGTCAGGTAAGCAATCTGACTCTTCAGCAACAATGGAAGAGTTAAGTGAGGTGATCATGTCAATACACATCCAAAACTTCTACACGGAGTTGTAAGTAGTAATACTAGAGTACCCAGATATACTGTGCACATTCCCTGTATCACCTAAATTATAGTTAATTTAACAAAATGTCATTAAAATTACTAACAGCAGTCTTTATAGTAATCCTATTATTTCACAATTTGGACTCTGCTGCCTTTTAAATAGCCAGTGTTTGGTTTCTGGATAAGCTATTTGAGAAATACTAGTAAACTTTCAGAACGTAGCTGTTTGATTATAATCATAAGTAGATTGTTTTATTTTGCGTGTTTAACAAATATCATTAAACTTGAAAGCTTGTTGGGGAAAAAAATCTATTACAGTAAACAGGTGCAGACATATGCATTTGACACGTTACAGTGGTTTTAATTTGGTGCTTAGCTTGAGAACCATGGCAAATGCAAGTCTGTTATTTAATAACAGATCTTATACACTGTCAAGACTACATAATTACAGTGGTATAGTTCTACATTGGTGGCATAGAAACAAAGTGTATATTTATAGGTTAGCAATTAGTCTCTTAAACAAGTGGTAAAAGTTTATTAAAATGACAAAACGTAACAAAATTCCACTGTGTGACACACAAATATGCATACAAGAAGCACGCAGGTTAATGTGCTAGCATAACATTTCAAATGTAACTGTGCTTGTAAACACGGGATCAGGTACACGTTTCCTAAAGGCATTCCCCTAGAATTAATAAGAACATTTACATCTAACCTTGCCCCCCCCCACCCCCTTGCACAGTTCTAATTCAGTCTGTCTTCCTTCACTGAAGGATGAAACTGTGGACCCTGTTACCAATATTCTAGCTCCAAATCAATCCCTTTAAGGGAATATTAAACTAGAAGTAGAATGTTTACATGTTCATTCGTGTGCACGAGTATATTTCCACTCAAATGTAAAAAAGGTTACATGTCGTGCTTTATCGAAGCGCTTTGCTTCACTTTGTTACTAAAAAAACCCGAATACCTCTTTACCTGGAGTCACTAAATGCCATTAGAAATGCATGCCAGTATCTAAAATAGCTAAGCTTTAATATAGGATATCGGCCCATTGTTTTGTGTTATTCCCAGTGCTATTTTCGTTCAGTTTTTTTAACCGTATCTCCCCATTAAACATTACTGCATTTGTTATACACTCAATATTGTTCATTGAAGGTAGTGGTGACTTGCTACTGGCTCTTAAAGATACGGAAGAACCAATGTCCGATTCAAACTAGGTAGCTTTGTAATTTCTCTTGGGTTCCAGCGAGTTACCACGGCCTCCAGACTGATTTTGAATACATTACAGGGGATGTACTCTCTGTCCTACAATTATCAACTTTTTCTTGCAAGAGGGGACTCTGTCCCGCGGTCGGAGAATCCGCTTCCTCTAGGTCGGAGCACAGGTCATCGCTGGAAGCGGTGGACACGGGAGACAGTGCTGAGGGGCTGGTCTGGCTGCCACCTCCAGGGGACAACAATAAGTGGCACACATCGTCAGGCCCACGCCACATACCAGGGCCACTTTCAGCCATTAACTCGCCCAGTAAATCCTGAAAGTGGTCTTCGCTCAGGGGCATAGACTCCAAGAGGTGGTTGAGCAACTCGGCGGCCACTGCAGAGTCGATTCCCGGGCAGTTGGAGACGAAAGTGTGGACCTCATGCATGCACTGGATGTAGCCAGCTGCAAACCTCTCATTCGCTTCCTGGTTCAACCTGTCTGTTTCTGCCAAGAAGGAGAAAGGGTGGGGGGAGGAAAGAGAGACAGAAGTCACTTTCCATCGTCGCTTGCAGTATAATGGTGGCCTGGATAAGGCAGTGCAGCAGCACTGGGATTTCACACTGTACTCACCCACATTTCTACTGCGGAGTATGTTCTGGACACGTTTCACGGTCATCTCCAGCACCTCCGCGTTCTCCATTTTCGACTGCAGCTGGGAATATTTAGCACATTTTTAGATTTCTTTTTCTACACCCAGTGACTGAATTCTAAAGGACTTCTTCCCTCCCCCCCAAATCTTGTACTCAAGTTAAAAACTCACTTCCGTATCCGCCAGGATCAGCCTCAGTTCTTGCAAGCTTTCGTTGATTCGGGCTCGTCTCTTTTTCTCAATCAGTGGTTTGCGAGTCTGAAATGAAAGATCGGGTAAGGGGGGGGGGTTAGAAAGCTGCAAACTGTGATACCAAATGCAATGACAAGAGCCGGCAATTGAATGCTGCCTTCTCTCTCTCGCACACCGAATTACCTTCCGATCTTCTTTGACTGTGTAATAGTCCCCTTCATCCCTGGTGGAACCGTGCTTGCTGGGTTTGCACGATGGAGCCATGTTGTTAAAGGCACCAACAAGCTTTTCTCCCCCCACCCCCTCGGGAAAAAAAACCCACATACACACAAAAAAAATACCTCCCACCCGAAGCGCGTTTCGATAGCAGCTGTGGGATGTACAGTTCCTCCTTTTTATTCACTCCAGCCTGCCGTTGGCAATCTCTGTATTTATACCCTGTCGTTTGCATTTGAATGAGTGGGGGAGCGGAGACGCCTCCGGGCCCATTAGCTTACCCAATAGCACGGCACTGCTTTGTGTGGAGCTCAACAAGGCTGCGCTCTGCCTGCTGTCAGCCTCTAGCTGGCCACGTGAGCAATGGGACTTTTAAAACTTATTTGTTATGCAATTGCACCAAAACAGAACTGTACATTTTTAAAAATAGTACACACACAACAAAAAAAACTATAAATAACGCTGCGGCGCCCTCATATCCCCAAACCGTCAACTATCCATGTCAGGCCAATTCCACATAAGAAACAAATAGGCTGAATTATGTACTGGATTTAAAAAAGTGGCTCAACTTCAGACAGGAGTTGCTTCTTATCTTTTTACACTTAAGCACAGAAGTGTCGGGTAGAGAAAGCAACCCCACATGTTAAACAGAGACAAGCACGCTTGTTACCAGAAGAAAGGACCATGACCAAATAGTAGGTGATGCCATAACTTAATCGTTAATGATGATATCTGAGGGCAAATGTTAATTTTTTTTAAATATAAGGGTTCAATATGAAATGCTAAAAGAGATTTATTTTTGTCCTGTCCTACAGGGGGGATAAAATTCTGGGTATTTAGGTGAAATGTAATATGATGCTGACAGTTAGCAGCTGCAGCCTTCTCGCCAGAATGAATCAAGAACATTAGTCCATCCCTAAAGAGCAAGCGACAGGTGTTAGCCCTTGCTTCATTTGTTTTCGCCTTTTACTGCTGGTAGCGTGTATCTGTTATATTTATTATATCCAAAGTACATCCATCCAGCCCTTCCCTTTGCACTGGGTTGCTGTAAAAAGTGAGGTTGCTAGATACACAATCAGCATAAGTCATTTATCCTCTATTTTGAAAATTACACTCTTGTCAGAACAATTATGTAAATCGCTCCCTTTTAACTAGCAGTTATCCCGTTTTATTAGAATAGTAAACACACACAATATTGTCCAGCATTCCCACTCTAAAGAAAACGCCTGAAAAGGAGAAAAACGTGTTTTGCATGCTTTAGAAATAGTCTCAAAGGTGACTGTTTGCAGTTTGTATGGGAATGTTTTACCGGAATACAATAGGAATGTCTTTGCATTCGCTCAGAGTCTGCTGCTCGTTCATTTTGTGCTTCCACCAGGCAGCCTCTTTAATATTGTAGTGAAATCCTCTGGTTAGTGAGAACCAAGGGGGGTAGCAAATCAGCTGGGAATGGTTTAGCTCTATTTTAATGTATTATATATATATATATATATATGTGCACACACACTGAGCTGAATGCTCTCAGCCATGTGACCTCTTGCCGATTTGAGTTCATGTTCACTTTCCATGTGTAGTGTCGCGGTGAAAGACCTTGCATTGTTGGTGACATGTGTGCGCTTCTTAAACATTTCTGGTGTCCATAGAGAGGAAGGGGCAGCACAAAAAGATAGTGCACAGACAGTCATGGTATCTGCTTTGAAACGCTTAAAGATTCGATAAATTAATATTAGTACACCACCCATCCCAGATAGGCCAATGTGACTAAAATCTTGAGGTAATTTCTATTGAGTCCCTCTTTCTGAGATCTAACAAGTTGTGTACTGTTCAAAACAAAAGCATCTCTTCGATAGGTTGTAAAACGCCTCGAGTGGTAATTAGTTTTATGGACTTTTCAGTCGATGATTCGAGAAGTTGGTGATGAGATGAAATAAATTCCGCAATGGGCATGAAGGTTACAATTCAGAGTTTTAATTTTGGGCGAAAAAAAACGGGCTTGGCTGCTCGCCATGAACGTAATTGGTCTCAATCATTATGCAACCTGGTCAGCGAATCTTGCAGCTGTCGTTGGAAGTCTTTTGTTTCGGTCTAACAGGCGTCCCCGATTCTGGCTTTCAATATATTTCATCAGTATTCAAGAATGGTTGGCTCGAGAAATAATTCTGATAATAGAGGGGACTGTGTGCCTCCCACCAAATAAGTTACGGGGACTGCCTGCGAAGCTGCATCTGCGAGGCTGCGCTTCTTTTCTGTTTTCAGATACTGGTTGGTGGGGATGGCAGTGGGATCATAACGGGGCGATTCGCTAAGATTGGCCCATTTATATGTCTCCTCTATGTTAGTGTCAGTTCCTTCCGGGAATGATCTGAATGTTTAAATTATGGTGATACAGTATTTGGGGAAGAGTTGTAATGTGACACTTACTGTGGACTGCGATGAGAATCGAATGATTTAGAAGAAGCGGCACGCACCCAAGTGCAGGGATATTTCAACAACCTATTAGTTAAGAGCGAAGTCCCCAAAACATTAGGATAGACAAGGAATCTTATTCCCCGTGGTGTTGCTGACTATTGGACGGATTCTAGTGTTTTAGTAGAAGTAGTCACAGTGAAAAGAGAGATCACGGTTTATGGGTTGAGGGTATTTTTTCAATGCACAATGTATAAGGAAAGTCAGCGGACATAACGGGAAGGGCGAGGCAAGGCCAAGGCTACCCCCAACTTTTTATCACTCAGTACAGGTCCTGTATGGAACCAATAATAATGAAGTAAAAGCCCTGAGAGATTTAGCCCACCTTCGTAGAATTTGTTCTCATTCTCCTCATATCGAGGAATATTATATAACTGTTCAAGAAAATAAAATTACGCAGGACACTTGAGGGGAAATTGGGTATAGATGGCAACGAGACCATTCGCCTCGGTTATGTGGTGGAACTGCCGAAGTGTTTCTTAAAAATGCTAAATGTATTCTCAATGAGATCAACCACGTTCAGTGAAAGGGGCTGACTTGTATGTACTCTAGTGATTTCAAACTTCCATTCAGGAGAACGATATCATCACACAACAGATGTCAGCCAATACATTTTACACTTTGATTCCATGGACGATAACCAAGTCTTTCTTTGCTGCAGTATTATTAAAAATCCGAAACGAACACCCTTATTTCGCTAAGTGTCTGGTTCTCTTAATAACGTCGGTCATTTATTTTTGTACTCTGCTTTAGGAATAAACTTGTTGCATGTCCTTTTATTTCAGGGATTGGAATCAAAATCAACTTTCTAAAACAAACTTTAACTAAATGTTAATCTCATTTGTTGGAATTGCAAACATATAATACGTTTCAGCATTTTCATTTTAAAGGGCAGGTCTGAAATTCTAACGTGGTTAGAATTTATAGGGGAATACTTCACTAGAGTACGCTAAGAATGGGCGGCACGGTGACACAGCGGTTAGCTTTGCTGCCTCACAGCACCGGGGATCCGGGTTTGATTCCCGACTTCAGTCACTGTCTGTATGGAATTTGCACGTTTTCCCCGTGTCTGCGTAGGTTTCCTCTCTGGATGCTCCGGTTTCCTCCCACAGTCTGAAAGACGCGCTGTATAGATACATTGAACAAACAGGCGCCGGAGTATGGCGACTAGGGGAATTTCTCAGTAACTTCATTGCAACAAGTAAGCCTGACTTATGACTAATAAATAAACTTTAACTTTACTTTTTACACATGGGACATTACTTGCTTTTATGGGTCAACCACGGTAAGCTTACTTAATGTAAGTCTCTTTATGACTAATAAATCAACTTTTGACATTCACTTATACTTTGCTATCCATTCAGTCCATGTTTCCTTTTAATATTGTCCTGCAAATGTGATTATATTCCACGGTGTTACTTCTGACAGATGATGTATTGGAGTCTATGTGTAGTATTAACAAAAACGTTTATTATTGTGTCTTACTTGGTATTTTTAATTAGCTAAATGTTTCCTATAGTAATCAATTCTTCAATGTGGAGGTTTAATGCACAGATGTAGAAATCTCATAGGATCCAAACAAACTTAGACAAATCTTCTTTTGATCCTGGCGTGTATGGAGGATATGCGGAAGTCTCTTCTTTATTGCTAATTCACAATTTGGCTGCAGTGGTACGCAAGACTTCTTTTCCAGAAATATTCAGGAGGTCCAGCAGCTGGAGACGGAAACGTCCCCTCTTGTTCAGGTCGTCCATAGACCGAGAAGTTCCAGCATTTTCTGTTTTTATTCCAGCGTTCCAACATCCGTTCGATTTTGCTTGTTCCATTCCTTGTTCTAGTCTAGACTGCCAGGTGATGAATCGCATGTTAATAAGATTTCTAAATAGGTTCTCAGTATAATTTCTTTGAACTTGTTCATTTTGGTGGTTAGTGGCGCGCTGCACTCTTGATAAAAGCAAAGATAAGTAAACAATAAGTAAAACCCAGAGTTTGAAAAATGCATTTAGGTCTTTAAGCTCAAATTTGTTTTCAAACAAAAGACCAAGGGCTAATGCATCTAAGAAAGTTTCAATTCTACATATTTTTCATTATTGTGCAATCTGAATGCTTAAATATCCTTACGAGTCACGTTTGTAGTTGCATTTCGACCAGAAAACACGGCACCACTTTCATCAAATTTGCCATTCCCACATTAACCCGCTGTTCCCATTGCTTTTTCCGCTTGAATGTGTTTAGACTTTGTAAGAAAGATTGTAGAAAGCTACACAGTGCCAAGCGGTTTCTGCCACTGGCCGCTATTGATGCATTTGGCACAGGGGCAGGGTAGGCACTCTGAAAATTAGAGGGAAAATGTTTTGTTTTAGCTAGTGATGGAGGGGATGGTTTGGCGGGGGTGGGGGGGTTGTTGTACTTCCGAGCCTGATACACAAAGGAGGCTTACTGAAATGGTAGGCAAAACGGGACTTGCAATCTACACTACATGCACAAATAAGTTGTTTTTTTGTCCTGCTTGTTTGCCATCTTAAGGCCCGTGGGAAACTTCCCTCCCAAGTTTCCACGTTGAAAGCGACAGCTTTCACCCTCCAAAGATCACAGCAAAACAAAGCATTTACACAACGATTGGAGAATCGTCTGAAGTCTCTATTAGCACTTGTGTGATGTTTGTTTATGAGCAGCACCGCCGTTCTCTTTTTCCACATTTTACCATTCACTGAATGCCTCGCTGCTTGAACTCAGTTGTTTTGGCGCCTCTCTCGTTTTTATGAACAGAATGAGGCCAAATGTGTCAAAATACTCCTCGCTATAATTAAACTTTTTTAAAACACAGCGCCTTTGAAGTCTTGCTTGATTGGGTTTACAGTTAGATTCAAATAGTCAGTTAGATCTATTTGAAAACTGGCGTTGCAGATTCCTTTTTCTCCTGAAAAATTTATAAATTCAGCTATTTTGAAACTTCTGTAAATATTTCTAAGTGCTACAAAATTAGATTACATTTTCTAACTTGGATATTGTTACTCTTAAATGGTAAGCCGCAGTGAGGTTATAGAGGGAACATTGTTGTAAAACTAAAGGATGGATTTCCTGCAATTTATGAGATTCCGTTATTATTCATCTAGGAGTCAGCAGAGGCAAAGTGTTTTTTTTAAGGTAGGTAAAGGGTTAGTTAGCTCTGGATTTCGAACTGATGGAAAGGAGGGACGGATAAAGTTTTAGCACCTGTTACAGAATGAGACACAAACTCTTTTCAAAGTTTATTAATAAGTCGTTAATTGCAATATAAACACAACATAGGGAAGAGTAAAAAGCCCACAAGCAACTCACTATCAAATAAATTAGATGTATTTCATTGAATACAACATTGTAAACGCCTTCTACAATACAGGCTACGAATAAGCACCCTTCAGCGTGAAGTACCCTGATTTTAGCACACATAAGGGGCACGATTTGCCCGGAAGTGTTTCGAGAAGCATATCTATGAGATACATAAGGAGAGTCTAAATATTTCGAGAGATCATGCAGTCCCTTCACCAGGGTCTCCACACGTCTGAGGATGCAACCGATGGGTGGTGCATTAAGGACAAGTCTTCTTGGAGCTGTTGGGTGGGAGAGCTAGAATGTTGCTGAAGGTTTGCGGTAGGAATTGGAAATTGTTCCATGCTTTTCCCGCACGCTTTAAATCCAGGACTGGAGATCTGGTCTGGAGACGAGCGAGCGAATGAATCCACGGCAGCCGAGGAAACGGCGTTGGCCGAAGGCTGGAGATTCCCCTGGGTCAGCGCCGAGAGTTGTGCCTGAGCAGGTTGGAGGTTAACTGTCGGTGTCTTCAGCCTGACCTGACGGGAATCTTCGCTGGATCGAGGCAATGACTTGAGTAAGTGATTCAACAAACGTGCCCCGACGGTTTTGTCCATCCAGTCGCAGGTTAAGAGCAGGTTGTGAACTTCGTGCATACACTGGATGTAGCCGGCGCTGTATCTCTGCTGAGCTTCCAGTCCAATTTTCGTATCGGCTAAAATAAGACAAGGAATAAAGAATAAGATAAGCAATAAATCAACGAACTCAACACTTTTCACTCCCCAAGTGCACGGCTGCTCCAAACTCAACAACACGAGGTAATGAACACCACCCCCCCTCCACTTTGTATTTATTGTATTTATATATCACATTTATTTATATTTCACACTTTATACCTATCTTCATAAAACTTTGGGTTGTGATATTTACTCCCAAATATTAGCTAAAGTAACAGATATTTAAGTAAAACTCACCAATCATCCTGCTGTTTTGAACATTCTGAAGGTGTTTTACTGTCATCTCCAGGATGTCTGCTTTTTCCAGTTTGGATTGCTGTAATGTAATGAAGATGTTGTTACATACTCCCTCCTCTCAGCGTAAATACATGCCAGCAGCAATGCGTATATAGTTAAGGCAGAGCGAGTAAGAGAGCAAATCCTGCACTTACATCCAAGCGAAAGGCACCCACGACTGTTTCTTTCAGTTGATCGAGGCAGTTGTTGATCCGTTCTCGTCTTTTTCTCTCGATGAGAGGTTTTCTTAACTGCGGGACAGAAGGAAGTGGAATAAGCAAATGCCAAAGGCCAGATCTCAGTAAATCCCATTTTCCAGCTCCCCAGAAGCAAACTCGGTTGACAGCGCGACTTTTCTTACCTTCCGTTCCTCTTTGGCGTTGGAGAGTTTTTCCACGTTGTTGGTAAAGGTTGTGGCAGTCATTTCTTTATATATATATATATATATATGTTCCACCGACCTGCAAGTCTGGGAGGAAGATTTGCCGCAAGATGCTAAGCGAGTTTCAGACTGTCTGAAGCTGTGATGTCTTCTCCCTCTCTGCTGAACTCCTATTTATATCCGCGAATTAGCATGTGAATGCGTGAGTTCCTGCGCTCAGCCACTTTCCCACACTTGGGGTCGCGGCCAGAGGCGAGTGTCCATCAATCAACAGTGACAGCTCACTGCTCACACTCAATGGCCAGCCTGCCCGCCCAAAGAGCGACAGATGGTTAAGGCCAGGAATCTCTTCCAGCCCAATCTTATCTCTCCTTCAGCGCTCCGAGCAGTTCGCATGACTCTTCAAATCACCTCTCCCCGCATTCCCATGGATTTGGCTTGCAGTGAGAAACGAGACGGTGTTACTCCTGTTACACCTGGGAACCCCGGCCCCTTTCACTCCAATGAATGGTGTCAATTTTGTAGCCGCAAAAACATGAAATGTATCCGCCCTTTCCATTGACAGCTGTTGGTTTGAGTTCTTATTTATGCTTGTATCGCTTTCCTGGTTGCATTGTCAGGGCTTTCTGTCTTTCATTATGGAAGGGAGTACAGTGACCTGGTATCCTCTGCATTTTCTTGAACGTTACTATATCATGCTTTTGAAACAGTTTATGTACTTACTTTTAACAATGCTCCGAATAGAGCCATGCAGAAAACTAACCATTTTTATAAATATGAATGCATTTCCTATTGTCAGAGTGGCCATTTAGAGTCAGCGCTTCAGTGGAATTGAAAATTATTCATTTAGTTCTAAAGTGCGATCTATTCTAAAGATGTCATTAAAAACACACACACACTTCGATGTTTAGAATGCACTACAAATTGCATTAGCCCGATGAAATTTTGTCAGTAGCTTATTGGAGGACCGTTTGTAATGGATTCATATACCATGCCAACTACTGCTTAGAAGGGGATATTAATGCTGTTTTAGAATGCAGTATTTTGCTGGTGCATACTTGTAGGTGGTCAGCGTTCCGGTTAAAGGACAGGCTGCTTTGTGCATCGGTTAGTTTGCGTGGTTGCTTCTTGTGTGCAACGGCCTGCACTGAGAGGTCGTGCTCTCCCCATTACTCCCCCGCCCTTGCAAACCTTTCATCCCTGGATCTGAGATTCTCACAACAAGTTAGTTAAACCGAGGCAGGGGTGAGGACGTAAGACAAAAGCCATGCAAATCCCAATTGGAAGAATCATTTCGCTGACAAAACACCCACGTTTAATTCTGATGTGATTTTGAATTAATTTGTAATTTTGATGAGCATTGGAAAGTATTTTCAGTCTGTGTGTCCGAGTGGAGGAATAACGCACAAACTGCAATGTTCTGTGTTTGTGTGTTTTATTTTGACCCTGCATTTTAATTTACGTTCTGTGGTTACAACGATTGGCTGTAGTTTTTCTGTGGAGGCGTTTTAACTTGCGTTCATCAATAACGAATCGCCCCTGTCCCTTGCCCACTCATCCACCTGTTCTATCTTATTAAGAAAGTTGTGTAAAACCGGACTATTTTTGCAAAAAAAAATATGCAGACATCCTAAATGATACAACTCTGCTATAATTGGAAAGTACGATTTTAAGGTGGTGGTGGTATGGAAGATGAGGGTATTACTGAAAAGGTCATACTGCAAAAACTGCATCTTAAAAACTTGACATGATTTTCACGTTGCACCTGTCAATTGTAACACTTGGATTTTAAACCCTTAAGTACATTAACATATTCAAAGTGCTGTTTCTTTCCAGGTTCTCGGTTTCATTTAACAGGCGCAGTTGCATAGGACAAAGGGTTTAATCTGACCATTATAAGGAGTGGCGAATCTTTCCCTGTCTGTAAGCATGCGCTTTAAAGAAAAAATAAAACAGAACTTTTAAAAATGTCCATCACAGCGTCTGAAGCGGCTGGAAGTGTTTTGTGGAGGAGCTCGGGCTGTGAACCAGATACTGGGGCAGATACCCATTGATTCCCTGCAATGTTTTTTTTCTCTCTCCCTTTTTGAAATACTTCGCAGCGGTGCTGTTTGCCTTAAGACACGCGACTGCCAGGCGCATGAACGAACGTGGGAAATTCTTCAGAACAATAACCTCCTTTCACAATATTTCCTAACAACCGTCCAGATTAACTGCAGAGACAGTGCTGTTCAGCGTGTGGATGTGGTCCATAAGGTGCATCACTCCAGATGGCGTGACCCCAGTTTAAAAACTATGGCAACCGGTGCACGCTTACATCACTCTAGTGATTACATGCCCCTATTTACTCAATCCACTCTATCTTTCTTCACAAAAATAATATATTTTAACGTTTAATAGGGTTTTTAGCGCCTTCTGGCTAAAGCGAGATCAGTAATATTACCCTTATATCACATGCTGTAGACTATAGATACATTTTACCATTTACCTGATCGATGCCAAATTATACAAAACGACTTATTTTCTTCCTGTCTTAACTGAAGTGGCCTTTCAGCCCATCGAGCACGCTCTGCCATTGGACAACCCACTGACCAACCAAAAGCAGCCAGTGTTAAAGGTATCCAGCTGTTCCAGTGATCTTAGCCTTGTGCAGCAAGGGTTCCAGATTTCCACTACCTGTGCTCTCTGTGTGAGGGAAAGAAACTTCCTGCTTTCCCTTTTAAATGGCCTGGTTCCTCATTTTGAAACGCCGCCCTCCATCACACGTTAGTGTTGTTATTCATCAAATCTAATGTATGTGATACATCTGCAATAAAAATCCATCCGTGAGACCCTCCTGAATCCTACTACCCCCCCCCCCCCTCCCCACCCTCTCACACACATACACCTCCTCCCACCCTCCAGTAGGTCGGTGCACCTTGGGCTCGTTTACTGGCGATGTATTCAAGAAATCCGCCCCTTTCCCATCTGTCGCATCAGATTCCCACGTCGGGCGCACAAAAGTTCTTTTAAAAGGCAGTGCAGAGAACATCCCGCACCATCCCATTTAGGCAGTGGGATTGTGTGATCCGACATCTCCTGACCCGGCATTGTTCGAGCTCCTTCCCACGCCCAGAAGCTGAAGGTTACACTGCAGAGGTCTTTTCTAAACGCGTTAACGCTCGTTTTCCATGAATTGAACCTCATTTGGTTTTACTATAACGCCCCGCACAAGACTGAACACCGCGATTACAGACAAAAAGAACCCTGTCGCTTTTATGATGAATTCATCCATTCCATCTGATCAGATCAACACGTGCCCGGAGTCTTCATTCTCTCCCTTATGTGCAAAAACGTTTTCTTTTCGAAAATGACAGTGGATCATATTAACATGTGTAAATGAGCAAGACGAAAAGAAAACCAGGGGGTTTCTGTGCAATAATTACATGGGTTAAAAATGTTAATTGAATCTAACACTTTTTAAATCAACACAGTTGTTATGTTTTAATGTCTATTGGCCCAGAAATAGGAAGAGTTGTTCTGGTCTATGTGTGGTCCAATGATAATCATTCTCTTTTCGGGAACTTTTAACCACGTGCAGAGTGTCCTAGTTACTGAGGAATAAAGCACAGAATTCTGCAAATACACAGCAGGCCAGTCAGTATTTTGTAATGGTCCTGGTATGTAATCCTTTCTGGTTCTTCCAAACCAGGTCTTGCTTCCCTCTTCTGAAGGCGGTTCCATTGCCCACCCCCTCCAGAAAAAAAACAAATAAATGTTATAATGGAGATCAGGAGGTTTTTTTTGAAAAATCATTTGCAGGACATGGGCGTCACTGGGCTGGCCAACATTTATTACCCATCCCTAGTTGCCCCTGATGAGGTAATGGTGAGATGCCTCCTTGAATCTCTGCAGTCCATGTGCTATGGGTTGACTCATAATGCCTTTAAGGAGGGAATTCCAGGATTTTGACCCAGGGACTGCAAAGGAACGGTGATAGATTTCCAAGTCAGGATGGTGAGTGGCTTGGAGGGGAACTTGCAGATGGCGGCATTTCCATGTATCTGCTGCCCTTGTTCAAAACCACCCAGATATTACTTTCACATTGCAGTTCAAGCCCTGTTTAAGTGGCTGTGTCTACTTTGTTTGCAATATGTACAATTCTTCAATAATTTTGCAGCTTGTTTTCATAAAACAGTAAGTTGGCATGACAGTGTTTTGCATTTTTTAAATTCATTTATGGAGCATGAACATTGCTGGCTGGCCAACATTTAATTACTCTTGAACTGACTGTCTCGCTCGGCCATTTCAGAGGGCAGTTGAGAGTCAACCTCATTGCTGTACATCTGGAATCCCATGTAGGCCAGAACAGGCAAGGATGGTATATTTCCTTCCCTGACATTAATGAACCAGATGGGGTTTTCCAACAATCAATGATTTCAAGGTCATCAGTAGATTCTTAATTCCAGATTTTTTTTTACTGAATTCAAATTCCACATCTGCCATGGAGGGTTTCCAGCTGGGTCCCCAGATCATTCACTGAGTTTCTGGATTAACAGTGAGGCGATAATACCACCAGGCCATCACAAATATTTAAAGACATGTGAGATTCATATATGCCTTGGAATAAAGCTGAATTATGGACCCACAAAGCTGACTTATGGACTAATAACAACGATTTAAGTTTATACAGCACCTTTTGCGCAATGAAATGCCCTAAGCTGCTTCACAAGAATGAAACAAAGTATGACACTGATGACATGAAGAGATAATAGGGCAAATGCCAAATTCTTGTTCACAGAGATCAGTTTTAAGGAGCTACTTAACAGAGCAAAGTAAGGTAGAGAGACAGAAAAGTACAGGAAGAATATTTCAGAGTTCTGGGCCTAGGCAATTGAAGATGTGGCCATTGATCGTGGAGCACAAGAAGCCTGAATTAGAAGGGAATACATATCTGTGAAGGTTGTAGGACTGAAGGACATTACAGAGATAGGAAGAGGATAGGCCATACATGGAGTTGAAAACCAGTTTTTTCCACCCATTACAAAAACTGCCCAATATCCACAGACTTGAAAATTGACAATTTTCTATAATGGGCTAGTCACAGTATTAACTTTACGGGTTGCTATTGCTCCTATTAGAAGAATTATTGTCATAGTATATCACATTTGTCTGCTTTGAACCAGCCTCATGCATCCATTTCTATTTGTCTGCAATGGTGCTGTGACATCCACCATGCTTTCTGCTGCCCTCCACTTTATCCTCCAGAAGAGATCTCTGTTACTTTTTAACTCTGATCAAATGGTCAAAAGACTAATTTTTTTCCAGATGTCACTTTTCAGAATTCAGATGGCCCTTGCAATTCAAGTACATCCTCATTGGCCTTTTGGTGTTGATTTTTTTTTAAATTAGCAAATAATTTAGCACCAACATTTCAAAAACCTTCAGTTTATTCCACAGTATTTATTTATGGTCCATATTTCTGAAGTATATAGGAAAGTGGATAGAATGTGGCATATTATGATTTTTTTCTTGTTTACACGCTATTGTTTACTACTTCAGCAACAAGCAGAAAATCTATCTCTGCATCCTATCAGTTACCCAATTATTAAAAGAAGAAATCCATTCTATTGTTGCAGCAAATGTGTTTTACTACTGGGGAAAAAACAAGTATATTGCATGATTAAGGCAACAAATATAGATTTCTAATGATAATTGAATTTAATTTTTTTATTGACAAATTATATACTTTTCATCATTATTATTTTGTCAGCTTCATACAGAAACCTACATGCAAATTAAAAAATGCACAACAGTCACTTTCACCAGCTGAAGACGAACATTACCTCATTATTAACAGCGGCACATGGAATAGTAGTTAGCACTGCTGCCTCACGGCGCTAGGGATCTAGATTCGAATCTTGGCTTGAGTCACTGTCTGTGTGGAGTTTTCACATTCTCCCCATGTCTGCGTGGGTTTCCTCCGAGTGCTCTGGTTCCCTCCCACAGACTGAATGACAGATGCTGGAGTGGGGGGACTAGGGTAATTTCATAGTAACTTCACTGCAGTGTTAATGTAAGTCTTAGTGTGACCAGTAAATAAACTTTAACTTTTTTACTTTAAATATATACTGTCGATTTATCATTATAATTGATATTGACAGTGTGGGAGAACTATAAATACATATTCATTGGGTTCTCAATTAAAAATGTCGTCCAAATTTCAAAATATGAACAAATGTACACAAAAATTATAATAATGATCTGTGACAGGGAATGATTTCAAATCTGAAATCTAATTTTGGGAAGGTGTTCACAAACTTCCTGAATGTGACTGAAACTTATCATTTGCTGCTGATTATTTTACGTGCCTTGTTATTTTTAAACAGTCAAAATGAGAGCGTACCTATTTAATTTGATTTTAACAAAGCTAATTATTCCTTTTACAAAACCAGCTGTTCAGAGTAACAACTTATATACTATAATACAATAGCGGGCTAGCTCCATGAAATCTTCATTAAGAATGGGAATTATGATCAAAAGATTACATTATTCCTTCTGAAGTTATTTCTTATGAGGGCTTTCCAGTCCCTAGGTGTAACATCAGAGGAAATCCTGGAGGAAAGGCATTGGTGGCCATTTTTAGCCATTACACAGCTCTCTGCAGGGGAGGAAGGGGCGACGAGTGGAGGCCTGGGGAGAGTTGGGTTAAGTTCCGTTGATATAACAATGGAGAAGCCCTATGGGAACTCCAAGTAAATTTGTTTAAAATGTACAGCCTTTATCAATGTGAAGCAGTTTCAGCTTGTCATTGATGCAGATTGTGTAGTATAGTTTGGGTGTGAAATTACTAGAGGTGTATTTAGCTAAATGGTGCAAAAACATCTCCAGGAGGTAATCTCATACCTCAGTAATTCACACCCAAAGCAATTTAACTGCAGTCTGTGTGAAGCCAAGTTTTAAAGGTTCCCAGGCACTGAATTGGACAGTCTGGGAACTTCCTACTGTTTTAAATATTTAAAATGTTAGCAGACGAGTCTTCTTGAAGTCTCCAATGCAAACAACATTGAGATCCTGGAAAATGTAGCTTTGAGTAATTTGGTTAGTGTGGAAAGAGAAGTAAACAATGCAAAAGCTAATATTATAGCTGAAGTATTTGCTTTTATGTTGCTCCGAGTAGATTTCAGTGGGACATCTGTAATTGCAGTATAACATCACCTTAAAATATCTAGAAATGTCCTGAGTTTTTCAAATGCATAATTACAATCATATAATTTTAAATATGTCTCATTTGCAATATTGGCATTACTCCTATTGGCATTACATCCCACTCATGACATTGACTTTTGGAGTGGCATGGTGGCACAGTGGTTAGCATTGCTGTCTCACAGTGCCAGGGATCTGGGTTTGATTCCCGGCTTGGATTACTGTCTGTGCGAAGTCTATGTGTTCTCCCTGAGTCTGCGTGGGTTTCCTCCGGATGCTCTGGTTTCCTTCCACAGTTGGAAAGATGTGCTTGTTAGGTGCATTGACCCAAACAGACAGTGTAGTGTGGCGACTGGGGGAATTTCACAGCTTTAGTTAATGTCAGCCTTACTTTGTGACTAATAAATAAACATGTATTTAAACAAACATTATTATGTGGTAAGCTTGTTAGTAGTTTTATTTTATATTTGATGAGTATTAATGAACAACGTCAACCTTTTTCAATTCTGTTCACATTGTGGTATTTTTGGTTGTACCATTGCTTGTGATAAAAGGACAATAAATTAATTACAACTCTCAGAAGATGTTATAAACTTCAACAACTGTCCTTTGAAATCCTCATATTGCATTAATGCCATGAACTCACTCGATTTGTCTGACTTATAAGATGCAACATAAGCATTATTATCATCAACTTGCCGTGTTGTGATTACTATGGTGACTTTAATGAAGATTTCTCTTCTTTCCCATTGGGAGCCTCTAATTTCCACTTGGCAATTTCTCGCAGTGACATAACTGAGATTGTGATTCAGTTTTGTGTAATCTGATTCCTTCACTTATTAGCTACATTGCAACTCCATCGTGTTGTGCCATTTTAAAATTTTTATTTTGTGTTAGTTTAGTCTAAATAATAACTTGACGCCATGATGAATTTTCATTGCCAAATGTACCATCTAATGTGCCTGTGCGCTTCCTCAATCGAAAGCATCTCAGGTCTTCGGATCATTAATTTCCGACACAGCAATCTGAATATTACAATCTGATTTTTACAACAATTCTTTGTCGCAATGCTTTCGGGCCAACTTGCTTTTATACTGTGACGGCTCTCTTCTGCTGCTTCACCTCTTGAAATCCTTAGTTCATCCGTTTCTCTCTACTTATGGTCCATCACAGCCCAGCCAGCGACTGAGCTGTACTCCTCGCCCCCTCCCCCTTACAGTAGAACAGCAGAAGAGACAGACAAACTTTCTAAGTATTCTTCTCACTGAGGATGTGTCACATCACTCCAATGCCCAAGTGTAAAAGGTCAGTTTCCATAGTTTCTTGATTGATTAATGATAAAGAGTCACATATACATGTGCCGTTCTAAAATTCCCATGTCAATTCAAAACTAGCACCGCATAATTTTACATATAATTTCCTCCATGGTTGACTAGCTTCTGACTGTCAAGAAAAATACGAAAGTATGTTAAAATATTCAACTGTAAAACAGAAAATTTCTGAAGGAATTCGGATTGAAATGGCATATTTTACATTCTTAGCACAACCCAAAATGCTTCACTTAATGGGCGTCTCCAAGGAATCAAGCCGGCGCAGAGGAATGAAAGACAGGAGCTGCTGAAACGCTAGAAGCAGATCTCCAGGAAGAGATATAATCAACAATGGGTGCGGGAGGGTAGTGGTTGGGAGTGGGATATCAATTGCCCTGGATCAGAAGTAGGGTGATGGGGGTTGCCAAGATTGGAAAGGGCAGAGGTGCGGATGGGTTGAGGCGTAGGGGCGACATTGTCTAACAATGGTCCAAGTACTTTGGACATGGGGTCAGGAAGGACTCTCCCATTGCTCTCATTTCCACATTCAATTCAGTATTATTATATTATTTATATGTATATGTATATAAATTACCCTGCAGTAATCCATTTAATGGCCACCTGTAGATCTGGTTTTACTGAGTAGAAGAGACATTAACAGTTTCCTGAGAGCTTGAAACCTGCATTAGGATACTTAATTGTGTACACAGGTAGGTATAATGCCTGTTTCAGACATGGGCCCTAAATGTCACTCTGCTTATTAATATGGAGGGGAATAACTTTTGTTTCACAATGAGCGAATGCTTCCTGCCTGTCGGATTGAAAGCTTTTCCTGAGAAATGGGTCGAATCTCCAGCTTTATAACAGATCATTTCGTGCTCCATAAGTGCCACGGAAGAACTGTTCCCAAATATAGAGGGTTGAGTACCAAGATTATTAAGTATTTTGAAAATCCTAGTCGCAGTCTGGTCTATCGTGCAGTTTCTTTTTCTCTCTCTAGCTAACCAGTTTTACAATTTGTCAAAGAAAGCTGTTTAGCACCAACAGATACAAATGTGTTTGTGCTCAGCATTATTGCCCATTAAGGAGGATGCCGCCGATAGACACAGTAACAGAAACTGGTTGAAATTCACATAATTAAATATTACACCAGGCTGCTTGGTTGGACAAACTGTGTCTGGTGTAGGTATTTGATGTTTTTTGAGTAGCGTTGAACCATCTGGACACGCGACTCAATTGCATCAACTGCAGCGTGGGAAACCTCCGCAGACAATGGGCCTTTGATAAACAACCCATTCAACCCCTTTCTGCTCGCCAACCCTACTTCTAATTGAGGTGAATTTAGATTAGAATCTTAAACTCACTTTATCTCACCATCTGGGGTTTGTAAACAAAAGTTTCTACATTTTGACTATAATTCAATGTTATCCACGTCTATTTTAAACTCTGAAAGCATTTACAATCGGAGTGAACTTTACACGGAAAAATAAATTGATATTATATTCTTGCCGTCAGTTTAAACATTCCCTTGCTATTACAGGATCGCTATCATCACAATTGATGACTCAGAACGGTATCAGTGCAATAGTAAAAAAGGCATGTAGCACCAGACCTGTGGAAATAAAAATACTTTATTTTGGTGATCTAATGCCTTGCCAGCATCCGACAATTTCTTCGCCTTTTAAAAAGTTAACGAAGAATCACATCAACCATGGTTCTCGCTCCTTGATACCCAATGCAATTGCATTTACGGAGCAATGGCTGAGGAAGGGATTGAAGTTGACGATAATATCTTCTGCGCGAACAGCCACTGCATGTGGAAGCGATCAGTAAGGATATGCATATATGAGGAGAGCTCCTCATATAACCATACCCCGTCAAAAGTTCCCTCGTCAGAAATGAGCAGAAAGAAAACTGGGGAAGGGAGGTGAAGTGACAGTTGGAATGATGAAAAGAAAACAGGGCAAAATATTTCCTTGTGGCTTAATGCATCAGGATCAATGGTCTGATCGTTGCCGCTGCCATACATGTCATTACAGCAGATTGTCTCTGTCCCCACACCTCTAATATCACTCGGGAAATAGTGCTGTTCACTGCTGGGAGTGTGAGGGGAGAGAGAGAGAGACAGTCACATTTGTCACTAATATATTTTGCAGTCAGCTTTATTCATAGAAATGTCATTTTTTTCGGTAAATGACCCGTGGGCTCAAAGGAGGCTTGGCAGAGCAAGCTGTTGCACATGAGAAGGGTGAATTGCTGGCTTTGTATAGCTGCCTTGGTGCCTTTGAATGATTATCATTCTACACCCACATACAGTTAAAGCTCCGTTCCCATGTTGGTTGAGATAATAGTCTTTATTCCTAACTGGAGCATCCAGAAAACAGATAGGAACTCCACATTCATACAGACAAATATGTCTCTGAGGTAGACAGACATAGACACAGAATTTCTTGGGAGGTAGTAAGGATATTTGCTCTTACTTTCTCAGTTTAAACGGGGTCTTAGGGTCTTTAGGGTCAGATATGGTACAGACATGATTCTACTCCGTCCAATCAATGATGCTCAGACTTCAACGTAAATAAAACGCTCTCAATTGCGTAACTGTGACATTATTCCATTTCACACAAAGGCTATTCTATGACTTTTTTTAAATGAAGCCCGTGCGTTGACTGAAGGAATTTTTTTTCTGAAATCGTCCCAGGATATAGAATTAGTTAGGAGATGGGAGATGGAAAGTATCCAGGCATGTACTTCCGTTGGCAGGTCGTATTCCCCAAGGATCTCTACACAGTGCTCAAATTTTCACTATACTTATAAACGAAGGAACAGAGAGCCGTGTATCCATGGTTGATGATGATATCAGGGTGGATCACAGTACATAGTGTAGGGGGAGAAACATTAAAGGGCAGCATTATGGCATATTTTGTTCAATGTGGGGAAATATGGACCAGTCATTTGGGACAGGTGGAAATATAGATGAGTGTACTGTAACGAGAGGCTGGGAACTGTGGATAAGCAGACATTTACAGGTTCAAATACAGACATCATTAAAAGCCAGTGAAAAGTCCAAATAATTTTTAATTTGTGGAATGTTGGCTTTTAACTCAAGCGAGCTGGAATACAAAAAGTGGAAGGCTGTTAGTTGCATAGAGCTCTGATTAGACTTTGGTAACACGCTCTGGGTTCAATTCTGACACCGTCTATTAGGACAGGCAGCCGGAGCCTGGAACCCGACACTTTTGATGAATTCTCAGTTCTGACTCTGAGCTGTGAGACTGTCAGGATGCTACTTTCAAATTCGAGTGGTCTAATTGGTCAGGAGGCGAGCTCAGCGCCCAATTAAAAGCGCCGACGACAACATCTTCTTGGATTTGAGCTAACAGTGCCCCAGGAGGTCCCCACAGCAATATCCAGCGCTGTCTATTAACCTGCGTAAGGTGCTGTTAATCAACGGCAAGCGCGTTTCCCACCGAACTTGAAATTGTCCAGGAGGGCTTCCGAGACCAATCCCCGGGACCCTGATTTTTCACACACAGCCCTCCCTGGTCCCGGAAGTGTGATCCTTTGAATTTCCAGGTTATAGAATTTGGAGCAAAGTGGAGCACTGGTTGCAAAGAATGGGGCGAAAAGGATTACATCATGAAGATGATCTCGCATTCCCTCAAGTGAAGCAGATTAAAATGGATCTATTTAAGGTGTCTAAGGCGATTATATTAATTGATAGGGTTAAAGAAAGAGAAATTAATTCTTCTGGTAAAGGAGTCGACAACAATCCTAACATACGCTATAAATTAGTGCCAGACCAATCAAGAGTGATAGCAGGAAAAACTTCTCCACACCTTGTGACATCTTGAAAATATCTCTCTTAAAAAACTACAGAGGTTGAGTCAATTGAAATAAGATTGGTTAAAGTGCTTAATATGGTTAAAGTGTTAATGGGTATTGGAACCGAGATAGGTCAATTGGGCTGAGACAGAAATCAGCAATTTTACTGAACAGAGGAACACCTTGAGGGGCTGCATAATTTTTCCTGCTTCAATAGATGGAACTCTCCCATCTGGGACTTAGTCCCTGGTAGGGGTGGGAACGGGCCATGTTTTCCACCGTGGAAACCAACTGGATTCCACCCTATACCTTTATTAATAGTTCATCCAGGGGTTTAGTGTGGCATTCTGTGGTGGGGCAGGCTTGTTTGCAGATATCCCACTGATGTTTACCCTACCCAAATTGAATGTGATGCTAATTAGCAGAAAGCCCTCTTGGAGAGTGGTATTTACAGGGATCTCACAGATCAGCTGTTGGTTTACTATTTCTGACAACTGATTGGGTTCTAGTATATTTTCCTGAGCGATAACATTGTTCAAGGATAACTTGTCCACACAGAGAGAGGGCTGGTTGCTCTCGCATTTCTGCTGATGTTTCCTTTGCAAATGATCTGGTTCCAAATATAGATATTACTGCGTCTGGAAAGTAGAGGTCAACTGAGAGCATGAAAGAAAACAACGGAGTACTGCAAGCCGCCTAAAGGTGGAGGAGGACACACAGCAGGAGGACATTCCCAAAGGATATCTTCAGGGAACACTTCACTGAGGAATGATGTAAAAGGCACCTTTGCTTTAGCAGGTAAGGTTGCTACAGAGCTATGTCAGCTGCTGAAGCCACAACTGCAATTTCAAATAAAGCCATGGAGAATCTACGAATATGAGTTACTCTGAACTGAATATGATACCAGTTTTTAATAAAAGCAAAATACCATAGATGCTGGAAAACTGAAATAAAAAATTTATGCATTTGGAAAATGGTTGGAGGAACAGGTACAACAAAATAGCCAAGGATAGGTTAGAAGGCAGGAGAAATTATCTGACAAAGATATCATGGACACAAGACAAAAGAAACTGCAATGATAACATTGAAGAATTTTATTCTCAATCACTCCATCACAATGGCACCTCAAAACAAATCTTCCTGCTCTCCCCTCCCCTTGTTAGCATTCCACAGGGACTGTTCCCTCAGTGATACCCTTATTCCACTCTACAACCCTCCAATACGACATTCCCGTTCCACAGCTCCTTCCGGTGCAATCATGAGAGTAGTAATATCTGTCCCATTATTAATCCCCTCTTCACCATCCAAGACCCCCCATACATCTTCCAGTGAAGACACATTTGGCTTACATTACTATCAAGTGCAGCCTGCCCAGTGCTGGGGAGGCCAAAAACAGGCTGGGTGACCCCTTTGCAGAACAACACATTTGTGCAGTCTGCAAAGATGACCCTCACCTTCTGGCCACTTGCCATTTCAAAGCAATCTTGCTTTCATGCCCGTGATTCAGTCCTCAGACCTGTGTAATGTTCCAATGAAGCCCAACACTAGCCAGAGAAACAGCATCTCATTCTCCAATTGTACATTTTGCAGTCTTCTGAACTCACAATTGAGTTCCACAACTTCACACCATGAACTTTTTCCTTCATTTTGATTCCCCCAAGTTCTAGTTTGTATCTTGTTCTCATGTTTTGATTCAGGCCCTGTTGACTCTTTCTCTGCTATTAACATATTCTGCTATTTTGCTTTCAGACAGTGCTGACCTTTATTTTGCTATTAACACCTAGCCTGGATTAAAGCTAAAATGTTTTAATACTATCATTACCACTACCATTGCCTTGTGTTCCATTACATCTTTCTTATATTAGTCTCAAAACATTAATTATGCTTCTCTCTCCACATACATTGTCAGATCTTTTGAGTTTTTCCAATATTTTCTGTTTTTATTGCAATGTTTTAATGTTAAGAGGGCCAGAGGTGAAAGGGAAATGTTGCATTCTTTGATGCCTGTTGGTCTCTCTGTTATATGGAACACACTACTGCATTGCTGGTTGTGAAGTGGATGGTATTGGGGCCAAGAGAAGTGGTCTGGAAACTCGGTGTACCCTGAATGAAAGAGAGAGAGAGGAACACAAACTTGGGAGAAGGAGCGAGAAGGACGGACAGTGTGAGAGAAAGGAATAAAAATTTGAAGGAGGAGACAAGAAATGGAGGAGAACAGAACTTGGTGAAGGAAGAGTGCAAGGAGCATAAACTGGAAGAGGGGGAATGGGAGAGAAAAGAACGCAACAGAAATTGAACTCAAGTGTAAGGGAGGAAAGCAAACTGGGGAGAGAGCAATACAAACTGGGATAGGAAAGATGAGTACAACAAAAATTGAAGTGAGTGTGAATTTGTCAGCCAGGGATGCATGTTTTTGTATAATATGTTTGATTATAAGTGTCTGATGGTTTTGGCTACCTCTCTGAAGATTGAACATTGCCAATCTGAAGCTGTTACAGGAAGTCAGTGAATTGAATTAGATTTGGTTTTGTTATATTTATAACTTGCTATGTATTGCAAAGAGCCATAAAAATGTATAGAGGCTTCAGTTAGAAGTTACTTATATTAGTTATTTTGTTGGTTAGGTAGTTTTTAAAATTCATTCATGGGAATGGTTTAGTTTGGAGGGGCATTGCTTTTTATTTTGGTCGGCACAACATCGAGGGCCGAAGGGCCTGTTCTGTGCTGTAATGTTCTATGTTCTATGTTCTATGTTCTATGAATGAGGGAATCATGGGTGGACCAACATTTATTACCCATCTGTAATTGTCCTTCAACTGAACAGCTTGCTGGGCCATTTCAGAGTCAACCACATTTCTGCAGATCTGGACTCACAGGTAGTAAGAAGTCTGACAACATCAGGTTTAAATCCAACTGATTTATTTGATAGTAAACTCACAAGCTTTCGACCTTATGGTCTTTGTCAGGTGAATGAGGTATTCTGGTCTCCAACAGCATGTAGGCCAGATGAAGTGAAGACAGCTTACTTCCCTAACGGACATTAATGAACCAGATGGATTTTTACAACAATCAGCAGTGATTTCATGGTCATCGTTGGATATTTAATTCTAGATTTTTGTTAAATTCAAATTTCACCATGTGCCATGGTGAGGTTTGAAACCAGGTCTTCAAGTATTGCTTTGGGGTCTGGATTATTAACCATATGACAATGCACTATGCTATCACCTTCCCCAATGCAGTTATACTATGAAAAGATTATGGTAGTTGCTTTTATTTAAACATTACTTTGCCTTAAATATTTATATTCTTTCCTTTCATTTAAAACATCATTTTATTTATTTCATCCTGAAACAAAAAAGTCAAATATTTATCAGAGCATTATTGAGAAAAGATCTTGGTTCGGAAAACCAAGAAAGAGTATTATGTAGAACAATAGTACCATTAGACAGAAGGTTAAAGAAGAAATTGTTGGAACTTTAAATAAAGGCAATGTAACAGTTATGTGTTTTTTAAAATACAGATTGGAACAATAAAACTGGCAAAGATAATCTGTAAAAGGAGGTTCCTGGAACAATGTGTTGTGAAATCAGCTCAGAGTAAAACTCTTTTACATCTAGTATTGTGCAACAAGTAGGGTTAATTGGCAATGGCATAGTAAAAGATCTGCAGGGAAATAGTAATCATAATACAATTGAATCGTACATTAAGTTTGAATATATATTTTAATCACAAACAAGCACCTTAAACTTCAACAAAGTTAATTCACAGAGAATTGGTAAAGTTGATTCAGTAAAGAAACTAAAATTTTAAAAAAGCAGTCAACAACATTTAAAGAAACAATTCAAACTTTTCAACAAAATTCATTCCATTGAAAAATGAGAACTCACCAAAGAAAATTCAGCTATAATTCATGAAGTACGTTTAGGATAGCATTAAATTAAAAGACGTGCCTTTTAATTTTGCAAAGAATGATTGTAAATTTGAGGGTGAGACATGTTTTTGAAATCAGTAAAAGGGCCATGAAAATGTTGATGTGAAGGGAAAATAGAGAGTAAATTAGCAAAGAATATAAAAACAGCCTGTAAGATATTTTACTAACATATAAAAAGGAAATGATTGGCTAAAGTAAATAGTGATTCTTTAGAAGCAAAGGCAGGAGAAATTACCATGGCGAATGAAGAAATTTGTTTTTATCTGACAGGTAGTTTGGTCCACCTTGTTGTCTAACAAGGGACATACACGCGATGGGTGGTGGGAGGGCTGCTCTTGGATTTTTTTTTCGAGAGTATCCCAGTGCTTCACGTCGTTAGTGTATGCTTGACCTGGGTCATTTGATGGGCAACACAACAGCTCAGTGACTATCACTGTGCTGTGCAGATACATGGATTTGGGCCTGTGTCTGTGGGAGTTTGCGCATTCTCCCTGTGCTTGCATGGGTTTTCTCCGGGTGCTCCGGTTTCCTCCCACTTCCCAAAGATGTGTTCTTAGGCTGATTGGCATAACAAATTCTCCCTAAATTGTCTCAAATTTGGTTTCAATCCATAGACCTATAAACACACACAGGGATTATGGGCAGAAGTAGGAACATCGAGGTGGCGGTGTGGGTTAGTTGGGCTGAAGGGCCTGTTTCCTGTGCTGTTTTGTTCTTTGTTCTTTAAATGGCAGAGTCATGAAGCAAATAATTTAGAAATAATCTTACTGGCTTGTCACGCCTGTCGATTGGCATGGTGAGCTGGTAAAATTGCAAGATAGACGACAGGTTAGTGACCTTACCGACCCTGGATTTCCAGTTTGATAAACCTTACACCTGAGAAGTGCATAAGGCTGATTTAAATATTTAAATTTTAATATGATTAGAGTCTGGGATGAAGTTGTCTGGGCTCGGTTGTCTTAACAGTCTCACCAGTGAAGGTCCTCACCTGCAAAGATCACATTTGGTCCCCAGTAATGGAGACCTAACATGATGGCCACCCCACTGAGGCCCTCTGGGTTGTCATGGGCAGGGGGAGGCCGTGCCTCTTGGAAAGTGTCAGCCTAGCACTACTAGCCTGGCACCCTGGTACTGTCAACCTGGCACTGCCCCTACTGGCATGAATCATATTTTGCCTCTTCTTTTACATTGTGTGGCATAAGATCATGACTGAAAGCTTTCTGAGTAAAAATGGGCCCAATTCTCTCCTGTTTTTACATTCTTTTGGCACATAAAACTTTTTTGCTAAGAGCGCCTCTATGTGTTTGTCTTCACAGTAAAAGACACAAGTTACATACCAAAAATAGAGGGTAGCCTAGGGGCTAATAACAGTAAAGAAAATAAGGTAATTAATATTAGCAGAGAAAAAGTATGGGAGTAATAGATGGAGCTAATATCCGATAATTCTCCACCACCTGATAGCCTCTACTCTAAGGCTCTAAAATGGATATTGATGATTGTATCTTACCAGCAATGATTATCAGCTCAGTACAAACAGGAGAAGAGGCACGTCTATCTCAATTAGCAATCCACTTTATTAACATTATTTGGCTGTGCACATATAAATCATAAATGGTCTAATTAGAACATAAGCATACAGTTTGTATCAAAGCTATGCAGTCAAATGCATTTCCATAATAACTCCTGTGTAATTATCAAGTATGAGAGATATTATCTGATCAGGAGACCTGGCATTGGCCAGGAATTCATGCTCCAACTGGATGCCATCTCCACATCTTCGGTGTAAGGTCTTCTTCTTCTTCTGTATTGATAATCGTTAGAATTTTACTGCTGCTTATTAGGAATCTCCATTCTTATCCTGTTCCTGATCTTTTCCGAGAAAGGCTGCTTCTTCCTTGTTGCATTTCCTTATTGGTCCCAACTCAAATTCTAGGTAGGATTACCTCATTGCTCTTTGACTAAATAAGCGTTTATGCCTTAAAACATTTCCTTCGCATTTTTTTACAGATCCAAGTAATTCAAACCAGTTGCGAGTTTCAGGTTATTGCAGTTCAAGTAGGTTTTAGCTGCCCCTTTCAGTCCGTGGCCAACACACCTGCAGAGACAATGGAAGCACAGACATAATTTCCTAAAATTCCCTAGATTCTGGAACAGTTCGATCAGAAGTTAGCCAATATAATACTGCCTTTCAAGAAAGGAAGGAGAGACAACAAACAATGTCAGCCAACAACTACAGGCTAGATATGTCATTGGGAAAGTTCTGTGGCCTATCATTAAGGATGTCTTCACAATGCACTTAGAGAAGTATGGTTTGATTAGAACAAGTTAATATGATTTTATGAAAGGTAAGTCCTGCTTAACAAATTTATTTGAGTTTATTGTAGATGTAACTAGTAGGGTAGATAAAGAGGAACTAGTAAGTGGATTTTCAAAAGGCATGCAATAAGATGTGATACAAAAGATTACTATATAAGATAAGGGGTCATCAAGCTGGAGGTGATGTATTAACATAGAGGATACAGGATTGGTTAATGGATAGAAAGCAAAGAGCAGATATAAATGGGACATCTTCAAGTTATCCGGAACTGGGGAACTTGTGGCTTAGTTAGTGCTGGGGCTTCATCTATATGTAATATATACTGATCACTTAGACAAAGAAGCAGGAGTAATGTATCTATTTTAGCTAACAATACAAAGCTAGACAGGAATGCAAGCTGTAAGGAGGACACAAAGAAACTGCAAAGAAGCATGTATAGGCCAACGAGTGGACAAAAAGGTGGCATAGAGATTATAATGTGGAGAAGCGTGAAGTTATTCATTTTAGTTGTAAGAATGGAAGATCAAAGGTCTTTTTTAAAGCATTAAACTTGTAAGTCTTTGATGTCTGGAGAGATTTGTCTGTACTTGTACAAAGAAAAATAAAACTTAGCATGTAGATCATCAAGCAATTTGGAAAGGAAATGGAATGTTGGTTTATTGTGCAAGGGGGCGGAGTACAAGATTAAAGTCTTTTTATAATTATATGGAGTTTTGGTGAGACCATATCTAGAATACAGTGTGCAATTTGAGTCTCCACATTTAAGCAATGATATATTTGTAGTGGAGGCAGTACAAGGGAGGTTCACTAGACTGGTTCCTGGAATGAGTGGATTATCTGATGTTGGAAAGCTGCATAAATTGAGTCTGGATTTCAGAAGAATGAGAGGTGATTTCATTGAAACATTCAAGATCATGAAGGGGTTTGGCAGAGTGGTTACTGAGATGTTATTTTTCCTAGCTGGCATATCTAGAACAAGGGAATACAAGTTCAGGTTCAGGACCCAAACATTCCTTTGTCTTCCTCACAAGACTGAGAACAGGAGAAATTTCTTCACTCAAAGTATTATGAATCTTTGAAATTCTCCACCCTGGAAGTTTGTGCATGTGCTATCATTGAATATACATAAGACAGTGATATTTGGGCCAGAATGTTCCAGCCATTCATGCGGATAGGATTTTTCCACCAATTGCAGTGAATGGAGATTTAGCTGGGCACCAAATTCCCAAGTTTGCTGCAGTGGGAGTGTGGCATGAACAGCCAGTAAGGTCTCTCGGGGAATCAAGGGATCTGGGGAATGGATGGGAATGTGGAGTTGAAGCCCAAGATTTTTCTTATTCATTCATGGAATATGGGCATTGCTGGCTTCCAGTGTTTATTGCCCATCCCAAATTGCCCTTCAGAAGATGGTCGTGAACTGGCTTCTTGAATCGCTGCAGTCCATTTTCTGTGGGTTAATGCACAGTGCCGTTAGGGAGGCAATTTCAGGATTTTGAACCAGTGACTGCAAAGGAAATGCTGTGATCCTATTGAATAGTGGAGCAGGCTCAACAGGCCTAATGCTATACTCCTTTTCCTATTTCTTACGCTCTTATTTCGTTAAGGGCTTAGTGCTACTAACAGATTTGAAAACAGTGGGTGAAGATCATCACGTGAATAGTGTCGAGCAATTAAATACCATATGATCAATTCTCACATGATTAAGTCTCCAGGAAACTAGAGTTGGTAACATTATGTCTGCAATTGTCTCCCATCAATTTTCCCATTAATACTTAAGCTGACTGAATTGCAACTTAACTGCTCACAGTGCTTACATAGCTTTCCTGGCTATTATATCCTTGTAAGAGAAAAAAGGTGCATCTTAATTGTTTTCCATCTAAACAGTCACCTTGGCTTTTTCCGATCATGCACAATCCTTTTAACTTTGAAAATTATGTGGCTTCAATACATTTTAATTCATCTTTAAAATTTCTATTCATTTTTGGCACCAGCTGCATCTCCAACTCTGAAGACTAAGCAATTAATCTGTTTCAAATCTTTTACCATTTTACTAAAGTTGGTTCTTCTAAATTCTGGAATTAATTTTCATTACTATTGGTCTGCTAATCAATTGAATCTATTTCCCAGGTATCCTTTCATAAGGAAGTCTGATACCAAATTATATTCACAACTGAACATATGATTCTAGTTCTTGAGTTCTCTGCTCAAAGCAGATATTTGGCAGTTTTCACTGAGCCATGGTAAAATGCCATGGATTTTTACTATGAGTTGGGTGAGGAGGTAGACTTTGTGTCTGCCTCAGCCAGAATGGGATCAAGGCGCTTGCTTTTGGCATTAGTCTGATCCACATGCTGCCTGCCCAGCTAAGTGAGCAAATCGGCCTTCTCAAAATAGGAAATCTCAGCTTACTGTTTGAGATTTTGAGATAGGAAACCTTAACTGCAGATAAGGTCTTTAGTGTTGTATGTCCTACAATGTCCTCTACAGGTTGAATAATGTCAGTGCACATTTTTAGATTTTTTTTCCATCAACTTTTCCCTTTGTCTCTGTTGATTCAGATATAATTCTGCAACCATGCCATGCTCAAGAGCTTTCTCATAGATTTTTCCCCATCAATTATCTCCTGTCCAGTTATCACCATGAAGATAGAAATTCATAAGCACTCTTTGCCTTTTCAAGTTTCTCTCAAGGGCCCATTCTTCAATTAAGAATCTTAACAATGTGGTTAACAGTGTGCAGATTCTACTTCTGCACGTTTGTTTCTCCTGAGCAGTCCTAGTTGTAAAGTTTCCACATCAAACTGGAAAATTAGTTGTTACCATTCACATCAGTTAACCCATCCTGGCATGATCTATAATCCCACGCACTGCACTTCCAGTATCAGTTAAAGGATAATTAGATAGGAGTGAGAATGCTGCCAATTTTCACCTCTTTAATCTAAGTAATTTATCCTAACTGCAATGCCTGATCTGAGGACACAATTATTTATTGAATTAACTGTTCCATCAGAGCTGCATGATTGTAAGATGCATTTAGTTTCCAAATGAACAGTTTTCATTCAATCAATATGCACTGAACTTGGATCGTTCAATGCAGCCACAGAAGAAGGCCAGTTGGCCCATCAAGTTCATGACAGCTCTCTGTAGAGCAATCCACTCAGTGTCATTCTCCTACTCTACCTCTGCACGTTTGTTTCCCCTGAGCAGTCCTAGTTGTAAAGTTTCCATATCAAACTGGAAAAATAGTTGTTTCCATTCACATGGGACTGGAAAGTCCAATGTTCCTAATTTTATTTTAAGAACCAATCTGAGAGCAATTACGTGTGTGATTCATTTGTCCTTCAACCAAGTTACCACTATCTAGTAGCACACAGCAGGTGACAAAATGGTCAAGTGAAACTTAAAGGGACACAAACATCAGAAATAATGGCCTGAATCTTGTTGCCTCAATAGTAGCAAGCACTGAGAATTTCTAAGCCAATATTGAGTACCACAGTGGCACTACAATCTCTGAGGAGTCCACTTACGGTCAAATCCACAAGTTGCAGTGTGCTGCAATGACACTGATGGTCCCACTGGGACTTGTCAGCATGAAAACTTGGACTGGTTGCCCTGAACTTACCCAATAAGTGTGATGGATACTGATGCACATAAAAATATCACAATAAAAACAGTGGAAGTTTTATCCAATCCCCTTGAGGTCTGTCTTCAGCTCAAGTCATTTTTAATGATTTTCAACGTGATCTAATTGATCTGGAAAGCCTGGTGACACTTGCTGCTCTTTCTTTCCTGCAGCAAGACTGTAACAATGATGTATGCTGAGCTACTTTAAGGAAGTTTAATGATGTAAATATTTTCTGTGGAAATTATTTGACTTGTTTGTAATATTGATTTTCAAGGTTCTCACTCAGAGGTGAGCAGCCATGTTGTCATCTTGTGATTGGACTGGCGTAAACACGGTAAGAAGTGTCACAACACCAGGTTAACATCCAACAGGCTGATTTGGTAGCAAATGCCACTAGCTTTCAGAGCGCTGTTCCTTTGTCAGGTGAGTGGAATATCTGTTCACAAACAGGGCACATAAAGACACAAACACAATTTACAGCTTAATTATTGAAATGTGAGTCTTTAGAGCTAATCAAGTCTTAAAGGTATCTGACATCTTATGGTGTCAGAGGCATGGTTCCTCACTCATCCCTCGGTCACCTTACTGAGCAATTTTCCATTGCAAACAATGAAAAAGACAAAGTAGTTTTCACTGCAGCCCAGATGGAACAGGCTGCCACGATATAGCGTTCCATCTTCTTCTTAGGCAGTTTTGTGGGATTGAGGATGATTAATGCATTCTGGGATAAATTCAATGTGCAATCTGCAGACTCTGCCACATGTGGGATTGAATGGTCAGGTACATTGGTTTCTTGGTGGTTTGTGAGCTTTCTCAGACACCTCATGTTCCTGACGAAGGCTCTCATTGTGCTCATTGCCTTTCAAAATGAACCCTTTCCATTTTGATTTGTCTAGAGCTGGGGGATGGATGTGGGGGTCGGGAAGGGGGTGTGTGGGGTAGGGTGGAGTGGGGGGTGCTCCCAAAAGTCAGCAGGGTGGTCAATGCCATTTAGTGACAAAAACTTGCAAAATTCATTCCTGCTTCAGTGATGTTTAAATGATTAAGAGTCCCAAACAGAAAAATTCATCCTATTTTGTCCATCAGGAACAAGCCAAACCCAAAGTTTGGATTGAAGACTATTTTACAACTTCCCTAGATATGTTAAACTAAAATTGGGACTTTCTTTTTACTGTAGGCAGTTGCCTGCAGATATATTTGAAAAAAGTAAAAAGCTTATTTACTTGTCACAAATAGACCAATATTAACACTGCAATGAAGTTACTGTGAAAATCCCCAAGTTGTCATACTCCAGCACCTGTTTGGATACACTGAGGGTGAATTTAGATCAGCCAATGCACCTAACCAGCACGTCTTTTGGACTGTGGGAGGAAACTGGAATACTCAGGGGAAACCCACGCAGACACGGGGAGAACAAGCAGACTTTGCAGGTAGTGACCCAAGCCAGGGATCAAACCTGGGTCCCTGGCACTGTGAGGCAGCAGTGCTGCCACGGTGCCCATTGGTTGCAGTGATGGAATTGAAAATTTATGCCAAAGGAGGTCAATGAGTCTTCTAAAGTGTAGTAGGTCAGGCTGCATATTAATTATAATAGCATTACAAAGGTATTTGATTTTAATAATGCTGTACAAATTCTCTTCTAATTGAAATAAATATATTACTTCTGAGTCAACTATTTCAAGCAGGCAAAAGAAATGAGACAGTTGATGAACATATTTGGAAAGCATATGATTAGTAATAAAGAGAAACACTACATATGTTATAGCATAAATGATCCTAAAACTGCATTTATCTTGCATCTTTTTCTTCTGGTTAAATGTCTAAATAGGAGTGTAATGAAACAAAATTTGATACCAAATGATAAACAGAGATAATAGCTTGATCAATTAGGTTGATTTTACAGAGCGTCTTGAAAGCAAACGGGATAGATAGAGAGGCAGAGAAATTTAAGAAGGAATTTCAGAGCTTAGGGCCTAAACCAATGAAGTTACAGTTGCCAAGTACAGGTGAACACAGTGAAGGTCAGATTTGGAGGAGCACTGAGATCTGAGAGGGTTGTAGGGCTGGAGGGTCCTATGAAGATAAGAGACAACCTTAAAAATTTTCCAATTATGGCAGCTCTCTCCAGGCCCATGCTCCCTGCAGCAGCACCTGTACTCAACATGATCTAAGCCCCCAGTGAAATATGGGGTTGATCATGGAGCATTACCCATTTTCAGGGCTGGTTGATTTGAAATAAGTTGTTACACACACTTCTTAGTGGGTCCACCATCCTGCTGCATATATTAACCAAATTTTTTAATGAGATTTGCTAAGTGTTTGCATTGGAAGTCTTAATCCAGTTTCTGTTCACACCATCTCCCTAGTTCTGCTTATAAAAAGTGGCCCACTTGGCACTCTAATTCTGTGGCTCTGAGTTAGGCTACTCACACGTTTAAAGTTTGGGAAGAGGTTGAATTTGTTTCTTCCGCCAGATACAATGGTGAAAGGTGAGCACTAGTTTCTGAGGGAGACTTCAGAGGGAACTAGTGACTAAATTGTCCAATTAATCTTCTGCCTCTGTAATCATGTCAGAAGACAACTTGTTTGAACATCAGCCCTAGGCCCTGCTCAATAGGAAATAATGAAACTAATGTTAATAATTTCACATTTTTATTTTTACCTTCACCATTGCATTATTTTTCTTCCCATTTGGTGTATGGCCTTCAGACTGCTTCTCAGGATTACCAGGAAGATGAGAAAATTAGCTCTGATTATCCCACCCTCAGGGGAAGTCTCTCTACTCTGTCTAATTCAAAGGCAACCGTGAAAGAAGTGAGTGTGCAGCAGTTATCATCAATGCTTACTCATATTGTTCTTTTTTAGTGTTTATTTTGAACAAAATCCTTTCTTTAACAAAATTTTCCAGCATCAATCACAATGATTTGTCATTCAAATGACTGGAATGTAATGAACAGATTAATAAACTCTAAGAATATAACCTGGTTATTTGCTATATGGAAATCATTAGTGTCACATCAGTTTTAACTGGTAGATACTAAATGGCTCTGCTGCATTCACTGACACATTATTATTTTGGGATCTCACTTGCTGCCATCTTTCCTAATGTTTCCTGTAACCATATGTTTGCTTGGAAATTCAGCTGGGCCAGCCATATCAATGTTGTGGCAGTTAAGTCGCTGGAATTCCTGATGCATATCAGTATTGCTTTTGCCAAATGCTCCAGATTCAACAGGAGTAAAGTTTATTTATTAGTCATAATTAAGGCTTATTTTAACACTCCATTGAAGTTGCTGTGAAATTCCCCTAGTCGCTGCACTCTGACGCTGATGTCTGTCAGACTGTGGGAGGAAACCACTGCACTCGGAGGAAACACGTGCAGACACTGAAAACATGCAATCTCCACACAGACAGTGACCCAATCCAGGAATCAAACCTGAACACAATGGTGAAACAAATGTTTCCTGAAGCTAAATCCACAAGCGTTCAGGCAAAATTCCTGCAAAACCAACTCCAATTGACTAGACACTTCTGATGGGTGAAAAAGCATCTCCCTATCAGGTCCACTCAAATGGCACAATTTCTAGAATCTCATTCTAAACATCTTCTGGCTAAAGATATTTTTTCTGAATTCTTTATTGGATTTTACTGACTATTTTATACTTATAGACCTCAGTGAAAACATTTCTCTGTTCGCTATAGAGCTCTTTCATAATCATTAAGACATCCATCAGATCATTCACCCTTTTCTCCTCCCTCCCCCTTCCCTCCTCACTCCTCCTTCCCGGCCTACTGCTGTTCGGAGAGAAAAGAGCCCCAATCAGGCTTTTCTGATAGATATTAACCTTCAGTTCTGGTCTCATCTTTGTAGATCTTTCTTTCAACTTCTCTTCCAGTAACATGATGTATTTTGATAATGTGGAGATTAGAATGGTGCACAATATATTAATGTAACCGAATCAAGGTTCTAAATGAGTTTATCTCTGCTTTTTAGTTCTATCCCACAAAAAATGAACCTCTGTGCATTTTTTTAATGGTCTTGTTAGCTCAATATAATTAATTAGCAAAGGACAAAGTTTGAACTACAGCCAGGTACCTTATCATACAAAGCATGATTAATGCATGCAATGCATGTTCGGGTTCAGGGGTCATTTAAGAAACAATTTACTGTGATTTGACTATTGTAGATTCCTTCTGGATTGAAAATGATTACGTGATACTTGATATCAAGAAGTATTTCAGCCCATTGGCCGGCTTTAATTCTTGAGTAATACTCCCTAATTAATCCCATTCCTTTTCTCTTTCCCTGTAAGCTCCAGAGAGACTGTGGAAAGGTTTTTGTTCCTGATTCAAGGCATTTTTAAAGAAGTATAAATCCTTATTTATTACTTTTCCCATCTTTTACTTAGCACTTCTAAATTACATGTTAACTCTAGCTAAGAGTGCATGAGGAGGTATCATGCCCATAGGCCTACATTGGGCTCCTCCAAACTCAGGCTGGATGGGAGATCAGGGTAGTGATGGGTAACTGATTTGATTTCACTTGATTTATTATTGTCACATGTATTAGTGTACAGTGAAAATTATAGTTTCTTGCACTATACAGACAAAACATGTCATTCATAGGGAAGAAAAGGAGAGAGCGCAGAATGTAGTCTTACAGTCCTAGCTAGGATGTAGAGAAAGATCAACTTTCTCCACACTCTTAAGGTTATAAGGTTGGTCTATTCAAAAATCTGATGGCAGCAGTTGTTCTTGAGTCAGTTGGTACGTGGCCTCAGACTTTCATATCTTTTTCCTGACGGAAAAAGGTGGAAGAGAGTATGCCCAGGATGCATGGGGTCCTTAATTATGCTGGCTGCTTTTCTGAGGCAGCAGGAAGCATAGAAGGCATCAACGGATGGGAGGCTGGATTGATTGATGGATTGGGCTACATTCATGATCTTTTGTAGTTTCTCATGGTCTTGGGCAGAGCAGGAGCCATACCAAACTGTGATACAACCAAAAGAATATCTTTTATGGTGCATCTGTAAAGGTTAGTGAAAGTTGTAGTGGACATATTGAATTTCCTCCTGAGAAAATAAAGGCATTGCTAGGCTTTCTTAATTATAGTGTTGGCATGGAGGAACCAGAATAGATTGTGTCATAACATAACTGTGGCATGCTGGTTTGTTAATGAGTAGAAGTTCTATCAGGGATTATTTTTTCTTTCGCTGACCTCTCGATTGATGCAATACTTTTTAGCGGTGGTGTTCTAAGATTCAGAAGTTCTCTGTTTCTCTTTTCTCCTCTTTGACCAAGTGTTTGTCTTCAGCCGTAATATCACCCTAACATGTCTCAGCATCAAAGTTTGATAAAGTTTATTTATTAGTCGCAAGCAGGCTTTCATTCACACTGAAATGAAGTTACTATAAAACCCCCTAGTCACCATACTCTGGCATCTGTTCAGGTACACTGAGGGAGAATTTAGTACAGCCAATTCAGCTAACAAGCACATGTTTGGACTGTGGAAGAAAATTGGAGCTCCTAGAGGAAACACACACAGACACAGGGAAAATGTGCAGGCTCCACACAGGCAGTGACTGGCCCAAGCTGGGAATCAACCTCAGAGTCTAGTGCTGTGAGGCATCAGTGCTAACCAGTATGCCACCATGCTGGCCCAATGCTTTTGTGAAATTTCTTAAGAAATTTACTATGTTAAAAGTGCTATAAATAGGCAAGTAGCTGTTGTTTGTTGTAATTGTATTTTTGTTTTTGGTTGCTTGTGATTTATGACACAATATTGTGATTGATTGTAGGTGCAAGTTTTAATTCCACCACTATGTGGCAGTCTGAACCTCCACTGTTACTAATTGTATGAATATGACAAGTACTGGCATTTAAATAAATTAATCTTTGCAGCATTCCTACGTTCAGTAAAGAATATCAATTAGTATTTCTCCTTACACCCCCATTCCCTGCCAGATCTCTTAAAAAAAAGGGGGTGAGTGGAGGGAGTAAGCCTTTGTCGGTCGAGGAATCTTTCACAGGCTAGTTTAGATTGGAATTCTGCTGAAAGGGGGCCCCAGCATAAATTATTTTTGGTTCTAGGCATTGAAGAAGTGCTGCAATGGCTTGCATGCGCATATTTTGGAATTAGGATGGGATGATGTCACCCTGCCTGAGTTCCTGGATTTCTGCCTATTCAACCTTGCTAATTTATGCCTCAGTTTAAAGAATGCATTTTTCGAGAACCACTTCATTAGGACGGAGGTTTTTTTTAATAAGAGACACATTATCATTGTAAATTTCTTTATTAAACTTTGCTCATATCTTCAGATTCACCTCCAATTTCATCAAGAATTTTTCATTCTTACATTCACAGACCTTTCTCCTACGTACTGCATTATTTTTTGGGACAGCATAGTGGCACACTGATTAGCACTGCTACCTCACAGTGCCAGAGATCAGGCTTCAATTCTGGCCTTGGGTCACTGTGTGTGGAATTTGCATGTTCTCCCTGTGTCTGCATGGATTTCTTCTGGGTGCTTTGGTTTCCTTCCCCAGTCCAAAGATGTGCAGATTAGGTTGATTGGCCATGTTAAATTGCCCTGCAGCACAAAATAATACATGGGGTTACGGAGATGGGACTTGGGTGGATTGTTGTCAGTGCAGACTTGATAGGCTGAATGATCTCCATATAAGAATTCTGTGATTCTTTAAGAAGTATTTGATTTCAACTCTAGTACAGAATTAAGATTAGAGGCCCTGCACTGTGGCTTTTCCAATCTGAATCCCAAGAAGAGCAACAGCAGGTTCTAGAGGAAAGCAGAGTAAAAAAGCAGCAACTATCCAGCAAGAAATGTGGACTCAGAGCCCTTTCTAAGACATGCCTGGAAGCGCTGACTCAGGGGCTGCACTTCAGTCATCAAATGTTGCAGTTCTGATATCTGTTGCAGCCAAATCTGCCACCAGGATTCACAGTATGTACGACTCAATGTGGCCACAGGTCTTAACTTCTACTCTGCAGCACTGCTTCCAAGCTATTTTCCATTTTCCTATTTTAGAGCTTGGAAATGAACATGGTCGCAAACACCAACAAAGCAGCATTGTAACATACATTTAAAATATGTGAATTATGGATCAACTTATAATACACCATCTAAATAAGAAAACCAGTGCTTTTTTAAAGTACTTAATATAAAAATGTTACTATTTTATGTACTCCAGTAAGATTCAGCCAAACTGTCCATTTTGCTGGGTGACAGAAGACTGAGTGAATCTCCTATTTAAACCCATCCACATACAAACTGGAATCAGCTCACTCTGTGTCATTCTTAACACAGGTCATACCAGCTAATAACAATCAGTGGGGAGGCAAGGCAACTACAGCCAGTGCGCAGTTGACTCACCTTTCCAACATTCCTGTCGTGCCTGATAGGAATTTATGGCATAGTTTTAAATAAAACTGTCTATTCATGAATAGTTCACTCTTTCACTCTCTGCTGCAGGAAACTGGTGCTATGAGAAGACTAGAAATGATATCGTCCCCTTTCAGATTCAATCATGTACTAATTAGGGAGCTTTGTTGAGGGACTATTCCTCAATTCGAGAGTGATGTCTCCTCAGTGTCATGTGTTTTTCCCCATGAGTTTTCATGACACTGACAGGCTGATTCTCATCCAGTACATCTTCAGGCAGATGGGGCAGCATGTCTTATGAAGAAGTGAGATACAGAATCTTTTTTTCTTTTTCTGCTGTTGCTTTGCCTCATCATTAAGACATTGAGACTCAAACTGTGATGCACCTTTGTGGACAGGTTGTTGCCATTTGGAATGATAGTAGCCAACTCCTCCAGTCATTAATGTCAAAGTTGCCATGCCTTTCTAGGAGAGCTTCAGAGTATCTTTGAAGCATTTTCTTTGGCCTCACCTGGAACATTGGCCATTTGAGTGGATCTAGCAGTGAGATCTCCATCAGAAGTGTTGAAACTGTTGGAACTGGTTTTGGGAACTTTGGCTGAATGCTTGTGAATTTAGCTTCAAGAAGCATTTGGTTGACAAAACTCTTATTGAATCCAGAGGATGTGGCTGAAGCATTACTAATGGAATTTCTTAGCTCCCTTATGTGTGACTGATACACATTCCAGGTCTTACCACAGTATCAGATTGTGGTGATGACAACTGTTCTGTACACTAGGACTTCTGTTGACATTTGAATATTTTTATTGTCAAACACTCACTGCCAATAGTTTGTACTATCACAATGGTCAGTCCCAAATTAAATAATTTGTAGCAGCAAGCTTTTTATGAACTTAAAAATAAATATGATCTATTAACACATGGGACTGTACGGTGGCATAGTGGTTAAAGCTGCTGCGCACAGCCCCAGGGACCCGGATTCGATTCTGATCTTGGGTGTCTGTGTGGAATTTGTACATTCTCCCTGTGTCTGCGTGGGCTTTCACCAAATGTTCCAGGTTGAGTGGGTTGTTCCAAGATCAATTGGCCCATGGTTTGTCTGTGAGTGGGAGTATGAGCCCTGTAATGGACTGGCATTCCTTCCTGGGTGTGCCCACCTAATGCCTGTTGGCTATCAGTATAGGCTCCAACTCCCTGGAATTTTGAATTGAAGTGGTAAAGTGAAACATTAACACACACTCGACCTGGAGATTTAACAGTGACATCTCACATACATTATCATGAACACAAATACTAGATACAGATAGAGAAAAAAAACAATATGTTTACAATTCATAATTATTTTTGTCTCTTTTGAAGCAGACCTTTCTTAGATGATTTAATGCTTTAATTGAAATGGAGACCTTGTAAAGCGGAGTATTCTCAGTAATTTGCAAAGTTGTTTGTAGTTGAATTTCCAGAAGGTTGTTGAACTTGAAGCTAAAACAGGTTGGGGAGAATCTTCCACCTGCTTTCAAGACATTGTTTTACCTTGGCTGCTTAGTTGTCTTGTAGCTGATTTGATGTGTTGTCTGGTGATGTTTCAGATTCTGCCATGGTGTACTCTGAACTAACAACTTTTGCAACTATTCTTTTAAAAGAAATGGTTTAACCCACATGGCCTGTGATACATCCAAAGTCGTCCTCCCAAAAAAGGTGGTGGGTTGGGCTGATACATATTTTATGTTGCAGTCTTTCATACCTGAGTACTTGAGGCATCCAAATTCTTTGTTTGGATGTGGAACCATCACAAAACAGTAAACGGTTAATGGGATTGACTTCCCTATTTGTCTACCACATATGGAGTTTTGATGTCTCTGTTGTCCCTGGAAAAAAAGATGAGTTTTTTTTATTTGTTCATCGGATGTAGGCATTGTTGACTAGGGTAGCATTTATTGCCCATCCCTACTTGTCCTTGAGAAGATGGTGTGCGGTCATTTGTGCAGAGATCTCTGCAAACTCCAATATCTGTACATTTTGGTCCATTCTTAAACAATGAGATGCATGAATCTCCCCAATGAGTGTGAGACTCCTGCAGTCAAATCATTATTTAATCAGGTATTAGCCATAGTATCTATTGTTTAACAATTCAAATGCCAAAGAAGTTACATTCTATGCTATAGAACTTAGGAGATTTTGGTGTCTATTTTAAAACAAAATAGTTTTAAGTGTGTAATATCTTTATGTCTGTACAGGGCATGATATGTATCTATGGTAGTCAGTTTAGTTTTGACATAAAGGTTACTGACGTTGAAGATTTTCCATCTAGGCAGTATTGAATATTGACACCAGAGAGCAGTTCATCTTTGAAAAGGTGAATAATTACCATCAGGTAGATTGTAAATTGTTATGGGGGTTATCACACAATCTTGTTTCACCCCAGACCAGATTGTGAAGGCATCTGTTTCATATCTCCCACTTTAGACAGTAGCAGTCAAGTCATTATGACACAATTTTTAAAAATTCAGTCATGTGATGTGAGTGTCACTGGCGGGGCTAGCATTTGTTTCTGATCTCTAATTGCCCTTGTTCCAAATGGCTTATTCAGCCATTTCAGACTGTAGTTGAGAGTCAACCACATTGCTGTGGCTCTGGAGTCATACGTACCCCAGACTTTGGATGGCAGATTTCTTTTCCTGTAGAACATTAGTGAACCGGATAGTTTTTTACAACAATTGACAATGGTTTCATGGTCATCATTAGACTTTTGATTCCAGATGTTAATCTGGAGGATGGAAAATAGGGATATATAGAAAGGTGAGATAAAGTTTTCAAACTTCACTGATATGAACAATGAAATGAATGACACTGACCCAGTTTGCTGTTATCCAGCAGTTTCTGTATTAACATTGGTGTTCAAGATGAGAGCACCAATCAGCTGGGTATAATGGTGGATGCTATGGTAGGAAGGATTGTTGCTACTGTAATGGTGAGCAGAACTATTTATTTCTCACTTTCTGCTTTAGAGCTCTGGCAGCTCAACTGTCACTGTTTCTTACTCTTCCTTTTCATTGTCATCTTCCTCAATGTTGTCTTCATCTTGCTGCTTCACCCCACTTTTCCAGCAATCGTCCTTAATTAGCAGAGTGAAATTTTGGACATAGACATTCAGAGTCACAATGATAGTTACACTGATAGGAGTGCTCTGTGTGTCTGGGCACTGGGCCATTCTTGTTGGTGCACTCCATATCTCTCAATCACTGCCTCCTGGTGAAACCAAGCTCCTGGGAATCCTCCTCACTGATACTGAGATCAGTCATTGTGTTGCAGAGAATCTAGAAACTGCAAGCTCTCTCTGACCTCTTGTGTTAGCTGCTTCGGGTCACTGCAGAGAGAGGTAAAGCATATCCCATACCGGGATTTAGGAGGGCTGCATATCTCAGCAATTTAACATCATCACTCTTGTGGGTTTATCCTTTGCTCATCTTGTTGGATGCAATCTATACCGGTAAACAAAGTAACAAAGATTGTGGGTACTGTTGATCTGGGATGAATGCATGGCTCACTCATTCACAGCACAGCTCTCAGTGAGTCACTCTCTCTCTCTCTCACTCAGGCACGGCGCACATTTCAAGCATCAGCTCGCTCACTCTCAATACTGCTTAGTCACTCACAGCTTAGTCTCTCTGTCACTCACTCACTCAATTCATACAACTGCCTCCCCATCTGATAATAACTGTCCATCTGTCCCATCGACAGTTCCAACTTCATTTCTCACAGTCACAGCCATCTCTCTCAAGCACATAGCTCACACACACACACTTCACAGCTCTGTCACACACACAGCCCTCACACACTCACCAATATCATATGCCCACAGCTCTCCCACTCTCACACACTCTTAGCTTTCATGGCAAGGCTGGCAGGAGTTGGGAACCCTGGGTGACTCAGGATATCGAGGCCCTGTCAAAAAGAAGAAAGAGGCACATGACATGCATAGGCAGCTGGGATCAAATGAATCTCTTGAAGAGTATCGGGGATGTAGGAATGGAGTTAAGAGAGAAACCAGGAAGACAAAAAGGGGACACAAAATTGTTTTACTAGACAAGGCAAAGGAGAATCCAAAGAGCTTTTATAAATGCATAAAGGGTGAAAGAGTAACAAAGGAGAAAGTAGGACCTCTTAATGATCAACAAGATCATCTATGTGTGGATGCAGAAGAGATGGGTAAGATGCTGAATGAACATTTACTGGTGAGAAAAGCATGGATGTTAGGGAACTTGGAGAAATAATGATATCTTGAGGAGTGTATGCGTTACAGAGAAGGAGACGTTGGAAGTCTTAAAATGCATCAAGGTAGATAAATTCCCAGGACCTGATGAAGTGTAACCTAGGATGTTGTGGGAGGCTAGGAAGAAAATTGTGGGTCCCCTAGCCAAGATATTTGAATCATCAATAGTCACGGGTGAGGTGCCTGAAGATTGGAGAATGGCAAATATCGTGCTTTTGTTTAAAAAGGGCTGCAGAGAAAAGCCTGGGAACTACAGGCCAGTGAACCTCACATCTGTGGTGGGCAAGTTGTTAGTAGTGTTTGAGAGACATTTAGAAATGCAAGAACTGATTAGGGACAGTCAACATGGAAGATGAGTGGAAGATCATGTCTCACAAATTTAAAACACAAGTTATTTGAAGGGCTAACCAAGAATATAGATGAGGGCAGTGCAGTTGATGTTGTCTACATGGAACATAGAACATAGAACAATACAGCACAAACAGGCCCTTCGGCCCACGAGTTGCGCTGATCACATCTACCAATCCACAGACCTATCTATAACCCTCTATCCTATTCTTTTCCGTATACTCATCCAGAAGTCTCTTAAAAGACCCCAGTGAGTTTGCCTTAACAACCTCTGACGGCAGTCGGTTCCATTCACTCACCAGCCTCTGAGTGAAAAACCTACCCCTGACACCTCCTTTGTATTTGCTTCCCTGCACCTTAAATCTGTGTCCTCTCGTACTGACCATTTCAGCTCGGGGAAATAGTCTCTGAGAGTCCACCCTATCTATTCCTCTCAACATTTTATAAACCTCTATCAGGTCGCCTGTCAACCTCTGAGAGGTTTGGACCTTAGGTACCGCATGCTAGGTTGTTGCGCAAAGTTAAATCTCACGAGATCCAGGGTAAAGTATCTAAATGGATACAAAATTGACTTCTTGACAGAAGCCAGAAGGTGGTTGTAGAGAGTTGTTTTTCAATCTGGAGGCCTGTGACCAACAGTTTGACTCAGGGATCTTTGCTAGGCCCACTGTTATTTGCATCTTATATTAATGATTTGGATGAGAATATAGAGGGCATGATTAGTAAGTTTGCAGATGACACCAAGATTGGTGGCATAGTGGACAGTGAAGAAAGTTATTCCAATTGCAACGGGATCTTGATCAAATGGGACAGTGGGCTGACAAATAGCAGATGGAGTTTAATTTAGATAAATGCAAAGTGATGCATTTTGGTAAATTGAATTACTCAGTTAATGATAGGGCATTGGGGAAAGTTACAGAACAAAAATCTAGGGGTACAAGTTCATAGCTTCTTGAAACTGGAGAGACAGGTGGACAAAGTGATGAAGAAGGCATTTGGCACGCTTGGTTTCATTGGTCAGAACATTGAATACAAGAATTAGGATTTCTTGTTAAAGTTGTACAAGACATTGGTAAGGCCACACTTGGGATACTGTATGCAATTCTGATCACCCTATTACAGAAAGGATATTATTAAACTAGAAAGAGTGCAGAAAAGATTTGCTAGGATGCTACTAGGACTTGATGGATTGAGTTATAAGGAAAGGCTGAATAGACTGGGATTTTTTTCTCTGGAGCATAGGAGGCTGAGGGTTGATCTTATAGAGTTCTATAACATAATGAGGGCCAGAGACAAGATAGATAGTCAACAGTTTTTTCCCAAAGATAGGGGAGCCTAAAACTAGGAGGCATAAGTTTAGGGTGAGAAGAGAAAGTATAAAAGTGTCCACATGAACAATTTTTTCACACAGAGGTGGTGAGTGTCTGGAACAAGCTGCCAGAGGTAGTAATAGAGGCAGGTACAATTTTATCTTTTAAAAAGCATTTGGATAGTTACAAGGGTACGATGAGTATAGAGAGATATGGGTCAAATGTGGGCAATTGGGATTAGCTTAGGGGTTTTAAAAAAAATGTCAGCATGGACAAGTTGGGCCGAAGGGCCTGATTTCATGCTATAAACCTCTATGACTGTCTCACATACACAGTTCTCTCACACACACACACAATCTCCCACACACTGAAAGTTCTCACTCATTCATCACCTTCACTCACTGCTCTCACACACTCACAGCTGAGTAGGCCATGTTCTCAAGTGCTGTTGCTGTAGACCGCTATGTCTCTGCACTGTCCCACTGGTTCTCGTTCAAGCTCTCGTTCAGCCATGGACTGTAGCATCTTGATAAGTCTGTTGAGGCACTGAGCCAAGGCCTGCTGTGATTCAGCCATGGCCCTGTGAGAGTAAGTCATTGTGTGCTGTGACTTGGATCCATTGCTTGGATCCTGACACTCATGATGAAGATTTCCTGCCCTAGGCTTTCCACTGCAGACACTACTCTTGCAGTGTTGGCTTGGAAGCCACACAAGGCAGGCAATAGCTGGTCTGACGGAAAGCTTTGGGACTTCACCCAACAGCCTCACAGCTGGTCCAGTGTGGCCATCAGCCCCTCCTGCATTCTCTGATTTTGCTCTCCCAGCAGTTGAGAGAGAAGTGATCTCAGAGGCCCAGAATGTAATCTAGGGACAGCGAGTCCTTGCCTTTGGCAGGCCGCCGTGTGCCAGAGGCCTTGGCCATTCCCTTCTCCACCCGATATATATCAGCAGATGTGTGGTGCACCTCAGAGGGTGACCCAGATGCCTCACCACTAACTTAATCCACTGATATGAACATCACTGGGATGGTGAACTGCAAGTTGGAAGATGACTTGAAATTGGTGGTGGCCTTTGTGGTGGCTTTGGAGGTCTTGTTGGCTTCCTCCGAGGAGTCTTCCAAGCTGTCAGATGGGCCCATAGCATTTGGGTCCCTTTCTGCAACACAGGGCACAAAGTTAAGTAAAAGGGAGGGACAAGGATCTGGGTTGCATACAAATTATTTTGGATATCTCTAACGAAGAGAGGATTGGCACATGCTCACTTCTGTGCTCCAGCCTGGCCTGGCTGTCACTGATCATGTGGATCTCCTCCCCTCCGACAAGTTCCAATGTCCCCTTCCCAAAATGAGTGAGGAAATGGATATTGGGCAAACCACCCCTTGTCTTTGCCCTCTCCTGTATGTTACAGGCATTCCTCTCCTGTGGGGACGGAAGGGACCATGAAAAATCTGATCTCATGAGTCCAGGAGAGATCAAGGGATAGCCCTCAGAGGGAAGATTTATAAGACTTTTCGGTAGAGGGGTTGGAGGTCAGGGGCTGGAAGCATACAGTGTGCTGGGGGTGGGGGCTCTGGGGATCATTTAGTGGAAATATGCTAGGTGAGGTATAACAGTCTTGCTCCTCAGATTAGGTCATTCAGTTTCCTTGCCATGTTGTCGCACTGATTTATACTGCGACTGCCTCCTAGGCTGCATTGTTATCCCTTCCCCACCAGCAACATCCCACAGGGAGAAAAGAGTGTCCCACCTTGCCTCCACTGCCTCCAGCAATAGACTGAAATCTCCATCAGAGAAACGGGAGACCATCTTTCTGCATTGCCTGTCTGTCTGTCCAACCTTAGTGCTTTAATGGAACTTTCCTCTTGTTAAGACAGATCAGTTGCAGACAGTTTGGGTGAGTCACGCACCCTTTAGAGCATCCCAGTCGGTTAAATGCAGTTTTCTTTGTTGTCATAGAGAGGAAGCCAAATCAGCGCTTACAGGTGTATTGATTTGGGATGGGGGTAGGGGAGGAAGAAATGTGCTTCTGATGATCGGTGCAGGGGAGAGACAGGTCATGTCACTCAGCAATCAGTGGGGGTTCAGGGAGATGATGAGAGGGGCCACATGCGAGGGAGTCTCAGGGGATGGGGGAACGGGCAAGAAGGTGGTTAGGGGAGTCCCCAATGCCCATGGGAAAGGAAGGGCAGGCTATACCTGTTCCAGGGCAGTTCTGCCAGGACAACTAGTGTTTTGGTGTTTTTTTTCTATGCGTGTGGAGTTTGTGCCTCTAATCTGAATGTTGCCTTGCTGGTGAGTTTAGCCCCCCATACCGCTTCTAGTAGCTAGAAACTGTGTAGCCCATTTTTTTCAATCTCTAAATCCATAAAATTGGGAGTAAAACTGGATGAACAACACCCCCTCCTAATCTTTTTCGCTTGCTACCTTTCTCTCTCACTCCCTCTATAGCGCACAAATTCACTCGCTATATGTTGTCCCAAAATATTTCTAAGTGTCATAGTCCACTGACAGTGCACTGAAAGATCTGTCACATGAAAGACACTGTTATGGAGTCTCCAGGCATGTGAATCATAGAATCCCTACAGTACAGAAGGAGGCTATTCGGCCCATTGAGTCTGCACTGACCACAATCTCATCTAGGCCGTATATCCATAATCCCACATATTTACCCAGCTAATCCCCCTAACTACGGTTAATTTAGCCTGACCAATCAATGTAACGCACACATCTTTGGACTGAGAGGAAACCTGAGCACCTGGAAGCAATTCACACAGATACGCAGAGAATGTGCAAGCTCCACACAAACAGTGGCTTGAGGCTGGAATTGAACCCTGGTCTCTGGTACTATGAGGTAGCAGTGCTAACCACTGTGCCATATGTCACCCAACTCACCAGAAATGGCGATCACTGTGTGCTGTTAATAAGGGGAAACTGCATTAAAATGCTTCCTCTACCTGTAGCCAGTACATTGGTAAAATGGCACAAAGGAGAGAGAGCTCAGATAATTGCTGAATGCTGGGGATGAGGAGCACACCACGCTGCACCCCCAGAAGAGGAGACAACCACAGAGCAGGAACACCAATGCAGCGTGGGAAGTAGCGGCTACGGTAGTTAGAGCCTGCGGGCTGGTGCTGGGACCAATGTCTAGTGCCACAAGAGAATGAATCACCTTTATTGAGCCACAAAGAGTGAGTGTCCCTCCATTTCATTATGTCCTGTCCATCACACTGGAATGTCCACATGACACCCCACAGCTATCCATTAAATTCCTCTGACATTCACCCCTCAATCACAACCGCTGTCTGTCGAGGCATGACACTGAGCTATGTCACCCATGCCATCTCTTAAAATCTTCCCAGGCTCGCCAGCCAGTCCTCATGTCTTTGCAGAATAAGCTGGCCCATAACCTTAGAGAGCAGGAGAAGACAGGTGGTGGTGTTCCCAAACTGTGCATCCTAACCCCCTTTGAAGAACATGCCAATGGGTTCGCAGGGAAGCCACCTGAGAGGGCTGTGATGTTGGGATGTGCCACAGATCTGAGGATCCACAAAACCTTGATCCATTTAAATCTTTCTCAAGTAAGTCAAAAACTGCTCAAATAATTGTCCCTATCTTATGTTTACCCATGTATCTTCTTGGGAGGAGCAAGGCCAGATGAGGCTGGGGCCCTTAGGAGTGAGCACTCTCCCTGCAGGCCCCCACTCCCACCCCATGACCCCTGCCAACACCTCAGAGGAGAGCTCCAAGAAAGCACCAACTGGGGGTCAGAGACATCAACTGCACCATCCACCAGTGCAGAGATACGCATCTGGATGGGTAGAATGAGCAGAAAGACTTTGGGGTTACTTTCTGGTGAGCACCATACAGCTGCTGGTGCATAACAGGTGGAGGTGGAAATGTGTGAGGGATTGGGCAGGCAGAGGACTGCCAGATCCAAGGATATAGCTGGCCCCCAGCCAGATGTTGCGCCGATGCATAAAGTGGCCATGAAGCTGCTGAGATGAAGAAGCAGAGCTGCGGTCTGTAGGAGGTAGTGTCGGAATCTTCTAGCAATTGCAAAGTTACTTGGAGGAGCCCCACAGCTTTCAGATGAAGGACTTGGTGCCAACATTGTGTGGCATCCAGGCCAACACTGCAAAAGCGGCCTAGGGCAGGAGTAGTAGCCATGGATGGTAGTGTTCAAAGCATAGCCGAGTCACTGAGAGCCATAGCAGAGGGTCTTGGGAGCATGCCCGCAACCCAATGGGTGATTGCAGAGGGGTTCCAGAATTTGGTCCAATCTCAGAGGGCCATGGCTGCATGCCTTGAGAACACAGCCAGTCTCAGAGGGCAATTGCTGAAGGGCTCTAGAGCTTGGCTCAATCTCAGGGCAAATAAAGTTAAATTTATTAATTAGCATCACAAGTAAGGCTTACATTAACATTGCAATGCAGTTACTGTGAAATTCCCTTAGCTGCCTCAGTGCAGTGCCTGTTCGAACAATGCATCTAACCAGCATGTCTTTCAGAATGTGGGAGGAAACTGGAGTACCCTGAGGAACCCAGGCAGATACAGGGAGAACATGCAAACTCTACATAGACAGTGAGCCAAACCAGGAGTTGAACCCATGCCCATGGTACTGTGAGGCAGAAGTGTGAATCACTGTGCTACCATGCCACCCCAAACTGCTTATAGCCTCCATAGCTTGATCCAGACTCTGAGGGCCATTGCTGAGGGCTCACACAACATGTGCAGATGTGTTTGGGCCTTCAGGACTGGCAGCACCAAGTGATGCATTGTGTGGATGCTGGAGCTCACTCCAGCTGCCTCTGCATTTTACGGTGTGTCCCAGAGGCTTCCGGGCACCCTGAGAGAGAAGAAATTGCTGGAACCCATGCCAATCAAATCCCTACTTCCTGATACTGCATATGTCTCAGGCAGTAGGCTGAACAAACTGACATGGTTTTTGGGTAAATGACTTGGGTCATTTGTTGGGCTCCTGTTCTAGTTTTGTTAAAGGAATTAAACTAACTGTTGTGGGTTTTATTTTTGCATATTTTGTCCTGACAGCTTCACTCTGCTTCACACTTGCAAATAACCCTTCCGATTGCACCTGTAACGTTCATAATTTCTGCATCAGCGAACTTCTTGGGAGTGTTCTCCCTCAAATTGAAAACAAGCTTCTGACCTCATCGATATAGCCCCTCTTTCAGGCTTTGCTGCACCCACATTTGGGCTATTCACCAAAATAGCCATTTCCTGCCATAAATGGTTTCTCTTTGTTTGGCACTTCTTGTAACTTGCTCTGCCCTGTTCAGTGCAACGAATCCCCTGGGCCAACTTCAGGGCTTTTTCTCAAGAGGTTTTAGTTTCAGCCACTAAATTCTTTGGTGCGGTGAGATTGTTTATGCCACAGACCAAATGATCCCTCAACGCTTTTCTTAAAGCTGGGCTGAATTTGCAGAGCTTTCTTTATCTTTTCAATCTGGTGACAAAACCTGACTGTTTTCTTGGCTAACAGGCTGCTGAATGAAATTTGTATCTCAACATAATGATTGAGATTTGGGGGTTGAAATGATTTTTTTTACTGATTCAACCATCTGCTCAAAAAATAGTAGGCAGAACTTCACCACAAAAAATGGCACAGTGACAGAATCTGACTGAAAACTGATGTTTCTCTCTAATTAAACTGGCATGTTTTCTCTCCAGATCTTCTGGTAATGTGAATAAGCAGGGGCATGTGTGTTTCACGCCGTCATTTTGAGCGGCTGGATCTAAAAGCTTGTGTTCCAAAAAAATGCTCTGAAAGCTTATGGCTTTGCTACCTAACACAACTCCCAATCAGTTGATGAAAGGGCAGTGTTCCAAAAGCTTGTGGCTTTGCTACCAAATAAACTTGTTGGACTGTAACCTGGTGTTGTGAGACTTCTTATTCCAAAAACATCAGCAAAGCCAACTGCATAGACGTCAGGGTGATTTTTCTTAAAGGATGCTCTGATTACAACAAAAAATAACTTTCCCTCATCCCAGCATGGATGTATTAGGGTCACCCCCTCCCCTAATATCCCCTCCCCACCACCAGTTGAACATCAAAACTATGAAGAAGCAAGGTACATGTGCATTATAATGCCTTCTGTTTGGAAAAACTGAATCATTTGACCCAGAGGTAGAGAACTGTGGACAGTATACTGAAATGCAGCATTACTTCTTGGGTAGCAAATCAAGGACAACTGAGAGAAAGCAAAAGGTCCACAGACTTACAGCCTAGTAATATGTTTAATGTCGCCTGATGCTCCAGAAACACTGGGGGCAATTTTCATCCTGCATTCACGACCAGGGAGAACGGTGACATGAGGTGAAAATCAGGAAATGCAATTCTTCCTAGAGAGATCACGTTCCACAATGTTTTCTGTCCATCGCCAGTAATGTTGCAAGGTTTACATCCACAATGGGCAAGAATCTCATTTTAATATATTTACATAAAATGTAATTAGCAGATCCCCTGCCATATCATCCCATCTTGCTGTATTTTCAATACTCACTGACATGTCACTTTGGCAAGGTTTACAACAGTTTTGCATCTTATATGATCCCTCCAGGGTGCAAAAGACAGTATAGTGGCAGGGTGGGGGGGGTGTGGAACATGTCAGGGCCAATCTGGCAGTACTAAGTGGGGTGGCAGTGCCAGAGACAGCCTATAGTTGCAGCCTTATTGGGGAGAGGATCATGTATGTGAATTGGGGACAGCATGCATTCAATGGGGGGAGGAGATACCAGCGATGATCAGGGATGGCGTGGGTAGGTGGAGATGGAGATATTGGTGATGATGGGCAGTGCGGGGAAAAGACAGTGGAGAGAAAGGGAAACGCTGACAAAATTCAAGAATGAGGAAGAGAAAGATACAAGTAATGCTCTGGGGTAGGAAAAGGCAGATGGCAACAATGATCGAGGACGGGAAAGAGAGGGAGGAAGATATTGGCAATGATGGGTGAAAGGCAGATGCCGGTGATGATCAGGGGAGGAGAAAGAAAGAGATGCCGGCAACCATATCCTCGTTGCCAGTGTAATAAATCGAGAATGACTCAATGTGGCTTAAAGTACAAAAGGTTTTATTACCAGTGATAACTAATTATTTACAAACAAGAGTATGACATGACTAACAATGAGGCTAAGGATCCTCCCCAATACGGATCACACTGCATTGGCTTACTCTCCCTCCTCAACACATCAGAGGCTGCTGCCCAATCACGTGGCCAGCTCGCTCCGTGAGGGACCACGTGACCCCAACTCAGGTTCATTCACAAACTCCGGCCCTGGGCGGGGCTGGCGCCGTGACGTCATCGCGCACCAGCTGACGCAAGGGTCCGCCCCGCCCGCCCCGTGTCTGGAGAGAAGGAAGCGGCGGAAAGAAGCAGCAGCGGCGGCAGAGGAGGAGGCGGCCGGAGCGGGGGGTGGGGAAAGGATAGAGAGAGTGTCCCAGCAGGCCTCACGGAGAGAGGCGCAGGCCCCAAAAGAGAGGAGCCAGAAAGAGGTGAGTCACCACCGACTGTGGACGGCGCTGCGGCCCAGGAGGAGGCCCCCACCACACCCCCCGACCCCAATGGGGGCCCAAGCTCAGCCCTGCGGCCTAGTCACCGACCGCCGGCGGGGAGGGAAGAGAGGATGTGTGTAGGTAGAGGGGAAGCCCTCCCCTCCCCTCCCCTCCCCTCCCCTCCCACAGTCAGTTGAAGCCGCCGGGCAGTTGGTTTGATTGTTGATGTGCCCGTTCTGGCCGGGACGGGAAGGCGGGCGAGGGGAGGAGGGTGCCTGACTCTGGGCCGCCTGCCACTGGGACTGTTGCTGCTCTCCGACTGACTTTGCACCTGTCTCATTTCGGCTGCTTTATTGTCGCGCAAACTGCAGCACGGTCTGGCATTCCTACACGGGGGAGGGGGAGATGGGGGTCTTATAACACAACCACATAATAAACAGGCAGCTCAACAAGACAGGAGAGGTACTTCTCCACTCAGCGATATCTCTCTTCCCTTTAAAACCATTCATTTCAAATCATGTTGCCTGCACTCTTGCAGGTAGTTACACAGGGCAGTCGTGCTCAGACTGTAGTGCTGCTTCCTCTCGTTACGACTGACCTCAAGAGTTACTCCGTTTATGCTGTTTCATTTGCAGATGGAAAATTCGATAGTGTCAAATTTAGAAACGCCTGTTCAAAAAGTTGCAAAGTTTTGATTAATAAGGAACTAAAATTTGACTCAGATTTTGTCAATTTTGGTCACTCATTTAGTTTTTTGGCACCAGAAAAGCACCCCATATTGATATCCTCAATTATTTCACCCTTGTACTCACTGTATTTGTATTCTGAATTTCTACGTTGAGTTGAATTTTTTTCCTTTTAAATGCTTTGTTAATAGAGGATGCTTTGATTTTGGGGCAGCATGGTAGCACAGTGGTTAACACTTCTGCTTGATAGTGCCAGAGTTTGATTCTCACCTTGGCTCACTGGTGTTTGCACATTCTTGCTGTGTCTGTGTGGGTTTCCTCCCACATTCTGAAAGATGTGCTGTTAAGTGCATTGACCCAAACAGATGCTGGTCTGTGGTGAAAAGAGGAATTTCACAGTAATTTCAGTGCAGTGTAAACGTAAGCCTTTCTTGTGATGAATTAAATTTTATTACTTAGTGAAGGGATGGCTTGTAACGGCTGAAATTTGCTGAAATTCCTTCAGATTTTGCCAGAATTATGGAGATTAATATGCGTGTTAGTTCTTTGTAACTGGAAGTCATCTTTGTCGATTCAATTAAGTAAAAAGGATTAATTTAGAATTTTTTGCAAGTATATCCTGTCCGTTACTGCACTCTAACTTGCATTTTTTTCAGTCTGCAAGTGATTTGAGTACTGGCAGAGATTACAGCTGCCCACAATCTGCAGGAAGGTTTTAAAGTTTAGTTTGAGCTGGAGTCTAAAATATTGCATTTCAATTCACTTAGTTGCAGTAGGTATGGTGGCACAGTGGATAACACTTGTGCCTCAGTGTCAGGGACCCCAATTTTATTCTTGCCTTGTATGACTGTCTGTGGGGGATTGCATGTTCCCCCCATGTCTGCATGGATTTCACAGTTCAAAGGCGTGTAGGTTAGGTAAAATGCTCAAGGTTATGAGAACAGGACAGTGGGTGGGCCTGGGTAAGATGCTATTTCAGAGTTGGTGCAGACTCAGTGGGCCCAATACCTCTTTCTGTACTGAATGGATTCTATAGTCCGTGTGTCTATTGACTTGGAGGTGGCGAAACTTTGTAGTTTGAATTGCACAATCTGTTAATAGCATATACACTATGTATCAGCTATGTATGGGGGTAAATAGTATTTTAACGTTGTAATGTTTGTATTGTAGATCTAAGATTTGTTGAGGACTGTTTGATCAGTGCTGTACCTTTGATTTTGTGTTGATAGGTGATTATCACAGACACAATGCCATTGTCTAGTTTTGTCACTCTACTGCCTGTGTGCACATGAGAGCTTATGCTTTGTGAGTTGGTGCAGGATGTGAGGGCTGCTATGTCCAGTTCCACATTACTGTCCTTTCCTTAGAGTATAACGCAACACTGTGCACGTGGAACCTGTTTAAGCCTTGTACAAATTTGTGAATTTTTTTATGTGTATTGCAAATCAGCCCGTCTCCATTTTTGGGAAATTTCTGTATAGCCCATCTGAGGGAAAATTCTGGTACAGTGAAAATGTTCTACAACTTATTAATAGATATACAAGTTAGTTTGATAAGCTTTGGTTCACACTATTGACTTCAGTTTAATTGTAGCTGCAAGAAATGTTAATGGAGTGGCTGACATGGATTAATTTAACTTCAAGTACAACCTGAGTGTCAGAGACAAGAATTATTCATCTGAACTGCACTTTTACATTGCAAAAAGTGTTTCTGGGGCCACTGACTTGATGGGTAAATATTTAGGCTGCTGGGATATTGAGTACAAAAATGTTAGGTTTGTTTTCTGATTTTTATTTGGTTAATTGATCTGATTCAGTACAATTGTGCAGATGCTATACATTATATGATTCTGGAATGATTAGAAATCTATCATTTCTCTTATTCCTGTACATTCCAAATGAGAAGCATAAGGGAGGCCATTGTAGTAGTATCCTATACACTTGGATAACCTGAGGTTCACTGCTGCTTCCTGTGACATTGTGCCTAGGCATAAGTCTGTTTCAAAACAAATAAGGAATAGAGAAAGAAAAATAAAGTCAAGATTTTTGAACCCATGTTTGCATTTTATTCCAATACGATACTGGAAGGCATTCTGACATTTTATCACTCTGCAATGTAAAAGTGTATTGAAGAATATGGGTAAATATGCCACTAACTTTGAAAACTTGAGAACTTTTTAAATATGTTGATGGAACAACAAAGTATAAAACTGGCAATAGCTCTCAAGCTTAACCATTCAAAATATAGGTACCTGAACAAACTACTGCAATGTTTGGATCCTGGGTTTTCCTTTGAGCTCATTATCTCATGACTCTATTGTAAAGTATTCCTTTTTTACATGCTGCAGAAGCTAACTCATAAATGAAAATCTAAGCTTGGTGATGGAGAAAGATAATTTTTAATTACAAGCTGGTTTGTTGTTCGCTTTTCAGCTTATAAAAACTGTTAAATTCCACTCAACCATGAGTTACTTTTCCAGAATTTAGGGGAGAAGAAATGCATTCTTCAGTTTCCAGATGTTGTATAGTTGATGAATGAGAGCATATCCCACATTGAAAATAGTCAAATATAGAATGTAATTTACTCACTATAGGTTAAATTTTAACAGGACAATAATGGAGTTGAAAGATTTGATTTGATGCTATAGGACCCTCAATTCCTCTAAATTAAAGACCAAAAAACATTACTTAGAAACTGAGCTTTCTGGTCCACTTAGCAAAGTTCTCATGGCCATTCTTTCTGGCAATTTAATTCCTTTAATAGAAACGTGCAAAATAGCTGTTGCAAATAAAAATTGTCTAAATATTTAGAATCCAAGTTGGGTAAAACTTGGGGGCAATTGAGTTGCTTATTACTGAATTCAAAGTCTCAGCATTGAGTATTTTAGCTTTGCCAATTTTATCAAACATTATGAATAGAATTGTCAAACTGGTAAACATGAAAATATTTTTAAAAAACTTTTCCCTCCACTCCCAGTAACCCAGTAACATACACCTCCTGCTAGGGTGCGTTTCATGGGTCACTCCCAGGTACTATATTCAATGTATTACATAAGTTTACACTTGTCATCTGATTACTTGGCTGAAATACACATTTAGAAGAGAAACAATGTTCTTCGAAAACTTACTCTCCACTTTATGCACAGTGGTGGAAGGTATAGTTAGCTCAGTGTCAATTGGGAATCAGACCTGAGAGCTTCTGAGTACAACTCAGTGCTACTGTGCAGATAAACCATAGAGTAATCACAGCACCATTTGAATCCTAATGATACCAGTGAAAAGTTCCTTATGCTGTTTATTTTGAAGACTGTTTTGTATAGGATCAGTGTAGTTACTTTGCGTACAGCAGCAAAGTTGTTCTATTAATGGGCTAATCTGGAGGGTTGAGCTAATGATTTTGGTGTGGGAGATGTCAATATTGAATGCACATTGTCTGTACCTTTGAGACTTGATTAGCTGTAAAGACTCTCATTCCAAACATTATTCATGTAAATGGAGTTTGTCTTTGTATGCCCTGTTTGTGATCAGAATTCCCACCCACCTGACAAAGGAGCAGCCTGTTCCAAAAGCCGGCATTTGCTTCAAATAAACTTGCTGATTTTCTTACTAATTTTGGGACAGACATTCAAGTCCACCATAGCAGCTGGAACATATAAATACAATAAAATAAAATCTGGAATAAAAAATAAAGCTAATGCTGTATCAGTAGTGGTGACTGAAACTGCCAAATTGTCAAAATTCAACTGGCTTATTGTCATTGTTTGATTTGACCTATAGTTGACTTGGCCCACAGAAATATGGTTGATTCCATACCACCACTCTGAGCAGCTTGCTCACATTCCAATACTATTCAAAAAGTTGATGGTCAAATACAATTGGGGATGGACATGGCTTTGTTAGCAATGGATAAATATTATGAATGAATTTTAACAAGTTACCTGAAATTGATTTCAATTTTTAGAGATATCACTAAATGCATTGAGCAGAAGTGGCTGAGAATGGTTATTTTCTCCATGGTAGTGACTTGGAGTCATGTTTGTTCTGGACGGGCAGAGTTTTCTTTTTGGCTTTCAAAAATGTCTAACCTTTGGTGGATTTCCCACTGATCTAGGTATTGCTCAGGATCTTTAATGCTGTCTGTGGATGTTGAATGCACTTATTCTTCCATTTCACTTTTGTGTTCATGTTTACATCAGAGTTTTGAGAATTGGAGCTAGTGGCTGTGCAGAATCTAAACTGAACTCATTGATCAGATTATTAATTAGTTGGCATTATTTGGCACAGGTCAGATCTTCATTCATTACTCCGGTTGGTGTGATGTAGGATGGCACTAGTCTTAGCTTGATTGTTTTGTTTGAATGAATAGTATTGATAGTAAACTGACATTTTAAAATTAAAATGTCATAGTTGCATTGGTATAACCAGAGGAGGGAATCAGCTAATTCTAAACATGAGGAATACACCTGATGCTCTGTCATGACATGTGACTTTTGCTGTGATAACTACACTTACCCACATTTAATATCACATGAAGTGAACGGAATTGCCTGAACATTAAAATGGATAACAAAAGGGGGCAGAGCAGAATTGCCCACTTATCACTTGGCTGAAAATTATTCTTGAAGTTTGTCTTGTATCTTGTATTTGTGCTGGCTTCTATTGTTGAAGATGATGATTCTCAAAGGTCCTTTTTGTTAATTGTTCTCTGCTATTTTTGACTGGATGTGTACAGCTATAGGTTTTGTGCTGATCTATTGGTTCTGGGCGTGCTACTTTGTAAACCTGGTGCTAAGTCAGTACGTCATCGTATAGCATGTTTGGTGCTGCTATTAGACTGCTGTTCTACGTTTTCCATTGAATAATGGTTGACATCACAGCTTGATGGGGAGGATGGATATTTCAGTTGGAAAGTCCAGTGTTGTACAATTGTTACTTGAGTTTCAGAACCTTGTGGATGACTAGTTTTGGATTGTTTGATCTGTACCAATTAGCATGGTGGTTGTGCCATATTACTTGATGGAGGATGCCTTTAATATGAAGACTTTATCTTCATGTAGACTGTGATGGTCACTTGTCCACTGCTGATGTGAATACATGTCTGTGGCTGTTGAAAGTGAGAAATAGTTAATGGCCTCTTGTTGGTACTGTGGTAACCTGGCATTGGCAGCTATGTACTTCAGGTCTCAGCTGCCATGGTTGGTGGTGGTGTCTACATTGAAGTTCCAACCCTGAGTACCATCTGTACCCTTACCTCAGTGCTTGATCCAAATAATTTGTATTTGGAGAGAGAGATTTTTGATTTGATCACAAATACAAAACTCTGAATCCAAGCTTCAATGTTGAGGACTCAGAGCAATGCCCCTTCATTTGGCCTGCTAGTGGGAGAGGCCATACAGTTGAAATTCAAGGTGTTGACTGATATTATGCCTCCTAAATGCAAGTTTTCTGAACTTGTAGCAGCTGTCCTAACTGCTGATAAAAAGCTGCAGTTGGGCTCTGATTACTTGAGTTTATTCTGACATGCTAGGCTAATTTGCAATGAAAGTGTCCAATGTTTCTCGGTGGTTTTGTAATTAAATGATCCCATTAAACAAGGGGAATAAAATCATGCAGGTAAGGGAAGGGTGACTAATTCCCTTTCTTGCAGCAAATTAGTGAAGCACTCCAACAAAACAAGCTGAAAGCTTTTCATAGTTTGTGGCCCAGGAAACAATTAGATTTAGTGAATTCATCACTGTTTACAATGACAGTCTTGAAAGGCATGACCAGAAAACAATAGTAATTGCTATTTGTCAGGGATGCACAACAACTCTTAGATTGTGTTATGTGCTTACAAGCCAATTATTCAAATTGGTAGAAAAGAGAATTTAATTAGCTAAAAGATATGTCTGGAAAATGTGATTACTCATTCTACAATATTAGCACTAAAATATTGATTTGACATTGCCCCAGCATTTACGATTTACCTTAAATTTCCTGTTTTTGAAATTTTGCTTTTGTGCCCCCTTCTTCCTGCTGATCCAAAGTTGCATTTGTTATCTTGGTTAGTACAGTAAATGTAAACATTTTTGTAATATAACTGCACAAAAGTTAGCACAGTACGTGTATATCAGTTTGTATTGAAGATAGTAAGAGCCAATTCAAAATAACCAGAATAAGATTGAATTACAGCTGATGCCAGAGCAGTGAAGCAAACCAATTACCGAATAATCAGGTTTACATAAAACATAGATCTTTTCCTGGGAACCTGTGGATTTTCCCAGCTTCCCACCTGATTTATTTACTTTGGTGTCTTTGCATGTTGAACACAAGAAATAGGAGCAGGAGTACGCCATCTAGCTCCTCGAGCCTGCCCCACCATTCAATAAGATCATGGCTGATCTGAAGTGGATCAGTTCCACTTTCTGGCTTTCTCCCCATAATCCTTAATTCCTTTGTCTATCAGAAACCTACTTACCCGTGACTTAAATATATTTAGCGACATAGCCTCCACCACTTCAATGGGCAGAGAATTCCAAAGATTTGCCACTGAATGAAGTTCCTTCTCAACTCCAAGCTAAACCACCCCTCTCCCTCCCTTATTTTGAGGCTGTGAGCTCTAGTTCTATCCTTTCTAAGCAGGAAGAATCTCTCTACCTCTACCATATCCATCCCCTTCATTATCTTATATGTATCTATAAGATACCCCCCCACCTCCATCCTTCTAAACTCCAAGTACAAATCCAGTTTACTCAATCTCTTGACACAGGCTAACCACCTCATCTTCAGTATCAGCCTAGTGAACCTTCTCTGCACTCCAATATATCCTTCCACAAATGCAGCGACCAAAACTGCACACAGTACTTCAGCTGTGGCCTCACCAGCACACTATACAGTTGCAACAAGACGTCCTACTTTTATATTCTATCCCCCTAGCTATAAAGGCCAACATTCCATTCACCTTCTTGATCACCTGCAGACTTGTTTTTGCAATTCGTGCACAAGGATCCCCAGGTCTGTCTGCATTGTAGCATGCTGCAGCTTTTCGCCTTTTAAATAGTCCTTCCTACTATTATTTCTACTAAAGTGGATAACCTCACTTGCTAACATTATACTCCATCTGCCAGGTCCTCGCCCACTCACTCAACCTATCCAGATCTCTCTGCAGACTAAACTGTTATCATTTTTGAATCATTGCAGTTTGTGTGGTGCATATACTTCCACACTGATTTGAGTATGTTCTTCCAGGATTTGGACTCATCAATGATGATGGAATGGCAGGATTACAACTAATCAGTAATCAAGGACTGGCAGTATCTCCAAATCAGGATTTGAGACATTGAGCTAAATCTTGGATGTGGTAATGTTGTTCCCATGCATCTGTTGCCTTTGTCCCTGTAGGTGATGGTGGTTGTGAGAGGCAAATGTTGTTGAGAAACCTTGGTGAATTGTGACAGTGCATGTTATAAATGATACCCATCCTGCAGCCACACTGTTGGCTTTAAGAGACTTTGGCTCCAAAGCATTTTAGGAAATCCCAATGAACTACTTTTGAAGCATAGTTACTGTTGTGATGTAGAAAACGGCAATATTTTTTTAGTGATGGCAATGAAGGGAACTAATAATATTTAAAATAATGAGATGCAGATCAAGGAGGTTGTTTTGTTTCAAGCTTCTTGTTGGTGATGTACTTTTCTAGGCAAGTGCCCATCATACTGACTTGTAATGAGTAGATGAAGTGACTTTGGGATTTGGACAACGAGTCACTTAGCATTGAATATCCAGCATCTGACTTGCTCTTTTAGCCATAGTATTGACAGAACAAAGAACAGCACAGGAACTTTGGCCCTCCAAGCCTATGCCGTTCATGCGCCCAACTAGACCATTCGTTTGTATCCCTCTATTCCCAGTCTGTTCATGTGGCTGTCTAGATAAGTCTTAAACAATCCCAGCGTATCTGCCTCAACCACCTTTCTTGGCAGTGCATTCTAGGCCCCCACCAGCCTCTGAAATATGTCCCCCTGACATCTGTGTTGAACCTTGCCCCCCTCACCTTGAACTTGATCCCTTGTGTTTGTCACCACCAACCTGGGAAAAAGTTTCCCACTGTTCACCCTATCTATGCCCTTCATAATTTTATACATTTCTATTAGGTCACCCCTCATCCTCCTGTCTTTCCAGGGAAAACAAACTCAGTTTGCCCAATCTCTCCTCATAGCTAAGACTTTCCATACCAGGCAACATCCAGGTAAACCTTTTCTGTACTCTCTCCAAAGGCTCTACATCCTTCTGATAGTGTGGCGACCAGAACTGGATGCAGTGTTCCAAATGTGGCCTAACCAACGTTCTATGTATCATATGCCAACTTTTATACTCTATGCCCTGTCCAACAAAGGCGAACATGCCATATGCACCTTCACTATCCTCCCCACCTGTGTTGCCTCTTTAGGGATCTGTGAACTTGCATCCCAGGTCCCTCTGTCTCTATACTCCTGATGGTTCTGCCATTTATTGTATAGCTCCCGCCTACATTAATCTACTGAATGCATGAATTTGCATTTATCTGGATTAAATTCCATCTGCCATTTCTCCGCCCAATGTTCCAGCCTATCTATATCTTCCTGTATTCTCTGATAATGTTCATCATTATCTGCAAGTCCAGCAATCTTTGTGTCATCTGCAAACTTACTGATCATGCAAACTACATCTTCTTCCAAATCATTTACATATATAGCAGAGGTCTCAGCACAAAGCCTTGTGGAACACCAATAGTGACAGACCTCCAACTGAAAAAAGACCCCTCCACTGCCACCCTCTGTCTTCTGTGGCCAGGCCAGTTCTCCCCTTATCTAGCTAACTCACCTTTTATACCGTGAGATTTAATCCTTTGCACTAGCCTACCATGAGGGACCTTGTCAAATGCTTTACTGAAATCCATAGAGACAATATCCACAGCCCTTCAGTGGATGTCACCTCCTCAAAAAACTCAACCCTGTACAAAACCATGTTGTCTATTGCTAATGAGTTATTCCATTCTAAATGCGCATATATCTTATCTCTAAGAAACTTCTCCAACAATTTCCCTACCATGGATGTCAAGCCCACTGGCCTACAATTACCCGGGTTATCCTTGCTTCCCTTAAATAACGGGACTGCATTGATATGCCTGGTCTAGTTACGTTAATGCTCACTCGTGACCACTGCTCCACTCAAGGATGTTTTGACGATGCTAATACACATTGAATGTAAGGGAACATGTATACGTTCTCTTGTTGACATGGTCATTGCCTGGCACTTGTATGGACTGTCATTTGCCACTCATCAAACCAAGCCTGGATGTTTTGAGAGTTTTTGACTGTTTCATTGATTGAGGAATTGCATATTGTACTTAATACAATACAATCATCAGCAAAGATATCTACTTTTGACCTTGTAATGGAGGGAAGATCTTTGAGCTATAGATAATGTCCTAAGCCAGACTACCCTAAGTACTTCTTGGAGCTAAGTTGATTGATCTTGAATTGTAACATTTTGTGTAAGGTGTGTATCCAGCCAGCAGTTTCCCTCAAACCCTCATTAATCTTGTCTGTACAAGGGCTGCTTAGTGCTACTGCCTTTGATATGAAGGCAGCATTTGACTGTCACTTTTGCCTTGCACCTGGAATTTTTTAATCCATGACTAAGGTTATACTGAGATGTAGAACAAAGTGGTCCTGGTAGAATAAAAAACTGGGCAAGTGATTGCTGGGTGATAATTGATAACACCTATCATTACTTTTCTGACAGTATGCCAAAGCATTGGTAATTGGCTAGATTAGATTTGTCCTTTTGTGGAGTGAGCATATTTGGGCAACTTTCTGCATTGTTGGGTCTGTGCTAGAGTTGTTGTAAGTGTACTCAGAGCTCGGGTAGAGGTATGGCTAATTCTGGATGCAGGACTGTTGGGCCCACATTGTATTCACTGTACAAAGAACAAAACAGCATGGGAAACAGGCCCTTCGGCCCAACGAGCCCATACTCAGCGCTTTTTTGTGTTCAATTGAGTGAATCAAATTGGGCTGAAGGTTCAGTTTTATTGTTGGGGAATACCAGAAAACAGCCAAAATGAATCATCTCTCACCATTTTTAGATGTAAACTCCATGATAGTGGTCAGTTTTTTCCTTGTTGTATTATGTAAAATTTGAATGTTGCCAATTTTGCAATCAACCACTAGTGGAAAAAATGTGTGCTTGCCCCATCAGTTTCTTGTAACCAGGGGAATGGTACTGCTACTCTTTAGGTGTTTGAATACAAAACTGAAGGAATGCTGTCACTTTAAATCTTGTAGATTTATAAGCATTTTTTTTCCTGTAGATGTACCTGTAACTCCACATTGTATTTTATATTCACATGGGGAAAATAACTGGGGGGAGGGAGAGGAAGTTTTTGAAGGAAGTATTTTGAGTCAGTAGTTCCCTTTTCTGCTTTGTCCTTCACCATCTTGCACTGAAAAATATATTCCTAATATTCAAGAGTAATTTTATATAGAACCTAGTTAGTGCAGCTTTGAAGATGAAGCTATTCTAGTAAAAGTGTACAGTTAAACTAAAGCTGTTTCTTCCTGAATGGATCAGCAGCTGAGGAGTAATCTTTTTCTTTGCATTGTGATCCAGAACCAAATAATTTGCTCTCTCGATCAGAATGCATTGTTTGGGGGACACTAATGGGCAGAGGTTGGAACAAAATACCATGAGACGTTTAATTTTTGACTGATTTATGAAGATGGAAATTGAAGTCATGGATAAATATGTTACCATCAGAAGGTTCCAGGTGTTGTTTTTTGGGGAAAATACTGTTTATTGACTCAAAGCTAGGAAGTAGATTGAGCAGCAGAACTTGAAGGATTAATGTGATAAACAGGAAATGGAGAAAAAATTCTGAACAGTTTGGAATACTTTTTATGGTGCTGTTTTGCCACAAGTAAATGTTTTCAATAAAATCACAGAGTCTGCTTTATTTTTGCAAAGGTGGAGTTTGTGTTCTAATTCTCTATGTTGATGTCAGAAATTTAGAGTTACGTGTTTTCAACAGTATCCATGGATTGTGGAATATCCATCATGGAGCCCAAGAATAAATGTATGTCTCTGTTCCAATCTTTTAGCTTGAGAACATAGTAAAGTCACAGAATGTTGTTGTCAGTCAGTAAAGCCTGAACTTGGATTGAGTGTGCATCCAAACTTCTGGTTCTGTTTGTTTTCTGCAAAATCAAGCTTGTTTCAAAGTGATTACACAACTCCCCATACGCAATTAGATTGTCAAACTACAGCTGCATTTTTTTTGTACTGTGAAATGGATTACATTCAAGGTAAAGGTAAATTGGACACAGTCTCATTGCTGTTGATTTTCCCCAACCATCTGTTCATCACTGAAAAACATATGTAAAAGTGGTTTGGTGTTTGTATGTTAATTTCCCCCAACTTCTCTATTTTTCAAGCTAATTTGTTCCCCGTTTGTGAAATACTTAAAGAATAATTTTTCAGGACTCTGCAGAAAGAGTACAGGAATGGGACTGATTGGATAGCTCTTTCAAACACCTAGATGGGGACATAGGGATGAATGATATTAATACTTTCATATTCTCCTACTGTTAAAGAATAATCACTTGTACCATGTGTCTTAGGATATAATCTATGAATTAGATTTTGTAAAAGAGAAATAGTAGCAAAAGAACTCATCAGTTTCTGCTCGTTCATTAACTTGCAATTTCTATATTCACAAAACAGTAATCTCTCGTGAATGATCTCATCCTATTGGACTTTAGTTATTCATCATTAATACAATAACTTTTCAGTTATTCAAATACTGCAGTGGCATAGAATACTCAGGGCATGCTATCAAGTGAGAATCAGCTTAAGTTGAGGTCTTATAGATTCAAGATTGTCACTTAATCAAAATCAACTAGCTGATTTTCTTGTAGGACAAAAGTGCCTGCTATGTAGTCTTGTGCAGTTTCTTGATTTGTCAAACTGCTTACCTGATGTTTGGTACTGGAGGAGCAGAAATTTCTTTCAACTAAATATTAGAAAGGCTAAAGCCATTATTTTTGGTCCTTGCCGTAAACGCCTTTCGCTGGCCATCAAATCCATCCATCCATTCCCCTGCCCAATTATTTGAGACTGAAAAGACTTGCTTGTAAACTTGGTACTGCATTTTTAACCAGGTATGCACTCCACCACAACTGTTTATTCACGCTTCTCAATGTCACCTCTTGCCACCCGAGCGTCTGTTGATCTGGTACTCCAATCTTTATTAATTATTCCTGGCTGACTTTCATCCTATATGTTCATCCCAACTCTGCTGGCCATACCTTGACAACAAATCCTGTTTGTTCATCATTCCTATGCTTATGGATGTGGCTCTAGGAAGAGTTCAATTTTAAAATTCTCCTGCATGGCTTTATCTCTCCCCATCTCGATTAATGTCAACCAACTCTTGGCACTCTTGCAATTCTGGTTTCTTGAACATTCTTGATTTTAATTGCTCCACTATTGATATTCATGCCTTCAGTTACTAAAATCCTAAACTCAAATTCCTTCCTTAGCTATTTTCACCTCTTAAAAGCTATCTTTTTGATCAAGCTATTGATCTTATGCCTAATACCCCTTGCATAGCTCAGTGTCAAATTTTACTTGGTAGCACTTCTATGGAGCATCTTGGGACATTTTAGCACTTTAAAGTTATAGTTCAAAGTCCAGAACTTGGACCTGGATGTTACCCAAGAAGGATTTGGATTGTACCAGCCACCCTTCCACTGTGTGGTCTTGATCTGGAGTTTCCTGGTAGAAATTGTCCAATCCTGCAAGCCATCAGAAAGATACTAGAAGCCACCGTTCATTATACCCTTTTAATTTGTCATCCAAAGCATGTGAGATCTGAGCTTCATCAGAATAGAATTCCTATCTGTGACGAAATAGTCATCCTCCTTTGCTATGAAATGTTAAATTTTACAGAAGTGACAAACTGATTGGAATATCAGTTTCTATCACTGAAAATTATATTGTGAATCAAGTTGGACTGGTATGATGGAGGCTATTAGTTAGGCTATTTTCCACTTGATTCCTGTTGAGCATTGCTTGAATAGAGTATATATTGGGAGAGTCAGTAAGTGAGTAGGCAAACTATCTTGTACATCTTGTCACCATCTCATGTCCTCTTCATACTTGCTATCAAATTTGGCAGCCATAGCTTCAATCATGTCACCCAAGTCATTTATATAAAATTGTAAACTGGGGTCCCAGTACTGATTCCTATGGCACACCACTCATTACATCTTACCATCCTGAAAAAACCCTATTGTTACCCATGCCAATGTTACACCCTAAACATGAGCTTTTATTTTCTGCAATAACCATTTATGTCACCATTCACTGTACCTGTTTAATTCGTCATCCAAAGCCTTAGAATTGAGTCCATCAAAGTGGAATCCCCATCTGTGTGGGAGCAATAGCTGTCTCTGTTACAAAATTTTACATTTTACAGTTTTTGTCAAATGCTTTCATACTTATGGCTAGATATCTTAACTGAATAAATCAAAGATATTTATATTTCTCTCCTTTTCAAGACTTTTTTTATTCATTAGCTATGGGAAATGCTGTTTGATTGGGATTTTGTTACAACATGAGCTACAAATGTGCTGGGTGTGTATTTGCTGAATTATGTCAGTTTGCAAGATGAGTTTCTCGTGTTGGCTGCATTATCAGATGGAATTACAAAGCTGTTTAGGTACTGCTGTTCAGATAATAGCAGAACAATTCGGGGATAATGTCACACACTGACTAAATTCTCACTCTAAATTCTCTCAGATGTCTAACCAACTTGATATAAGACTCCTATGATAACCAAACATTGGAAGAAAATTATGGGGTAAAGTCTGGTCAGCTCATATTTGGTACTGAATATATAAATTTTGTGTACATGGGTGTGGATGAAGGCAGTTTGTATAAAGTATGTATTGACTCATAGATACTAATGTTAAGAGATTAGGTATAGGCATGTAGTAGTTTGAATGTATTTAGTGCCTTTTAATGTAGATAGATGTTCAAAGTGTTCTTGCCTGACTATCCAGACAATCACTGATAAATGAGATATTAGGAATGATGGCCAAAAGTCATGGTTTTAAATGGGGGGGTGTAGAAACTCTAATGGAGAGAACTACAGAACCTAGGATATAGTAGGTGTAGTTGCCAGTAATGGGGCAGAGGAAAACCCAATCCACAAGAACTGTTTTATAGGATTAGAGATTTTAAACATGAACCACAAATAGATCTAAATATGGGATGAGAATTTCTGGGGCATGAAACGAACATAGGACATTAGAGTAAGATCCAAGAGGTTTGGATGAGCAGAAGTTTACAGAAAATGGGGAATGAGTAGGAAATCTCTGAACTCCAAAAACACATGAAGATCTCAACTTGTGAACATGAGTGGTACTTTGAAAGTGGAATTAGGCAGTCTTTGCAATGCAAAGGATGTGAAGTTGGTAGCTGAATTCTGGATGAGTTAGACACGGAAAACAGTCTTGTTTGGTTAAAAATAGGGGCCAGGGAAGGGGTGGAATCTGTGGCAACAACATAATGATTGGAGTCTTCGTAATGTTTTAGCTGGAAGATGTGATGTACCCACAACTGGATATCAGATGAGCACGCAGTGGAGTGGTGAAGAGAATTGGAGCTGAATGTTGAAAATGCAAAATTTGATGCTTTTTTAATGGTATCACCAAGAGATCACTGTAGATGAGGAGGGTAAGGATAGATACTTTGAGGGCATCAGAGGTAATCTTTGCAGGCTGACTAGAGACACTTAAGATATTGTGGGTATTTGGCAAAAGTGGAAACAAGCTGTTTTGGAATGCAGCAACACTTTAAGGATGGGCAATAAATTGTCTGAAGTAATGGATACTTGTCCAAAGTTTCACTTGCTGCTGGATGGCTTCATTGGCTGATATGGTGGCACAGTGATTAGCACTGCTGCTTCACAATGCCAGGACCTAGATTCAATTGTAGCCTTGGGCGATTGTGTGGAGTTAGCATGTTCTTCTTGTATCTGCGCCTGTTTCCTGAGGGTGCTCTGATTTTCTCCCACAGTGCAAAGATGTGCTGGTTAGGTGGATTGGCTGTGCTGAGTTGCCCCTTAATGTCCAAAGGTGTATAGATTGGGGGATTAATGGGGTAAGTACATGTGGTAATGGGAGAGTGGGCCTGGGCAACATGTTCTTTCAGAGATTTGGTGCAGACTTGGGCTGAATAGCCTCCTCCTGCCCTGTAGGGATTCTGTGATTCATAAAACTGGCTGGGTATTCAATTTATATGAACATGATGGCTGCTGCTTAATTTGGACAAAAGTAATTAGGTCTTTAAATAATATTTGCATTCTTAACTACATGGAAGTTGTGTGATGTTAAACTGAAGTTTTATAAATCATTGTATTGATTGGGATTTTATAAACTTGACCCCATTTTTTTCACAATTGTAATTGAACCTTGCTCACACTAGAAATTTAAAGTAGTAGATTGATGTAGAGATTGGAAACATAGCTATTCAAAGACCAATGTAGTCTGATATGCTTACATAATTACAACTTGCTGACAGAGCAAATCTTTTCATTAGACTTGCTGGATTCAGTTAGCTCCTTAACTACTTCCATAGTGGTCAAAACTATCTTTGTTCATATTTGAATTGGACATCTTGTGTATGTGAAGATTTTGCACAGAAAAGATCAGATCATGTATTATGGAGATCTCTATTTTGTTCTGTACAGTTTTTTAAATTGGGCAAAGGAAGAAAATAACCAATGTTAAAATGGAGGGTTAAAGTGAAGTGGCAAACATGCCCAATGGATAGATCAAAGATTCAGTAGCACATATTTTAGAGATTTCAGAATATGCAGTATATTCATGTTCCAATGAGAGGCAAATTCCAAGCACAGAGCCAGTGTGTGGTTAATAAAATTACAGTATTGAACTGGAAAAAAAAATTGTACAAGGACGAGTGGCATCAGAAGATTGGAAAGAATAGCAAAGTGGTAAGGAGGGATAAACTAGAATGAGGCAGAAGTAGCCAGTGACATAGACAATAAAATTTTCAACAAATATTTAAATACAAGAGTTTAGAGGGAGAATTTGTCTTATAGAAAAAATGTCTGGACAATTGTTGATGGAAATAGGGCTATGATCGCTGAATTAAATAGATATATTGCATTCCTCTTCATAAAGAGGATGTAAGTAACATTTTAAATAGCTGTAAATCAGGATACAGCAGAGAGAGGAACTTGGAATTACAACAATCAGGGAAGAGACATTAAATACATTGGATGTGTGAGCTGGTCTGGATGGACTTCATACTAAGGTCTTGGAAAATGAGGCTAATAAGACAGTTGATGCATTGGTTTTAATTTTCCAAAGTTTCCTAGATTTGGGGAAGGTTCTGATTGGAAGATAAGCTTATGTCTTCCTTTTTGAATAAAGGAGTTTCAGGAAACTATAGGCCAGTTAGCTTAATACCTGTCGTAATGGAAATGCAATAAAATGCTTATGAAAGATGTTATAGTTAGGCATTTAGAATATTTGAGGCAATCAGACAATCAACATGGTTTTGTAAAAGGGAAATCATGTTTAATTTATTGGAGTTCTATGAAGGAGTCACGTGTTGTGGATAGAGGAACTGGTGAATATACTGTATTTACTGCCAGTTTGCCACCATCCTGACTTGGAAATATATTGCTGTTTCTTCACTGCTGCTAAGTAAAAACTGGAGCTCCCTCCCTAATGGCACTATGCTCATTACCATCTTTTTTTAAAAAGGGCAGTTGAGGATGGGCAATGACACCCACATCCTGTATTTGAATAAAATATCTTGGCAATACCCTCTATAACATTCTCTGAGAAATTGAAATTTACTGTGTTTTGATTTTCTGCACCTGCAATAGAGGGGACCCCTTGCAAACTAAATAAGAAACTAATCCAGCCAAGTTTCACGTACCCTTTTGGAGATGATCTAGTTGAGTGCCTAAGGATTATAGCAACAGTTCACTAATACTGGCTTGTAGTGTTCTCTTGGAAGCCCACATTTTAAACCTATACATAATATGATTTGCTTTGGCCCTTAAAAATGGGCTCAGAGGACTGAATGGCCTCTGACATAAAGTTTCTATGATTTATAATCTTTATCATTTGAGTTCATAATTTGCTGTTTAGTGCACTGCACATTTTTAATTAATCCATAGCTTGCATTTATTATTGCATTTTTAACATAAGACAATGCCCAAGATTCATCACAGAAAAAGCAAATTTTAAAGCTTGTTAGTTTTCAGCTAACTGTAGTTGGCGAATGAATGACAGAAGTGGAATTTGTTTATTAAGTTTTGGAGATTATGGCTGCAGTTTTGAAGATGGAGCAGAGGGAAGTTGGGAGGGAGTCATCAACCAGAAGGGATGCAAGATGAGATGAGAATTTTAAATTTGATTTGTTTAGAGTCTCAAAATTGAGGGTGGTTGATAAATAGGGCTCACTACCAGACAGGTTGTGGATGGTGGAGTTCTGAATGCTTTGCTAGTTTGAAAACTTCTGTTAAGGGTAAGATTCACTTAGATTTTGCTGTTGTGCCACTTTTAATTGTAGATTTTTGTTTGGTTAAACTCTAAGCATAATGCCTTTCAATGATGGAATAAATTCCTATAACAACCATTAGTGTCATACTTTTATCTCTTTCTCCTTCCGAAATTTGAAGCTATTTGTTGTCAATGCTATGACTGTATTAGCCTTAATTCGGTTATCAATCTGAATGTAAACTTGAAATTCTCAAGTTGAGGCTTTTTTCTTAAATATATATACCATTCTTCCTTAGAAGTGCTGGATTTCTGGCAATCATGGATAACATTCCCAGTTTTACATTGGAACATGACCAGTGAGCTATTTGTCTGTTTGGATACAACCAATTGGATCCTGCCCTCATTGGATGACAAAGAGAGGCAGAAAACGTGAAGCCTGTTAGCTTAACAGCTGTTATGGGGAAAATGTTGTAAGATGTTATAACAGTGCACTTAAATTCATGTTAATTAGGCACAGTCCACATGGCTTTGAGAGGAAAACTGTTTAATCAATTTATTGGAATTTTTTTGAAGTATAATATTTAAAAGACATTTGGACAGGTACAAGGATGGGATATGGTCCACATGCAGGCAAATAGGGCTAGGCCATGCTCAGCAGGTTTCCTAAACTGAACAAGTTGGACCAATGGGCCCAATTCTAATACTATATATCTCTGACTCTAGCAGGTGCTGTGGATAAAGGGAAACCAGTTGATGTGCGGTGCTTGGGTTTTTGGAGGGTATTTGATAAGATGCCTCATCAAAAGTTAAAAATCCTATCGTGTAGAGGGTAACATTAACGTGGATAGAAGATTGGCTAGCTAACAGGAAACAATAGGCATAAATGTGTTAAAGAACAATACAGCACTGGAAACAGGCCCGTCGGCCCAGTGAGCCTGCGTTACCATTTTAACATTAAGTTCCCTCCTCTACTTATGACATTTGTCTACACTTATTGGGGAAGATTTAGGGGGAACTAACTTAGGGACAATTTGTTACACCAGTCAGCCTAAGAGCATGTTTTTGGGGTGTGGGAGGAAACCGGAGCACTTGGAAAAAACACACAATCATGGGGAGAATGTGCAAACTCCTGCAGACACTGGCCCAAATCCATGTATCTGCACAGCAAACAGTGAGCTGTCACGTTGCCCGTCAGATGGTCCAGTTTAACTGTACACCAACCATGTGAAGCAGTAGGCAACACTCGAAGCAACATCCAAGAGCAGCCCTCGCGTGACCCATTGCTTGTATACCTGTTGGTCAACAAGGTGGACCGAATCACCTGTGAAGTAAAAGAAAAAACATCAATTAACCTGCAAAACTTAAGACATTTACAGATCCCCAGAAGTGATGATGTATGGTGGAAGATCCATAGGAATTAATTGATTCCCAGGGCTGTCTCAAGGCTCTGATTTTTATTTAGAAAAGTCGCCTGTATCCCTCCATCTCTAGTCCACTCGTGCCTTTCTATGTAAGTCTTAAACAACCCTAGCATGCCTGTCTCCACCACCTTACTTGGCAGTGCATTCCAGGCCCCCACCACCCTCTGAGTGAAAAACCTCCCCCTCTCATTTGAATTATACCTTTCCCCTCTCACCCTAAGCCTGTGGCCCCTTGTAATTATTGTTCCCAACCTAGGAAAAAGTTTACCACTGTTCACTCTATCTATACCTTTCATAATATACACCTCTATTAGATCTCCCCTCATTCTCTGCCTTTCTAAGAACAGCCCCAGTTTGCCTAACCTCTCCTCATAGCTCAGTCCTTCCATATCAGGCAACTTCCTGGTAAACCTCCTGTGCACTCTAGAGCCTCCACATTCTTCCGGTAGTAAAGTGACCAGAACTGGATGCTGTACTTCAACACTGCAGGCGAACAAACGTTCTATACAACTGCAACATTAGACGCCAGCTTTTATACTCTATACCCCTCCCTATAAAGGGTCACTTTCTGATTGGCAGCTTGTGATAAGTGGCGTACTCAATTATTTATGAATAATTTGGCTGAAGAGACTGATATGACTACTAAATTTGGCACAAAGATAAGTGGAAAAAATAAGTTTTGAAGAAAACATCAAAAGATAGATTCAGTGAGTGAGCAGATATCTAGCAAATGAATTATGTAGGATAATGTTGTCCATTTTTGCAGGATAAAACATTATCTAAATGGTGAGAGAATGCAAAGCTCCAAGATGCAGAGATCTAGATGTCCAACAGCATCAATCACAAGATGCAGCATATAATTAACAAAGCAAATAGAAGTGTTATATTTTCTTGAGGGGTTTTGAAGTTGGTTATATTTTAGTTATACAAGGCATTGGTGAGATCACATTTGGAGTACTTATAAATGTATGAAATTGGAACAGAAATAAACCATTTGGCTCCTTGAGTCTGCTCCACCATTCAATAAAATCATGGCTGAGCTGTTTGTTTTGAATTCCAAATTTCCCCTATCTTCTAATTGACCTTTGATTCCCTTGCCTAAGAATAATCTATCTACCTGTGCTTTAAAAATACTTAATGATATTGCCTCCATGGTCTTCTGAGATAGAGTTGCAAAATCACAACTCTTAAGAGAAAATATTTCTCCTCCATATCTGAAAAGGGTGATTCCTAATTTTAAAACAGTGCCTGGACTCACCACAAGAGGAAACATCCTTTCTACGTCTACCTTGTCAAAACTGTTGAGGTCTTGCATACTTCAATTAAGTCACCCCTCGCTCTTCTAAACTCCTTCTTCCCTCATAAATAACCTGCTAATTCCAACTATCAATCTAATAAACCTCCTGAGCTGTTTACATTCTTCCTTTAAGAAAACCAAAGCTGCATACACTAATATGTAATATAACCAATATTCTGTGACTAAAGCCGCACCGATTCCCCTTGTAATAAAGGACAACTTCCCATTAGCTGTCTTAATTTAACCTGCCTTAATTAAATCAGTCCACAATCAGTGATCACCCTCAACACTGGTGCCCTACAAGGCTGTGTTCTCAGCCCCCTACTATACTCTTTTTATACATTTGACTGTATGGCCAAATTTCCATCGAATTGGATTTTCAATTTGCTGATGACACCATTGTATTGGGTCGGATCTCAAACAATGACAAGACAGAGTACAGGAATGAGAGAATCTGGTGAACTGGTGCAGCAACAATAATCTTTCCCTCAATGTCAATAAAATGAAGGAGATTGTCATCAATTTCAGGAAGTGTAAAAGACAACATGCTTCGGTCTATATCAATGGGGAAAAAAGTAGAAAGGGACTGAGAGCTTCAAATTTTTAGGTGTCCAGATCACCAGTAACCCCTCTCGGTTTCCTGTGCTGACACAATAAGAAAGCCCATCAATGCCTTTACTTTCTCAGATCACTAAGGAAATTTGGCATGTCAGCTGTGACTCTCTTCAATTTTTACAGATGCACCATCGAAAGCACTTTTTCTGATTGTATCACAGCTTGGTATAGCTCCTGCTCTGCCCAAGACCACAAAGAACTACAAAAGGTTGTGAGTATAGCCCAATCCATCCTCCCACCCATTGACTATCTACACTTCCTGTCTTGGAAAAGCAACCAGCAAAATTAAGGACCCATGCACCTCAGATATTCTCTCTTCCACCATCTTCCTTTGGGAAAATGATGCAAAAGTCTGAGGTCATGTACCAGTCAACTCAAGAACAGCTGCTTCCCTGTGGTGTCAGACTTTTGAATGGACCTATCTTGCATAAAGTTGATTTTTCTTTACATTCTAGCTATGACTGTAACATTACATTTTGCACTCTCATTTTCTTCTCAATGAATGGTATGTTTTTTGTCTGCACAGCAAGATAAAACAATACTCTTCACTGTTAATACATGAGACAATAAATCAAATTAATTACTTGCTGTACCTGCATTCTAACTTAAGTTTATTTGACTGTGTCACAAGTAGACTGACATTAACATTGCAATGAAGTTACTGTGAAAATCCCTTAGTTGCCACACTCTGGTGCCTGTTCGGGTACACTGAAGGAGAATTTAGCACGCCGCTGCACCGCACCAGCATGTCTTTTGGACTCCGGGAGGAAACTGGAGCACGCAGAGAAACCTGTGCAGACTTGACCTAGACAGTGACCTAAGCTGTGAATCGCCCTGGGTTCTTGGTGCTGAGGCAGCAGTGCTAACCAACGTGCGTACAGACATCTGAATCCCTCTTTCAGAATTTTGCAGCCATTCTCCATTTAAACAATACTTTGTCTTTTTATTCTTCCTGCCAACTATCAATCTAATAAACCTCCTCTGAGCCGTTTACATTCTTCCTTTAAGACCAAAGCTGCATACACTAAGATGTAATATAACCAATATTCTGTGACTAAAGCCACACCGATTCCCCTTGTAATAAAGGACAGCTTTCCATTAGCTGTCTTAATTTAACCTGCCTTAATTAACTCAGTCCACAATCAGTGATCACCCTCAACACCGGTGCCCTAAAAGGCTGTGTTCTCAGCCCCCTACTATACCCTTTATACGTTTGACTGTGTGGCCAAATTTCCTTCCAATTTGTTCTGACATTATGCTCCATCTGTCAGATCCTTTGCTCGCTCACTCAACTGATCAATATACATCTACAAACTCTTGTTTTTGTCATATAGCTGATGTCATGTGCAAACTTATCGACTACACTTTCACTTGCGTCATCAAAGAAATCAATGTAACTTGTAAAAGTGAGGCCACAGCACAGATCCCTATGGACTCTCTTCGTAATATCCTGCCAATCAGAAAAGATCCATTGTTAGAAAACACTGTGCAGAAGTCAGCAAATTTTCTCTGTTAATGTGATCCCAACATCATGAGCTGTTACGTTCTGCTGTAACATTTGATGTGGCACCTTATGGAATATCTTTTGGAAATCTTAAGTACGTTTGGTATCCATGTTTCTTAGCCTCCCTCTCTCCTTAAATAGATGGGTCATGTTTGCTACTTTCCAGTTTGGAACCGTTCCAGAATTTTGCAAATTTTGGAAAATTAAGACGTTCATGTCTACCTTTTCAGTTATCTCTCAAGACCCAGAAATTTGTCAGCCTGTAGGCCTCCCTAATGATTGTAATTTCACCAAGTTCCTCTCTCTCATCTACCTTCATATTTACAGCTGTTACTGGAATGCATCTTGTATCTTCTATAGCGAAGGCAGCAGCCAAATATTTGTTCATTTCATCTACCATTTTCGTATTATCCACTATAAACTCCCCATTGCCACTTTCTGGAGGTCCAACACTTCCTTTTTAAATACCTGTTGAAACCATTGTTATCCATTTTTGTTTCAGCTAGCTTCCCTTTATATTTTCCTCTGATTAATCCTTCAGTCATTTTCTGCTGTTCTTTATATTCTGACCTACCATTCAACTTTGCATATTTGTATGTTTTTTTAAGTTTGATAGTTTAGTTAATCATGGATGGGGGGGTCAGCCCCTTCAAATTTTTCTAAAATAGGAATATGCTGATTGAGTATTCTGAAATAATCCCTTTAAAAAATCTGTTCCTGTTGCTTCTGTTGATTTGTTCTCTAGCGTTTTCCCAATTCACTGAAGTTAGCTCAACTTTCATGCACTTGTTTAAATTTAAAATATTAACCCTACTCTCCCTTTTAAACTAGATGTAAAATGTAATCATTGTGGATGCTGCTACTTTGGGGTGTCGTTACCCGAGTCATTAATTGCGCATTACCCAATATGAAATCTAATATAATCTACTCAGTGGTTTTTTAAAACAACTTTTGAAAGCATTCTGAACTCCTCATTCAGACTACTACTGCAAATCTTATTTTTCAATTTTATATGTAAAATCACTAATCTTATTGAAATCGCCCATGATTCATTGTAACTTCATTGCAATGTTAATGCAAGCCTATTTGTGACAATAATAAATAAACATCAAAACTTTGATTATTGCTGAACTTTTGTCACAAGTTCCCAATATTTGTTTTTGTCTTGCATTGTAGTTACTGCTATTGATTACTGTGTACAGTACTAGTCTCCTTATTTGAGGAAAGATGCAACTGCATTGCAAGCAGTTCAGAGACTTACTAGTATCTGGAGTGGGTGGTTTATCTTGGGAGGAAAGGTTGGACAGGCTCGACTTGTGCTGGAGTTTGAATGAGTATGAGGCAACCTGATTGAAATTTATAAGATCCTTAGGGGATTTGGCAGGGTTGTTGTGGAAAGAATGTTTACTTTAGTCAGAGAATCAGGAACTAGGAGTCACCCATTTAATGCAGAGATGAGAGAATTTTGAGGATTGAGACTTTGGAATTCTCCTCTTCAAAAGTGATTGAGATAGAATCTTTAAGATCCTTAAGGCTGCAGTAGATATGTTCTTGATAATCAAGTGGTGAAGGATTATCAGGGGTAGACAGATATGTAGAGTTGAGGTTAAATAAGATCAGACATGAATTTGAGGTGCCAAATGACTTGCTCCTTGCTCCTACATTATATGTTTGAATGTAACGTAAAGCACTAACTAGCCCTAGGTATACCTGTGGTGACAGTGAGATTGACTCATTTTAATTGAAAATGTCTTAGATGCATTCAGACAAATCTGTACTACCTCATCGTAAAGGAAGCTAAGGTATGTATTTAACAAACATTGACCATCATTCAGAACTAGCAAAGTACAATACTCAACCATGAAAAAGTACTTGTGCACTGCTTTTTGAACTATTACCGAGAAAGGCACAAAAGTATACGTTTTGTTATACGTGAGGATTAACGCTATATGACCAGTTAATCTTTATTTTTTTATTTACTAATCAAAAGTGTAATCGACCACATCTTTAACCATATAGTTAATTGGGAATATTATACAAGCATAATTCTACTTGTTTCCACAGTGTTCTCAAGACATTTGAAAACTTTCGCTCTACGTTAATTTGGATGTTACAATGGTGTAATTAATTGAGTGCTTTTTCGAGACTTATCTTTACTAAAAGATTTAATTCTCTGCCAAATTTCAGATGTTCATTTTTGCTAAATACTAACCAATTACTACCAATCTGGAAAAACTTGGGGGGCTGGGAGAATTATTTCTTTTCACTGCTGAGTCAGTTTAAGGTGAGGAGCAAGACCATGCAGTTCCCATCTCAAACTTTCGAACGCCACAGGCCTATTTTAGACCATATCTCAGTTTCCCCCTTTAAAAAGGGGGAGGCAGATTGACAGGTGAACATGTGGTGTAGACTAAAATAAGGATTGTGGCTCTGGGGATCTTCAGAAGGTGATTGAGGACCATTAAATATTTGAGCCTAAACTGCTAAGGAGTACTTTAATTACAACAAATTCGTTCAAATCAGTTTGTTCACGTGCCTTGCTGATCTGGAATCAGTACGCATTCAAAATTTACTTATATGCTTTCCATTCTTTCAAATAATTGTCTCTGCATGAACTAAATTTGTTGAATAACACTGTAAAACTACAAGTTGTTAAATTTCTTGGAAAAACTTTACATGCCGTGTTCTGATGGTACAGAAATGTATTCTTAAAACTTTCTAAAATGAATTTTGTTTTGTCATTTGCAGGTGAAATAGTTTTGTCACTTGGCAACAATGCCATTTCCATTTGGCAAGTCCCATAAGTCTCCAGCAGACATTGTGAAAAATCTGAAGGAGAGCATGGCAGTATTAGAAAAACAAGATATCTCTGACAAAAAGGCAGAAAAGGTACAGTGCCATCACTTAATCTCTCTCCCTTCTTGATCAAGTGCAGAATGAGAATTTTGATGACTTTTGTCTGTCTAATTCAATCATTTTCTCCAGCATTTGTTTTTATAACTTTAAGTTGTTTCTATTTGATATTTAAAGAAATAAAAAGTTTCTTGATTTGATTTTTAAAACTGTACTGTTTATTTTGAATGTTCAGTTATTTGCAGTTGTTTCTTTTTCATAAAATAGACCCAGGGTACCTGGAAGTCTTGCTTGCTATCTGGAACAAAATATAAAAGTTATCTAATCATGTGCAATTTTCTAATAACTGCTTTGTATAACCACTGCAATGTGTAAGTTAGTAATCAAGTGATCTGGATTAATTAATTCAGGCCAATTAATTAATAGTTTAAAAACTCAACCAGTTCACTAATGTTCTTTACACAAATAAACTTATTACCCAGTCTGATCTAAATATGACTTCAGAACTAGTAAGCAATCTCAACACCAGGTTAAAGTCCAGCAGATTTATTTGGTAGCATGAGATTTTGGAGTGCTACAGTTTAATTTGTCTTTAGCAGAATTAGTCACATTGACCGCTGCACAGCCTTTGTGGGGACAAAGGAATGTTGTTATACTCAGGGCTAATGCTAATCCTTGTGTTATCATGCAACCCCCTTGCTAAATATAGTAGATTCAGTACAGTAAATCAAAACTGAACATGCATAAGACCCTGTGAACCAACTGGCAATACCATTGCATTTTACGACTCACTTAATCTCATAATGTGGGTTATCTCTCACTCTGGAATTACCTTCAAATTAGGAGACTGATCCTAGTTCAATGAGGATGTAGAATAACATGTTAGGTAAAGGACTATGCATACCTGCAAATGAAATTTCTGCCTTGTGAAGCTACAAGACTGGGTGACATCTTGGTCATTGACACCTGGCGACTTATCTATCTTGATAGAATTTAACGGTTCCAACACATCCTCTTTCTTAACGTCCACATACTCAGTCTTTTCAGTCCACTGCGTACCTGCAGTACAACCTCCCAGATCACTTTCTACTGTGAATACTGAGGCAAAGTACTCAATAAGCTTCTCTGCCATTTCTTCTGGTTCCACACAGACTTTTCCTCCTTCACCTTTTATAGGTCCTATCCCTTCACTTCTCATCCTTTTACTCTTCACGTTATTTGCAGAACACCTTGGGATTCTCATTAATCTTACCCGCCAAGGCCTTTTCATGACCCCTTCTGGCTCTCCTAATTTTTTTAAGCTCTTTTCTACAAGCCTTATACTCTAGATCCTTAACATCTCCTAGCTCTCTGAATCTTTCGTATACCCTTCTTTCTTCTTCCTAACTAGGTTCATCACATCCTTCGTGCACCACGGTTCCTACGACCTACCAAAACCTTCTTGTCTCATCGGAATGTGCCGTGCAGAACACCAGATAAACATTCCTTGAAAATCTGCCACCTTAAGTACTTTTCCCCAAGAACACCTTCCAGTTTACTCTTCCAATTTTCTGCCTGATGTCTTATTTTCTTTTAGCCTTATTTAGCCTTATTTCCTTTAGCCTTTTTCCTAGGATGGAGAAAGCTAGCACGAGGGGACACAGCTTTAAATTAAGGGGTATGAGTTATAGGACGAATATCAGAGGTAGGTTCTTTACTCAGAGTGATTAGGGAGTGGAATGCCCTGCCTGCAGCTGTTGTAGATGCGCCAAGGTTGGTGGCGTTTAAGAGGTTAATTGATAAGTATATGGAAGAGAAGGGAATGGTTTAGTTTGGAGGGGCATTGCTTTTTATTTTGGTCGGCACAGCATCGAGGGCTGAAGGGCCTGTTCTGTGCTGTAATGTTCTATGTTCCTCTTACTCCAGATAAACACCTTCCTATCCTGCCTGATTCTATCTCTTTCCAATGTTATCGTGAAGGAAGTATTATGATCACCCTTGCTGTTTGTCATTTTCATAAATGACCTGGATGAGGAAGTGGAGGGATGGGTTAGTAAGTTCACCGACGATACGAAGGTTGGTGGTGTTGTGGATAGTCTGGAGGGTTGTCAGAAGTTGCAGCGTGACGTAAATAAAATGCAAGATTGGGCAGAAAAGTGGCAGATGGACTTCAACGTGGATAAATGTGTAATGGTCCATTTTGGCAGGACCAATGGGGTGAAGGAGTACAACATCAAGGGTAGGAATCTTAGTGTTGAGGAGCAGAAGGACCTTGGGGTCCAGGTCGGTAGGACTCTCAAATCAGCCTCTCAGGTGGGGGATGTGGTCAAGAAGGCGTATGGTGTACTGGCCTTCGTTAATCAAGGGATTGAGTTTAGGAGTTGGGAGGTAATGCTCCAACTTTATAAGACCCTTTTCAGACCCCACTTGGAGGACTGTGTGCAGTTCTGGTTGCCTCACTACAGGAAGGATGTGGAAGCTTTTGAGAGGTTGCAGAGGAGATTTACAAGGATGTTGCCTGGATTGGGAGGCATGCTTTATTAAGATAGGTTGAGGGAGCTAGGTCTCTTCTCCCTGGAGAGACGAAGGTTGAGAGGCGACCTGATAGAGATTTATAAAATGTTGAGAGGAATAGATAGAGTGGATTCTCAGAGGCTATTTCCCAGGGCTCAAATGGTTGCTATGAGAGAACACAGGTTTAAGGTGCTGGGCAGCAAGTACAAAGAAGATGGTAGGGGTAAGTTTTTCACTCAAAGGGTGGTGAGTGAGTGGAATTGGCTGCCATCAGTGGTGGTACAGGCAAACTCGCTGGGGTCTTTTAAAAGACTTCTGGATGAGTACATGGGATTTAATGGGTTTGGGAATTAGATAGTTCTATAGCCTGGTAGTTATGGATATGATCGGTGCAACTTATGGGCCGAAGGGCCTGTTTGTGTTATAGTGTTCTATGTTCTATAAATAGTGAAAGCAATATGCTGTTGACAGGGCTAGGAAATTCCTTGACTAGCAGCTTCAAACAGAACAGAACTCCATTGCATCCAATTGTGACAGGTATCAAATAATTTGAAAAAGCTAACAGGAGAAGGTGATTGCATGAAAATGGAGCATGAGTGCCAGTCTCAAGGCTGAAGTCTTTGCAACTGTCCTCAGCCAGAAATGTCGAATAGATTTCTCTCCATCTGCTCCTGAGGCTCTGTATCATCAAAACCAGTTTGATTCACTCAAGTAACCTAAAGATAAAGCATTTCTCTGTAGGCTCTGATAACCTTGCTGCAGCACCAAAACTTTGTGCTCTAGATCTAGTTGCATCTCTAGCCAAGCTGTTCAAATGCATACATAAATACTGACTTTGACTTGACACTGGAAAGTTCCTCTCTACAAAAAGCAGGTCAGATTCAGTCCAACCAGTTACCTCCATATTGACCTTTCCCAATCATTAGCAAAGTCGTGGAAAGTGTTGTGCCAATTCTGTCGCTGGCTCTTATTCATTTAGAACGTAACCCAAATTAAGCATCAGTGGATATGACAGGGCCATAATAATAGGAGCTAGAGTTGACCACGTGATCTGTTGAATTGGCTCCATCCATTGAATAAAATCATGAACGAGCTTCAAACTCAACTCCACTTCCACACCCAGTCTCTTTCAATTCTCTGAAGAATCTTATCAGTCCGTCTTGAATACACTGAGCATTGGCAATCTGCTTTGGAGAAGTGTAAAGAGTCTCAAGCTTCTGAGTGAAGAAATTTCTCCTCATCTGTCATAAATGGGCAACTCCTTAACTTGGGACTCTAGACTCTTTCAATACTCTCCAACCAGGGCAAAGATTCTCTCGGACTGTCAGTTGTGACTCAGTTGGTTGCATTCCTGCCTCTAAGTCTGAAGATTCTGGGTTCAAAACTCAGCTCTGGCTTCAGGACAAAAATCTCAGCTAATAGTGTTGCGTGGTTGGAGGTTCTATTTTTTGGATGAGATGTTAAACTGAGGCCTGATCTGCACCCCTCAGGTGGATGTAAAACATCTGTGACACTTTCAAAAGAACTGCAGGGGAGTTAAAACCAGTTGTTTGATCAGTATTTATTCCTCAATTGATGTTTCAATAGAATATAAAAATGGCTTTAAGTCACTCAGGTTCATCAGATCTTTGGTTCTTCACTATTTCTAATACATTTCTTATGTCTGCTAATCTGAAGACAGATGTTAAATATTAAATATCTCATCATTTCCTTATTTCTCTTGCCTTGACCTTTAAGGCAACGTTAATCTCAAGTCTGAGAATTTGCTTTATTATTCCTAGTATATTCATTTTGTTTCCCTGATCTTGGTCATTCTTTGATTTCTGAGGCACTTGATCCTCAATCTTATTGCACTTGGCAACATTATAAATCTTTTTTAATCTAATCTTTAGTTAGCCACATAATGATCACTTTCCCCATAAAGTTTTATGGAATCATTATCATTAAGAATTATGAAATAATTAAAGGTTGACTATTGCTTATTTCCATATCTTGTCAGTCTGATTTTCCAATCTAGTCTGTGACCCTCGTGCCTATTTAATTGCCATTTAAGTTTAAAACTGATACTTCAATGTCACATGCAAGTTCTGAACTACATTTGTATTATGATCACTTTTTCCCAGATATCCTATGACATTACTAATTGGCTACTTGACTCCAAACTTCATTACTGGTTTGGTCTAAACATTCTCAGAAGAGGTGAGAGTAACTCTTTGACGTCAAGGCATTGTTTGACTGAATGTGGCAGCAACAAACCAGAGTACAATTTGAAGTCAATGGGGATCGGAGACATAGCTTTATGCTGCCTAGTGTCATTACTAGCTCCAGAGATGCTGATTATGTAGAAGTTGGAGAATCAGTCATAGAGATGTATAGCATGGAAACAAGCCTTTCAGCCCAATCTGTCCATGCTGCCCTGTTTTATTATCACTAAGCTAGTCCAATTGCCTGCATTTGACCCATATCTCTTTATACCAATCTTACCTATGTAATTGTCTAAATGTTTTTTTGAATGACAAAATTGTACCCACCTCTACTACATTTTGCAGCCCAGTACAGACACTCGCTGCCCTCAATTGAAAAAAATTGCTATTTGGACCCTATGATATCACTTGCCTCTCTCTCCTCAACTTAACCTATGCCCTATAATTTTAGACTTCCCTACTTTTGGGAAAAGATGTTGAGTATCTACTTTATCTATGCTCATTATTTTATAGATCGCAATAAGATCACCCCTAAATCTTCAATGCTCCAGAGAAAACTCCCAGTCTATTCGTGTCGTGTAGAATTTTAAGACATCCCAACTCCTGTGTTTAGTGTTCAGGTCAATGAAACCAGGCATGCTGAATATCTTCAACATCATGTCACACATGACTCCACCTTCAAGGAGCTATGAACCTGTACTTCTGGATCTCTAGTTCTATAACTCCTCCCAAAACCCTAACTGAGTGAGTTCTGCCCTGATTCGATCCACCAACTTCCATGTGAAGTTTGCACATTCTCCCTGTCTGCATGGGTTTCCTCCAGGTGCTGTGGTTTCCTCCCACAGTGCAAAGATAGGGGATTGACCATGCTAAATTACCCCTTAGTTGTCAGGGGACTAGCTAGGGTAAATGCATGGAGTTAGGGGATGAGGCCTGGGTGGGCTTGTGGTCAATGCAGACTTGATATGCCAAAGTAGGATTCTATGATCACACATTTATCTAAATTAAACTCCCATCTGCCATTCATCAACCCACTGGCCCAATTGATCAAGATGGTATCTTGGCATTAGGACCTGTCTGCAGGAATTCTTCAAGACTCTCTTTAGTCCAGCTTACTTCAAATGATTCATCAGTAAAGTTTACTTATTAGTTGCAAGTAGGCTTACATTCACACTAATGAAGTTACTGCGAAAATTCCCTAGTCACCACACTTCAGTGCCTATTTGGGTACAGTGAGGGAGAATTTAGCATGGCCAATTCACCTAATCCATACATCTTTGGACTGTGGGAAGAAACCCATGCAGATGCAAGCAGAATGTGCAAATTCCACAGAGCAACCCAAGTTGGGAATTGAACCTGGGGTTGTGCGGGAGCAATGCTAATCACTGTGCTGCTGTAGTGAACTCTCCATCATGTTGGAAGAAAGAATGCTTGATTGGCCATTGTTCAGTTTCATTCATTGTTGCTAGTACTAAAATGAGCATTGCTGCGTGTAGTAAGATCTGGATAATATACAGGCTAGGGTTTTCATATTTATGCCATGTGTGGTAAGCAGTGACCTGTTCAACAAGAATGTTTAAATACTTTTCCATTGCTGTCATTAAATCATTCATCCGTACACGCTCTAATTACAAAAGCAGGTCAGAGACTTGGCATTAGTGAATGACTTGTCTACAGACTACCCAAAGCCTTTGTCTTTGATAAGATCCAAATCAGAAGTGTGGTAGAATAATTTACATTTGCCTGGCTGAGCATTGCTTCAACACCAATCTAAAATATCAATGCCATCCAGGACAAAGCAACCATCTTGACATTCCATTTAGTGCCTTACACGTTCACTCCATCTACCATAGTGCAATGTTGCATATGCTGTCTGCAAAATGCATTGCAGCATTTGTCAGTTTATTTGACAGCAGCTTCCAAATTTGTAGTCTGTACCACCTGGAAAGGATATAAGGCACGTGGACATGCCATCACCTTAATTATCTTTCCAAGTTGCACACTGTTGTGACATTGCAATATTTTGTTGTTCCATCATTGCTGCTAGGTTAAATTTTTATAACTCCATTCCTAAACATGTAAGAGTACTTTCACCATAGAGACTGCAATGGCATCTTGAGGGCAATTAAAAAAGAATAAATGCTGGCCTTGCCAGTGAAGCAAACATCCCTTGAATTAATTTAAAAAAACTTCAAAAAAGAAAAATTGATCTCTTGTCAAATAATATCTACCTCAGTTTAAGGGGACCCAAAATGCAGCAATATCCTTATTTGTGAGGAAGGTAAGGGCAGGTGTACCATAGTAATTGGATTGTCATTTCTGGAAGCCACAGCATGATTTTTACTTGTTCAGTTACTCTGAAGCTGTAGATCTCGAAGACAATGTTCGTTCTCTAGGTGGTTTTCTTGACTTGGGCAGATTTGATTCAGCCATAACTTGACAACTTGATGTCATCAAAGGTGCCAGATTTCCTGGCACTAAAATCCTTCACTTGGCTGAATACACATTAAAGGGAAAAAAGATACATCTGGTTTAAAATCAACTTCTGGTAATCTAGTTAGAGTTCATGCAAATAGGAAGAGGCAGCATAAGTTTTAAGTTCTGAATACCCCTCTTACAACAACCAAGTAGCAGGAGACTCCACAAGGTTGGTGAAATGAGCCAAGGGAAGAAATACTCCCCCTTGAACTCTGTATTACTGTAGAGAAATTAAGTTTAGGCCTGATTACAGTTGGACCCATTTTGATGCCTGATGTTTCCCTTCCAAAATCTAAATTTATCAAAAATCTCACTGATAACTGAGAACAGTCACAGGCAAAATGTGAAGCTTGTCAAATGCCAACTTTCACAGCACTCCTGACTCTGAATTCAGTTTTTTTAAATGAGGGATTTTCTTTTTCAAGTTATGCCTGTGCAATGTTTCAATTATGGCCTGTGATATGTAACAGGAAATGGGATACTTCTGTCTCCTTAGTGGCATCGGTATGTGGAGAATGAGAATATTCAAGAGTTATCATTAGGCAGTCAAATTGCAAACTTTTCCTTCACCCTATCCTCTTCCTCAATTGTCTTTTTAGCAATGTGTGTATTTTCTATGCACCATGATGTCCTTGCTAAAGGATTAATTATTTTGTCATTAATTTTAACTTTGAGAACAAAAGCACTTGCATCTTATATATTCCATTATGAAATCTTTTGTGCATCTCAAAGCACATGACACAAAATGAACACTCATTCAAGTGTATGCACGTTTTCGAGCAAGACAGTCTGTTTGATTACAACATAGAACGTTACAGCACAGTACAAGCCCATCAGTCCTCAATGTTGTCTCGAGCTATGTTCAATCCCAAGATCAAGCTATCCCACTCTGTAATTCTAGTATACTCCACGTGCCTATCCAATAAGCGCTTGAAAGCTCCTAAAGTGTCCGATTCAATTATCAGCAGGCAGTCTATTCCACACTCCAACCACTGAGTGAAGAATCTACCTTGGAAATCCCTTCTATATCTCCCACCATGAACCTTTTGGTTACGGCTACATTCACCTGAGGAAATAGTCTCTGCACATCCACTCTATCAGTCCTCCTCCTCATCTTATAAACCTCTAAGTCACCTCCTCCTCTGCTGTAAAGAGAAAAACCCAGCTCTCAATCTTTCCTCATAAGACCTACCCTTCAAACCGGGCAGCATCCTGGTAAATCCCCTCTGCACTCCTTCCAATACTTCCATATCCTTAGAGTAAGGAGTTCAGTTCTGGTCACAATATTCCAAATGTGGTCTCACCAATGTCCTGCATAGTTGCAGCGTAACCCCATGGTTCTTAAACTCAAACCCCCTGTTAATAAATGCTAACATACTGTAAACCTTTTTTATAGCTTTATCCACTTGAGCGGCAGTCTTCAGAGATCTGTGGATATGAACCCCAAGATCTCTTTGTTCCTCTATGTTCCTCCGTACCCTGCCATTGACCCTGTAATCCGTATTCAAGTTTGTTCTACCAAAATGAATCACTCTCACTTATCAGGATTAAACTTTTCAGCCCAATTCTGCATCCTATCAATGTCTCTTTGCAGCCTGCAAGAGCCCTCCATCTCATTCACTACTCCATCAATATTGGTGTCATCAACAAACTTACTAACCCACCCTTCCACCCCCTCTTCCAAGTCATTGATAAAAATCACAAAAAGCAGAGGATCCAGCAATGACCACTGTGGTACACCATTGGTAATTGGCCTCCAGTGTGTAAATTTTCCTTCCATCACCACCATCTGAGACACTTTTGTAAGTAACTCATAAATTGGCCAAATTTCCTTTTATCCCACACATACTTATGAACCTACTGTGGGCAACCTTATTAAATGCCTTACTAAAATCCATGTATATGACATCAACTGCTCTACCATCGTCCACATGCTTACTTCCTCAAAGAATTACCTCTCATAAACCATGCTATCCCTGATGGTTATAAATCCTATCTCTCAGGACCCTTTCCATTAATTTACTGACAACTGAAGTAAGACCAACCGGGTCATTCCTATTTCCTTCCTTGAAGAGAGAAACAACATTCATCCACAATCCCCACAGTAAGAAGTCTGACAACACCAGGTTTAAGTCTAACCAATTTATTTAAACTTGCAAGCTTTTGGGGTTTGCTCCTTTGTCAGGTGAATGGAGATGATCACCATTTGAGACTGTGTCCTTCCTGTTGGGGAACACTTCAGTGGTCACGGGCATTCGGCCTCTGACCTTTGGGCAAGCATTCCCCAAGGTGGCCTTCACGACAGCGCAGAGTCACTGAGCAGACACTAATAGCCAAGTTCTGCATGTGAGGACAGTCTCAACAGGGATCTTGGGTTCATGTTGCACTATCTATAACCCCCATAACTTGCCTGGGTTTGCTAAACCTCTCTGTACTGTCTGGAGACAATATACATCTCTTTAACCTGGGCTTAATGTTCCTTCCACTCACATTGTTGGCCACTTTAAGTCTTGAATAGCAGGTTAGGTGTAAAGATTTGCATTCTAATCAGTAATCTGTAAACTGTGTTGTTATATGCTCTGTCTGAGGCCAGAATTCTCCACTTGCCTGACAAAGGGGCAAACGCCAAAAGCTTGCAAGTTTATTATGAAATAAATCGGTTAGTCTTAATCCTGTGTTGTCAGACTTCTTGCTGTGTTTACCCCAGTCCAATGCTGGCATCTCCACATCATGACAGTCCCCACGGATAGTGAGGACCCAAAGATCAAAGCTAAAGGCTCCACAGTTTCTTGCCTCCCAAAATATCCTGGGATGTATCCCATCTGGCCGAGGGGTCTTTCCACCCTTAGGTTTTTCAAAATTGCTAATAATCTTCTCTCAGTACCTCCTTCATCCTATCAGCCTGTATCATGCACTCAGCCTCAAACATGGCCCCACTCCTTAGTGAACACTGAAGAAAATTGTCTAAAAGATTAGATAATACTGGTACATGTATATTTTAAAGGGTTCGAATTGTTTATGAATGCCTGGGACTGGTGAATGCTTGAATGTTGCTAAATCAACATTGAGAATAGTTGCTTGTTGATCTTTAAAATGTCAATTTCTTGGATGTCCTGAACTTCTGTCATAGCCTTGAATGTCCCTAACTTTAGTTTAAGTTTTCAACTTGCTTACCAGGATAGGCAAAACACTATTGAGGATGCTGCAGCTTTGAGGAAAAGCTCATGTTTTTTATCCAACCTGAGTTTATACCTCAAAACTTTATGCATCCAATTAACTTGTCAGCTGTGGTGCAGTTGGTAGCTGTGTTGCCTCTGAATCAGAAGCTCCTCTGGTGTTTTAATGATCTCAGAATTTCTGATATTGACTTATTGTTTCTTGAGAATTATGTAGTTTTCTTAAGATATTGATGCTGTTTTCCAGTACTTATCCACTTGATTTTGAGATTCTAGGGTTGAAAAGGTTCATCAATTTTTGTTTTTGATTTTTCATTGTTTCTAAAGTTTAATCATTGGCTTTCACGTGAGTAAATGGTCCAAGGACTTGTGCCCATTTCAGTCCCTAGTTAGCAATTCATGAGGTTGCTTTCCCAGTTGGACTGCAGCATTGTGTGGAAGTATATAAATTAACTAAGCAAAGTGGTCAATATTGCAGAGAAACCAGTAAGGCAATTTATTCCCTGTTTTTCTTTTACCCCATCATTCAGCTCTATCTCTCTTTTCGTTCACCTCAAACTCATGGAGTCTTGGAATGTATTTGGGCTTATAAGCATATTTAAGGTGTCAAACTACATTTTAAAAAATCCTGTACCTGAATGCTAGAGTTAAGAAAGGACTGGCATCCCTATCCAATTCACTAGTAAAGTGGAAAAAATGTTTTTGTACTGGGAAAAGGGAGAGAGGAATTTCTATTTCAAAGTTTTTGTTATTAGAACTACTGTTTTGGTAATTTATGCCACATTTTGCTGGCATGCCCGTGTAAATGTTGAAAATTATTTGTCCTTGATGCCAACATGGCTAAAACAGAAGAACAGTATTTCAGCAGGACATAGGCTGGTTGCTTGGGTAGATAGATGGCAAATGGAATTCAATCCAGATAAATGCGAGGTGATGCATTTCGGGAGAAAGAATGTAGGGGGGAGACATCAATAAAGGGTAGACCTATTAAGAATATAGAAATGCAGAGGGACCTGGGGGTGCAGGTGCACAAGTCTTTGAAGATGACAGAGCAGGTGGAGAAGGTTGTGAAGAAAGCATATGGTATGTTAGCTTTTATAGGAAGGGGTATAGAGTGCAAGAGCTGGCCTTTAATGTTGCAGTTGTATAAAACGTTGGTTAGACCCCATTTGGAATACTGCGTCCAGTTCTGGTCGCCTCACTACCGGAAGGACGTGGAGGCTCAGTGCAGAGGAGGTTTACCAGGATGCTGCCTGGTATGGAAGGTCTGAGTTACGAGGAGAGGTTAGGCAAATTGGAGCTGTTTTCCTTAGAAAGACATAGACTTAGAGGAGATCTAGTAGATGTGTACAAGATTGAGTATAGATAGAGTTAACAGGGTTAAGCTTTTTCCTAGGATGGACTCGAATAGCACGACGGGTCACGGGCTTAGGGTGAGGGGGTATGGTATAATTTAGATGCCAGAGGGAGTATTTTTCAGAGGGTGGTGGGAGTATGGAACGCACTGCCAAGTAAAGTGGTGGAGGCAGGCACTCTGGAGTTATTTAAGAGATACTTAGGTGGGCACATGAACAGAATGGGAATGGAGGGATATAGAAAACTGATTTAAAATAGGGATCATGAGCCTTGGGAGTTCCCTGGGAAGTGTGTAAATTGTCAATGACATTGATGTTTGTTTTATCCTACAGGTACTTCGGTCCGCCTTGTTGCCTAACAAGGGACATACACGCGATGGGTCATGAGAGGGCTGCTCTTGGATTTTTCGAGAATCGTGTTGCCCATCAAATGGACCTGGACCATTTGATGGGCAACACAACAGCTCAGTGATTATTGCTGTGCTGTGCAGATACATGGATTTGGGACTTTGTGGTAGTTTGCGCATTCTCCCTGTGCTTGTGTGGGTTTTCTCCAGGTGCTCCGCTTTCCTCCCACATCCCAAAGATGTGCTCTTAGGCTGATTGCAGAACAAATTCTCCCTAAATTGTCTCAAATTTGGTTCCAATGCATAGATCTATAAACATAGACAGGGATGACAGGGATCATGGATAGAAGTGGGAACATCGAGGTGGCGGCACAGGCTCGTTGGGCCGAAGGGCCTGTTTTCCGTGCTGTTTTGTTTTTTGTTCTTTGTTCTAACTGTGTACAGTTTACAAGATGTATACAGTGACTTGCCAAACCACCTTTGACAGTATCTTTCAAACCATGACCTCTACCAGCTAGAGAGATGAGGACAACAGATATGAGAGCAACACCACTTGCAAATGTCACTGCTCCTTTAGAATCAAAATTTGAACTACCTCCCTTGCAGCAATATGGCCTTGCTTAATGGCAGCTCAGCATCATCTTCTGAAAGGCAACAAATGTTGGTTTTGCCAAAGAAATTTGCATCCCATGAAATAATATTTAAAATAGGCACAAGGTGTGCATAGATCAGTAACCTTTGGGAACTTAACTTTCTTATTACTTTCTTAAAAGCCCTGAAAATAGACTTTGAATTCTACTTTGGTTTAGAGCTGTTCTCCTTTCTTGTTTGTTTTTGTTCCAAGATAAGGTTGCTTCAGAAATGCTGTGAATGGAGGTGAGCAATGTAGAATTACCAAGTGACAGCCCTATACTTCATCTTGCAATGTTGGGTGGAGTGAGGTAGGTGGAAGCTTCAGCCTGTGGGGTTATTGATAGCAAGATATTTCCCTTAATCACTAACTTCAGCTTTGCTGAGTCTCCTTGGTGCTTATGATAGTTGAAGGCATTATTTCAACTGAATTGTTTGTGCCATGAAATTTGTTTTCACTTTTTTAATACCTTGCAATATAAATCCCTCCTGCCCTTGTAGGAGATGACCTAAATAGTTTGGATTGGAATATTCTGCAAAAAAAAAATTAAAACATGAAATGCAGAAGCCTGTAACTTCAAATTTAGGCTGTTAGGGAACAGTTCTTTGATTTGAGATTTGCACTAGATACCATGCCCAAAAATAGATATTGAAGAATCCTTCAAGTTCTGCAAAATATTTTGAAAAAATGCTGTGCTGCTCATGAAAAGAGGTGTGATACGTAGAATCTGTTTGCCAAGTTTTTAATCTACAGTATCTTGTTTACTTAAATATTTCCTGTTTTAATGCAGAACAAGCTTATTTCATTCCACTGCATATTTTCATTCAGTACATTGAACTCATCCAAGTTCACATCCGAGTTTTTGAAAAAAGCAACAAAGCTTAAGCTGTGAATTCTCAGGAAAGTAGTAAAGTTGGTACCAAAACTCCACAGATTAATTTTCTAATTGACAACTTTCTACATGAAGCAGCAGGTGTTTGTGGTTGGTAGCCGTCTCTGAATGGAATGATGAAGTAATCAGCCCTTAAGAGGTTTCCTCTTCTTTAACCTGCTTTCCTGACAATGCAACTTGCAGTTTGGCAATTGTACTTCTCGTGACAGCGTTGTTTAATGCAACATAAAATGTCACCAGCATGAATCTTTTATTCGTAGTGTTACATTTTGTTATGGAAAACAATTCTGTTTATGTTAAAACAAACAGTTTATTCATAAATTTATGATGTCAAGGGACTATTAAGGAGAAGGATCTTAGATTGGAAGACAAGATGTAGAATTTGGGTGGGGCTAAGAAACAGCAAAGGCAGCAAATGGCGGGATTTTTTTATAGGCCACCAAACAGTAGTGTTAATGTAGGGCATGGTATAAATCAGGAAATTAAAGTTACATGTACCACAGATTGTGGGGACTTCACCTTACGCAGGTTGGGTAAACATTAACATTCATGCTATGGAGGAAAGATTCTTGGCATGTATACAAGGTGATTTTTTTAGAACAGTATGTTGAGTAGTGGTATGAGGGATAAATTGGCTGCAATAGCTTGGGAAATTACTAACAGGTATGATAGATGGGCAATGTTTAGCATTTAAATAAGTAATGCATGGTGTGTAAAGTTGCACTTCTTTTGAGGCACTAAAGCCCACTTAGGAAGGTGATTTAACCATGGCTAAAGAGTGAAGTGCAAGATTCTATTAGACCAATGGAAGAGGCTTTGAGTTGTCCAAAAAAACTAAGCCTGAGGATTAGGAAAATCTTAGCATTCAACCAACAATGCTGAAAAAACTGAAGGTGAAAATTGAATATGAAAGTAAACTAATCAAACATGAAAATGGGCTATAAAATCTTACACTGATATGTAAAAAGGAAAAGATTAGCAAAGACAAATATGCTAATTTCGCATTACAGAGGCAGGAGAATTCATAATGGGGAAGAAAAATGGTAAAGAAACTAAACACATTGCCTCTGCCTCTGTCTTCACAGAACAAAGAACAAAACAGCATGGGAAACGGGTCCTTTGGCCCAATGAGCCCATGCCACCACCCTGACGTTCCCACCTCTACCCGTGATCCCTGTCTATGTTTATAGATCTATGGATTAAAAATCAAATTTGAGACAATTTAGGGAGAATTTGTTTTGCCAGTTAGCCTGAGAGCACATTTTTGGGATGTGGGAGAAAACCCACGCAAGCGCAGGGAGAATGCGCAAACTCCCACAGACATAGGCCCAAATCTATGGATCTGCACAGCAATAGTCACTGAGCTGTCGTGTTGCCCATCAAATGGTACAGGTCAAGCGTAGACTAACGATGTGAAGCACTAGGATACTCTCAAAATCCAAGAGCAGCCCCCTCGTGGCCCATCGCGTGTATGTCCCTTGTTCGACAACAAGGTGGACCAAAGTACCTGTAGGATAAAAACAAGTACATCAATATCATCATCTATTTACACACTTCCCAGGAACTCCCCAAGGCTTGTGATCCCTATTTTAAATCAGTTTTCTATACCCCTCCATTCCCATTCTGTTCACGTGCCCAACTAAGTTTCTCTTAAATAACTCGAGTGCCTGCCTCCACCACTTTACTTGGCAGTGCATTTTGTATCCCCACCACCCTCTGGGAAAAAAAACTCCCTCTAGCATCCAGATTATACCTTGCCCCACCCCCCTCACTTTAAGCCTGTGACCCCTTGTGCTATTTGAGTCCATCCTAGGAAAAAGCTTAACCCTGTTTACTCCATCTATACCCCTCAATCTTGTACACCTCTATTAGATCTCCTCTAAGTCTGTCTTTCTAAGGAAAACAGCCCCAATTTGCCTAACCTCTCCTCGTAGCTCAGACCTTCCATACCAGGCAGCATCCTGGTAAACCTCCTCTGCACACTCTCTAGAGTCTCCACGTCCTTCCGGTAGTAAGGCAACCAGAACTGGACGCAGTATTCCAAATGAGGTCTAACCAACATTTTGTACAACTGCAACATTAAAGGCCAACTCTTGTACTCTGTACCCCTTCCTATAAAGGCTAGCATACTATATGCTTTCTTCACAACCTTCTCCACCTGCTCTGCCACCTTCAAAGACTTGTGCACCTTCACCCCCAGGTCCCTTTGCGTTTCTATACTCCTAATAGGTCTACCATTTATTATATACCTCCCCCCTACATTCTTTCTCCCGAAATGCATCACCTCGCGTTTATCTGGATTGAATTCTATCTGCCCAAGCTACCAGCCTATCTATGTCCTGCTGCATCGCCTGACAATGCTCCTCATTATCCGTGAGTCCAGCCATCTTTGTATCATCTGCAAACTTGCTGATCACTCTGCTTACTCCCTCTTCCAAGTCATTTATATATATTACAAATAGAAGAGGTCCCAGTACTGAGACCTGCAGCATACCACTAGTGATTGACCTCTCGCTAGAAAAACGCCCTTCCACTATTACTGTCTCCTGTTACCAAGCCAGTTACTAATCTGTCTGGCTACCTGTCCTTGTATCCCATGAGCCTTGACCTTTTCAACTAACCTCTCATGAGGGACTTTGTCAAATGCCTTACTGAAATCCATACAGATGACATCAACGGCTCGCCCTTCATCGATCGTTTTTGTCACCTCCTCAAAAATTCTACCAGATTCGTAAGGCACAACCTCCCCTTAACAAAGCCATGCTGCGTATCCCTAATCAGATTGCAACTCTCTAAGTGCCTATACATCCTATCTCTAAGAATCCCCTCAAACAGCTTCCCTACCACTGATGTCAAACTCACTCATCTATAATTTCCAAGGTTATCTATACTATTTTTTAAATAACAGCACAACATTATCTATTCTCCAGTCCTCTGGGACCTCACCTGTGTCCAAAGAAAAGACAAAGATTTGCGTCAGAGGCCCAGCAATTTCACCTCGCACCTCCCTAAGCAGCCTGGCATAAATGCCATCAGGCCCCGGAGATTTATCAGTTTTAATGCTATCTAGAAGCTCTAACACTTCCTCCCTCGGTATGGATATTTCCCTCAACTGGTCCACAGCTCCCTCAGATTCAGGAGCTGTCAACAAGCCCCTCCTCTTCGTGAATACTGACGCAAAAGTGTTCATTCAAGATCTCTGCCATTCCCTCTGGCTCTAAGCACAGTTGCCCTCCTTTTCCTAAGAGGTCTGATTTTTTTCTCTCTAACCACCCTTGTTTTCCTAACATAAGAGTAAAAAGCCTTTGGATTTTCCTTAATCCTATCCCCCCAAAACCATTTCATGCCCCCTTTTTGCCCTTCTAACTCCCCGTTTGAGCTCCTTCCTATTCTCTCTAAATTTCTCCAATGCTGTCTCTGTTCCCAGCTGCTTTGTCCTATCGTAAGCTTCTCTTTTCTTCCTAACCAAGTCCTCAATATCCCTAGTAATCCACGGCCCTCTAATCCTACCTTTGCCATCTTTCCTTTTATCCGGCACACATCTATCTTGCCACATTTTCAGTATTCCCTTGAAAGAGTCCCAAATGCCTAGCGTGGACTCCAATATAGCCCCATCTCTAGTCGGGCTAGCCACATACTGTTCCAACGATCCTTTCAGTACACATTTTACAAATTCCTCCCTGTCCAAACCCCTATTCTATGTACCTTCCAATCCACTCTAGGGAGATTAAAATCTCCCACTATAATGACTCTGTTCTTTCTGCACCTATCCAAAATACCTTTACATATGCCGCCATCAACTACCCGCAGGCTGTTGGGTGACCTATAATACACCCCTAGCATAGTAATTGCCCCCTTTCTATTCTTTAACTCCACCCATAGCGATTCCACTCCTAACTCCTCTGTATTGTCCTCCCTCTGCACCTAGAAGAAGATTTATTTTAAAAAAATAACTCAGGAATACTTGAACCAAGGGACTTGTAAAAAGGAGCAGCTGAATGAAAGTGATAGTAATAAAAGACTGGAGAAATTAAGATTGAAAGTTGAAAGCAATAGCTGTAGATTTGCATGAGTTCCTGTAGATTGGAAGGTAGCAAATGTAACCCCATTATTTAAAAATGATGGAGAATTCTAGTCTGATGAAAATTGTAGGGAATACGCTAAAGTCTTAGCGATAAGTGGATTCATAGGAAGTAATGGTAGGATTGACATCAATTTATGAAAAGGAAATCATGTTCGACAACCCAGTTGAAAACTTTGAGGGGTATGCATAACAGAATAGAGAAAAACAAACTGGTGGATGGTGGTGTATTTGGATTTTCAGAAGGTTTTGATAAGGTCCCGTATGTAGGATCATAGAATTCCTACAGTATCAGGCCATTTGGCCCATTGAGCTTGCACCGATGACACTCTCACACAAGCTCTGTTCCTGTAACTCCACGTATTTACCCTGCTTGACTAAGGGGAATTTAATATGGCCAATCCACCTAACCCAGTCATCTTTGGATTGAGGGGAAACCCAAGTAGACTTGGGGAGAAATCTACACAGATGGTCCCTCAAGGCCGAAATTGAACCCAGGTCCCAGCGCTGTGAGGCAGCAGTGCTAACCGCTGTCCCACAATATAGGTGGTTAATAGGCAAAATTAGAGCACCCGGGATTGGGGGCACTGCAAGGATTATTGTTGGGCCCCAGCTATTCACAATCTATATCAGCGATTTGGATGTGGGGACCAAATGTATTATTTTCATACTTTAGTTGCAAAACTAAATGGGAATGTCAGTTGTGAGGAGGATGCAAAGAGACTTAAGGGGGATTTAAACAGGCTAAATGAAAGAGCAAGAACATGGCAGTTGGAATATCTGGAAAACTTAAGTTTTCCAATTCTGTAGGGAAAAAGTATTTGTCAAATAAAGAAACAATGAACAAATGCTATTCTAATTAAAAATATTGAGAAACATTCATATCCAAAAGGTCTTCTGTGTTCTTGTTCATGAGTCACTGAAAGTTTACATGCAGCAAGCAATTGGGAAGGCAAATATGTTGACCTTGCAAGAAGATTAGAATACAAGAGGAAAAATTTATTGCTGCAGTTGTTTAGAGCAATGGTGAGACAACATCTGGAGTTTTGTGAACAGTTTTAGTCTCCTTATCTGAGGAAACTTATTAGCCATAGAGTGCAATAAAAGTTAACCAGATTGGTAGGGTTGTGCCCTGAGGAGAATGATAAGACTGGCTCCATATTCTGTACCATTTAGAAGAATGAGGTGATCTCATTGAAGCATACAAAATTGGTTTGGAATTTAACAGGATAGATGCAGGAAAGATGTTTCCCTGGCTCGATGGGGACTGGTAGGGTGTCTAGGACCAGGACGCTCAGTCTCAAAATAAAAGGTTGTGACAGACATGAGGAGGAATTTCTTCAGAAGTGGCAAATCTTTGGAATCCCTTGCCTAAGGGCACTGGAGGTTCAACCATTGAGTTTTTCAAGACCAGAGAACAATATATTTCTAGATATTTAAGATCTCGTGGTATATGGGGATAGTGCAAGAAAATGGTGAGGTGGATCAGCAGTGATTAGTTGAATGATGGAGCAGGTTCAAGGGATTGAACCTGTATTACCAGTATTTCTTATGTTCCTAATATATGCAGGGATTGACAGATTAGCAGAATGCAACTTGAATATGATGTGGAGATGCTGGCGTTGAATTGGGGTAAGAAGTCTCGATACCAGGTTAAAGTCGATCAGGTGAATGGCCCACTCACCTGATGACCAATCGGCGCTCCAAAAGCTCATACTACCAAATAGACCCATTGGGCTTTAGCCTGATGTTGAGACTTATTACTATGCCAACTTGGCTATAAGATTTGCATATAGCAATATTTTAATTTGCCAAAGGCAAATAACCTTTCAGCTAAAATACTTGCCCCAATCTGATCATTTTTAATTGCTTCATCTACTATCATTGTTGCACAGCACTGTATTAAATGCAAGTTAGAAAGGAAGAACACATTATGTAATTACTGTTGGCTGTTATCACAGTTTAAGTTGTTGCTCTTTACTAAAGAGCAACACCAAAAATGGTGCTGAAGCTAATGAACACTTTGTCAAAGGAAAATTTCTTCACAATATGATTCAAGAATAGTTATGTTCCTAACTGGGGTTACAACTGGACAGGTCAGATGCTGCGTAGAGCATCTTTAGATGCTGGAGAAAGCTTTGTTTTTGTTTGGAAATTTGGAGAGGGGTTATTGAACAGAATCCAAATCCATTGATAAATTTTAACTAAATCATTTAAACAAGAAAATATGAACTATATTACACTACTTTATTCTCAACTGGTATCTTCACAGATTTGTAAGAAAAGTTACAAAATTTGCCTTGTACTCTAATATTCATTAAGTACATAATCTTGTAAAATATCAGACGACCTATTGTCAAACATATACTGACAGCATTGTACATTCTCATAACGTTACTTAACAGGACGGCTTCCAGATTCCTTCCTTCCTTCCTTCCTTCCTTCCTCCTTTTGACTTAAACGTCTTTTTGGGTTCTTCCTCTTTGTTCCTTTTTAAGTCTGTTCTCTAGTTCCTTCTCCCAGTAGGCTGCTGACAAAATTCATATCTCCCTTGGGATGCAGAACTTGACATTCATGGTTGTCTGAACTTTAGAGCAACTCAGCTAAGGTTCCTTGGCTTATTTTCCTCAGCAATCTGCTAGTATGCCTAGCTGGAACAAAGAAAAGTGCAGCACAGGAATTGACCCTTCACCTCCCAAGCCTGCACCCATCATAATGCCTGCTTAAACTAAAATTGTGCACTTAGAGTCTGTATCCTTTCATTCCTGTTCTGTTCATGTAGAAATTTAAACTGCTCCCTTCACCTTAGGAACATAATCACCAACTGAACTGAACACTGCTGTTCATTCTCCGTGGGTCCCTCTCTAGACCCCTGTTTTTCTTCTTGACTTGTTTTTAATAAGTGATGTAAAATCTCATTTAAACCCAGATTATACAAATGGCTCTAGACATGCTGGCTCCACTTGAGAATGAAACTAGATCTAGGTTTATTTTTTTTAAACCACAAGATTTAAATTAAATTTAAAGCCCTATCTTATTTCTGATGCCCACGAATACAACTTAGATCTATATTTCCTAATAATTGTACCTGGAAATAAAATCACTATTAATATCATTAACTGCTGAGTACATAAAGTGCAGCAGAAGAACCAACTTTCCAATTGTGGTTTATTCTATTAGACATGAGGCAAACTAAATTATTCATGAATGTGCTGACATCTTTTTGAAGCTTCATAAGATTGTGATTCTCTGCAGAATTTGAATTCTTCAAACCTGTTGAAAAGTACTTTGTGTGATATAGCTCTTGAAATTTTCAATCCTGGTTAAATATATTGCTGTTTTTTTCCTCTTACATAAGTCCAAACTATGTTCAAATATTTGAACTCTTTTCACTTGTGCAGTAATAGCTGAAGAACTAGTTTCGTGTTGCTTTGAGATATATATTTCCCATCTCGTCCTCTGCACGTGGAACTTATCACCAGATGTTGGCGTAGGGTTGATACAGCAGGTGTTTTGTGTTGTGGGTGTTTGTTGAGCAGGTGTGTTGTTTTCCAAATGGACAGTCTGTGCAATAATGTTTGCAACATTGTGGAACAACAGATGCAGTACTTGAGGAAAATAAACCACAGACCAATATAACCCAGTAGAAGAACTAATTTAAATCCTGTGCAGTATACCTTTTTTCAAATAAATTTGTGCCAGTGAATGACACCGTGGAGAGGAAGCACAATCCTTTTTTAAAATTTTAAAGGGCCTATCTCATCAGTAGATTGGAAAATGTTATTATTCCTAATTAATTTTAAGTGGCCAGTTACAGACAAGAATGCACATAGTAAAATTGTAGGTCTTGGGCACAATGTAAGATTAGGGGTAGAATTGATTGATTAACCACTCGCTGTATGATTCCCATATATTAGAGAACACAGTAGTATTGTTGATGGAGGTGTCTTGCAAAAGACTTTGAGAAACATCTTCCTGAATTGGATGGTATTAAACAGCAAATTGAATAAAACTGCTACTGTAAGTGACCTAAAGTTAATGTAGTACCCAGATTTATCTCACCCCCATGAGCACTCTGACCTCAATAATTGGTTGAGTTAAATTAAACTTGTGCTTGCATTATTTGTCTTTACTGTATTGGATTAAAAGGCAGCTCTCCATCACCTAAACGGCAATTAGAGGTCAATAACTAACAAGTCAGTGACACCCATATCCCATTAATGAATATAAATGCTCCTGGAGAGCAATCATGGTCTTAATTTGCAGAATTTGTACACAGCCTAAAATTGCAGATTTTAACATGGCATTTACTTCAATTATACTTCCACTTCAAATTCATATTTAAAAAGTTAGACTAGAATTTTTCATTGAGATTTTTCCATACAATTGAAGAAAACAAAAATGTATAATTAAAGTGAATTTGTGTTGTCACAACTTGAATCAATCAGTTATGGCTAGATATGTCAGCACATACCATCAAACAATTGTTGCTCTTGCTGAAATGATAATACCTTCTGGCATTCACGTGGCCACTATGTTGGCCTTAAAATCTAGAGTTATTTCAGTGCACTGACCTGTTACAGTTGAGGGAAGGCCTTCACAAATCAAGGTATCTGATTAAAACTTGCGCTCTCTCTCTCTTTCTTTTGCGCTCTCTCTCTCTCTCTTTCTTTCTTTTACTCTCCCTCTCCCTCTCTCTCTCTCTCTCTCTCTCTCTTTCTTTTGCTCTCTCTCTTTCTTTTGCTCTCTCTCTTTCTTTTGCTCTCTCTCTTTCTTTTGCTCTCTCTCTTTCTTTTGCTCTCTCTCTTTCTTTTGCTCTCTCTCTTTCTTTTGCTCTCTCTCTTTCTTTTGCTCTCTCTCTTCTTTGCTCTCTCTCTTCTTTTTGCTCTCTCTCTTCTTTTGCTCTCTCTCTTTTTTGCTCTCCTCTTTCTTTTGCTCTCTCTCTCTCTTCTTTTGCTCTCTCTCTCTCTTTCTTTTGCCTCTCTCTCTCTTTCTTTTGCTCTCTCTCTCTCTTTTCTTTTGCTCTCTCTCTCTCTTTCTTTTGCTCTCTCTCTCTCTCTTTCTTTTGCTCTCTCTCTCTCTTTCTTTTGCGCTCTCTCTCTCTTTCTTTGCGCTCTCTCTCTCTCTTTCTTTTGCGCTCCTCTCTCTTCTTTCTTTGCGCTCTCTCTCTCTCTTTCTTTTGCGCTCTCTCTCTCTCTTCTTTTGCGCTCTCTCTCTCTCTTTCTTTGCGCTCTCTCTCTCTCTTTTTTTTGCGCTCTCTCTCTCTTTTCTTTTGCGCTCTCTCTCTCTTTCTTTTTGCGCTCCTCTCTCTCTTTCTTTTGCGCTCTCTCTCTCTCTTTCTTTGCGCTCTCTCTCTCTCTTTCTTTTGCGCTCCTCTCTCCTCTTTCTTTGCGCTCTCTCTCTCTCTTTCTTTGGCGCTCTCTCTTCTTTTGCGCTCTCTCTTTCTTTTGCGCTCTCTCTTTCTTTTGCGCTCTCTCTTTCTTTTGCGCTCTCTCTTTCTTTTGCGCTCTCTTTCTTTTGCGCTCTCTTTCTTTTGCGCTCTCTTTCTTTTGCGCTCTCTTTCTTTTGCTCGCTCTCTCTCTTTCTTTTGCTCGCTCTCTCTCTTTCTTTTGCTCGCTCTCTCTCTTTCTTTTGCTCGCTCTCTCTCTTTCTTTTGCTCGCTCTCTCTCTTTCTTTTGCTCGCTCTCTCGCTTTCTTTTGCTCGCTCTCTCGCTTTCTTTTGCTCGCTCTCTCGCTTTCTTTTGCTCGCTCTCTCGCTTTCTTTTGCTCGCTCTCGCTCTCTCTCGCTTTCTTTTGCTCGCTCTCGCTCGCTCTCGCTTTCTTTGCTCGCTCTCGCTCGCTCTCGCTTTCTTTGCTCGCTCTGCTCTCTCTCGCTTCTTTTGCTCGCTCTCGCTCTCTCGCTTTCTTTGCGCCTCGCTCTCTCTCGCTTTCTTTTGCTCGCTCTCGCTCTCTCTCGCTTCTTTTGCTCGCTCTCGCTCGCTCTCGCTTTCTTTTGCTCGCCTCGCTCTCTCTCGCTTTCTTTTGCTCGCTCTCGCTCTCTCTCGCTTTCTTTTGCTCGCTCTCGCTCTCTCTCGCTTTCTTTTGCTCGCTCTCGCTCTCTCTCGCTTTCTTTTGCTCGCTCTCGCTCTCTCTCGCTTTCTTTTGCTCGCTCTCGCTCTCTCTCGCTTTCTTTTGCTCGCTCTCGCTCTCTCTCGCTTTCTTTTGCTCGCTCTCGCTCTCTCTCGCTTTCTTTTGCTCGCTCTCGCTCTCTCTCGCTTTCTTTTGCTCGCTCTCGCTCTCTCTCGCTTTCTTTTGCTCGCTCTCGCTCTCTCTCGCTTTCTTTTGCTCGCTCTCGCTCTCTCTCGCTTTCTTTTGCTCGCTCTCGCTCTCTCTCGCTTTCTTTTGCTCGCTCTCGCTCTCTCTCGCTTTCTTTTGCTCGCTCTCGCTCTCTCTCGCTTTCTTTTGCTCGCTCTCGCTCTCTCTCGCTTTCTTTGCTCGCTCTCGCTCCTTCCTCTTTCTCCGCTTTCTTTTGCTCGCTTGTGTGTTTGTTTTTTTGTGTGCTCTCTCTCGCTTTCTTTTGCTCGCTCTCGCTCTCTCTCGCTTTCTTTTGCTCGCGCTCGCTCTCTCTCGCTTTCTTTTGCTGGTGTGTTGTTTTTTTGTGGTGTGTTGTTTTTTTGTGGTGTGTTGTTTTTTTGTTGTCTCGCTCGCTCTCGCTTTCTTTTGCTCGCTCTCGCTCTCGCTTTCTTTTGCTCGCTCTCGCTCTCGCTTTCTTTTGCTCGCTCTCGCTCTCGCTTCTTTTGCTCGCTCTCGCTCTCGCTTTCTTGCTCGCTCTCGCTCTCGCTTTCTTTTGCTGTTGTTGTTTTTTGTGTTGTTGTTTTTTGTGTTGTTGTTTTTTTTTTTTCTCGCTTTCTTTTGCTCGCTCTCGCCTCGCTTTCTTTGCTCGCTCTCGCTCTCGCTTTCTTTTGCTCGCTCTCGCTCTCGCTTTCTTTTGCTCGCTCTCGCTCTCGCTTTCTTTTGCTCGCTCTCGCTTTCTTTTGCTCGCTTCTCGCTTTCTTTTGCTCGCTCTCTCTCTCGCTTTCTTTTGCTCGCTCTCGCTCCTCGCTCTCGCTTTCTTTTGCTCGCTCTCGCTTTCTTTTGCTCGCTCTCGCTCTCGCTTTCTTTTGCTCGCTCTCGCTCTCGCTTTCTTTTGCTCGCTCTCGCTCTCGCTTTCTTTTGCTCGCTCTCGCTCTTCGCTTTCTTTTGCTCGCTCTCGCTCTCTGCTTTCTTTTGCTCGCTCTCTTTTGTTTTTTTGTGTTGTTTTGCTGTTTTTTTGCTCGCTCTCGCTCTCGCTTTCTTTTGCTCGCTCTCGCTCTCGCCTTTCTTTTGCTCGCTCTCGCTCTCGCTTTCTTTTGCTCGCTCTCGCTTTTTTGCTCTCGCTTTCTTTTGCTCGCTCTCGCTCTCGCTTTCTTTTGCTCGCTTTCTTTTGCTCGCTCTCGCTTTCTTTTGCTCGCTCTCGCTCTCGCTTTCTTTTGCTCGCTCTCGCTCTGCTTTCTTTTGCTCGCTCTCGCTCTCGCTTTCTTTTGCTCGCTCTCGCTCTCGCTTCTTTTGCTCGCTCTCGCTCTCGCTTTCTTTTGGCTCGCTCTCGCTCTCGCTTTCTTTTGCTCGCTCTCGCTCTCGCTTTCTTTTGCTCGCTCTCGCTCTTTCTTTTGCTCGCTCTCTGCTTCGCTTTCTTTTGCTCGCTCTCGCTCTCGCTTTCTTTTGCTTTGCTCGCTTTTGCCGCTCTCGTGTTTCTTTTTGTGTCGCTCTCGCTCGTCGCTTTCTTTTTGCTCGCTCTCGCTCTCGCTTTCTTTTGCTCTGCTCTCGCTCCGCTTTCTTTTGCTCGCTCTCGCTCTCGCTTTCTTTTGCTCGCTCTCTCGCTCTCGCTTTCTTTTTGCTCGCTCTCGCTCTCGTTTCTTTTGCTCGCTCTCGCTCTGGCTTTCTTTTGCTCGCTCTCGTCTCGGCTTTCTTTTGTTCGCTCTCGCCGCTTTCTGTTTTGTCGCTCTCGCTTGTTTCTTTTGCTCGCTCTCGCTTGTTTTTTTGCGCTCGCTCTCGCTTTCTTTTGCTCGCTCTCGCTCTCGCTTTCTGCTTCGCTCTCGCTTTCTTTGCTCGCTCTCGCTCTCGCTTTCTTTTGCTCGCTCTCGCTCTCGCTCTCGCTTTCTTTTGTGCTCGCTCTCGCTCTCGCTTCTTTTGCTCGCTCTCTCGCTCTCGCTTTCTTTTGCTCGCTCTCGCTTTATTTGCTCGCTTTTCGCTCTTTTGCTCGCTTTCTTTTTCGCTCTCGCTCTCGCTTTCTTTTGCTCGCTCGCTCTCGCTTTCTTTTGCTCGCGCTCCTCGCTCGCTCTTTTGCTCGCTCTCGCTCTCGCTTTCTTTGCTCGCTCTCGCTTTCTTTTGCTCGCTCTCGCTCTTTGCTCGCTTCTTTGCTTCTTTTGCTCGCTCTCGCTCCTCTCGCTTTCTTTTGCTCGCTCTCGCTCTCGCTTTCTTTTGCTCGCTCTCGCTCTCGCTTTCTTTTGCTCGCTCCTCGCTCTCGCTTTCTTTTGCCTCGCTCTCGCTCGCTTTCTTTTGTCTCGCTCTCGCTCTCGCTTTCTTTTGCTCGCTCTCGCTCTCGCTTTTGCTCGCTCTCGCTCTCGCTTTCTTTTGCTCGCTCTCGCTCTCGCTTTCTTTTGCTCGCTCTCGCTCTCGCTTTCTTTTGCTCGCTCTCGCTCTCGCTTTCTTTTGCTCGCTCTCGCTCTCGCTTTCTTTTGCTCGCTCTCGCTCTCGCTTTCTTTTGCTCGCTCTCGCTCTCGCTTTCTTTTGCTCGCTCTCGCTCTCGCTTTCTTTTGCTCGCTCTCGCTCTCGCTTTCTTTTGCTCGCTCTCGCTCTCGCTTTCTTTTGCTCGCTCTCGCTCTCGCTTTCTTTTGCTCGCTCTCGCTCTCGCTTTCTTTTGCTCGCTCTCGCTCTCGCTTTCTTTTGCTCGCTCTCGCTCTCGCTTTCTTTTGCTCGCTCTCGCTCTCGCTTTCTTTTGCTCGCTCTCGCTCTCGCTTTCTTTTGCTCGCTCTCGCTCTCGCTTTCTTTTGCTCGCTCTCGCTCTCGCTTTCTTTTGCTCGCTCTCGCTTTCTTTTGCTCGCTCTCGCTCTCGCTTTCTTTTGCTCGCTCTCGCTTTCTTTTGCTCGCTCTCGCTCTCGCTTTCTTTTGCTCGCTCTCGCTTTCTTTTGCTCGCTCTCGCTCTCGCTTTCTTTTGCTCGCTCTCGCTCTCCTTTTTCTTTTGCTCGCTCTCGCTCTCGCTTTCTTTTGCTCGCTCTTTCGCTCTCGCTCTTCTTTTTCGCTCGCTCTCTTTGCTCGTCTCGCTCTCGCTTCTTTTGCCGCTCGCTCTCGCTTTCTTTTGCTCGCTTCGCTCTCGCCTTTTGCTCGCTCTCCTGCTCTCGCTTTCTTTTGCCGCTCTCGCTCTCGCTCTTTTGCTCTCTCTCGCACCTCACGTTTGCTTTCTTTTGCTCGCGTCTCGCTCTCGCTTTCTTCGCTCTCGCTTTCGCTTTTGCTCGCTCTCGCTTTCTTTTGCTCGCTCTCGCTCTCGCTTTCTTTTGCTCGCTCTCGCTCTCGCTTTCTTTTGCTCGCTCTCGCTCTCGCTTTCTTTTGCTCGCTCTCGCTCTCGCTTTCTTTTGCTCGCTCTCGCTCTCGCTTTCTTTTGCTCGCTCTCGCTCTCGCTTTCTTTTGCTCGCTCTCGCTCTCGCTTTCTTTTGCTCGCTCTCGCTCTCGCTTTCTTTTGCTCGCTCTCGCTCTCGCTTTCTTTTGCTCGCTCTCGCTCTCGCTTTCTTTTGCTCTCTCTCGCTCTCGCTTTCTTTTGCTCGCTCTCGCTCTCGCTTTCTTTTGCTCGCTCTCGCTCTCGCTTTCTTTTGCTCGCTCTCGCTCTCGCTTTCTTTTGCTCGCTCTCGCTCTCGCTCCCTGTCTCTGGAACATAACCCCTGTCTAACCAGCCTTTCTTCATAGCTGAAATACCTCAGTCCAGGCAACATCTTGGCATATCTGCTTTGCACCCTTTTTAGTTGCAATGAACCATTTGGTTATCATATTTCCTATATTACAGCATGGACTACACTTCAAGTACTTAATTGATTGTACAGTACATGGCATGACTTGAACTTGTAAAAGGCGCCATCTAATCTTTGTTTAAATTCCTGAATTTAACCATGTATATTTCTTGACTTTATCAAATTGTTAACCCTGTGATGTGACCCATCATGCTGTCAGAACACTGATACTCTTTACAACCCATGTTTAAAGTTTAAAACTTTATTAGCATCATAAGTAGGATTTTACTGTATGAAGTGTGATGGTACACACAGTACTTACAGTTGCTACTACCTGTGTTTTAAAAATGTAGAAATGTATGCTCTGAATCTTATCTTTTTGAATTTTGCATTTTGGTTTCTTTTCTGATCCCAAATTGAGATGAGAGTGGAAAGAGAAAATGGGTCAGACAAAAAGGCAGCAGGAAGGGAAATCCTTATCTAAGATCTCCAGGACAAGACCATTTTTTTATTGCAGTTTTTTATACAGTGATTTGGGTAAAATGTGTTACTCTGTTAATCTCCTTCACCTTCACGTTGAGGACCAATACATTTTGACCACCGACATAAGTGATTTTTCAATTCTTCAAATGAACATGTTGCCACATCTGCAGGCTGGAGTAAGTGATAGCACTTGTACTTCAATGCAAATGAGATGAGCTTTAAAATCTTAAAACTGCAATTCATGGTCAAATTGACTGCCTGTGGTTGTATTTTTCTTTATTGATTTGTTTTTGGATAATCACTACCTTCAGATGTGCTGCTTTATAGACTCTTGCTCCTGCAGCCAACAGCAAGGTTGCATCATATTGAGTGCTCCTTCCTAAATAAGTGTCTTGTATCAACAACCTGCAAGACACAGTCTATTGTTCAGCTATTCTGCAGATAAATCAGTTTGATGACAAATCCAAAGATGCCAAGAAAATACCCTGGTCAAAATGACATGTTTGCACTGGGGCTGGAGAAGCCAGACGAGACTAATATTTGATCAGTTAATAGATTTTTTTTCTCCCAGTTCAAACTTTCTCTAGAATGATTTGCATAGTTATTGAACTAATCAGTTGGTAACTAACATGAAAGTTTTATTAATAACTACATTTTTCAATGAGACAAATAGTTCCCAGTAATCTCTTACTTTGAATTTGCAAAGCTTTCGGTTTAATTAGAAGGTTTAAGATATATTGGCTTGTACAATGAAAGAAGGGACCTGAATTGAAAAATCATTCTGTGCTTTGCATAACTTGCTAGAGGGCTGTGCTTTGAATTAAATTCAATTCATTGCTTTGCTTACTAGCTACAAAAATGCTTTTTAGATGGCCAGTTGACATTGTGACAGGTAAAGCTTGTTTCTCCTCCTGTTCTCCTGTCAGTGCCTCCATGTATCTCTTGGCTACGTCCTGTTTCATATTTACATACTGTTCTGCCGTGACAACTAAAACATCAGTTTTCATACAGAACAAGTTAGAACACCCAGTTCTAACTTGTTCAATACCTTCAATATCGTTAATATTGTCACACTGCTTCTTTGCCACCCTGTACTGGATGAACACACATTTCTTCTGAAATATTGTGAAGACCCAAGTCATTTTCTTGGTCCCTACCATCAGCTTCCTGTCAGCAGTCTGAAACTGAAACTGACTGTTCACAATCTGGAGATTATACCTGATGAAGCTTCTGACCCCATCTTCACTGATTACTGTTCATTCCCATCTTGAACTTTGATTCTGCCATTGCCTTCACTCAACTTCTGAAACTTTCAACTTTGTCACCAAAGACTTGATTATCGCAACACGGTTCTGGTCGATCTCTCTTCATCTTGTTTCTGTAAACTCAAGGTTATTCAAAGTTCCACTGCGCTAACTTGGTTCAAGTCCCATGTCTCATTCACTCATCGCCATACTAAATGATCTTTGTTGGCTCCTGGTTAGATAACATAATTTTGGTTTTCTTTAAAATCCCTCCATAAGTGCTCCCTATCTTTATCATTTCAGCCCCGTACCCTTAAGATCTGCGTGCCTCTAATTTTGGATCTTCAGTATCCTTGATTTTAATTGTTCTAGAATTGATCATTGAAATGTATCAACATTTCAAAAGTCTCAAATGGATGCCAATGAAAGGGATTTTTCTTGAAGAATCAGTGTTAAAAAATAAAAATGTTCAGTATCACATCTTGCTATTGCCAGATTTCACTAAAGTGCCATATTCACAAAATTTCTTCTTCTGTTTCAAGTTATATTTTGTGCAGCCTCCACACCATCTCATCAATTAAATCTTTCAAACCTCCTTGTGTACATTTCAGTGAACTTATTAAATTTGTTTGCAAAGAAGCACCTGCCTTTTAAATCTTTGTTTTCTGTCTAGGCCACAGAAGAGGTATCCAAGAATCTGGTAGCAATGAAGGAAATCTTGTATGGTACCAATGAGAAAGAACCTCAGACTGAAGCAGTGGCACAGTTGGCTCAGGAACTATACAACAGTGGTCTCCTTGGCACTTTGATAGCAGACTTACAGCTCATTGACTTTGAGGTGAGAAGTGTGCAAAATAATTTTATATTTGAAACATATGTATACTTTGAGTTTTGTTATGCCAATGTTGACAAAACCATAATCTATTAAACATTCATTTGCATTTTAGAGGATAATTCAAGTGTTCAAATGAGATGCACCTTCTGAGTAATTCAGTAAGGAGCAGAGAATGTAGCCTCTAACATTCCTACTGATGGCCAGTAACCCTTATGTACCAGAAAGGTCAAAATTTATAACAGCTGCCTTAATTGGCATCTGAAACTGGGTATTCTGGTTTTCTCCCAGAGTCCAGATGTGCGGGTTAGGTTGATTGGCCATGCTAGAAAATTACTTCTCAGCGTCCAGAGATGCGTAGGTTAGAGGGATTAGTGGGTATAATATGTAGGGATATGGGTGTAGGGCCTGGGTGGGATTGTGTTTGGTGCAGATTTGATGGACTGAAGGGCCTCTTTCTGCACTGTAGGGTTTTATGGTTCTGTTTCCTAACACCTCAAACCATCAAGTCTTGATAGCATCCTAGTAAGTCTTTTCTGCCCTCTTTCTAGTTTAATAATATCCTTTTAAGATGTTCCTCAAAAGCACATATACGGGCTTTTGTCTGTGGTTTTCCTGCTTTTGTTCCTTTGCATTGGGTTCTGATTCTTAGCAACAACCGTATAGGCAGAGAGCAAAATCAAACACCCAGGCAATCCAGTAATTGGAGTGAGACTGGTAATTAAACAGTCAGTCTAATGGTGAATTAATCCCTTTATGATATCAAGTTACTTTGGCAACACCTGGCAAGTTTCACTACTTGAAGTACCCACTACTGCTTCAAGGAAAATGCATAGTTAACTTACATTCCAATTGCACAATTAAGTTAATGTTCAATATAGTACTGCAACTTATTGAAATATGTGAGTCAGTTTTCAATGACCAGGACAGCTCACTACTCATGAATAGCCTGAAATAGTTTGTTTCCATTAAATACTTCCTAGAGACAGAATACTTAATATTTTATTCTGAAAGTGCTTCTTTTTTCTTACTTATCCTTTAAGGCAGAGTGATAGAAAAAGAACTCTCTTCCTGAGTGAAGACAACGAACAGATTTTATTCAGTCATCAGTTCTAGGAATTTAATGTGAGAGGGAAGAGATTCAAAAGGGCCTAGAGGGGCAATTTTTTTTCAGAGGTTAGTGTATCTGGAATGAGCTGCCAGAGGCAGGAGGAGAGTCGGGTACTTTTTTGTCTTTTAAAACATTTTGGTGGTTGCATGGATGAGAGGTTGAGGAATATGGGCCAAATGCAGACAATTTGGGACTAGCTTCATGGTTAAAAACTAGGCAGCATAGACAAGTTGTGCCAAGAGGTCTGTTTCTATGTTGTAAACCCTGACTCTAAAGTTTTACTCTCTTGTTTTTGATCTTTGCTTCATAGGGATATTTGAAGGATGGGGCAAAAATTTCACTTTTGACAAAATCCTGTTGCCTCTACTATGCAACTAAAACAGTTTACCTTCAGTAAATTGTGGTTGGCATTTTGATGTTTGCAGTTAATTTTTACTTGAACCATTGTGCATTTAATAATTTGAATACTAGATTAGTGGGAATATGTGGAAAATAACTTGACACTAATATAGCTTTGCTTTGATTTTAATTGTGTATTATTACCAATTAGGTTAAATTTACTACATTAGCGTTTTAAACCATTTAACTTCAGGTATTATCTGTATTCAAAATAAAGATCTGTAATTAGTATTCATTACTTGTGCTCCACACACAGAGTAGTTTCAGCTTGTTCTAGTTCAATTCTATCTTAAATGCTTGGAATAGTGTTAGAATTTTTTTTGCTCCAGTAGATGATTTGAAGGATCAACTTAGATAACTACCCAAACTTCCTTTTGGATTCCTAAAAGGCTTCATTCAACCAAGAGCATGTACCTTCATTTTCCTTTCAACTCTCCTGGCTCTAATATACAGAGTATATCTCTCCTGTTTGATCAGGAAGAAATCAACATGTGCATTAATTATATAACAAATGGAAAAGTGGAGAGAAAAGTGGACAGTATCACATGTAATAGTGACAAAATAGCAAAAATATTAATTCATTCATTGTAGTTAGTAGAGAGATTAACAATGGCTGTGTCATTAAAATGAAAAGAAAATATATGAAAATTTTTAAAATAGAAAAGGGGGATATAATTGGTAAACTAATTGAAGTTGGAGAGGATAAAACTCCTGGTTTGGATGGATTACATCTGTGCTTATTAAAATAAGTTAGTTAACAGTGGCATCATGATTAAAAATTTTATAGAAAAGGGAATAGTGCCAGAAGACTGGCAGACAGATAATATAACATTAAAAAAAACAATTCCAGGGAACATTAAATCTATAGCTTATTAATAGTAGGAAAGATGATAGAATGCTGCCTCAGGGATTTAACACAAATGTTTAGAAACTGTAGCATAGATTTCAAAAGGCAAGATTATACTTGATGATCCTTATTCCTTTCTGAAAGGGATAACAGCAGTAATGCAATGATAGATTTAAATTTTCAAATGCCTTCAATAAGGATAGTAGATTTAAAACAAACCTTCAATACTCGAGTACTATGAACAGTGCCTCTATTAAAACTGAACAAGATGCAAAAACAGTTAGAATTGTAGCAGAGCTGAGAAATGATAGGTATTAGGAAAAATGGGATGGATTGAGGGTCCTTCTAAAGATTGAAGGATGATCTGATAGATCTTTAAGATTGTGATAGGGTCAAATAAGTAGATGTAGCTAAGATGGTAGGCAAGAGCAGAATGTGGAACTAATGAATAGGGATTTTGAGAAACCTCCTTGCCTAGAGAGTAGAGACAATATGGATTTTCCTACCATATAGATCTAATTGCATGGGTATAAATTCTTTGATCCATCTGCAGGATGTGTTGCTGGCTAGGCTAGCATTTATTGTCCATCCCTAAGTCATAGGCCAAAGAGTTAGCACAGAGAAAGCCCTTTGGCCCATCAAGTCTGCATGAGCAATAACTACCACTGAAGTTGCCCTAATCCCATTTTCCAACATTTGTCCCATATCCCTAAATGTTATGATATTTCAAGTGCTCATCTAAATATTTTTTAAAGGTCGTAAAGTTTCTGGCCTTACCAGGCAATGTATTCTGGATTCTTGCCAGCCTTTGAATGAAAATCCTTCTTCTCAAATCTCTTCAGAATCTTCTTCCCCATACTAAAACTATGCCCCTTCATGATTGATCCTTCAGCCAAGGGAAACAGCTGCTTCCTCTTCACTTGGTCCATACACCTCAATCTTATACATCTCAGTCACGTCTCCCTCAGCTTTCTTTGCTCTCAAGAAATCAATCCAAGTCTATCCAGCTTCTCTTTCTATCCCAAATGCTCCATCCCAGACAACATAGTGGTGAATCTCTTCTGTATCCCCTGAACTGCAATCACATCCTTGCTGTAGTGAGGTGACCAGAACTGCGCACACTACTCCAGCTGTGGCGTAACCAATGTTCTGCACAGCCACAACATATCCTCCTTTCTCTTGTACTCTGTCACGACTGATTAAAAACAAGTCTCCTATATATTTTCTTAACTCCCCATTCACCTGCTCTGCTGCCTTCAGGAATCTGTGAATGAGTACTCCAAAATCCCTCTGTTCCTCTGAGCTTCTTTGTGTGCTGCCATTTATTAAATATTTTGTCATCTCATTACTTTTTCCAAAGTGCATCACCTTACACTTAGCAGAGTTAAATACCATCTGCTGCTGCTCTGTCCAGATGACCAGCTCATGTATATCTTTCTGTAACCTTCAATCTTCACAATTAACTGCCATCCAATCTTGAGGTCATCTGAAAAATTATCATTCTTTCCAAATTCCATGTACTTCAACCTTCTCAATCTCAATATTGGGGTCTTGTTAAAATCCCTTGAAGATTGTTTGCCAACACTGAATTGTGGCTGTACATGTGATGTAGGTGCACCCAACAGTGCTATTAGAAAAAGGGTTCCAGGATCTTGATGTCAATGGCTTGTGGCTTGGTAGAGAACTTGCAGGTGATGGTGTTTGATAGAGGTTGAAGGTTCAGAAGGTGTTGTCAAGGGAGCATTGGTGAGTTGCTGCAATGCATTTTAGAGATGGTGTGCACATTGCTGTCACTGAGCCAAGAGTAAACGGTGAAGGTGATGGATGGGGTGCCATTCAAATAGGTTGCTTTATCCTGGAACGTGTCGAACCTTGAATGTTATTGAAGCTGAATTCATCCAGGCAAGTGGAAAATGTTCCATCACACTTCTGCTTCTGTTGTAGATGGTAGGAAGGTTTTGTGAAGACAGGAGGCAACTTACTCGCCACAAGTTTCCCAGCCTTCTGTAGTCATTGTATTTATAAAGCTAGGCCAGTCCAGTTCAATGATGATGCTGTTGAATGTCAAGTGGAGGTGATTAGATTTTCTTATTGGAAATCTTCATTACCTGGCATGTGAGACATGAATGTTATTTACCACTTATCATTCCCGAGCCTAAATGCTGTCTAGGTCTTGCTGCATATAGACATGGATTGCTTCAGTTTCTGAAGTGTTGAATTGTGCTAGACATTGCAATCGTGAATGAATATCCCTATTTCTGAGGGAAGGTCATTGATGAAGTAGCTGAAGATAGTCTGCTTCTGTGTTGCAACTACTTTGACTTGTAGATTGCTGATGCCTTAATGCAAGCCCAGCTTTAGATGTCAGCATTTGATATTTACATTAGATTTTCACCCCTCCTTGTCCCACAACCCTTCAGAATTCTCAATTGCCACGATGGGTTCTGTACAGAATCCTTTGGTGTGATGCCTTCATTGATCAGAGTGGTTCATTGAGCTTGAGTCCTCTATGCTCAGATCATGATTTGAGAATTTGATTATTTTGAAGATGACTTAGATTCTAAATTATACTGAGCTCTTGGCATTTAATACTTATCTGGCTATATAGATGATGAAACAGCCCTTACTTCTGAAGTGTCTTTCTCTCTCCTTGCCTTCAAGGCAGGTTTTGTGGGGAAACAACTCTGCCACACATCAAGTTGATTAGTTACTCTGCACAGATGTCACTAAGTCAGCTATTCCAAGTTATTTTCAACTTTATGATGTTGAGAAACTCCAGGTGGTACTGATGAATATTGATGTAAATGAGTGAAAGGATGATTGGACCTAGGAAGCTAATGATGGAATTTGTGTCATTGCAATGCAGTTTCACGGTTTCTCAAATCTGCATGTGTTGCTTTTTCAGTGGGAAGAGAGCGAAAAAGTGGAACAACTAGATTAGCACAATAAAATTAACAGTAAATTAGCTGAGCTTACAGCCTTTGGATATTTGCCATAAGATAAAACTGAGTAGGAACAAGTGGACGAGTATCGTTGCAAAGTTATGGCATGCCTGCTATCTCGATTCCTCCAGCTACAATTCAAAACTCACTATTCTTCTGCTGTTCACAGGGCAAGAAAGACGTGGCTCAGATTTTCAACAATATTCTGAGAAGACAGATTGGCACGCGGACCCCAACAGTGGAATACATCTGTACTCAGCAAAATATATTGTTCATGTTACTGAAAGGGTGTGTAAAATTGTCTTTCACATGTGTAACGCTTATTTGTTGCTGATACTTAATTTTTTTGCTGCATATTACCCTTTTATTTTGGCTTAGGGAGAGTTGGCAAGCTTTAATTTGCAAACACTTTTTAAAAAATAGATCAAAATGAATTTAGGCTTTATCTTTTGGAGCAAGTGTCACCTGCATTGATATAAAAGCAAAATACTGCAAATGCTGGTGTCTGAAACATAATGCTGGCAAAACAACAGGTCTGGCAGCATCTGTGGAAAGGGAAAATAAAATTAATGTTTTGAGTCCGTATGTCTCTTAAATGAAAAATGTGATTTTTTTATACAACATTTGTATAAGAGGGAGGTGAGGCAGTTGGATTTGAGGAAAAAGACATCAATGGGCGTGACAAGATTGCAACAATGTGTATGTTAGAAGACAGGAAGGAGAGGATGCTTGTTGCATAAAGATGTCAGTTTGTTAATGAAAAATAAAGGTCACTGCTCAGTGAAAGCAAAATTAACGAACAAGTGACATTGCCTGGTTTGCATTGGGATGAGAGGTTTTGGATGTAAAAAAGACAAAAGTCAAGATGACACTAAAGTAGGTAGAAATGTCAGAAGCGTTGTTTTCAAAGGTGGCATGGCTTGGAATAGATGCACCAAAAATAGAGAAGTTGGGCAAATCGGATGGGATTCTTGGAAGAAAGTAGGGTGTGAGGTGCTGTAGTTGAGGTAGCTGTGGGAGTTGGTGGCCTTGTAGTGAATATAGGATGTTGCTGCACCTCCTCTTGTACAGTACATAATTGATCTCTCATTACCTTTGTTGATGTATGCATGAGTTTTGTAACTGCGTAACCCAAGGCTTGGCAGGCACAAGAATAGTAAAGTTAAAGCGGTAAGGTAGATTGGTTAAATACTGTTCAAATTTAAATTACAACAGGTATGATTTGAGGATAACATGCTGGTTTAGCCAAAAAAGTTGAGTTTCTTAGATATACTAATTTGCAGTTAATGTGTAACTTGTTCAGTTTACAGTTAACTTTAAACTTGGACTTGCGCTAGTTTGTAAATGTCTGTTTTCCAGAGTGTTCATAACGAGACTCAATAGTTAAATTACCTGCCCTTGTAGAATGTAGCATTCGTTTACCGTCACTTTTCAGAGTGTAACTTTTTAGCATGTTGGTCATAAAAAATAGTCATGCTGAATATATATTTTCTCTCCCCCCCCCCCCCCCCCCCCCCCCCCCCAACCCACCCAAAAGTTAGTAATTCTGGTTTGTTTTTTCAACTATAAACATATAAATGTTTTGGAAGCAGACAGGTAAGCAATTCAACAAAAGGAAAGGTTTATTTGTCTCTAGCATTCCAGTTTAGAAGAAAAAGTTTGTTTTTGCCTGTGTTCACAATTTTCAATTTTTTATTTCTCTTGATTTAGTAAAAAAGTGTGGTGGTGAAGGTGAGGGCTGTTATTTAGTTATTGCATTACACTTTCTGGAATGTAAAGTTTGATTTCTTTGAACTGGATTTTGAGTATTAGCCATTTCAGCGATGCCTAGTAGAGTAATTTGATGCACGAGAATCTTGTACTGTGACGACTAGCCAAGGTTGATTTTATTATGTTTAGGTAATTTTGCTAATACATCTTTAAAATGAATTAATTTAAAGCATTGTATATTTTCTTTTTCCCAGGTAGCATTTTTAAGCTTAATTAAATTAAACTGTCCATATTTGGGTGTGTTGAAATTTAGTAGAGGAAGCATTTCAGCAATGTTTCTCAATCTTTATGGTGCAGAAGGAGGCAATTAGGCCCATTGTCTGTACTGGCTCTCCAAATGAGCATTTTTGACTTGGTACAATTTCCTTGCCTTTTCCCTGTGCCTTTGCACATTGTTTTTATTCAAAACATCATCTAATCAAATGATCATCTAATGCCTTTTTGAATGCTGTAGACTTTGGTCACAATTTTGTCTGTGTTGTAATATGCACAAATGAAATGGTAGTGTTAGAACTTGTATTTCAAGTTGTTTATTTAATATTATCAAATTATACTGTGGACTCCTGAGAGTTGAAAGAAAATTAGATACTCTGCTCATTTGCTTTGTAGCCCTGGGATTAGTTGCCAAAGTTAATCAGTAATCAAAAGAACATTTAAGTGGAACTTGCTAGAAGCGTTATTTGCAAAATTCTAATTGCACTAAATTAGGACAAAGCTTACCGTGGTAGCACTCTGGAAACATTTGGGCATCTGTTCTAAAATAGTATCTAATACAGTATTGCATTGTAAAGATTTTCTCTCTTTTTAGGTATGAATCGCCAGAAATCGCTCTTAATTGTGGTATTATGCTGCGTGAGTGTATTCGGCATGAACCATTGGCAAAAGTTATTCTGTGGGCTGAGCAATTTTATGATTTCTTCAGATATGTTGAAATGTCAACTTTTGATATTGCTTCGGATGCATTTGCCACATTCAAGGTAATTCACCATCATGTTTTGAAGTTTCTTTTCCCATTGTCATCTTAAGGTGCAAATGCCTTTCCTTCTGGAGAAGGCACATAAGTTAAGCACCTAATCTAAAGCACTAAATATTGTGAGTAACTACAACTAATGTTTGCATTATGGAAAAGTAGCTACATATTCCGTAGAAGTTTGCCATTCCCTGAGTGTGCTGAGGTAACTTGTTTTTTTTGCATAACTGGTCCTTTATTTGTAAAGTGATTCAATTTTGTACCATTGCAGTTACTCTTGCTCTGGTATTGACTTACAGATGTGATTTATTTTCAGGATTTACTTACACGACACAAGCTACTGAGTGCAGAATTTTTGGAACAGTATTACGATCGAGTAAGTAGAGTATTGTTACTTTAGGAAGTAGGGAGGGAACATATTTGAATGACATTTTTAACTTCAGTCTTTTTAGCATAGCCCCGTTTTAAAGAAAAACAACTTCTTTTGTATTTATTTTGAAGTGGGGTGAGAGAAGACAAAAGGGAAATTGAGGGCTCCGCTATAGCACTAAATTTGCATGGAGGGTGGGCTTCTTGAAATAGGTTAACTTTAATTTGTGATACTAAATATTTGCAAGTTAGGATTTCATGCTTTGTTTTTCTAAAGGGTTTACCCTTGGATGCTTTACCTTGCCTGAACTCCAGTTGAGACACTTGGACATATTTTGGATCTGTGATCCTTGTTTCTGCACCTGAGCTCTCTGTAGCCAGGTCAATATAGCCTTTCTATCAGGGACTGAGTTTGAATCCATATTTGAATGCTAGTTTTGTTCCCTGACACTGACTTATTTTTGCCACTTCCCCATTCTGCTCTGACACTTAAGGTCCAGTTCTAAGTAAGGCTATTGGTCTCTTTAATTGTTTTGTTTTTGGCTGACATCTTGAAACTGTCTCAGATCTCCAGTTGGCAGTCGCTTATCTATAAAGTTGTTCTTAGATTCTTGCAGTTTTCATTTTTGTGGTTTGTGTTCCTGGGTCACAATGTGTACCATCTTAAATTTGATTTAATTGCCAAGCACCTAACATCTGTGTAAATTTTGGGCAAATTGCAATTATGTCATTTTGGCATCAGGAACTTGTGATGCTGCTGGTGGTTTATTTGACTAAATGCTTTATAGTATGTTGTAGGAAGATCTGTGAGCTCTGGAAAATGATTGTAGGAGTTATAATTTGGCCCCTTTGAACTAGTAAAGAATTCAGTGGCATCATTGATCGGTGACCTAACCTCATATACCCATCTTTGCTTACCCATCTCTCACTGTTAAATCTGAGATTTAAGTGTGTTAACAATGGACATGGCATCAATTACCATTTGTGGGAGAGTTCTAAACTTCTACTTCATTTTGTTTGGCAGAAATGCTTCCTGATTTCACCCTTAAAATCTAGTTACGTTGCAATGTTAAGATTATAATCCTCAACTCCCCAACAAACAATAGTTTTTCTATCTGTTTTATTTATTCCCCTTGTTACTTTTTAAAACTGTGGTCAAATTGCCTTTTAACCTTTTGAATTCCAGGGAACACAAACTTAGTTTGCATAATTGCAATTTCACTCTAGGATTCCAAATATCATTCTGGAAAAAGATCCTTTACAGTCAGAAACAGGAATTTATAATGGGGGACAAGAAATAGCTGTCCCACGAAACACAAGCTTTAAATTTGCTTTCACAAAGGAAAATACCTATAGCGTACTAGAAATGTTAGTAGAACATAGAGTTTAGTAGAGATTTGATATTAGTAGAGAAATTGTGCTGGAAAAATTGGAATTGAAGGCTGATAAATCCCCAAGGCCAAATAATCTGCATCCCAGAATAGTTAAAGAAGTGGCCTTAGAAATAGTGGTGCATTGGTGGTCCTCTTCCAAGATTCTATTGACTCTGGACAGTGGCTAACAATGTATAGGAAATGTAGCCCCACTATTTAAAAAAAGACGAATGTAACTCCACCCTTTTAAAAAGGAGGTAGAGAGAAAACAGGCAATTAGTTTGCATCAGTAAGCCTGACATCAGTAGTTTTGGAGTCCATTATCAAAAATTTTATAGCAGAGCACTTGGAAAACAGTGGTTGAATCAGATAGTCCTCATGGATTTACAAAGTGATTCATGTTGAACAGATCTACTGGAGTTCTTCAAGGATGTGTTGAGTGGAGTTGAGAGAGAATCATTCATTTATGTGTCATGGTGTGTCGCTGGCTGGCCAGCATTTGTTGTCCATCCCTAGTTGCCTTTGGGGGTGATTGAGTGTCAACCACATTGCTAAGGCTCTGGCGACACACGTAGGCCAGACCAGGTAAGGATGACAGATTTCCTTCTTTAAAGGATATTAGTGAACCAGATGTGTTTTTCTGACAGTGGATAATGGTTTCATGGTCATCAGATTTTTAATTCCAGATATTTTTATTGAATTCAAATTCCACCAGCTGCTGTGATGGAATTTGAACCTGGATTCTCCAGAACATTAGCTGAGTTTCTGGTTTAATAGTCTAGTGATAATACCACTAGGCCATTGCCTCCCCAGAGCCAGTGGATGAGGTTTATTTGGGCTTTCAGAAGGCTTTTGACAAAATGCTACAGGAGATTAGTATGGAACATTGAAGTGCATGGGATTGTTGGTAGTCTGAGATGGATAGAAGACTGGTTGGCGACAGGATAGGAAGAGTAGGAATAAACGCGTCTTTTTCCAAATGGCAGGCAGTGATTATTGGGGTACTGTGGGGATTGGTGCTAGGACCCCAGTTAATTGCAATACATTTTAATGATTTAAATGAGAGAACTAAATGTAATATCTCCAAATTTGCAGATGAGACAAAGGGTGGAAGGATGAGCTGTGAGGAGAATGCATAGATGCTTCTGTGTAGCTTGAACAAGTTACACAAATGCAAATTAATGGTAAATGCATCTAATGTGGATAAATGAGGTTATCCACTTTAGTAGCAATAACAGGAAAGCAGATTATCTGAATGGATCTAAAGTGAGAGGGAAATATGCAATAAGACTTGGGTGTTCTTGTACACCAGTCACTGAAGATAAGCGTGCTGGTGCAGCAGATAGTGAGAAGGCAAATAGTATGTTGACCTTCATGGCAAGAGGATTCAAGTATAGGAGCAGGAATATTTGCTGCAATTGTACAGGACCTTGGTGAGGCCACACCTGGAATATTAGAGTTTTGGTTTCTTTATCTGAGGAAGGATGCTCTTGTTATAGAAGGAGTGCAGTGAAGGTTTACAAGACAGTTCCGCCACCTCAGGAATCAAACATATGAGATGGTATTAAGTCGATTAGGGTTATATTTGCTGGAGTACAGAAAAATGAGGGGAAGTCTCATAGAAACTTTAAAATTCAAATAAAACTAGCCTGGGTAGATGCAGAAAAAATATTCCTAAAGTGTGGATGTCCAATACAAGTGGTCATAATCTAAAGATACAGATAAATGTTTTAGAGCTGAAAACCTATGGTGAACCTGTGGAATTCATTGCCACAAGGTAGTCGAGTCCAAGACATCTTGTTGTCCAAATTCTTTTGAAATAGCTTTTGGGGTGAAGGGGATCAAAGGATATTGGGTAGGGGGGGGTGGGGGAGATCATCCATGATCGTAATGAATGGCAGAGTAGGCTCCAGTGGCCACCTTCTTTGTTTGTTTTCCCTTTTCTCCCCTTCAATAGGCTGGATTTTCTAGTACACAGTAAAGCAATGAATAATACTTGCCACTAACCATGAAGAAGGCAGCTTACAAAGATTGAACCATCGCTGTGGTGGGTACCTTCACTTTGCTGACTTTTTTTGAATCTGGCACAAAGTGAAGGATTTGAGAACTAGGTAATTAGGATCAGCCTGTGATTGGAGGGGGAAGATCCACAACCGCTACCATCAAGAAGGATGAGGACAGCAGATACATGGGACTATCGCTACCTGGAGGTTACGCTCCCAAATCTCTCACTATCCTGACTTGTAAACATATCTCCGTTCCTTCCTTCACTTGTCATTGAATTAAAATCTTGGAACTTCTTCCCTAACAGAGAGATGGTGTACCTATATCCCAGTTCAAGAAGACTGCTCAACATCACCTTCTCAAGGGCAACAGGAAAGGACAATGAATGTTGGCCAAACCAGTAGTGTTGTCCCATAAGTGAATGAAAGAAAGGACCTGTAATTAGAGGGTGTGGAATGGTTTCTATAACCTATTGTTGCCTAGTTATACACAAGCTGTTGAGATCAATTCTTAAAACTGAATTTATTTACCCCCCATATAAGTCAACCCATATGTTGCTATTGGAACTATAAAGTGTATTGACCATGTGAACTGTTTCTATATATTTCTGAACAGTACCTGTACTTACCAAATATCAATATACTGGAGTCATGTCACTCTTTGATTTCAATTATTTATGTATTAATTTTGTGAAGCATTGTAACATCCTAAGTAGTATAACATAATGAATTGAGAATACAGCACAGTTAATATTCCAAGACAAGATGATTAATTTAATTTTTAAGTTGTTCATCTCCTTATCCTTGAGAACGTACAGGTGTTTTCTGATTGTGTATGTTCTACATATTGCATGTTGCTGGAGTTTTAAGTAGAAGCAAGGAAATGGATTAGCTGAAACCTTTTTGATCAAAATTTGCATTACTGAATAGTATCATGAGTGCAAAGTAGAAGAACAATGAGAGATGTAACTCTGCTTCAAGAAGAAAATTCTTAAATGTTTGTTGATTTGTCAATTTTCAATTGCTCATGTTAAGCATTAATTTATATGATTTGTACCAAAACTGGCAATGTTAAAGAGGACTGCAAACTCAACCTGAAAGGCAGAATTTATTATGTCTTGTGTAAATTCAAATGCGAAGTATATCCACCCATTTGTCGGCTGATGATTACAACTGAAAACTCTTAAATTTGAAGAAAATGTTGGTTCAAATAGTTCCCAGAATTATTACACTGGAGTGCCCTCTAGTGACACTTCTTTGCATCTGTTTTTGTACCTTGTATTGGAGCTTTATGATTAAAAAATATATTATCTGTTACTTCTATTCCAAAATAGTATCCCATGATGACAATGTTGAGGAACTGGAAAATGTTGAAATTCAGATGTCCTTTTATTTCTTACTTGATTTTTTTACTTTATTTCTTAGTTTCCTATTTTTACTGGTTTATTGCTGATTCCCACTATATATATCTTTTCTGAGTTGCACTTCTATCGTAGATTCAAATTTGACCATAAACTAAGTTGAGTTTATTGTCATTGAAAACACTATGCAATAGCTGTATTTGACTTCCTAATGTATATGTAATTCAATTTGGTGAGAAGCAATTTAAGGGTAAGAAAATAATGTTATTACGTAATACTTGTTTATTTTGACATCTTAATATTCAACAGATCCAGAATTTGAAAGATTGTTTTCATAAGCTGTGCGTAAAATGAGCTCATTCTCAGATGCACCAGATCTTGGCAATAATGTTAGTTAAAATTGTACAGCAGAATATAAACTTTAAAAAATTAAATTGCAGTTGAGTTGAGGTACAATTTACTGCATATTTTTCAATTGAATAAGGACTGTACAAGATTATGCATGCAAATCTCCAAATTGTGTACTAGTATGATATTTCGGAAGGTTATGTACAGCTGAGTTATTTGTACTATTTAATTTTGAAAATTTGAAAACTGATTTGGAAGAGTAATTGTCTATAACTTTCTTGTAGTTCTTCAGCGAATATGAGAAGTTACTCCATTCAGAAAATTATGTCACAAAAAGACAGTCACTGAAGGTAATTCAGATATATAATTTAAGCAAAGCACTAAGATATGCAAAATGAAAACTTCATCAAATGTCATAATCTTGTGCTTTACACTAATATTGCTAATGTAAGAGTTCAGATATTGAAAATTTGTTAAACATCTTATTTGCAGATTTATATTAGCTATAGCATATTTCATTCAGGCTCTGAAATTACCACAGCTATTCCCCGGGCCAGTATTTTGATTTGATTTCAAAGTTGGCTTGAATTCCTTGCCCCAACACTCGTGTGCCTACATTTCTCAAAGTTGGTAGGCGATGCAAAGAACCAAAATAGTGTATACTTTTAATACCATTTTATTCTTAGACACAAGTTACCTAACCTAATTAAACTGTGATATTTGAAGTTGCACCTGTAGAAATTATTGATTTTAATCAGTAATGATAATTGTAAAGTGATCTTAAAAGTTGAAAAGCTGCATGTTTGCGATGTTGGATTATCTTGATAGTTAATCTTTCCAGTTCTGTTTCAGTATCCTGACCATAACAGCACCACATCAAGCTAGTATGGTAACCATGACCAGTACTCATTAATTTATACAGTTCAGATATTCCTTTGTCCTTGTTAAACAATTCCTATTTGCAGAGATAGAAATTATATATGATAGTGTTGGGTGTTTTTTGCAAAACATAATACAAGTTTCACTCATCCACTGTAACAGATTACAGCAATCTGAGTGAAATTTCAGAGGGAGGTAGGATGTCCACCTAAATAATCATCAAAAGTCTCTAACCTCAAGTAAGATGCATCTTTCCAGGGTATTTCTGACAGTTCCTGATTTAGTAGCATTGAGAGCAGTTCTGTTTTCTCGATGGGGAGTGGGGAACAAAATGGCATTAAAATTGATTTTGAATTTGGAAAAATGGAAAAAAGACACTGAAAGATCGTATTCCACAAAATTAGAAAGGGCTCATATAATGCATTTTGTTGTTCCTTGGGGATAGTAAGTGGAAGTATTACCAAGTTTCTACCCATCACTGGGCAGTTGAGTTCAGTTGACTAGATTGTGGTGCAGAATGATGCCAATGGCACTGATTCAAACCCAGTACCAGCTGTAGTTCTTGAAAGCTAGTATTCTTGCCTTGTCTAAAACTTGACATGTTCCTGAAACTGCATTCTAACTAACTCTTTTAATGGAGCGAAATGCTTATGTATGCCCTTCATGGACTATGGGTTAGTTACCTTATTACCTACCCAGCACTTCACATTTAAATTACTAGCATTGGGAGGATGAGGAATTTGAAGGAAGTAGTCGCCAAGATAAAGTGCTGAGGGCGTATTTTCCATCAGCAACAATGGCAAGCAATGATATCTGAAGGGAAGATGGCATGAAAAAGATCACATTTGTCCAGTACAGTCAGATTGCTTGTGTTAATTTAATGTATCCTTGAATCCATTTTTGTCTCAGTGGTGAATTTTAAATTCACTTTTTAATGTGTAATTGGACTTGGTAAGCTCAGCTGAAGGTTGTTTACTTGCAGCAAAACAAATTTATTTCTTTGCTATAATGCTGTTTTTCTTTTGTAGTTAAGTTCAGATTGTAATGAGTTTTGACTGTTATACTTTGAAGTTATTTTAATGCTTTTCTGCATTTACAATGTAATTTCTTCAATTACATAAAATGACAACTTGAATATTCTGTTATTTAGTTACTTGGTGAACTTCTACTCGATAGACACAATTTCACCATAATGACGAAGTATATCAGCAAACCAGAGAACTTGAAGTTGATGATGAATCTGCTGCGAGACAAAAGCCGTAACATTCAGTTTGAGGCCTTCCATGTATTTAAGGTATTAAGATATGTAACGTATGTGCAGGAATTTGGGCATATAAGTAGTTGTAAGGTGAAAGACTTAATAGTGCCTTGGTTAAGTGTCAGATTTACTCAGTGGTAATTTACCTGTGGCAGAAGGTCATAAATTGAAATCCCACTCCAGGATTTATGACACTTTTTGGGTCTAAATTAAAAATATAAAGGTTTAGAATTTCCATGGAATTGCATAACTTAGATGAAATTTTGTGGTTTGCTTAATTCCAAGCATCTAACCCTGGTGAATCTCAATGGGCTGAATGGCCTGCTTCTGCACTGTAGGGGTTCTATGAATTGCCACATACTAGTGGCTTTATTCATTGACAGCTTTCTCAAACGGCAAAATCCAATCTGTTGAATTGATCGAATGATCTAGACATGTTTGGAGGTCTACTTGTGGTTAGCAGTAGAAGGTTTTTTAAGTGGACCATGAAAAAAGTAGAATTCTTCATGTCAAAAATCTTGTTTCTAAAGATGGTAGATTGGTAGGAGGTTAATGTGGAAGTGAGGCCTGTTCCACCCCTTGAGTCTTTGCTTTATGATTGTGGACTCATTTAATATGCAACTGCACTCAATTCTCTGGGTACACAGAGGGGCTTTTCTAGCCTAATTCACTAAATGTAAATCCCATGGAATGATGCAATACCTATGTGCTGCACTCCATGGAGTTGATTGGTGTTATACATCATAATTTCACTTCCCAATTTTGGCCAATCACAATTCCCATACAGGAAAGTTAGGTTAGAATTGCCCTAGTCGTTATATCCATTTCTTAATAAAATTCCAATTTTATGGATGTTGTACAGAAGTTTTTGCTTCAGCACTGAACTAGAGATAACTAGTTGTTTACGAGCATGCCTAATATTGTTAGAAAAGTACTTTGAGGGATGTCTACCTAATTCAAGTGTTCTTTGCTACCCAAAAATAGAATTGTGTTTACATTGATGTTGTGTTACAGCTCATTTTTTAATTCAGTTATCCACATTCTGATTGAAAAAGTTCTACAAAGATGTGAGCTATGTATTCTCTCTCTAGGTGTTTGTGGCCAATCCAAACAAGACTCAACCAATTCTGGATATCTTGCTGAAAAACCAGACCAAATTGATAGAGTTTCTCAGCAAGTTCCAGAATGACAGGACCGAAGATGAACAATTCAATGATGAGAAGACTTACTTGGTCAAACAAATCAGAGATCTAAAGAGACCGGCACCCCAAGAATCCTAAAGCTGTGTTATAAAACAGAACAGAATTTAAGCGACTGCTGTCTATTATTGAACATCAAGCACCCTTTTTCGATTCTTATGGATTACTGCTAATCTGCTGCCCAGTGAACGGTTTATTTGTTTTTTTTTGTTTTGAAGTCAAAGATGAAATTTAGCTGCTGCTTTCCTGCGTATTAGAGCACAACATGGACTTTGTCTATTTCAATGACAAAAAAGTAACTTCACCACTTTATGGTGAAGAGGGTACATGGTTTATGTAAGCAGGTTTTTAGAAATTAGAATGGGTTGATAAAGGAAGGAAAACAATAGTAAAACTGAGATTGCATGCCTGGTTTTTAATCCACGCTGCAAATTTTGATCTGCGTTAACACTTTAAAAACATACACCATAATCATAAGGATTAAAGTGCTGGATCTCCATATCGATTTTTTTTCTCTATGGATGTGGTGCATTACTTGTGATTTAATTTAGCTGGAAACATTTTTCTATGGTGTATGTTTTCACAAGTCATTTACTAGCATTTGCTCACAAAATGGTTTAAAAGCAAACTCAAACCTTAATGTGGGTTGGGGAGAGAAATCAAATTCTGGATAAAATTCTCTTTCTAAGCTGCAAAGCTATGCACAACTGCTGTAGAGAAATCCAGCCTGCAGTGTTGTGACAGATTTTTTCCCCTTGTGCTTTGCAGGCAGATTTCCCAGTGGATTACGTGTTCCACCTGTGACATCTTTTCTAAAAACCAGGAAATTTATTGGTGATAAAATGGAAAGATGAAGTACTGCATCTCCTCTTCCTTAATTGCAGAATGTAGTGTTAAAAGCTAGATTTCTTTGCATAGTTGTACACAATTTCGAATGCTGGCAAAGAATTGTAGATGAGGAGTTTTTTTAAGGGATGTGATTATTCCCCTTAATGTACTAAGTAACTTTCGGGAGAATTCATCTGTTGGGAAGGGGGTGTTTTTTGGTGAAAAAGAATGTACATAGGCCTTTCATTGATTTATAGATTTTGCAGGCAGTTTGATTACAAGAATTGAAAGTACATACACATTCAGACAGGTTTTAGTTATGTTTTAATTCCTATTTTTTGTTTGGAATTAGCATTAAAACTCTGCATTTCATTAGAGGATTTGCTGGTTCCTTGTACATAACTCTTAGGCCGCTCAGTTCTAAAAATGATTAATTTGTACAGCGGAAGAATGTTATTGTATTAGTCTAACTATTTACTTAATATTGAGTTTTGCATATGAATGCTGATGTTGTTTGAATATTTCTGCTGATCACATGAAATTGCTGATGAATATTTGCAATAGAACAGCATTCTGAAGCCAATTCTGTATTTATGCTATTTGCTAATGGGCTGCTGTGATCAGGATAGGCTAACGTATAAACTGGAAACCCCCCCCCCCCCCCCCACCCCCACCCACAGAGACTGGATTTATATTCACTGATAGTAAGCCCTTTTTCAGTTAAGCATTGGGACTTTTTTAAAAATTGGCTTAAATAAGCCTGCAGCGAGGTTCTTTGCTTATGTGTCCTTAATATAAACTTACCAAACAAAATGGTAGCTACTAATACATGTATTGCTGTTTCATTTCAATCCAGTTGATAATTTTCCGATCTTGCCTTGAAATGTACTTGAGTTTTTAGATTCCAGTGTGGCAGGGTTCCACATTTATTAAGTCAGAATATGTTTGAAGAAAATGAGTGTAATTTTCAAAAACATCTTTGCTTGTAGTGTTTCCTGATAGGATAATACTTTTCAGTTCTGTATTGTGAATGCTGCACATTTAACAACCTAGATGTCAATATAAACTACCCCCACATGCTTTTTCAAAGCTAGTTTTATGAATATTTATAAAACAACCTGGACTGTTATTTGCTTTCACCTGATGACAATTGCATGTTAAGTGGTGGAGTGACTTTTTTATACTAATTGTAAACCTATTTCATTGGGATTTACTGATGTGAAGTTGGCCATATCAAACAAATATTAGTCAATATTTTAAATTCCTGTGGCATAACTGTCAGAATTGCACTCATTGTCTGTTAAACCATATCAAAATATTTTAACAACTTGACCACAGGCATGTAATATCGCTGTTTCAACAGCTGAGGAATTGACAAAACCCAGTGCTTAGCTTAATGTTCTCACATCTATTCTGTTTCCGTTTGACACCTAGTTTCCTAGCTCTGCATCACTGTCAGTATAATACGTGCAGTTTTAGCTGCTTCTGTTCAAACTTGTAAAAGATGTGTACAATTCTCACTGTATCCAGAACTGGTGTTATTTTTGTTTCATTGAAAATGCCCTATGGGATTATTTTCCTGTAACTGATGCATCACTTAATAGCTACGTAACTCAGCAAAAAGCTTTTGGTAATTGCACTGTCTGTTTTGCAAGTATGTCATCGTATTGAGAATTGGAATCTATGTATTGCTGAGTAACAAGATGCTGTGCAATCCTGACTATAATTGGGTTGGAACTTAAAGCATGAGGTCACTTTAAGAAGATGCCAAATATATGAACATTTCAACCATAGCATGAGTATGGTTAGAACACTTGTAAGCTGTGTTGTTTGTAAGCCATGTATACCCGAATGATGCTGCAAACTTGGGTTGTGTGGAGCTGCTGCACTGGAATCTTCAAGTACTATGAAACATTGCCCTTTCAAAGAGATTTCTACAGGATGTGAACACAGTTTTTGAATAATTAGGACTGCTTTAAGATAGCAGATCTTGCTAAACATGTCCTGTCTCCCTAGAAACCATCATTTAATGTCAAAGTCTGGCCCCAAGGATGCAAATAAATTTTGATTTAAATGTACAAATGTTTGTGTTTATTTTTGAGATTTAAAGATGTGTACTGTTTGGAGAAGACTGGTTCAGTCATCGCTAAATTGCAATTTTGAATACTGAAGAGCTGTCAACAGCCTTGAATATCTAATGTATACATTTGTCTGAATTTTTCAGCCTCTTTCCAAGCAGTTTCCTTAAGTTGAAGAAAGAATTGCTTCCAATCTAAGGTGTGATGTGGAATAAGAATCAGATTGCTTCAATGTCATACAGTGACAAAGTAGCTGATTTGGACATTAAGACTGAAATTCAACTAGGGCATTTTTTTGAGACCATTTTGGTATTTGGTATTAACTATCAGGCTGCATTAAAAATTCTACATGCTTCCATTAACAAACAAGGTTATTACGAATTTGTCATGATAGTGAAACTGCAAGCTTCACCATTTTTACTGTATGAAACTGACAGCTGCACAAGTGCAGTTCAAATCTAAGTTGCTGTGAATAATGCCATGCTCTTTTATCGGGTATGCTGATGCACTTTTTTGAAGGTGTGCCTTTCTTTAAAAAAACCTTTCTTTAAAAAAAAACCTTGTTGGAACTAAACTTTTTAACCATGTCCTAGGTCACATTACTACTGAATGTGAATTACTACTGCTTTTAAATCTGGAGTATCATTCCTACTAATTATAAAATTCCACATTTTAAATTTTTTACTTTCTATATTTGACATTCAATTAAATTAATCCCATGAGTATGGGCTAATCATTATTTTTCTATAAAATGATTAAAAAGTGAAAGTGCTTTTATGTCACAATTTGATGACTAGAAATCCTTAATCTGGCTGCTCAGCCTGCTGGATAGATGCCAGAAATCCTCTTTAGATGGCATCAAAATGGAATTGATGTCCTAAAGCTAGCTTGTGCAAGTTTCCTCAAATCAATGGTAATCATGGTCCCTTTGCCACTGATTGCAAAATCTTGATCACTATTTTCAGAGATTCTTAGGACTTAGAAGGTCATTTGGTCTTTTGAGCCTGCTCCACCATTTGTTAAATAAATAATTGACCTGCTTATAACCTCTTTGCCTGTCTTTTCCACCTTCCCTCCCCAATAGCTCCTGACTCCCTTGTCTATTCAAAACATAAGCAGTTAAGCCTTTAATAAATTCAGTAACCCAGTCTCCACTGCTTTCTGGGCAAGAGAATTGTACATACAAATAATCCTTCACATCTGTCTTAATAGGGAGACTCTTGTCAGTCCTGTCATTCTAGTTTCCCTAAAAAAAAACGGTGGCTACCAAAAACTTCCTATTATGTTCCCTCAGGATCTTGCAAGTTTCAATAAGATCACATGCTTCATTTTCCCAAACTTCAATGGGTATAGGCCCAACCTCTTCAACCTTAAGATAAGTGCTTGTTCCCAGAAATATCAAGTGCACCACCTCTCCACTGCTAACAATTATATCTTTAATTTAATTTTCTGCATTAGATTAGAAGATAAGTACATGATATCTAAGCTTCTACCTAAGCAATTTGATTCCTTCAGTCTGCAGCATTGAATTACATGAATGTTTTTATTGAACGTTTATTTGTACAATAACTCTATCAACTAACCCCAAGCTAGTACTGAATAAGAACACTGGAGAAAAATCCTAAGAATGCAGTATTGCTCAACTCACTTTGCACCATTGTACAAAAAATATATTTTTCTTCATGGTAGAACCACAAAGCCTCCAAGTTGAAGTCAACTACAATCTGTCATTAAAATGTCAACCTAGACCTATTATAGGCAGAGTTAAATATGGTTAAGATAACTAGTGTATATTGTAATTAATTTTCCATGACAGTAAAATGTTTCAGAAAAGTTACTATCAAACCTAGTATGGTATAAGCCAACTTTCAATGCCCAGAGTGATACCAAAATGTAAGGAATCTCCATGGTGAGGGGGAAGAAAACCAATGGACAAGATTATTTATTTAAACTTTTCCTGTAACAAACCAATTCCTCACTTATGGTTTGATTTCCTGAAAATCAAACTCAAGGGAAACAACTTTGTGAAACATTGGTTCCCACAAGAATCTATTGAAACTGTAATTGGGTTCTGAAAGACTTTAAAATCAAAAAAAATTATTGTATCCTTGTTTTTATTATTTTCTCCATTGGTAAGTGGAATAACCTTTATCAATTTGCCATATATATCCTGCTTCCTGAACCATCTCCCTGCTCCTCTTGGTTGGTACATAGTCCCTCCTTCTCTGCACCCTACCCTGTTCTGCCTCAATCTCCAATTTGTGGCATATCCCTTCCCTGATGCTGTTGTTGTTTCCTTATCCTGGACATGTGTTCCTAATAAAAAAAAAAAATTTAAAGTTGGAGCTCCAGTGTTTATAGAAGTTTGGTCCCAATGGTGCAAAAGTGCAAAACCGAAGCTGCTACAATCCATTTTTTTAAATGCTCTTGACCACAAGGTGATCAGCTGCATTGCAGGAGTATTCGAAATAGACATGGATTGTAGCAGCCCTAGCTTGACACTAATGCACTGTTGACACCTGTGCTTCACATTAGGAGCAGCAGCATTGACCTGGATTTGGATCTTCAAATAGGAACCTAGATTCAGGAGAGGAAAGTGAGGAGAGGGAGGGTCAGGAAGTGGAAGATTTGATCAGCAGGTGGATAGGAGGTGACAACCTGTAAGTCCAAGTTCTGGGGACAGAGGGGAAAGAGGCTGCATTTAAGGGGCTTTGGGGTGGGCACTTCATTGAGATTACTTGCACTCATTGGGAAGTTAATGTTAAAGTGCAAAACAACATTAAATGGGGCAATGTTAAACAGAACTAAGCAAAGATGTCTTGTGTAGTTACGAATACATTCGTCACTTCCTGCACAAACATGACATCATGTGCAATCTATCTTTCCAACTCCCTTTCTCACTTTTCCACTCAATGGGTATGGCCCTTGAGTCACTTAGTTATAGGAGTTTACAACAAGGAAATGGGCCCTTCAGCCCAACTTGTCCATGCTGCCCATTTTTAATACTGAAACTAGTCCCAATTGTCTGCTTTTGGCCTATCTCTCTCTTTCTCTCTCTCTCTATATTTTATATATATATATATCTCTTACCCATGTAACTATCTAAATGTTTTTAAAAGTCAAAATTGTACCTGCCTCTACTACAGACTCTGGCAGCTTGTTCCAGACACACCACCCTCAGTGGGTGTGTGGGGGGGGGGGGGGGGGGGGAGGAAGAAAAAAATTGCCCCTCTGGACACTTGTGTATCTCTCTCAAACAAACCTTTTGCTGGCGTGCATATTGTATCAGGTGCCTGAATAGAGTTGATGCTCACCAGGCTCATTGCTCGTAATAGACCTCAAGATGCAGATTTCCAGAGTTCCTTTTTAACTGGCCAACCTCTACACACTGTTCATGGTCTGGTTCTCGATACAAACTCTCAGCTCTTTAGCATGCCTGAGTTATTCATTATTCCTTTCAACAGTCAGTCTCTTTAAGCTTTCTTACATATGGCTTTGAGTGTCTGGTGTTGTATTATTCTTTCTGCCAAATAGAAGATGGATCTACACACTTTGTTCTAAACTATCTGTTCAGACGGGATACCACCAGTTTTCTTCATAGCAGCTTCAGCCCTTTGTAATTACTGAAATGATGTCACATCCAAGAATATCAATTAATACTTCCCCACTTCTTCCAAACTTAGTTTTGGTGGGTTTAAAGGGATACCTTTCAAAAGAGAATCTTGGGTTTCACAAAAGGAGCTATCAGGTTTTTCTTTAATATAAAGCATGACAAAAATATAATAGCAAGTAGAATGGTTCAACTTGGGGTCTAAGGAGCATTTTTTTTACTGTTATGCCTATACAATTTCCATTTTGTCCTATTGAATTTATGCTAAAGTGACATTGAAAATCATGTTTTTTGGGGGGATGGTGATGTAGTAACTTCAATATTTTCTAGTATATTAAATATTGAATAACTTTTAGCATAAATGTAAACATTTCAATCACAAAGGACTGGCTGGGATTTTGTGACATTTAATTCAATCCTCTGGCCAGTTTTCTCTCCTGTTTCTGATGAAACCATTCACATTTTGATATCAAACCAAAGAGACCAAATATTAAATTTCCATTAAGATAAAAATAAAAGTCTGATTTTTTTTTTACCTACTCTTGTTTTTCTCTCTAGCATGTCCATATTGCCTTGAAACATTTTCTATGTTAAAAAGTGCTTTAAAATTCAAGTTTTTAAGAAAAATCAAATGCTGTGCTTGTTACTAATCTGCTTATGAAGGTTGACTATCAGCTGAAGACCACAGTTTCCAGAGGAGGGAGTCCTTGTATTAATTTAAAATTGCAGTATTCTGTTGCTATTTTCAATAATTCCAATCTTTCAACAACTCAGCACACCATACAATCTAAACAAAGGTTTAAGGCAAATGTTCTAAGGCAGTGCTTGTGGTTCCAGTTGCTTAGTAATTTCATACTGTTTTTTAGTTATTAGTTACCGATAACTGAAATAAGGTAAACTGGCTATATTTTTGAAAAGGGAAGCCACATTTTAAGCCTACAGTTCTTGGAAACAATTTTCCTACCTACAGAATTTTGGAAATTTTTTGTTGGAGCTGCTGCATCTTCTCAGGATAACTGGTTGCAAGCCATCAGGCTGTAGTGATTTGTTTTAACTGTATTTAACTGTGAGTAACTTCTTGAAATAATTGTCTCTGGACTGTATCCTTAACTAACTGTACTTGATACCCACTTTTAATTGGTTTGCAATTTAAATATCTACCTCATCTGTGAATGTTGAGGCAAAGTATTTGTCTGTTTCCACCTCATTTTTCCAATGCATGCTTTGTCATTTTAATCTATTAGTAATCGTAAGAATGGAGAAACTATCATGATACTAAAATGCCCATAGAAAACTTTTTTAATGAATTATGCTTATTTTCTCATACTCGCTCTTAGCCCCATTAACATTTTTTTTTGTTGCTGTCTGTATTTTTGCTATCATTATCTGCACTGCAAGCACTTTGTTTTAAGATTTGATTTAAATTCACCTATTGATCCTGGCCTTCAGTATATTTTGTAATTGGAACATGCGATTTCTACCCATTAAGCCTCTGTTTGAATATCTCAATCATCTATTTCCCAGTATCGTGCTATTTCCCAATTTTTCTTTCCACTTAATTTAGGCAATGCCTTTTTATCACAGTATGTATTTTTTAAAATACATTTTTTTCTTTTCTCAATTTGCATTATGTAATGGTCACTGCTTCCCCATGCTCCCTCACATTTGCTGTCTAATTACCCAGACCTTAATAAGTCTGTGCTTCCCTATTGGGAGTAACTTTTATCCAAAAAAACCCCCGTTTTTCTATACATTCTCTACTGATTTATTTTAATTAAATTTTAATTAATATTTAATTTATTTAATTAATATTTATAATTAAAATTTTACTGTTCTAACTACTGAATCATGTATTCATTTGTCGATGAATGTCATCTTTGTATATACTGTGCAAACACAACTATTCCCATTATGTTTAGTACATGCTGATGGTGAGCTAGGCAGCAAAATGCTATTTTTACAAGCTAATGGGTGGAGTGGTGCAATACAAGAACAAAGAACAAAACAGCATGGGCAACAGGCCCTTTAGCCCAACGAGCCTGTGCCTCCACCCTGATGTTCCCAATTCTACCTGTGATCCCTATCCATGTTTATAGATCTATGGATTAAAAACCAAATTTGAGACAATTTAGGGAGAATTTGTTTTGCTAATTAGCCTAAGAGCACATCTTTGGGACGTGGGAGGAAACCGGAGCACCCGAAGAAAACCCACGCAAGCACGGCGAGAATGCGCAAACTCCCATAGACACAGGCCCAAATCCATGTATCTGCACAGCACAGCGATAGTCACTGAGCTGTCGTGTTGCCATCAAATGGTCCAGGTCAAGCGTACACTAACGACGTGAAGCACTAGGATACTCTCGAAAAAAATCCAAGAGCAGCCCTCTCACGACCCATCGCGTGAATGCCCCTCGTTAGACAACAAGGTGGACCAAAGCACCTGTAGGATAAAAACAAGTACATCAATATCGTCATCTATTTACACACTTCCCAGGGACTCCCAAGGCTCACGATCCCTATTTGAAATCAGTTTTCTATACCCTTCCATTCCCATTCTGTTCATGTGCCCATCTAAGTATTTCTTAAATAACTCCAGAGTACCTGCCTCCACCACTTGGCAGTGCATTCCATACCCTCACCACACTCTGTGTGAAAAAACTCCCTCTAGCGTCCAAATTATACCTTATCCCCCTCACCCTAAGCCTGTGACCCCTTGTGCTATTAGAGTTCATCCTAGGAAAAAGCTTAACCCTGTTTATCTATATCTCTCATAATCTTGTACACCTCTATTAGATCTCCTCTAAGTCTGTCTTTCTAAGGAAAACAGTCCCAATTTGCCTAACCTCTTCTCGTAACTCAGACCTTCCATACCAGGCAACATCCTGGTAAACTTCCTTTGTACTCTTTCCAGAGCCTCCACGTCCTTCCAGTAGTATTGGCTGCTGACGCCAGTAGTCAAAATGATGACCGACACCATTTTGCCCGCATCCTGCTCATGACTCTACTCCAATTCAGTGACATGATTGAGAACAGAGCACCTAAACACCATTACACACCAGATGCATTTTAAATGGTCCTTAATTGGAACAAACAAAGTGGTCAAGTTTGATCAAGGTTAAGAACAGAGATGGAAAGAGGTTGGCAAAGTACAACTGTTCATGTAGGGAAAACATTACTGGCAAGTTTTAGTACAACATAGCTGTAAAATTACAATGAAGAGTTCCAAATTCTGAAAAGTCAAACATCAACAGGAAGCTCAAAGTCTGCATTGTGAACATTTCCCCCCCGCCCCCCACCCTTTCCTCCCATAAATTTCATTCAGCAGTGAAAATATTGATGCAAAGTTTCTTTTTAAAGCTGACCTGTCAAGCTGCTGCTCCAACTTCATTACTGTAAAGACAGATCTGACTTCTGTCACTTTTTCCCAAATGGCACCTCGCATTTCAAATACGCCAACATCTTTAACTGAGATATTGCATTTAACTGTACATTTGCCCTTTGATTTAAGTTCTATTGTTAAGAGATAGATAATGATCAGCCACCATTAGTTCATTTATTGACAATTTCTTTAAGAGGAAAAGACAGAAGATTAAATATTTAATGTGTTGATGTTTAGATCTCTAAGAATTAACTATAAGCATGAATGAAAGGGAATAGTTTAAATTGTAAAGCATAAATGTTGAAAAGTAAAGTATAAATGTTGAAAATCTGAAATAAAAACATTCAGCGGGAAATGCTAAGCTAGCTCGCAGGCATCTGCAGAATTAACAGAAACGTATATCTGTGCTCATCTAGTTCTGGCTTCTTCTGTGTCATAATTTTAATTCATCCTCCACTTGAGGTTATGCCTTTAGTTGTTCGTCCCCAAGCACCTGGAATTCTCTCTATAGTTCCTCTACCTTACTTTCCTCGTTTTAAATTAACATCTTTGACCAAGTTTTTCATCATCAGACCTAATATCTCCTTTGGCTCAATGCTGAATTTAGTTTTATAATGTAATTCTGTTTTGCAGCTCCATTGCTTGTTCCTGGGGATTAAGGGGAAGAGGCTCCGGAGCTGGAAATACAGAAACCGTGCGTTAACCACAACATTAGAGACTGTTTCCCTTCAGTAGAATGTATTAACCTTATGCAGCCTAGTGCTATAATGTTTGCATTTCCAGACTTTAATGGCGATGCATGTAACCTGGTGAACACTGCTATAAAAATGACAGTGATGCATATAACTGCAGAAGTATAAAATTGACAACTGATGCAGATTAATGGCATTGTACCAACAATTACACATCATTGGGGTATTTTTGCTATTAATTGAGCCTTAATTTTAATGGTTAATTTGTGGAATTACACGATAAATCATAGGGGGACTAAGGTCAAGAGAATGTCTTTAACGCTAACAAATTCTGGAGACTGGCAATTAATCCTATAACATTTATCCCTGAATTTGCTAGTTGCTTTACGCATTAGCAACCATGTATTGTTCCAGTATAATTTGACCCCTTTTTTTTGTAGCTTGTAATGTCCAGCCTTCTGAAGTGAAATCCCAGTTCACCTTTGAATTAAATGAATAAATAATTAATCGTTTGAAAAATTGGTGCTTTCACCTCTGATTCAATTATATTTGAGTACATAAGATGACTCATGGTTGTTTTCCGACTTTTTGTTCATAACGTTGGAAATCAACCCTACAGATATCTTACTGCACGTCAGCCAGATAGCTCCAGCTCCAATCTGATAATTCTTCACCAAAGCGTTCAGAGAAAAACATTACAATCTCAGCTAGTTTAACTAGCTCACGTGACAACACCACAGACATGTTGTCCTGACTTGTTTCTATCTGCTTTAGATATCAGGTTCACCATTACTGAAACTTCTCTCAAGCAAACGGTGTGTTATTGTCAGTCTACCATTATTACTCAATGTTCAGACATTGGGTTTTGTAATATTTAGTACGCGAACTGCATGTTCTCATCTTGTAGCCGCTCTTTTTAAAATTCACTTTAGGCCAAAAACAAGTCGTCAAAACGATTTTTGCTATCATGATAACACAGTAGCATTTATAGTATATCTTGGCTCAATTCACAAATTAACCACGCATGTCTTGCTGCCTCTAGTAGCAGGTCAAGTTACTTTTCTTGATCACAATTTTTCTGTAAGGGTTGACTCGTTTTTCTTTGCTCGCTTCAGTAGAACTGCCTGTTCTATTGCCGTAAGAAATCTGACAACACCTGGTTTAAGTCCAACCTATTTATTTGATAGTAAACTCACAACCACATCATGTTCTACTGCCGTTAGCGGTTATAGGTGTCTGTTTTCCAAGGTCCCCTCTTTTTGAGAATTATTCAGTCCAGGCTAGTGTGGGGTGGTGGGGCTGTATTAGTGTAGGATACCCCTCAGGCGCTGTCAAAGCACTGCAGGTTTTGTTAGGAACAAAAAGTATTAATAAAGAAAAATCAATTACAGGGTAATGCGGCCAAGGCAGCCAGTTCTTACATGCTTATTAGGTGGCTGCTGGATGATTCTGCATGAGAGAGGACTGTACCTTCTGGTTGAGAACCAGGTGCCTTTCTCCTGCTGTGCTGTCTTAAAGGGTCAGACCTACAATCAGCACAGGAATTTTCATTCATGAATGAAGGCGTTCGTATCTCTCCATTTCCCTCCTTACCCCCTCCCCCCTTCCCGGGAAGGGTGGTAGGACGCTGGTTGTTTTTGCAGAACTAGCAGAGGTCTCCATTCTCTCACTTAAGCCACGGGAAGCGGTGTACTCGGGACTGGGGAGAAACCAGTGCCAAAGAAAAGTTTTTCATCGCAATGGAAAAACCATCACAATTAGGGATCCTGTTTACATATGTGAATCTATGAGAGGCAGAATCATGAATTAAAAGCAAAAGGCTATCACTGAAAGGTGAAGTCTCTCCTTGCCCCTATGTATGCGCAGAGCTGACTGTGCTTCTCCTTGGGCTCATTCCGGTTCTTCAGATACCCAAATGGGTTAAACACCAGGTAATGGGCTGCTTTGACATTCTTTTTTTCAATATTGCACTATACTGATAACCCATTAAAACAACACACGATACGGTGGCCTAATACTGCAAACTATAATAAGTATTCAATATTTCCAAAATGTTAGCACCTCTGTTTGAAAACCGATTTCCCACCATTCGCACCTTCCATTTTGAGCGTACATAAGGATGTTTTGAAATTTAATACTGCTTTGTTGTCTAAAATAAATAAAGCGGCATTTGCAAAAAAAAAATTACGTTTCTCTTGAATATATATATACATATAAGCAAGTAACGAGGAGAAAAGCAAGTTCAGCACCTTTGTCTCATGCCAAGCTAAGAAAATGAATACAAAAGGCGTTCCCTTTCCACGCACACACACACAAACCCAGAAACTTCCGGAAACCAAAAGAGGGAAAGCGAAAGGGCAGAATCAGAAGCAGGAAGCGCAGGCAACGGACGACGTTGTTCATTTATTTGGGGGGAAAACATAAGGTTTGAAGAACGAGCGAGAGAGTTTTAAATTATATATATTCCCCTTCGCTCTAAAAGGAGAAAATGGTGAAAATCTCCCTCCCCGCAGCTCTGGGGCAGAAGCCGGAAAAGGCAGAGAGCGAAGCGGATAAAACCGAGATCCTCATCCCCCAGGATGTAAGTCTGTTTTTGATCAATCGCTCGACAACAGCGTCACAGCCGCGAACATCACTGCGTTTCCGCGGACCGGGTCAGCAACTGGCATCGAGACCCCCCGGGCAAGAGGGGCACTCAGGATGGCGAATGATGAAGCGCCTTGGTAGCATACATCACTCAGCCTGTGCTCCCTCCATCCTCCCCCCCCCCCTTGTTGTCGCCCCCCCCCCCCCCCCCCCCCCCTGTCCCCCCCCCCCCCCTTTGTCACCCCCCCGCATTGGACAGGTGAACTGGGCAGTTTGGACCCCTGTGTGGGTTCCGCTTTTCGCCCCCTAACCCTCCCCCCCCGCCCCCATACTTGCTGCCTTTGCGAGGAAGGTTTATTTTACTTAACAACGCGCAAAATGGTGAATTTCTAGAATGTCACAGTTAAAAGAGGCGTCGAATGGGGGAATTTTATTCCGGCAAATTTCAGCTGCGTTTTTATTTTAGAAATTACATTTTGGGTGTATCGAAAATAGGTTGGTTTTTAGCAGAACAGAAATATGTACTTTATTTTTAATACTAATTATTCACGTTCCATTCACTCTTCGTGGAGTAAATAATGGGGCTATCTCACCCGAAATCCCTTTCTGAGTCGCGTTATGTTGCAAAGCAGTGACAACAATGTTTATAGTTGGAGGTGTTCAAAACTATGTTCAACTTGGAGCCGGGAGGCAGAGGCTAAAACATGAGTGGGAGGAAGGAATATCCAAAGGAAATGCAGCGAGAAAGCCCATTCTTCTCGTAGCAGTACTTTCACAATAATGTTCATCGCTCTCTCTTTAATTTTAGAAGTGACTTTTAAAAAAAAACAAGCTAGTCACAAAGTTAGAATAAATGCATTTTGTGGTCATTCTAGTGAAGACGAATCTGTCAAGGACTATTTATTTACCTTTCATCCCATTCTAGCAAGTTCTACTGCAATGTAACACATCTCAATTCGAAACCCAAGTATTGCTCCATATTTCAGTCCTCAAAATCTTCAGATGCTAATTTCAGTTTTAAGTGGAACAATGGAAAGAATTGTAAACGCAAGTGTTGAATTGCTGATTTGATGACTGTCACTGACAGTGCAGATTTACAATTTGGTAATAATTTAATTTTATTGAAATCCAAGTGTCATACCCTGAAAAAGATGCACTGAGATTCTGATATTTGCACTTTCTTGCTGCACTGTTCAGATACTTTCTTGATTTCTCAGAAGGATTAATAAAATCCAAAGGGCATACAGTATTTCACACAAGTTATGATGAAGCTTGATAAAACATTCAGTGGCCTGAGCTGAAGCATTGTGCCCACTTTTGGACACCGTGCTTCCAGGAGGATGGGAAGACTTCAGGGAGGGAGGGAGGGCAGCGAGAAGGTGTATGAGAATGGGAAGAAGAACTTCAGTTCCAGCAATTGGGCAAGTTGGGGAAGCTGAGAGTATTTGCTTGGGAGAAGAGAAAGTTGAGAGGAGATTTGATAGAGGTGTTCAAAATCATAAAGGCTCTTGACAAAATAGGCAGGGAAGAGTCTGTTTTGCAGAAGGATTGAGAACACTGGTTTGGGGCGAGTGTAAAAGAATCAAAGATGTTTTTACTCAGTGCATGGCTAGCCTTTGGAATTGAATGACCTGAGAATGTGCTGCAGACTGTTTCAATTATGGTTTGCAAAACGGAATCGAATAAGCGCCTGAATATAATAAAAGGCAGACCATATGGGACTAGCTAACCAGCTGTTTCAGCGAGCTGGCACAGACCCCATAGGCTGAATGCCTAGTGTGTTGTTATGATTCGATCGTCTATACTGAGGTGACAAACTTGAACACTGACTATAGACTGTGTTGAAAACATTTCTTTAATCTACTCAGTTTTTAGGTAGACTTTATTGCTTTGCTGTATAAGGTGACATGCTGAGAAGTAACCAGAAGGAATGTCCAACTTCCATTTAGCTGCGGCACATGGGGCATTACTCCAATAGACAAATACCCATACTAAATGATTTCTATCACTGGACTTCTTCTGTGAAAGAGAGTTCCAAGTTGACTGTTGGAAAAATTGTCATTTTATGTTGATAAGCTGGGGATTTAGTGTACTGGTTGAATATCATAATAAACCTTTTTTTTTAAAATTACTTCTTAGAATGTGGGTGTTGCTCGCTAGGCCAGCATTTCTTGCCGAGTCATAATTGTCCTTGAGAGGGTGGTGGTGTGCTGCCTTTTTGAACTGCTGCAGTCTATGTGTTGTTAGGGACACCCACAGTCTTGTTAGGAGAGCAGAATCTGGCAATAGAAAAGTTGTTGAAATAATGATACTGAAATTACTGACAGCAAGGTCCCCCCACAATAATAGAATCCTACAGTGCCGAAGGAGGCCATTCAGCCCATTGAGTCTGCAGCGACTTCTTGACAAAGCATCTTACTCAGTCCCAACCGTTGCCTTGTCCCCATATCCCTACACGTTTACCCTGTGAATCCACCTAACTTACACATCTTGATACACTAAGGGGCTGTTTAGCAAGACCAATCCACCTACCCAACACATCTTTGAATTGTGGGAGGAGACCAGAGCACCTGGAGGAAACCCATGCAGACATGAGGAGAACGTGCACACTCCTCACAGTTTATCACCTGAGGCCAGAATTGATCTTGAGTCCTTGGTATTGTGAGGCACCAACAGTGCCACCGTGCTGCAAAGGGCAGGTAAATTTGGCAAAATAAAAACAGAAACTGCTGGAAAATGTTCAGAAGATCAAGTAATGTTAATGGAAAGAAAATAGTGATGATATGTCAGGTTAATGACTTTTCATCAGAATCAGTTTTAGTGGTATTATTGAAGGTTAAGTATTAGTAGGGACATCCAAGGGAATTTCTCTGCTCTTCCTCAAATAGGATCATGGAATCTTTTATCTTCACCTTAAAGATCAGGAAAATCTTGGTTTTTGTAACTCATCTGAAAGACAATACCTCTGACTATGCAACATTCTTTCATTTTCAAGTGAAGTTTCCACCTCAATTCTGTTTCTGGAGTAAAACTTGAATTCATAACCATTTGATTGAGAGGTGAGTGCTACCATTGTGAGTCAGATTTTTTCCCTTGACAATCACTATGGAGCACTACATAGGCAAAGGAAACAAAAGTTTAAAGGAAGAACTGATTTTTCTCAGTTAAGAACTTGAGGCAGTGATCTGCTGACCACAGGATCTAACTCAAAAAGACTTTTCTGGAGTAGAGATCATGTGAGAGTGAAAATAGTCTGGAGATATTTGGTTTTAAACAGAACTGGCTCAACAAGTTGGTCACAGAATTGAGTCTTAAAGAGAAAAGATATTAGGCAGATAAAGAAAATGAGTGGTGTTTAGGGAGGGAATTTGCAGTGCTAGGGACATTGGCAGCTGAAGGCATGGCTAGCAGTGGTAGAATGACTAAAATTTGAAATGCACACAAGGCTAGAGTTGAACAAGTGCAGAAATGTTGGAAAGTTGTAGAACTGGAGGAGGTTACAGAAATAGGGAGAGAAGAAGTCATGGAAAGATTTGGAAACAAGGATAAAAATCGTAGAATCCTACAGTGCAGAAGGAGGACATTGAATCGAGTCTGCACCGACTCCAATCCAACCCAGGCCCTATCCCCATAACCCCATTTACCCTACCTAGTCCCTCTGAAACTAAGGCAATTTAACATGGCCAATTCATTTAATCTGCATAGGTTTGGACTGTCGGAAGAAACCAGAGCACCCAGAGGAACCCCATGCAGACACGGCAAGAACGTGCAGACTCTGCACAGATAGTGACCCAAGCCGGGAGCTAACCACTGTGCCACTCGTAAAAAAATTTAAAACATTAAAGTTGATGTATTGCTTAAACAGTCAACATAGGTCACTGAACACAGGGATAATAAGTGAGTGGAACTTGTGGATTAGTGTGCAGTCAGCAGAATTTTGATGAAGCATTGATTTATGGAAGGCAGCCAGGGATGAACTGGTGTGGTAAGTATAGAGGTAACAAAGACATGGATGAGAATTACAGAAACAGATAAGCTGAGGCAAGGCAGTTGGACAATGTTACTCAGGTGGAAATAGTGATGACTTGCAATTGTGGTTACTTGGTTGGATATTCATCTGGAGTTAAGTGTAATACTAAGAATGTGAACAGTCTGGATTGGCCTCAAAAGTTGCCAGGGAGAGGGAACGAGTCGGTGGTTAATAAATGGAGTTTGTGATGGGGACTAAAGAATGTGTCTTTGGCCTTCCAGTATTTGGAGAAAGTTTTTACCATATTGGTGAATATAGAACCAGATAAAAGCAGCCTCACCAAGGCTGGATGATAGAGGAGAGATATTGGAGAAGGATGGCATAGTCAGTTATGTCTAAGGCTGCTGGAAGGTTGGGAAGGACAAGGGCAGAGCATTGTCAAGGTCAAAGTCATGTAGGATACCACATGTGACGAGGATAAGCTAATACTTATCAGTCTTGTATTAAGTCAGTACTGATGCATGTAAAATGTGCAACCACTATGTGCAGTTTTAAAATTGCTTAAAAACTTGCGGTCCTATCTGTAGGAGGAAAAATAATGGAACAAAAATAATGATTGAACTACTTCATATACCAATTCAATGAAATTTGGTATAGTGGTTAATCCGTGAGAAGATTCAGAGCAGATTGTTATGAAATTTTGAAATTATGAAAAACTTTTATGGTTTACTTGAAATATCTAAAAGGTATTCTACACTGTGATTGTTTACAGTTTTAAACAACTAAATTAATCAGTATCTTCATGGAATACGCATGTACAAGTTTCCTGAGGTTCAGGGCATTCAAAATGAACTATTGTATCTTCAGGATGCAGTTCCTATTAATGCTTCTGCTGATATAATACTACCTGTTTGTACTTTATTAATTGGGTCTGAATGTGACACTTTCTTACAATTGAAAGTTTAGGACGTGCAGTTCAGTTGCAAAGTAAAATTGACTTAAAATTCATGATAAATTATTAAATGACTTTAACAAAAAGTACAGCATTTGATGAACCGCATCTGCTTCAGCCGATTTATTAAAAATGAACCCCCATCATAAATTTCTTGCACTTAATTAGGATTCAGTTTGTCACCATTAGAAAAGAAATAAGATCCAGTTGTTCAGCCTGAATAATTCTCTTACAATTTATCCCGAATTATTACAGATGCCTGGAAACACCACCACCTAGATGTTCTCCTTCATGCCACTTAGCATTCTGACTTGGAAATATATTGCTGCTTCTCCTTTGTTTGGGTCAAAATGTTCCCTCAGTAACAGCACTGTGGATGTACCTATACATGGACTGCAGTCGTTTAATAAGGCAGCTCATCACTACTTTCTCAAAGGCAATTGTGCATGGGCAATTAATGTTGGCCGAGCCATCAACATCCAATGAATATTAAAAAAGGTGCTACTGAGGACTGGTCGTTCAGTGGAGGGTTGTCACTTTCATGAATGACCTCCATTTTCCATTACACTCCTGACTGTGCGTAGTACATAGTGGACAGGCTTTGCGGGGGGATCAGGAGATGAGTTACTCATTGCAGGATTCTTAGTCTTTGACCTACTCACAGTATTTATGTATCTAGTCCAGTTCAATCTCTAGTCAGGATGTTGATAGTGGGAGGCTTCATTCTATTGAATGTCAAGAGGCGATGATTAGATCCTCTCTTATTAGAGATAGTCATTGTCTGGCACTCGTGTGGTGTGAATGTTTTGCCACTTGTCAGCCCAACTTGGATATTGTCCAGATCTCACTGCATTTGAACATGAACCGTCTCAGTATCTGACCAGTCACGAATTGTGTTGAACGTTGAGCAATCATCTGCAAACATCCTCACTTCTTTCTTCACAATGGCAAGACGACCATTGATGAAGCAACTGAAGATGGTGGGGGCTAGGATGCCACCCTGAGGAACTCCTGCAGTGATGTCCTGGAGCTCAGATGATTGACTTTCAACCAACACAACCATCTTCCTTTGTGCTAGGTATGACTCCATGATGTCAACTGGAGATCTGGGAGTCAGTTTTGTAGAAGAAACAGGAGATTTTTTAAAATCAGAAATAAATTCAGCCTGAATAATTCTCTACCATTTATCCTCAGTTACGACAGCTGTGCTGCAGATTCATGTCAGTTTGCGACACAAATATCTGACCTTAATTACTGCACTTGTTTATAACGATGCAGATGTTATCATAAAAATTGCCCTGTTTCACTTAAAGTTTAGATTGAACTATTGACAACAGTCACTAAGAAGTGGGAATATCTAATACAGTGTTCCTGTGCAGCCACTGTAGGATAATTATGTTCATCATTCTTTTTCACGTACTGATGTATAAAACAGATTAATTATAGCCTTTTTTTCCTTTATCAGGATAATACCTCTACTTTCATGTTCTGTTCTGATGATGTTCATGTTAAATAGACTTTATCTGCTTTCTACATCTTCTGAAACTGAGATGCAGCATAATTAGAAGTGCTGCATCGCAAACCATTACTTGGAAGATCTTTGCATAACTGTACAGAAGGAAACATACTTGAGCAATTTTCTTGCATACACACTGTTCAGTGTGCACAGACCTACAATCTGCAGCATCAGCAACGACTGCATTTTTATTGGATCTATATTGCAGCACAGTGTGATGGGGGCAAGCAACATTGTGGTATTGTTACTAGATTATTGCTCTGAAAACAATTCCACCCTGGAGGATTTTAAATTCATTTAATTAACCTGGACTAACAAACTATGAAACCATCGAATTGTAGCAAAAACCATTTGGTTTACTGTACCTCAAGGGAAGAAATCTGGCATCCTTACTAGATCTGGCCTACTTGTGACTCCACAACCAAGTCAACGTGTTTGGCTTTTAACTGCCTGCTGCAAGGGCCTAACAAACCATTCAACTGTAGGCAGTTCACCAAGGCTTGCTTAAGGGCACTGAGGGATGGGCAAAAACTGTTGGCCTTGCTGAAATGCTCACATTCGTTGAAGAATTTTTCTTCACGTAAAAAATTTTGCATAGAACCACTTAAGGGTAGATGATCAAATGTCTAAAGAAGGGGTTTTACAAAGCATCGAAAGGAAGACAGAAGAGCAAAGAAAAAGACAAAGGATGGATCACACCAGACCTCATAAAAATGTAGAATTATAGACAAAAATGTGGCAAATATATTTTTGGTCAGCCAGCATCTGGTGAGGGATCCTGTTAAAAGTTTAGGTTTTCATCTTGGATGCAGGGGTTGCTAAGTCCTCCCAAGTGATCTGAGCATCTTATATTTAAGAGCATGTCGATAATGTCTAACTATCAAATAGTAAAGACTATGGATATGACAACAGTATTCACTGAGGATCCAACTGAATATTTGTATATTTCACATCTGCCCCCATGTGTACCTCTGTTATCATCTAGGAAGGTTATGGAGCAAGCACTTAGCAAGACGAGGTCAGAGCGGAATCGTTAAGCTGCTTATTTCCGAGCAAGAGAAAGATACTAATCTGTGGTTAAAATTAGCTTCATTGAATTCAAACAGTACAACTTGTCTTCATGTACAAAATAATGAATAGCTTCAGATTCCTTACAACGGTGGATCATATTGCTTCACTTAAACAAATTAACTTCTAATTATTTTCCTGTACAACGATCTTCTGAATCAGGCAAATGGTTGTTGTCCATGCAACTTTCTGTTTAACATGTTGACTGTGTCTGACCTTTTTTTAATCTGTTGAATTAAAATCTATAAATATTAAACAGGCAGTTGGTTGCACAACCAAATAGGGATGTAAAATTCAGTTCTTGCAGCACTTGTGGTTTCAGTGAAATGGGTGCGATTTTGGCACAAAAATACCACTGTGCTTTGAGAACATACGTCTAACACCATTTTGGTATGAGCATTAGGAACAAGTGTCAGAAATATGTACCAATATTTGTGACATTCACCAATGTGTAACACTGATTTTACCACCAGCACTGCTATTTTTGAACGTGGTGATCTCTTCTCAGCATTGTATTCAGCAGCAGAAAGCCACCTTCCCCATCTCCCGCACTATTTACAAAGATTATCAGCCACTCTCAGATTGGCATTTAGATAAAAGTGGGTGCTGCAGCCAGTCACTGTAGTCCTTCCTGCATCACCACCCCATCATCTACATGAATACAACTCCTTACATTGACCACCTGTACTGAGCGGTCGTGGCAGGCCCCTGCATCATGCCAGGATATTATTGGGACATGAAGCAAAGTTTGCAACAGGTACAGGGACGCAATAGCTGCTGTTGGTCATTGAACCCCTACGATGGGGAAAGAGGCTATTGGACCTGTTGAATCTGCATTGACTCTCCAGCAGCAATCCCACCCAGGTTCTTTCCCGTAACTTCATATATTTACCTTACTAATCCCCAAGCCTACACATTTTGGAACACCAAGGAGCAATTTATCATGGCCAGTCTGAAACAAACCAGTAATTGCTGGGGAAACCCGACAGGTTTGACAGCATCTAAGGAAAGAGAAAAGAGCCAACCTTTCATCAGATTCGAAATCTGCACCCTTCTACCTGATCAAATGGCTCCCCAACCTCTGAATGTGGGGCATTAAATTCTACCCACTGATCAATTGCCCATTTGGGTGTGTTCATTAAATGTACTCTGTACTATATCCAGGCCCCCTGGGTTACACTGCTGGAATGTGCCAATCTGCAACACCCAGCCATGGACAATTCTCTGCATTGGAAGACACATTTTAAATGACTGTAACTTTAACTATTGGGAGGACTAAAGCTATTGTTTTCAGTCCTGCTATGAACTCTGTCCCCTAGCTACTCATTCCATCCCTCTTCTGAAATTGAGTCAGTCTGTTCACACCTTGGTACCACATTTGGCTCTGAAATGAACTTCTAAGTGTATGTTCACACTATTACTAAGATCCTTATTTCCACCTCTGTAACATCACCTAACTTCACCCTGTTACAGTTCATCTTTGCCTTTGCCTTACTAATCTCTAGTGTTGACAACACATGTCTCTAATCTGGCCTCTTGAGCACCCATGACTATTAACTGCTGCACTAACAGTAGCTGTACCTTCAGTTGGGAGGCCTAAATTCTAGAATGCCCTGCCTATACCTCCACTTCACCTCCTCTCTTTCTTCCTTTGAGAAATTCTCTAAAATCCACCTCTTTTACCAATTTTTTTGTCACCTGACCTTATATTTTTTATGTGGCATAGTGGCATCAATTTTTATAATGTTTTTAAGAAGTACCTTGGGATGACTTATACCTTTAAAGGTGCTACATAACTACGAGTTCCAAGAATGGTCTTGGAAGAGTTCTTAGCACTAGTTCCAGATTATGTTCAGTACACTTTATCTTCTATCTTGTAGCAATCATCACTAAATATGTGTTATAATAGTGTAGATTTAAAGTTTTTAAAGTTTATTTATTAGTCACAAAGGCTTACATTAACACTGCAATGAAGTTACTGTGAAATTCCCCAGTCACCATACTTTGGCAGCTGTTCGAGTCAATGCACCTAACCGACACATCTTTCAGACTGTGGGAGAAAACTGGAGTACCTAAAGGAAACCCATGCAGACATGGGGAGAACATGCAAACTCCACACAGACAGTGACCCAAGCCAGAATCAAACTGGGGTCCCTGGTGCTGTGAAGCAACAGCGCTAACCACTGTGCAACCCAGTTTTTCAGCTTTATGATATAATTTAAAAAAAGCCTTACTGCTGATTATTAAACTAAGAGCCTTTGCGAGATTTTATGTGCTTGTCATTGAAGTGATGGAGGTTTGCACTGAGTACTGGAAAATTGCAATGAGAAAGTGTTAAATTTTATTGGATAATTCAAACATTCCATCAGCTTTAACAAGTACATTATTTTACATCTAATGTTACAAAGTTGCTGCTTCTCAATGTATTGGTGTTGGCTTTTTAGCTCAGTTCAGTTCAGGTAATCATAGCCATCGGAAGCACATAGTGTGAACTATAGTGTAGATTCATGTTCTGTTTATATGTCTTTTCTAACCATAAGCTGTTTGGGTCACCAGCCGAGATTTGATGGCACGTCACAACTGTTAATACTTGAGAGTGTTGAGGCTTCACCTTCACACTTGAAAGCCTCATTGAGGATTGCATGTTAGTTACGTGATTCATCCTATACTTCCACAGAATCCCACAGTTTTTCAAGCAACGGTGCATCACTTTCAGACTAATTTTATCAGAAAAAATTATTTTACAAAACATGGACATCAAGAAAATACACCTTTACAATGGACACCATTCTTTCCGGAATCTTGAATGGGCATAATGTTGTCTCTTCAGCATCTGAAAAACACATTGGTTAGGGAGAAGCTGTGCAGTAGAATGATATGGAGGTGGGGATGGGGGATCAATTTAATGTGATTGGCAAAGAAGCAACAGGGACGTGAGGAAAGCTGTCTTTATGCAGCACGTGGTTAGGATAGGAATAACACTAATTCGATTATCAGTTTTTAAAAGGGAGTTGGCTGATTATCTGAAAAAAAACTTACAAGGCTATGGGGAGCGGGTGGGGAAATGGAAACAGGTGAATCATCTTTCCAGAGAGCCAGCATGACATGATAGACTGAGTGGCCTCCTTCTGTGCTATAACAACTCTGCGTCTCTCTCAGTATGTCATTCACGATATCCTCATGAGATATACAGTACCTTCCTATATGATTTCTCACCATTTGATCTATCTCACTCTTTTCCTAAATTTCTCTTCCCTGATCTTTTGAAGTATAGAGTGTGATATGTCACGCAAGTGCACCTAGATATTAATCAGAGTGTATTTGGACAGTAATCATTAACAGATTATTTGAATATGAAAGGTGTTACACTGAGCGCTATTCTATTCTTGCTCAAATGTTCATGTGCATAAACTTCCAACAGGAAAACCAAATAGAAATACAGGCTTTGATTTTTTTTCTAACTTCCTAATCCAAGGGCTGCTGAATCCAGTTTTATTTCCCGCATTGCTGGTCTGTGTAAGAACAACAAACTTGCATCTTATTGAGAGATCAAACCCTTAATTGAAATCATGTTCAGGTGTTCGATGCGCAAAGATCCTTTATTCTTATCCATACCCAAGTTAGGATGTTACTCTGGTATCATTCAGGAATCTTTTATTTAGCCAAGTCCTATAATGACTGGAAAGTCTCGCAATTATCAGTAATAGACTTACTTAGCAGTATTTCTGCTTAACCACCGACTTCTCACATATCGACAAAGAAAACGCTTTTACTTGATAAAGAATGAGATATTCTTCTTGCTTCGCCAGCATCTTGTTATTTTCCCAAGAACTTCCCTTGCCTGCGTAAGATGCTTCATCATTTGTTGCACATCTTCCCCATCCCACTGAGTTGCTCCTCGTATATGAACAATCCCTACATGATTTGCTTTAAATCTTAACTTTCAGTGGTCAAAATGCAGATACTGTTTTAAAAAAAATTGTTTTGTTATTGTCAAGTCTTCAGTGAAAAGTATTGTTTCTTGCATGCTGTGCAGAGCATATCATTCTTAGAGTGCATAGGGAAGAAGGAAAGGAGAGAGTGTAGATTACAGTGTTACAATCATAGCTAAGGTGTAGAGAAAGACCGGTTTAATATTTGGTAATTGGAAACAGAACAGAGAGAAATTAGGAAAGAAAATCACCAAAATGCTGTTGATCCTGTTCCAAGCATTGACACGCAGCTTTTATTTGAATCAAAGAGGAAAATTGAAAAGAAATGGATTAGTTGAAAGATTCTGTTTGCATCCTTCAGTAAATACCCCTGACTTCTTTGTACAGTACATACATATATATGGTATCTCTTTATTTTGACAAATAGCTGCACTTGCACAACAAAGGTTGCATGTTAAAGCCTTTGGTGATGATGTGATGCACCTGTGATTTCATTGATATGTTGCAAGCACTTGAGAAAGGAAGGAAGATTTTAATATCACAATAAAAACATCAACAGAATGCTTTTTGGGGAAGGCTGATGGCGAAATGATATTGTCACTGACTATTCCCCAGAGAGCTTTAGAAATCTTGGTTCAAATCCCACCATGGAAGATGGTGAAATTTGAATTCCATAAAAATCTGGAAGTATTAATTAAATAATGATCATTTTTGTATCTGATTCACTGATGTCCATTACAGTAGGAAATCTGCCACCCTTACCTCGTCTAGCCGATATATGACTTCAGATCCACAGCAATACGGTTGACACTTAAAATGCCTGCTGAAATGGCTTGGCAAGCCACTCAGTAGGATGGGCAATAAATGAAACAAATAAAAAAAACTGAGAATAGACTGTAAACTAATGAGGGGTAAGAGAGTGGATAGGGAAGATCTGTTTCCTTTAGCAGAGAGGTAATGGTCAAGAGGCACAGATTAGAAGGGATTTGAGGAGAATTGTTTTTCACTCAAATGGGGGTGGGAATCTGGAATTCATTGCCTGAAAGAGTAATAGAGGCAGAAATGCTCATCATGTTTAAAACAAAACTTGAATATGCACTCATACAGTAATCTAAAGGGCTACAGACTAAATTAGAAAGTGTGTTTACATTGGATAGCTTATTTTTGGCTGGACAGCGACGATAAGCCAAATGTGCGCCTTCTGTGCGGTAAATTTTCTGTTAGTATGATCAAAAAGCTATTCTTTTTGATCCTGCAGCATTTTCCAACTCTCCTTAATAAAAGCAAAATACTGCAGATACTGGAAATCTGAAATAAAACAGAAAATGCTGAAAAACTCAGCAGTTCTGGCAGAACCTGGGAACAGAGAAAATAATGTTTCAAGTTTGTATGACTTCATCGGTTAGAAGTCTCACAACATCAGGTTAAAGTTCAACAGACATATTTGTTAGCAAAAGCCACTAGCTTTCGGAGTGCTCCTCCTTCGTCAGGTAAGACTTGCCTCATGAAGGAGTAGATCTGCAAAAGCTAGTGGCTTTCACTCCCAAATAAACTTGGTGAGACTTCTTACTATGTTTACCCCAGTCCAACACTGATATCTCCACATCACAACTTCTTCAGAGCAGCATCTGCATGCTGTTAAAATTTTTGAGGTTTGTATATGTCTTCATTGGTATATTTGTTAAATTTTAAAAATTCTTTCATGGGATTTGAGCATTACTGGAATTTGTTGCTCATCCCTAGTTGCCCTTGAACTGAATGTCTTGCAAGATGATTCAAGAATCAATTACATTGCTGTGAATTTGGAGTCACATGCAGGCCAGATCAGATAAGGATGCCAGATTTCCATTCCTCAACATAGAAACATAGAAGATAGGAGCAGGAATGGGCCATTTGTTCCTTTGAGCCTGCTACACCATTCATTATGATCGTGGCACACCATCCAGCTTGATCCTACCTGCTCTGATATCCTCTGATACCTTCAACCCAAGAGTGATATCTAACTCTTTCTTGAAAACATTCAGTGTTTTGGTTTTCTGTGGTAACAAATTCCACACGCTTAACACTCTCTGTGTGAAGAAACTTCTCATGTCAGTCTTAAAAGGTTTACCTCATATCCTTAGACTATGACCGCTGGTTCTGCACATCCCCACTATCAGGAACATCCTTCCTGCAAACACCCAGTCTAATCCTGTTGGAGTTCAATAGGTTTCTATGAGATCTCCCTCATTCATCTAAACCCCAGCAAATATAATCCTAACCGACTCAATTTTTGCTATTAGTGAACCAGATGGGTTTTTGCAGCAATCAATGATTTTTTTGAGTCTTGTTTTTTATTGCAGAATTATTAATTGAGTTTAAACTTAATCAACTGCCATGGTGGGATTTGAACCCATGTCCCCAAACACTGGCCTGAGCTTTTGATGACTCATCTAGTGACATTACCATGCTGCCATCATCTCGCCTGTTTAATTTGGCCAGCAACAATTAACACCAATATTACAATTTTAAAATATAACTAGTACAGCTGCCTCAACAGGCTCACTGGTTTGAACTTGATGAAACTACAATATCCCTGTTATACATTTCAAGCAGCGATGTGTAAACAGCTCACCATCATATTTTTCACAGTTCTTCGTCCAGCGAGGGGGTTGACATAGGATTTCAGCAAACTGGCCTGAATGATCAATATTGTTATTGAAATATCTTTTGTCAAGCGTAATTTGGATGTTAGTAAAAGATTTTGTAAATGGAAAATGAAAGGAACAGTTCATTAGGATAATCTGATTCTTGGTGATAATCCTTGGTGAAGACTATATTTCTTATGATTATAAGATATCCATTTTTCAATAAGAATTAAAATGATCTTCTTACTGCAGTTTTACCACCCACCTAACGGAGTAACTGTATAATTAAAGCAAAGAACATTACTTTCCTGATTATAGTCTTTACAAAGCTGAGATAATTTTGTACTGTATTTTTCATTATGGTGCAGAATTGCAGTATTTGGAGATGCACAGCTTTGGTAGTTATCTTTGTCAATGGTACAGTGGATCAAGTTTAATTTCATAGCATGCGAACATATATTATTCCCAATCTTAATATTAAAAGCACCCATGTTCTGAGAAAAATAAAATGTTTTTCACTCTACTATTTACAAGATGAAGCCAGGGACAAATTATTAAATCAAGCAGGTCATGTTGTCTGCCATGGTAATTAATTGGTAAGAGAGCTGAAGACAAATAGCCAGCCTTTCATAGTCTTTCTATTTGGAACAATGAGATTCTTAATCACTCCTCCTGCAGCCAGTGCAAAGGAAGCCTTGCTGATTTTGAATAATTTCATAACTTTTTTTTTCAAAATCTGTACCTCCTTTACTTGAAATAATCAGGCTGGCAGCCTAACTTCTTCAGGTCCCTTTGCTTTGTTCTGAAGGGAGTCGATAGACTGTCCTTCTTATTTAAGAGCTTCTCACTAAGCTGACATGATTCAAGACACAGAAATTATTGCTAACTATGCAAGTGTCAGGAGTTCAATTGTTTTAAAATATTTCTGAGAAGTCATATATTCTTTTATTGTACTGGTGGACCTTCAAGATGTCATCTTAGCCGTAAGGAAGGCCCTTATGAGGATTTCAATCATGTCTATCTTATTGCCTTTAGTCTGCTGAATTGTTTTATTTGATGCTGTTCTTGGTCATTTTTGAGCTCGGTGCTTTATTGCTGACTCTGAGGATTGTGATTGTGAGAATCTTCTTGGGCTGCCTCACTTTTTCTAACCAACCCCAATCTGTGTTCATATTTGTATGTGCTGGCACACTATGTTTGGCAATCAGAAATTTAATTTTTAAATGGAAAATCCTTAAAGATTTTTCCTTGGAGTAATATTGCATCAAGGCCCAAATTTTGTTTGTTTTGCTGTGATCCAATGTCTTGGTCTATTGATGGTGAACTCTTCCGTACCCTAAAAGATTATTTTTCCTCTCACCAGTTCATTCTCAAGATGTACTTCTGCTTAGCACTAGGACACAATCTTCATACAGTGAGAAAAAAATAAAGAAAAATGTAGTATTATATGACTGATCAAAGAGGAAAAATTATTACAATTACCGGCTTTTGCTCAAATCTCCAATGTTCTTTCCTTCCAATCTAAACTTCGTTTTACTTTCAGCTTCTACTTTTCTCCAAAGTAGTGCTCCTTGTTTCTGGATTTGACTTTTGCTCTCTTATTGATATTTCTCAGGTCCTTGTATCAATCTTTCCTTCTCTACCGATTCTCTGTACCCACTTCATTGATTCCTGGCTGATTAACTACCCCTGAATCAACTGACATTTTTGATCAACTTTCACTAACATTTTGATAGATACTCTTGCTCCAGGGCGACTCTTGACATATTATGTTCTCCATCTTTGGGTTCCATTGCAACTCGTCCATCCTGGACTGATTATTTTCTCTTCTCTTTGCCTTCAGTCTAAAACTTATCTCTACCTAATATTGTTTTCTGTCATATTTATAGACTAAGATTTTCTCTGCATCTAGTTGTGCATCCCTTCTGCTACGTTGGCCCTATCCCACTATTCCTGTTTTCCTCAATGTATTTTGGGCCCTCTCCCCTCTCTTTCTCCTCCTGCAACTTTATAAAAATATGTTTTTTCCTGCTGTCCTATGTTAGTATCTCCCTAAATCTCAAAACCTTTAGTTTATGATGGAGAAGAAATATTCAATTGCAAAGAGAATAAAGGACATGAGGAATACATTTGGTAGATTTTTTTTTTAACAGATACAGCAGTAGTTAAGGTAAATAATTACATTGCACACACCCAGTCAGCTACTTGAATTAGTAAATCATTGCAAAGTCCTTATTAAGCTGTCTACTTGCAGATAATTCCTGAATAATAAAAAAAAGGAAACCAATTATTCAGCAGTGCTCCCATGCATAATGCTATAATGGGTAACTAATGATGGACAGGATTAACTTGAGCATTATCACTGTCGTTCACTCAACTTACCGGTCCTAAGGTACCCAGTGAAAGCATGTGTACAAATGTACTGCTTATGACAGCGGCTTTTTCATATTTGTTGGTAAATGTCAGTCAATCCTTTAAGTAACTGCCTATATTTTCTTGTTTAAAATTGTGGCATGCCAAATGCATGTTAACAGTGTAGGGGAATGCATCCTGAATCATGTGGGGCATAACAATCAAGTCATGATGCCCTCGAACACACTTCAAAGAATGCTTGTTTGTGTGCTTCTCTACAGTCATGCCTCTTGATTTGGGTTTGTTAAATTGAAATGCTGCACTTTGAGATAGCACAATGGGGCATGACATCCTACTCAGATCACAACTGGGGTGATCATTGACAACTGGTCCCTGCAAAATTGCCAAGCAGAATTTAACAGATTAACTCATCAAAACTTGTCAGATCCTGTTGAGAATTGCCATCAGAACATAAGGTAATAAATACAAGCAGGGATAGGCTATTTGGTTTCTCAGATCTGTTCTGCTATTCAATAAGATCATTGATGATTTGACTGTGGCTTTCATTCCATTTTCCTTCTTGCCAGAATAACCCTTGATGCCTGGGTGGCTAATGATGATGTGATTGCCTGCACTCACTATAAGTTTCAATGTATGTCTGCAGACAAAACTCTTATTATATCGGTATAAGAAAAATGAGCCTGCCTTAGCAGGATTGAAATCAATCCTAATGGACTAATAATTGATGATTCGTGTTGCTATGATGTGTAAAAACATTTGTGCCATGTAAAGCAAATGAAGTCAGCAGCTGTGTGCGTATTTTGGGAATACCAGAAGCTAAATTCAACATAAATCACTGCCATTGAAAGATTCTGTGTACTTGCCCCAGGGTTCTCTTGTGTATTTTAATGGCTGTTTGGAACTGAATATCTTTGTATTGTCTTGCATTGGTTTCAAGAATGACAGTTATAAGGTTTTAAATGCATGGGGCATGTAAAATGTTGTCCATATTTTGTTATCTAATGCCAATTGATGACAAATTGGAGTTTAATTGCTGACAGCACATGGACAGCATGCTGAGTTGAAATTGGTGTTGGACAATAATGCAGAATGGGTGATAGTAAATCAAAATTTTTCTTTATGCCATGAATGGTGACATAAAGTCAGCAATGCAACCCAAAAATATAAGCAGTGAAATGGGAATGTTGATTCTCTCCACATTTTGTTTGACCTGACTACTTCCAGTTTTGCATCTCATCAGCCCTCTGCAGTTTTCGCTGGAACCTGAGAGATGCTTTTTTTTATTGTAATGAGCTGCTGATTGTGGCAAAAATGCATCTAGGATTTGCACTGGGGAACACTCTTGAAAAATTGGCTAATTTTAGAAGATGTGCGAATGTTCACTTTTTATGTGTGTGCCCTTCATAAGCTAAGGGGGGTTCATGTGTGATTTGGATCTGATTACTCCAGATACATTCAAACTACTAGATTGAGTTTCTGCAAGGTATTACATGTGTGTGTATATATGTCTTATAGAGGAGCAGTGAAAAGAATATCATCTGTTCAGATCACATCATTGGCACATTTATCAAATCATTAACTCTCCTCCCAAGATACACGCACCAGCTGACAGGACGATACCTCCTTTTGTTTGAGGCATATTATCCTAGAAAGGTTCAGCTTTTCTAGCAAGGTTGTCACAGAACTGGGCCAATGCAGACATCCACCTATGTTTCATCGCAAGCTCGCTCAATTTCCATGTGCTAAGATCCTCTGTCTGATTAGAAATGATTGATGATGTGAGATAATGAGATGTTGGTGGACCTGGCATGAAATCATTCCTATTCCACAACCAAGAAAAGAAAACTATTGGTAATGATTAAGTCTCTCGCAAACAAGTTCTCATTACACATTTCAAAGGCTGAAATGTCCTAACATGCTTGAAACCATGACCTTTGGGATTAACAGTATTGATCTAGTTTGTCACCTTCCCTAATTTTGTACTGCTATAAGGAATTTGCTTTTAATACAAAGACACCTGCCTCCTTCACATCTATTTACTGTAAGAGGACCTCATTGTAGCTAATTTGAGAATCAAGGGCTTTTGGAACAATTATTTAAGCTTGTTCCATCTTATATGCTATTCTGAAGGAAATCTTGCCTCCGCGAATCTTTTGCATTTAGGGACTCCACTGGAGGCTTTCAAAGTGATGATCTAACAATACAGGTATTATGCACATGGGGAATTAACTTCTTTAAAATTAATTAATGTATCATGGTATTCTGAAGGTGGCTGCTTACAAGTTAGTCGTCAATTGTGCAGTTTGCTGTGCCCACTTCTGCTACAGTGCATATCTGGACTGTAGCTGCTATTTTCTTTAACAGTTTATATATGCTGATGTAGTTCTGGATGCCTGCTGATCTTCTTATCAAGGATTTGCAAATAGGGATGGCAGAGGAATGATGGTTCAGCACCATAGCTGCTCAGCAAATCCCTGTACTTAATACAATCAATCTGTGTCTCTTGTGTGCCAACTAGCCTCTCAGTATGTATTATAGCAGGGCTCTGGGCAATAAAATAAGAGGACAGGCGTTGTTTCTTAGCAACAATTGCTTTTCACAGTACACAGTGTGCCTTATAGGGAAGAAAAATCTAAACACAACATGGAATGAAAGGAACTTTCATTGAAGTTACATTTGATGCTGTCCATGCTTACCATTTAAGCACATTCTGTGGAAAAAGAGATTATAGTTACTGACAAAGTCTCATTTTTGTTTTCCTCCTATCGCATGACTTCAGGTGCTCTCGATTCAGAATTTTCTCACTCTTCTGAAATAATCCCTGCTGGATTTTTATTGCGTTTGCCAAGAAAATGTTTTTTTGCTTGGTTAAGGATTTCAGCACACAACTCAACATCACTATTTTACACCCACGGACTTGACAGAGGCTAGTTAGCTATGTGGTTCTAGTGCTTCAGTTGAAAGAACATTCTAAATTAGTAACAAGGAGTTTCCCACTGGTACTCCATCTGCTGCTAGAAGCCAGAATGGCCAGGAGTGTACTTTTTACACAAGGATGCCAAACCCCAATACCTTAAGGAACGCATGCAGTGTTATGAACAAATCAGCAGGTGTGAGCCAACTCTCTATGTCTCACTCCTGAACTGTCTCGCTCCTGAGAGTTTGAAATTGCAAGGGAGGTGATATTGACAACTTAACAAATATTAAACTGTGTATAGCTTGATGCAATAAATAGGCCAGTCATGTTCCTTAAGTTAACAAGTGAAAAGTTTGTTTTATTGCTAAAGTTCAATCAGGTAAAAATGCTGAAAGTATTAACAAAAGATTTAAATTATACAAATACATCTAACTATCACTAATGCAAATATAACACACACCGAATGCAGTCCCCCACCTCACCAAACCACCCTGGCTATCCTTCCAAAGCATCAAAACATTCAAAAATAAGATAGAGAAGTTTACAGAATATCAGATATTCAAAACTTGGCCAAGTTTTTTGAAAAAGTGACCAAAGAGGTGGATGGGGGTAAGGAAGTTGATGTGGTATATATGGACTTTAGTAAGGTGTTCGATAAGGTGGCACATGGAAGGCTTCTGCAGAAAATGCAGATGTATGGGATTGAGGGTGATTTAGCTAATTGGATTAGGAATTGGCTAGCTGATAGAAGACCGAGGGTGGTGGTTGATGGAAATTATTCATCATGGAGTTCGGTTACAAGTGGTGTACCTCAGGGATCTGTTTTGGGGCCCTGCTGTTTGTAATTTTTATAAATGATCTGGATGAGGGTATTGAAGGATGGATTAGTAAATTTGCAGATGACACCAAAGTAGGAGGAGTGGTAGATAGTGAAGAGGGGTGTTATAGTTTGCAGAGAGACTTGGACAAGTTGCAGAGCTGGGCCGAGAGGTGGCAAATGGAGTTTAATGCGGAAAAGTGTGAAGTAATTCACTTTGGCAGGAATAACAAATGTGTAGAGTATAGGGCTAATGGTAGGACTCTAAATAGTGTTGATGAACAGAGGGATCTTGGTGTATATGTGCATAGATCCCTGAAAGTTGGCAATCAAGTCGATAAGGTTGTTAAGAAGGCATATGGATTCTTAGCTTTTATTGGTAGAGGGATTGAATTTCGGAGCCGCAACGTCATGTTGCAACTGTACAAAACTCTAGTGCGGCCGCACTTGGAGTATTGTGTGCAGTTCTGGTCACCGCATTATAAGAAAGATGTGGAGGCATTGGAGAGGGTACAGAGGAGGTTACCAGGATGTTGCCTGGTATGGAGGGCAGGTCTTATGAGGAGAGGCTGAGGGATTTGAGGTTGTTTTCGTTAGAAAGAAGGCGGCTAAGAGGAGACCTTATTGAAACATTTAAGATGATTAGAGGTTTAGATAGAGTGGACAGTGATAGCCTTTTTCCTAGGATGGAGAAAGCTAGCACCAGGGGACATAGCTTTAAATTAAGGGGTGGTGGTTTTAGGACAGATGTCAGAGGTAGGTTCTTTACCCAGAGGGTGGTAAGGGTATGGAATGCCTTGCCTGCGTCAGTTGTAGATGCGCCAAGTTTGGTGGCGTTTAAGAGGTTAGTCGATAAGTTTATGGATGAAAGGGGAATGGTTTAGGTTAGAGGGTCACTGCTTGTTCCTAATTGGTCGGCGCAACATCGAGGGCCGAAGGGCCTATTCTGCGCTGTAATGTTTTATGTTCTATGTTCTAAGTAACAAGTAAAATCAGGAATAAAAATGCTTGTTAAGTGCCCAGGTGCTTTATAGCTGAAGGGTTCCTTTTCACAGTAGTTACTAATTCTTGGGCTTTCTCACTGCAGACAGTAGGCAGGATTTTACTTTGCCCCTGCAGTGTGTTTTATGGTGGCAAAGGGACACTAAATGGCAGTGGGTTCAGAAGATCTCATCGATGCCAATGGGGTTCCCTGTTCTGTGCACCCTTTATCTCAGGAAACCTGTGGCAGTGGTTCGATGTTGGTGGAACTGGAAGATCCTGCCTGTGAGAATAGCCAGAAAATTCTTGCCAGTGATATTGATATGGAACTCGCAGCTTGCAGATCTTCTGGTGGGTTTTTAAAATCACAGATAGTTCTGTTTGATAAGAAATGTTTCAGAAGAATGAGAGATGGGGTAAAGCTGTTGTCCTTGTGACAATCTGTCTTTGAATACTCAAAAATATGTATTGTTCTTATAACCATGAGCTGGATCACATGATCACTCTTTCTCAGAACTCTGTAAACCGGTACCTTCATAAATGTGGTTTGTGTCCTTTGCAAATGGAATATAGAAGCTGCTGTAGTCAATATCCTTTGTACAAAAAAGATGTGCTTTTCAAAAAACTCAAGATACATGTATATCCAGCTAAGGACATAAAATAACATTTAATATAACACTTCATAACAAAAGGCAGGTTATTGGAGTCGTTCTTTAAGGAGCTAAGATGAATAATAAATATTGTTTGTTTATCCAAGCAAGAAAAAGAAGCTGCTAAGATTGAGAACTGTATATTTAATGCTGCTTTAGCATTGTGTAATCCTTCAGTCCTTTCTGGCAAGATGTTTTAAAATGTAGATGGAACAAATATGGTTGATAGTGTTGCAATTTTGTGCAGTAATTGAATATTAGTTTATACCTCAAAATTGATGCCGAAAATGAAGTTTATAGTGAGAAAATATAGTACAGTGCCGCTTTGCCAAAGAAAACCCTTTGTGAATTTGAAAATGAAGGTATTTTTTAACTAATTTACAGTTACCTTTTATAAATTCTGAAACTATGTATTGCTAACTTTATTAAATATTGAGCATAAAGATCAACGTATAAAAAAACCAATGAGATTATTGTCTTGAGATAAATGATTTGATAATTAGATTATTTCCATTTGGAGATTAATTTCGTCATATCCGACATTAAGACTTGAGCGGACTGAGTTGTCTTACTTTTTGACAGTGTAGATTTTTGAGGTTGCATGGCAGTATATAGATGCAATACCCCTTTTTCTGAATATCAGTGGCACAGAACAACTTGGCTATTATTCCACTAGATGTGATTTACCTTAATGAACCACTGAGCAACAGTACATGCTCACCATAATACTGTCTCCCTGTGGGTCAGACTCCACATTGGTGATCAATCTGCTAGTAAACCGTTCATTCAAGGCCTCTAAACCAGGCCACTCTAATCAATGCACCATAATGTGAGCAAATTACTGCGGATGCTAGAATCTGAAACTAAAAAGAGAAAATATTAGCAGGTCTGGCAGCATCTGTAAGGAGAGGAAAGAGCTGATGTTCCAACTCCAAATGACCATTTGTGTGCGTTCTTTCTTTATATTGAGTTTGCTCCAACAGTATCTGTTTTCAGTCTGTTTAAATGGTTTTCAATTATATTACTTTCCTTTTCCATGCTTTCTCTAGACATCGTCTGTTTAGTCCCCTTTGACAAAATTTCAAGTCTCATGCTTGAATAATCATAGCAATTTAGCTTCACTTGTTATCTTCTGAACTGATATCAATCCCTAAGGGCCAAGAGAGGACAAGTTTATTAGCTCTAATAGCAAAAAGGGTTTGTCTTTCTCATAGTCTGAGGCAAGCACTTCTGCAGTTTTCAGTCTGTTTTGCAAAATTTGCTGATCCTAGCAAGATTGTGCCTGGGCTAATCATACCTATGACTCATCGTGCATTCCCTCATGCTTGTACTATATAGTCCCTAAGCTGACTTTGATCTCAAGCTTCTTCTTTCAACTCAATGTTCCATGTTGCCACCATGAGACAAAGTCTGCACACATGGTCACACCACAGCTGATTTATAGTCAGTACTATAAAATAAGTAGTTACATGGTTAAAATGTATCAGACATTAAAAAGATAAGTAATATTTTGGCTTATGTACAGGAGCAATTTTCAAGCCAACTATTACATTTCAATGCAGTTTACGCCTGCAGGCCATGTTATAATGGCCTCAAACTATGGTTATCCTTGGAAACATCTGAGTGCATCAGACAGCAATCTGAATAGATAATTAATAATGCAGAATATTTAGAACCACGTTCACTTCATGTAATATTTTTGAATCATTAGCATCTTTAAAAAGTAGATGCATTTATCTTATATTTATCCTAATTTGAAAGTCAGTTTTTTTTTTGTCGATTATGGCACAAGCACTATTTCTTTGACGCTGAATTTTACAGCACTAAGGGAGGCTATTTAGCCTATCATTGTGTTTGCTGGCTCTTTGAAGGTAACCAAATGCCATTGTTTTTTTCCCATACCCCTGCAATTCCCTCCCCTTCAAGAATTTGTCACTATTGCCCAGTAACTGTATGGTTGCAGGGTTGTGTACAAGAAACAAAAGGTTGACACACTGTTTAAGTCTATTAGATCAGATGTATTGGTGCAAGGAATTCATGGTGAACCCAGAACTTTCCACTTCAGGAAATAATTTTTCCTGAAGTCAAATCAAAAACATTTTAAAATCAAATACACTCTATATTAAAAAAAACACCTAAAATATAGCACAAAAATGTTCTAAACATTCTTGAAAATACAAATTATAATCTGTTCCTAATCAGTTTGTTAACATTTCTTTCATGTATGATTTAGTCATATGCATTCCATGACAGAATAATTAATTATTAAAATAGTCCATGAAAATATTTAACTCTGAGTTGATATGTTTGACTTAACTTCATTATTGTTTTAAATAACACATTTTATTTTGCATTTTATTTGATCTCTCAAACATTTTTTTTACTGAATAGCTACTTGTTAATTCAGTGTGAATCCAAGTGAAATAGGTTAATGTGCTGGTAGTTGAATTATTGGAACAAATATTTAGTCATATTATCTATTAATTGAAAGCATGACATACCTTACCAGCATGATATCAAATCTACATACATCTGGAGCTGACTATATAAGTATGAACATAAATGTGCTTTGATCACTTGATCTGGTTCCTGCAGTAAAGAGTTAATATCTGTTGAAATCTTATATATGATACAACACACAGCCTTTACAAACTAATTAATAGTTTAATATATCTATTCAAAATTTTTTAAACATATCGAATGCAGAGTAAAATATGTCATTTCAAAGTGATTCTTGATGATAAAAACAAATATGGTTACTACAGAGGTAATTATTTTCAGACACTGTTAAAAGAATTTAAGAAATCATTCTGTTGAGATAGTCAACATAAAATTAAACCAAATATAAACAAGGTACTATTAACATGGATTCTAAGCTTGATAAAATGATTTAGATGTGATGTATCCTAATTTGTATGTTTTAGATTTTTATGTTAAAAAGACTGACAGGAAAATCTACAGTTGAACAATGGGTGATTTTTAAGATGATGTTTCAGATTTAATTTGATTTGTTGTCACATGAATTGTTTCTTGTGCACTGTACAAGCAAAGCATACCATCCATAGAGAAGGGAAGGAGAAAGTGCAGAATGCAGTGTTACAGTCATAGCTAGGGTGTGAAGAAAGATCAGCAATGTGAAGTAGAATATTCAAAAGTCTGATGGCAGCAGGAAAGAGGCTGTTCTTGAGTCAGTTGCTATGTACCTCAGACTTTCGTACCTTTTTCCCCAACAGAAGAGGATGGAAGAGAGAATGTCCAGGGTGTGTGGGTTTCTTAATTATGCTAGCTGCTTTGCCGAGGCAGCGGAAAGTGTAGACAGAGTCAATGGATGGGAGGATGGTTTGCGAGATGGATTGGGCTACATTCACGACGTTTTGTAGTTTTTTGCAGTCTTGGGCAGAGCAGGAGCCATATCAAGCTATGACACAACTAGAAAGAATGCTTTCTATGGTGCATTTTTAAAAATTGTGAAGTTGTAGCTGACATATCAAATTTCTTCAGGCTTCAGAGAAAGTCAAGGCATTGGTGAGCTTTTTTAACTATAGTGTTAACATTGGGGTTCTAAGACAGGTTGTTGATGACCTGGACTCCTAAAAACTTGAAGCTTTTGACCATTTCTACTTGTTCCCATCGATGTGGACAGGACTATGTTCTCTACTAGGCTTCCTGAAATTGATGACAATTTCCTTTATTTTGTTAATACTGGGGAAAGATTATTGTTGTCACACCAGTTCACCAGATTCTCTATCTCATTCCTATATTCTGTCGTGTCATTCTTTGGGTTCCAATTCACTACACTGCTGTCATCAGCAAACTTGAAAATTGGCCACACGTTCATAGGTGTATAAGTACTATAGTAGGGGGCTGAAAACACAGCCTTTTAAGCCACCAGCATTTAAGATGATCGTGGAGGAGGTGTTGTTGCCTTTCCTTACTGAATGTACTGTATGGGCTATAGATCAGGTAAACAAGACAGGAAAAAAGGGAACCACGGCCAGGACCCTTCAAATGACTAAGGAAAGGATATTACAAAATGAAAAGGTGGCCCATGATGCATGTTGGGTGGCACAGTGATTAGCACTGCTGCCTCACAGCGCCAGGGACCCAGGTTCAATTCGGGCCCTGAGTCACTGTCAGTGTGGAGTTTGCCATTCTCCCCGGGTCTGATGTGTTTCTGGCCATTACTGAAAGATGTGTGGGTTTGGTTGTTTGGCCATGCTAACTTAACACTTAGCATCAGGGTAAATACATGGAGTTATAGGTTAGAGCATTGGGTGGGATTGTTGTCAGTGCAGGTTTGATGGGTTGAATGGCCTCCTTCTGCACTGTAGGGATTCTGTGAATTCTTGAAGCAAGAACAAGACCAAAGTTGAAAGAGGAACTGAACGTAAGGAAGTTTGGCAAAAAGGAAGTATGATAACAGAATGTCAGTTAGCTTGTAAAGGAAGACAGAATCCTGGAATGGAAATGCCATTGGTTGTGGCTTGATTTCAGAATAATCCTGGGCTTCAGCCATGTGACTGACTGGCTAATTTTCAACCTATAGATCTTTGGGCACATGTGGAAGGATGTCATGTAAGGTAGTGGGATCCAAAACGCAGGATTTTCTTTCTTTCCCTGCTGTCACTCTGCTCCATCATTTAAGATGTTGGGAGTCAGCATGGCAGACAGATGGACAAGTTGTCATCACCTTGAGTGATTGACAGCAGGCTCCTCCCTGTTATTAAGTTCAATACTTCTGCACCTCCAGAAAAGATTCAGAGTCTTTGAAGCATTTTCTCTTCCTTTCCCTGGAAGATTGGCCATATAAAAGTTGAAAGAGTAGGATTTGGTGGGGTGGTGACTTTCAGCCTTTGTGGCCAGTTATTTTTTTTGCAGGACTTTTGTCTCAATGTTTATGGATTTGGCTTGAGGAATGTTCAGTGGTTGTCCCTAGAATCCAGAGGGTGTGGCAGAGACATTGCTAATAGAATTTCTCCAGCTCTCTTATGTGTCACTCATACACAGTCCAGTTCTTACTGTAGTATATGAGTGTGGTGAGGACAGCTGCTCTGTACACTTAGACTTGTGTTGCTAAACTGGCATAGTGAACTTAGTGTTGGATCTCCATCTCAGTGGTGACCTTTTGAGACAGGTGACTGTGAAAGTGTGAGAAGTATATCAGAGATGGAATATTTGACTGACTAGGTGTGGCTTGATATATGAGTTTTGTTTTAGTGATATTCAGTGACAAGTCAAGTCTCTTTTCTGCAGAATTGAAGTAATTAAGAGTGGCTGTCAGATCTGATGATGAGTGGACGCCAACACTACAGTCATCTTCAATCTGAAGATCATGTCTTTATGATGGCAAGTTTAGTTTTGGCACAGAGGCAACTGAAGTTAGAGTTTTCTAGATGGTATTTATTATTGACACCAGAGAGCAGTTGATTTTGAAGTCAATAACCAACAATAGGTAATATGTAAATCGGTTGGGGATTATGGCATGGCATGGCTTGGCTTGGCACCTGTCTTGATTGTGAAGACACTTGTTTCAGACCTTTGGCATTTGGAGAGGTTTGATTTGATTAAAGATTTACCATGCGGATTTGGAAAAGGCAAATCATATTTGACTGTTGTAGTTGAACTATATGATGAATCAATAGAGCAGGTTAATGAAGGCAATGCGTTGGTCAACAATATTGGAACTCAGGAATAGGAGGGTTCATGTCAGCTTTGATTAAAAAATCGGAACACAAAACAGTGAGCCATGATGAATTGTATTTCAGACTGGAGTATGGCAGACAGCGGTGTTCTCTGAGCATCAGTGCTGAAACTACAGATATTTTGATATCTATAAATGACTTGATTATTGGAATAGAGTAAAATTTATACATTTTCTGATGACGCCAAACTTGGGAATGAAAGTGGAGGTCGGCGCGGGTCGACAGAGGTGGGATCCCGCTGTGCCGTGTGAAGGGGAAATAGTTACGCTAGCTAGAATGGAAGGGGAAATAGTTCCGCTAGCTAGATTGGGCAGACAAGTGGTAGATGCAAATTAATACAGAGAAGTAAGTTAATACATTTTGGCAGACAAGAAGTAACAGTATATACTAAATGACGCAATTGTAAAGGGTGTGGAAGAACAAGTGGATTTGGGCTCCATGTTCGTAGATCTTTGAAGGTGACAGAACATATTGATAGAGTAGTTAACAAAACTTAGCCTTCGTAAATAGAGATATCGAGTATAAAGCATTGAAGTTAGAATGAATCTTTGTAAAAGTCTGGTTAGACCACAGTTAGAATATTGCATGCAGTTCTGCTAACCACACTAAGAAGAATTTGGGGATCTTGAGAAGCTGATTTACAGGGATGATGCCAAGGTTGAAGAATTGTGACTGCAAGATTATGTTGGAGAAGTTGGGATTGTTGTCCTTGGAGCAAAGGAGGTTGGGGACAATGTGTACAAGATTATGACAGGTTACTATAATAAGGTAGACAAAAAAAAAGTTGTTCCCTTTATTGAATGTGACAAAAACTCAGGGACACAAGGGCATAAACAGGTATTGGCAAGGGATACAGGAGTTAATGTGAGGAAGAACCTTTATTTACACAGTGGGTGGTAATAAAATAGAACTCATTGTGAGAATGCTGGAAGTGGAAACAATGACTGACAATTGGGAGTGATCCAACTAGCAGGAATGGCGCCCCTTTTCGCTTCCTGGAGGACTACCTACATTTGTGCCATGGTAGGCAAGCCCTCTGATTTGCGGGCCGCCTGTCAATGTCAACAGGAAGTGTCCTCTGAGTCCTCTGAGCATACTCTGCAGCCCCTCAGCCATGACTCTCTGTGAGTTGGCGACGTTCTCAAAGGCTGCTGCCATAGCCCACTGGATCACGGCACCGGCATTCTAGCTCACTTGGAAGCTCTCGAGCCTCTATCATGGGCCACAGCATCTTGAAAAATCTGTTGAAGCCCTGAGTCCTGGCCAGCTGTGATTCAGTCACGGCCTGCTGTGATTTGGCTGAAGTTTGGAGCCTGCCACTCATGGTGAAGGTTTTCTGCCCCATTTCCAGTGCCACCCTTGCAGTGTTGGCCTGGAAACCACACAAAACAGGCAATAGCTTGTCCACCCGAAAGCTTTGGGACTCCCCCAACAGCCTCATAGGCAGCTTAGTGTTGCTATCAGCCCTTCCTGAATTCCCTGGCTTTGTTGCTGGATCTCCAGCAGCTGAGGGAGAGGTCATCGCAGAGAGCCAGCATGTAGCCTGGAGTCAGCTGAGTCCTCGCCTCTGTCAGGCCCCCAAGTGCCAGAGGCCTCGGACATCTGCTCTTCCTTGCAATGTACATCAGTAGTCGTGCCATGTGCACCAGAGAGTGACCCAGATTACTCGTCGCTAACTTGACTCACCAGTGTGAGAGTCTCTGGGATAGTAAACTGCAAGGTAGAAGCTGATGTGAAACTAGTGCCAGCCTCAGAGATCCCATCTGAGAAGTCTTCCCACCTTAGTAAGAATCTGGCAACACCAATTTTAAATCCAACCAATTTATTTGATAGTAAATCTGCAAGCTTTTGACTTTTCGTCTTCGTCAGGCAAATGCAGTGTTCTGGTCTGCAATAGCACACATATCAGCACAGACAGTCAGAGATTGCTGATTAGAATGCAAATCCTTACACCTAACCTGCTATTCAAGTGTTAAAGTGGCTAACAATGTGTGTGAAGGGAACCCTGAGCATTGGTTAGAGAGATGTGTATTTTCTCCAGACAGCACAGTAAGTGAGAAAATTACTGTCTGGAGAAAATACACCTCCCTAACCAATGCTCATGGTTCCCTTCATATACATTGTTAGCCACTTTAACACTTGAATATCAGGTTAGATGTAAGGATTCACATTCTAAACAGCAATCTGTGACTGTCTGTGCTGATATGTGTGCTATTGCAGACCAGAACACTGCATTTGCCTGACGAAGACGAAAAGTCAAAAGCTCGCAGATTTACTATCAAATAAATTGGTTGGATTTAAAATTGGTATTGCCAGATTCTTACTGAGTTTACCCCAGTCCAACGCCGGCATCTCTACATCAAGTCTACCCATCTGTCAGGGGCTGGATGGGTGGGAGTAGCTCTGGGAGCCATGAGGAAGGGTGGCCCAGGTGGGTTGGGGTCCATTCCTGCAGCATAGAATAGAAGGTTAAGTGCAAAGGAGAGAGAGGAATCTGGACTTGGGGGAAACTAGGGATGAATCAATTTACTTGAGATATCTCCAACAAGTGGAGGATTGGCAAGTGCTTTGTGCTATGCTCCAGCTTGATCATGCTGTCACTAAAGCTTTGGCTCCCTCTTCTCCCACAATCTCTAGTGTCCACTCCTAAAGGGAACGAAGGCCTAGATCTCAAGCATACCATCTTCTATTTTTGCCCTCTCCCAGCGATTATGGGTTCTTCTCCTGTGGGGACAGAAGGGCATCAGGGGATGGCCACCAGAGGGCAAGGGTTGTGATACTCTTGGGATTGTTGGGTGCTTGGGGGTCAGGGGCTAGAAGCATGCAGAATGCTGGGAATGAGGGGAATCTGGGAGATCTTTAGGGGGAAGATGCTGGATGAGGTTAAACACTCATCCTTGCTCTGCAATGAGTTAATTCAGTTTCTCGCGGCACTGATTTCCATCCTTCTGGCCAGTGCCGTGGCACTAACACATGCTGCCACCATCTCCCAGGTTGCATTTCCATCCCTTTCTCTGGGGCAGTGTCCTGCTGAAGAAAGAGGGTGTCCCACTTTCTCTCCATCGCCTCCAGCAACCTGACATGGCGGCTGTCTTCCTCGAGACCATTTCTTCCTGCACTGTTTCCTTCTCTGTTTATCCTTGGGGTTTTTATGAAGCTGTCTCGGTGGAGGGCAGGGTGGGGCACGTGGAATGTGCCCCTGTGATGATCAGGGGGCAGGGGAAAGAGAGGGTCATGTTCTCAACAGTCAAGGCAGGGTGGTGATAGGGCGGGCCATATACTGTAGGGGGCTGGTGTTTGGGGGGGTGTAAAGGTAATGTGGGGGTTCTTGACTTTCCGACTTTCCTGGGAGGAGGGGAAGAGAGGAAAGTTGTACCTGGGTCCTGGGCCTGTATGGTCAGGGGGGTTCTTTTAGAATGACCACTATTTATGAGCTTTCTCTGCACATGCCCAGTTTATGGTTCCAATCGGAGCTGCAGACTGGTGAGTCTGTCCCACCCACTACCTCGAGTGGCTAAAAATGGTCTGGCCCATTTTTTCAATGACTAAGTGCATAAGATTAGAAATGAAAACTCACCCAAAAAATGGATCAGGAACTCTCCCGTTTTCACGCTAGCTGAATGCTTAGAAAAAAAATCTCTTAAAATTTCACCCCCGGGGAGACCTGGGATGAAATCCCACCATGACAGACTCAATCAGATTTTAAAAATTGATGATGACCATGAAATCATTGTTGATTGTCATAAAACAAAATCCATCTGGTTCATAGATATCTTTCAGGGAAGGAAATCTGCCATCCTTACCTGGTCTGGCCTACATGTGATTCCAGATCCACATCAATGTGGTTGACTCTTAAATGCCCCCCTCTAGGGCAGTTAGGGCTGGGCAATACATGCTGCCCTAGCTAGTGATACCCACATCCCATGAAAGAATAAAACAAAGGATATAGAAGGATATACAAATATTTTGCTACTATGCAAACTTTCAGTGTGGCGTGTTAGCAGTTGCCAACAGCTCTCATTCCATGCTGTTAGTTTCCCATTGCTTACAAGCTGGTCGAATATTTGAACAGATGGCAGTCAGATCAGATACAGAAACACATTGACTTCAATAACAATGACACGCTTTTTCTTCTTAAGCTATTCTTGGCTCCTGTCCAATTTATGTATTGTCCTTCAAAAGCAGTTGCTTGAATAACAATGAGCTTGTGAGTATGTATGGATTGAATTTTCTTGGAACTTCTCTTACTCCACCACCACAGTTTTGATGGTTACGCTGTATATATATTTAAACAGAGATCCTGTTGAAGTTACGGTGGCAATGCGAGGGAATTGACTACATTTCTGGAGATGATAATGCAGTTTTTAATGAGGTTTGTTGAAAATTTAGTGCTGTTACCCATTGGATATAGTTTACGTTAAACCCTAAAATTAACAATTCTTGGCATCGTACCGCTCCACTTGTTTGTCTGGAATTTGTGGTTAGTGCTGAAGGAATAGTGCTTGCTGCTGACCCTTGAGAAAAGCTGACCACAAAATTTTAGTGGGTCAGGAACCATCAACATGGGATCTGTAGAGTGCAAGTTCCCCCATACTGGACCAAATCCCATGGCAGGAATGTAGAGAGTTTCCCAAGCCAAATCTGCGGGCACCAACCTCATTATGTAAACACCTGGAGTTTTTGCACCATTTTTCATGGCAGGGCAAGCCTGATGGTGTGTATTCCACTGTCCTATCTGGGTGCCATACTGAAAAGGTGCCCAACATTCTAACCCAGTATTGAAGAAAGAAGACCTCCTGAAAGCGAAGATGGATCTCTGGGAGCACTCTGAAGCCAGAACATGAACCTCCAGAGAAAGAAGATGGACCTCCTGAAACATTCTGAGGCTGGCAGATGGACAAGTTCCAGAATACTGAATCTGCAAGCTTCATCTGCAGATGCTCCACTCCTGCTCCATCACCCACCATCCCCACGCTGCCGTGGTATTCTGGGGTCCAGTGTTGCCATCAGCCTCCATCCTGAACTCCGCAGGCAGAGCCAGGTGGGTCCTGGCATCTGCACACCTCATTTCATAGTGGTGTGTTCTCCTACTGACACTGTGAAAAATTGAGTATGGACGGCCAGGCTTTCCCCTACGTCCCATTAGCCAAATGCATATTAGTTTCACTATCCAATCATGCATACGTAAGGGTGTAATGTGCAATTAAAACTTGCACGTGATATATTATCAAGAGATGATAGCTGTATCTCTAACCAATGGTATTGCAACTTCTCTTTCCATTGTTCCTTGTTCTAATGGGCAAACATGAACTGCAGCTGCTCAACATTTAATTAGATAGTCTTTGAGCGTTACCTTAGTCAAAACTGTCATTTGCATATCACTGTTCTGGTATCAGTGAGGTTCAGCTTGCAGCTTATCTGATTTTTAAATTTGTGATTTTTTTTTTAACCCTATCAGATTTCTCACCAAATTCTTTCATTCCTGTCTCATTGAATGTGCCGACAGGGGCAGGGGAAATTCCACCAGGATTGTCCAGTACCAGAAAAGCAATCAAACTAGTGGCTCAGCCATATAGCTTGAAGAATTCTCAGAGTAAAAAGTACAGATTCCAACTCATTTTTTGATCATTTTACGAGAAGCAAAATAAAGATGGGAGCATATATATGTCATTAAGATAGATACTAGAATATCAGAAACGTTAAACAGAATGAAAAATATAAAGCCATGGCATTTTTACACGTTATTATGGGTGAATGAGGTTCTTCAGCAATAATTTTGATTCGGTGCTCCTTTACAATCTCAGTTACATCTCATTGAATGAGGCATAACATTTTCAATGGTTTTCCCAGGGACGATAGTTGATGATGAAATTGCTGACTAAAATCTGCAATAGCAGATTGCCTATGGAGGATTGGAGAATCTGTAGCATTTGGATTAGTAAATTTGCAGATGACACTAAAGTCGGTGGAGTGGTAGATAGTGAAGAGGGGTGTTATAGTTTGCAGAGGGACTTGGACAAGTTGCAGAGCTGGGCCGAGAGGTGGCAAATGGAGTTTAATGTGGAAAAGTGTGAGGTAATGCACTATGGCAGAAATAATAAATGTGTAGAGTATAGGGCTAATGGTAGGATTCTTAGTAGTCTTGATGAACAGAGGGATCTTGGTGTGTATGTGCATAGATCCCTGAAAGTAGGCAGTCAAGTCGAGAAGGTTGTTAAGAAGGCATATGGAGTCTTAGCTTTTATTGGTAGGGGGATTGAATTTCGGAGCCGCAACGTCATGTTGCAACTGTACAAAACTCTAGTGCGGCCGCACTTGGAGTATTGTGTGCAGTTCTGGTCCCCGCATCATAAGAAAGATGTGGAGGCATTGGAGAGGGTACAGAGGAGGTTTACCAGGATGTTGCCTGGTATGGAGGGCAGGTCTTATGAAGAGAGGCTGAGGGATTTGAGGTTGTTTTCGTTAGAAAGGAGGCGGCTAAGAGGGGACCTAATCGAAACATATAAGATGATTAGAGGTTTAGATAGGGTGGACAGTGATAGCCTTTTTCCTAGGATGGAGAAAGCTAGCACGAGGGGACACAGCTTTAAATTAAGGGGTGATAGTTATAGGACGGATATCAGAGGTAGGTTCTTTACCCAAAGGCTGGTTCGGGAGTGGAATGCCCTGCCTGCAGCAGTTGTAGATGCGCCAAGTTTGGTGGCGTTTAAGAGGTTAGTTGATAAGTATATGGAAGAGAAGGGAATGGTTTAGTTTGGAGGGGCATTGCTTTTTATATTGGTCGGCGCAACATCGAAGGCCGAAGGGCCTGTTCTGTGCTGTAATGTTCTATGTTCTATTTGGATTTTGACATTTAGTTGTGCGTATGTTGATGGAGAAGTTACTGTCAATTTTATATATTAATGACAGTGTGCCCTGAGAGCTTGTCATTTTTGCTACACATTCCGGAATATATTTTCTGTGCTGAATTCATACTTTATAATGTAAACCAATGAGCTTTAATATAAATTGCCAGTTTGCAATGTGTTGTGGTGCCACTTGCTCGTCTTCCAATGTTTTTTTATGTACATTTGGCGGGGTGATATTTTAGGGAAATGATTTTAACTGTGCTGCTGGAAGTAAAGCAATCCATTTGGTGGAGTACTGTGAAGTATTAGTGTCACTTCAGTTTGCCAAGGGAGGCATTCAGCACAGGTAAACATCCGGAATGTTAACATTCAAAATACCAACCAATTCTCTTCCATAGATGACTCATCTGTTGCCCTAGGAACCATTTGCTATGATGCAGAATTTGATTTATTTTGCCTTCATTTTTGATAACCAACCTTAAATGCAGTTTGGGAGCATTGCATTTCTCATCTTACTCTAAGTCTGTTAGTCTGAGAAATTTGTCTCCATAGCACATCTGCAGTTCATGCTATGGAAGCCTCAGGTCCTCCAAGTGGAGCTTGAGCAATGTTACTGGTATGGCCCATGTGACACTCCATTGCCAGAAAAAGCACGTGCATGGACGTGCCGTACATGCACTGGCAGTTTGCTAACTGGCCAGATTATGACATCGAACCTCACCATCACCTTCTTAATTCCTCCATTGTCATCTGGTATTTAATCAGAGGAAATTTTCTCAAATTAAACGTTGGTAACACCAAAGTTATTGGCTTCAATCCCTGTTAATAGCTCCATTCCTTTGAAACTGATTCTAGTCCTGTCCCAGGCAGTTTTCTAAGTCTGAATGGAACTGTTCACAACTTCAATATGATATTTAAGCTTGAGAGAAGCTTCTCACCATATACTGCACCATCACTAAGAACGACTATTGCTATTTCTAACTTGACTGACCCTGATTCTACCTCTGCTCGTCTGCTTCTAAAACCCTCATTCATCATTTGTTACTTCTATTATTGACAATTTCAGCTCCCTCCAAGCCAGCTTTCAACATTGAACCCTTGGTAAACTTGAAGACATCCAAAACTCTGCTGCCAATGTCCTTCTCTCAGCAAATCATATTTGCCTATCACCCATGTTTGCTGTCTTATATTGACTCCTGGTTGTCTTTGGACTTGATGGTCTGCATTCTAATATCTTAAAAGAATTGGCTGAAAAGAGATAGTAGATGTGTTGGTTGTGATCTTCCAAAATTTCTTTGATTCTGAAACGATCCCAGTGGATTGCAAAGCCACGATAACAGCATTTTTCAAGAAAGAAGGCAGGCCAAAAGCAGGAAACTACAGGCCAGAGGCTAACATTTATCATTTAGAAAATACCAGAACCCATTATCAAGGAGATAGTAACAGGGTATAAAGAAACGCATTTGGTTGAATAACAGGGAAAGGAATCAGGATAAATGGATTGTTTTCAGGTTGGCAAATTATAATTAATGGAATATAGCAGGGATCAAAGCTAGGGCCTGAACAATTTACAATCTACACTAATGACTTGGATGAAGAGGCAAAGTATACTGCAACCAAATTTTCTGATGATGCAAAGATAAGCAGGAAAAATGTGAGGAGTCTGCAGAGAGATTACAGACAGGTTAGGGGAATGGCCAAAAATTTGGCAGATGGGTTTGGGAAAATGTGTTGTTGTCAACTTTGGCAGGACGAATAGAATAGAATATTGTTTAAATGGAGAGATATAGCAGAATGCTGCGGTCCAGAGGAATCTGGGTGTCCTTTTATATGAATCATAAAATGTTAGCAGTCAGCTGCAGCAAGTAATTAGGAAGATAATGTTGGCCTTTATTGTAAGGACAATGGAGTTTTAATGCAGGAATCTTTCTACTACAATTCAGGGCATTGCTGAGAGTGCACCTGGATTACTATGTACAACTTTGGTCTCTACTTTGGTCTGTACTATCATTGGAGACAGTAGACAATGTTCATGAGGCTGATTCCAGGAATGAAATGGTTGTTTTATAAGGAAAAGTTGAACAGATTCTCCCACAAGGAAACGATGTAAACCAGGGGCATGATTCAAAAATATGGGATCCCCCATTAAAGTTCCAATATGAGGAGGATTATTCTCTGAAGGGGTTGTTAGTCTTTGGAACTCTCTTCCTCAGAGAGCAGTGAAGGTTGGGTCATTGGACATTTTCAAGATGGAGCTAAACAGATTTTTGATCTTCAAGGGTGGGGGGGGAAATAGGTGCAAAATTGGAGTTAAGGTCTTAGCCAGATCAACTATAAACAGTGGAGCAAAATTGTTCAGTCAAATAGTCTACTCCTCCTATTTCTTATGATACTAAGGTTGTTAATGAAGATCCCCAGTTCAAAAATGGTTTTTAATTAATGTTAGCCTGCTATGTTTGAATATATACCTTCTAATGTGCCTTAATGAAGTGCAGATTAAATAATATGATTATATCTCTAAGTAGTTCAAATCAGACAGTTTCAATGTAAGAACTATTGTGTTATATACAATCTCTGATGCAAGCAACACTGCATTATACACAATCTATAACACTATTCACAATTTGCTGGAGAGTGACGACGAGGGGATTTTCATAGTAACTTCATTGCATTGTTGATGCAAAGCTACTTGTGACACTACTAAATAAATAAATTTTCTTAAATAGGAGATTCTCTTTAACAATAGGTCTAAACTCTTGGTTTATGTCTTTGTCCACCACTATGTACCACCCACTCCAGCATCTGAAGCCAAGGTAAATAATTCATCGTGTTTGCCTTTATATGCCTGTAGTTCTTATGAGACCACACGGTTTTTCAGTATCACATCAATGGGAAGATTGGAGAGACAGTATGAATAGTTGCCATTTTCTACGGGGCTGTCACTCATCTTTCACTGAAGGTAACATGAGAGATAGAGGGGCCTGCAGAAGTTTTGCCCCATTGTTCTTATGGACCGAATGGATTGTGTTGTTTGAAATTGTGACTGATTTGGGATGAGCTGCTGCTAGCATTGTTCCATAGTTGATCGGTGAATTCTAAATTTGACCAAAACTGGACAAATGCAGCAGCTTGCGATATGAGCAATTTAATGGAAATGTGGAATCAAACTTCATATGTGACTAACAAAGCTCTTTGATAAACGCATGTGCCACCAAAAAGTGAAAAAGCTGATACAGACACAGCCTTTCATGACTAAGAATTCACTTCTCTCATTTCAGGATGTGGACACTGCACCAACAAGAACTCGGAAGTCTACCGTCAGTGGCTTCTGGTGTCTGACACTTGGATTGGTTATTCTGCTATCTGGATTAATCTTGGGGGCAGTCTACGTCTACAAGCATTACTTTGTTACTCGGGTATGATATATATTTTATTGGCTGAAAGAACACCTAAAGACTTGCTCTCAAACACCCAATAATAAACATTTTGCCTTTGAGTTTTCTGTAATTAAAAGGAACCCACTCTCAGTTCTTTTATATTCTTCTTCCCTAATCCCAACTCCCATTTATTCTTTTGTGCACTTCCATCTGAGAACCGATGAATTGTTCGATTCCCACTTTTCCCAACCCACAAGATGTCTGCCAATGCTCATTGAGCAGAGCAGTGGCTCCTCCCCAAAGTTATGCTGGGGAATCCGCAATAAGAACGGTTTAGGCCTTCCACTGGTGAAGTTGGGCTGGCAGAGTGTAATCCTCATTCGCTACTTGCTCAATTTTCACTTCAGTGGAAAATTGCCCACATCAAGTGTAACTGTAATAATGGACCAGTTAAGAGGTGCTGAATGTACTCAGGCCACCCTTTTTGAAAGGAAAACATTTGTAAATAAGCTTTCAGTTAAAATGTTTATATTCTGTTGTAATTATCATCTACATCTGTAACTCAGACCTTCCTTTAACAAAACATAATTAATGGATTATATTTCTGTTGCAATTTCCCTTCAGGTCTCTTTTCTAGAAGTCATGTATTAGATCTGAATATGGTGGAATTGCATTCACTTGTCATTAAGTATTTAAGAAACCATTGATTTGTTTCTGCATGTTTCATTTTAAAAAATTCCAGCTTTGTTTTATCAACTTGTTACCATCTTGTTTCAGTTGTTCTTAATTCCGTATATTTGGATGTCATTTTTTTTGACCATTATTCAATACCTTTCAGTTAGACTTTGCAACCTACAGCTCTTAATTCAGTGCTAGTTGATTCGGAAAGGAATTCTTGGTCAGTGTCTTGATGGTATTGCTGTTTTTAATCATGTTTAAATATTAAGTAGAACAGCAGTTAAACGTTTCAATTTGTGCTAACTGGTATTTTAGATTGTGTACCCATTACTTTTCTGCTTCTTTGATTTTCAATAATGATCGACAAATTTAATCAGTAGCTACACCTACAAAGGATTATGGCTCTTTTTGTTCCATGCTGCTGGATTCAGTAAACTCTGCGAATCAATGAAAATAAATCCAGCAAATTGGTCAATTAAAAACACAATTACAAAGCAGAAAAATAATTTGAAACTGGCATCTATTACAACTTTGGTATGGTTTCAGCACCTCATGAGTTATGCTTTGAGAAACAAATACAGTTCTGTAAGTCGTTAAACCATTAGTAAAGAGTGATTTGACTCTCATAATGAATATCCAGGGCTACAATTATTGCTGATGAGGTCGCTAGCAATTTAATAGCACTGCATATGAAAAGATGTTGAAATAATTCCAATATGTTTTCATCTGAAGTTACTTACCACTACAGCAGGCAGTTATGACTCAAGAACTGAAACTTTTCAATAGAAAATGATGAACAATGATTTTTTTCATGAATAACCCATTGACATCAATTTTCCACATATTCTGTAGTACATCAAAATGTTAAAACTTTGGCAAACAGTCTTATAATGATGCTCATTATATTAATTTTCTTTCATTTCTTATCACTTGAAACTCTCCACACTTTTTCTGAAGTATGCAGTGCCTTTTTTATATAAAGAAATGAAATGTGCAATGTAGCAGCAGGTGAGATTCTTTATTCATCAGACTCATACCTTTTAATTGTTCTGTTTTTAACTGAGATGTCCTAATGTTAAGCAGTAGCTTTTCTGGTCCTTAGGAGTCCCATCCAAAGTCAAAAGATCTTTATATAAAAGCAAGTTACTGCGGATGTTGGAATCTGAGACAAAAACAGAAAATGTTGGAGAATCTCAGCAGGTCTGACAGCATCTGTGAAGAGAGAACAGAGCTACCGCTTCAAATGTGGGTAACTCTTTGTTAGAGCTAAAGAGTCATCCAGAGTTGATGTGTTAGCTCTTTTCTCTTCCAACCGACTGTCAGCTGCTCTGTCAAATTTTCCATCCTGGCCGCAACTATTTCTGCTGTGAACAGTACTGAAAAATCGCGTCCAGTGTCTCTGAGAATACAGCTGCGCTGTATTTAAAATCCATAACCTGTCTCCTAATGTGAGCTTGAATTCTACAATGTGAAAAATTTCAGACTGAACAGTACAAGGAGGGTAGGGCATGTTGATGCCTAAAGGGACCTGGGTGGCCTTATTCATAAGTCATTGAAAGCTGACATGTAAGTGCAGTGAGCAATTAGGAAGGCAAATTATATTGTTGGCTTTATAAGAGGATTTCATCGCATGAGTACAGAAGTCTTACTGCAATTCTATAGAGTCTTGATGAAACTGCGCTTGAACTATTTTGATCTTGCCATACAGAACATATGACAAAGGTTCATCAGACTGATCCCTGGGATGCCAGGATTGCCCTATGAGGAGCAATTGGAAAGAACAAGCCTATATTCTGTAGATCTTAGAAAAAGTGGAGATCTTGTTTCAGTCTACATAATTCTTTTAAGGGCTGGTAGGATGTTTCCTCTGGCTTGGAGGTCTGGAATCAGGGGGCACAATCTCAGAATAAGAGGTAGACCATTTTGGATTATGATGAAAGGATTTGTTTCTGAGTTCAATTCCCAGCTTGGGCCACTGTCAGTATGGAGTTTGCACATTCTCCTCGTGTCTGCGTGGATTTCCTCTGGGTGCTCTGGTTTCCTCCCACAGTCCAAAGATGTGTGGGTTAGGTTGATTGGCTGTGCTAAAATTGCCCCTTAGTGTCTTGAGATGCGTAGGTTAGAGGGATTAGTTGGTAAATATATAGGGATATAGGGGTAGGGCCTGGGTGGGATTGTTGTTGGTGCAGACTCGATGGCTTCTTTCTGCACTGTAAGATTTCTGTGATTCTATGATTCACTAAGGGTGGTGAATCTTTGGAGTTCTCTGTCCATGAGAGCTGTGGACACTCAATCATTGACTATGTTTGTGAAAGACATCAATAGATTTCTAGATATTAAAGATACCAAGGGGTTTGGGGATAGTGTGAGAAAAACAGTGTTGAGATAGAAAACCAATGTTGATCCAGTTAAATGATGGAGTAGGCTTTGGAACCAAACAGCTTCTACTGCTCCTACACTATAGGGATATATATTTATATATCCCTATGTTCCCCTTGAATGCTCCCAATTAACTGTTTATTTGAAAGAGAATTCTATAGTAGCAACATTTAATATGGATGTATGCATAATATTTTATTTAGAATTAATCTAAAATTAATTAATTGGCATTTCCCTTGAAATAATTAAAATAACACTCTTTCCTGGAGTGGTCCAATGCATTGATAGAAGGCGATATTACATAATGACTACAATCAGAGGCTGTGATTCTCCCATCTCAACCTGCAAATGTTTTGGTGGGTCAGGCTGGGAGAATCACATGTGGACCCATTCATGGCATTCACACACATGTGCTCAACATGTGCACACATCTCCCAGTGATGGAGATCTAGCGTGGTCGGGATCACGCTGGAAACTGGCAGGACTATCAGGTAAGCACTTTTAATCTTATTTTAATGTTATCCGAATGTCATTATCGGGCCTGGGACTGAAGTGTGTCTGGACCCGATAGCATCTTGCACTCGCCAGTATAATTTCACTCTAGTGGAGTTTAGAGTAGCTCCACGTTTTTGAGGAACTAACTGGAGACACTACTAGAGTGAGGGGAGGTGGGTAGTCGGGGTCCTCCAGGGGGCCAGGCCCTGGGTATAGGTACCCTGGCAGTGCCAGCCTGTGTCCCTTGGCACTGCCCAAGGGGCAAAATGTCCATGCCTAGGGAATTTTCTGGCACAGCCCACCAGCATTTGCAGTGTGAAGGGGACAAAGCCTAGGAGGTGAGACCCTAAGGGCAGGGCGTAAGGGCAATTGATGTGGGTGGCGGATCCTACTGCTACTCTGCATGGGGATCGGTTAGGACTGGAGTGAGTCCAGCGATCGGGCAGGCTTGGGGGGGGCATTGGTCGTTCGCCTCCTATTAGGTGGGGGGGAGAGGTCTACCAAGGTGGGGGAGGATCGTCACTTCTCGGAGGTGGGGCCGCTAGAGATCGGGGTACTCTGGAATAGAGGGAGGTCAGGGCTAGCCCATGAATAGATGGGGGGGTGGGGGCCACGATTGGGCCATGGTGGGGCTGCATTGTGAGGATCCTGGAACTGTCAGATTCTAGCATAGGTAAACCCTGCCCCTCTGAGCTTTTGACGATATTTCCGCCTGTGACTTCTGTGGTGTGCAGATTGTGGGAGATACGAATCTGAACTTTCACTGCAAAAAACAATCATGATTTACACCAGTTTTCTTGCCAACTCAGCATTTAGAACGTTTTTGGGAGAATTGGCTCTAGAGAGTGAAATGCTTGCTTTCAGTTCAGCCTGGGCTACAATGTTTCTGGCCAGAATGCAACTATTTGTCAGATCTCCTGACTGCGTGATAAACACCTGGAGGCAAAAACAAAATGAATCACTGGTTGACTAATGGCAGATTAATGAGCTGATTAAAAGTAGAGAATGCTGGATAAACTCAGCAAGCCTGGCAGGTCAGCTGATTATTGTTGATAGAAAATTCCAAGACCTGAGAAACCTTTTTAAAATGGAGCAACTGGAGATAAAAGCTTTGTCAAAAGACAAGCTGGGGAGAATAAGTTAAATGAAGAAAGTAAAACTGCAGTGTGGCTAATGAGCACCTCTGTACTATGAAACATTATAAGAGCAAATGTAAACTTAAAAACAATATTTGGAGCCTTACCCGTCAATGCATGCATTGACTATTACTAATCTGAAGGGCACTGGGTTTTTTTTTCCACATGCCCAGCCATATTCACAGAAGAATATGGATAGTTAATTCCCACAATTAAGATAAAAATACGTCACAGGAAAATAAGGCAAAATCCAATGATACATTGTATTTGGAAAAGCAGAAGTGACTCTATCTGCTTTCTTTCTTCCTTGCATTACAAAATGAAACCGAATATCAGATAGTAATTCATACTATGAACATACATCCCATGGGATATTAAATGTATTCCAAACTATAACAATATATATCAAGCCATATAGTAATAATCAAAAACATCAAAAATGACCAGGAATAGTATAAATCACAAGCCAAGATTGAAATTTAGATAAAGAAAATTTAAGTAGATTTATTCATTTTTTTCAACTCTGCACTTTGGAACAAATATATCATGTAAATTATTGCTTGTCACGCTGAAGCTCCAGCGATTGTGTCATTTTGCAAACAGTGATTATCCCATTACAGAGTTTAACAGGTTCTGCAAATAGATGAATAATCTAAATCTGAGTAACAATAACAAATTATTGTCCCAGATCTTCAGTCTCTAGATTGTTGGATTCAAGTTACTGATTTTCCAAACTTGTCTGCTGCTGGATTCTCCAGTCCTGCAGATTTGGCTGAGCAACAAATTTCCATTCTTGCTGGCAGGGCTGGAGCATTCCAGCCCAGATGTACAATACAAGATGCATGCAAGGACCTCACAAGAAGTCCTAACACACCGACCTCAGTAGGAATTGCCCAGGCAGTTTGAATTTCCACAGTGGGAAATCCCATTGCTGTCTGGGGTCCTCTGCAAAATTTTCTGACTTTATAAGTTAGAGTCAGAGACTATACAGATGGTTCCTTGGGATTTATCTGAATAGTTACCCAGGAGATGTTAGACAGTTTAAAATCTAATCTGACTCATGGGGAACTACAGAAATATCTCCCCAGTCACTCATACTGACACCAATTGCTGCCCCCCCCCCCCCCCCCCCCCCCCCCCCCCACATCCTGCCCCAATGCCTTCCTCAAACCCAACTAACTCCTGACCTCGTGACTGAACTCTGACTCCCCAATGATCTCTAAGCCACCTGACTAGCCCCACGAACCCTTGAACCCCAACCTGACTACTCATACTCCCGACTATATGCCTATCTGACCACCCAACTATCCCTCTGATTGGACCTGAATATCTTGCATCACCCATCTAAACCCTAGCTTCTGACTTGATAACTGTCCCTCGCCCACCCCTTGCCCGATCCAAACCAATTATCCCTGATCCCACCTACCAACTCATCCACTAGCCCCCTCACCCACTAGCTACCCTACTCACTAACATCTCAATCCTACCATATCATCTGCCTCACCATACACACTCACATGTGACCCGACCTGCCTGTCACCTCACCTTTCTGCCATTCTATCCACTTGCCCATCTACCCACTCTACCATCCTATCCATTCACCCACTCGCACTTTATCCACCCCACCATCCGAACCAGTCACATATTCGTCCATTCAGCCATTCATTAACCTTCATATTAGACACTTAAGCATAACTTAGGGTTGCTGGCGTTGAAAAGGTGGGTTCAGTACTGTGTTTCTGAGGAATTTGTGCCTTGATGGGCTGCTGAGAAATGTGGAGCAGTGTCCAGGCCTAGAAGGGTTTGAGTGGAGTAGCAATCCAACATGATTGCTGTTTTGCAGAAGATCTGGACCAAAGTATCCTGAATAGTAGCAACAATCAAAACTCATATAGTTTAATATATTGAAACATCCCAAGACACTTTACAGAAGCATTATAAAACAAAGGAATGACACCAAGCACAGAAGGAAATAATAAGTCAGATGGTGAAATGTCTGGAAAAAGAGGTAGATTTTAAGAAGTGTCTTAAAGGAGAAAAGTGAAAATAAAATAAACAAGTACAGGGAGGGAATCCCAGAGCTTAGAGACTAGACGAATAAATACACAATCACGAATGGTGGAACATTTGTATCTGGCCATGCCGAAGACCAGAATTAGAGGATCAGAGGAGATTATAGAGATGGGGGGATGGGGAACGGGGGACAAGGTCCTGGAGAGCTTTCAAAACAAGGACGAGAATTTTAAAATCAAGATTTAGCTTGAGTTGGGAGTCAATGAGCATAGTAGTGACCGTGGCTGTCATGTCCACTGCCAATATCTTCTGTCCTGAATTTCAAACTAAATATATTTTAAAATTGGGCATAAAAGGCTGAAAAGCTGGCTACCCAAAGGTCACATGACTTCTTTTGTGGATTGAAACCACTCCATTTTCTCAAGAATGAAGTTAAGGTACATTCTAAACTTGTGTGAATCAACATTCTGTCCTGAAACCAATCCAAAGGGGTATCATCAAAATTGAATGGGTCATTCAAAAACGAAGACGTTAGGTGCAATTTTCTTGTCCCGCCTGCCATAAAAATTGTAGCAGGTGGGACACGGATATGCAAAGTCTGTTGACCTTGGGTGAGATTTTTCTGGCCTTGGGGTGAGCATGGCTGGATAATCCCGCCCATTGACTCTCTCATGGATTGAACCACAACACAAAATGGTGGAATCAACATGAACACTATTCGTATTTGGAAATGGACTTAAACGTTCAGCAAGCCATTGAATGAGACAGCTATATTTCCTCTCTTTTTGAAAAATCAGTTGGGAGCTTTTTATAGGTATTTCCACCAAAAGCCCTTAAAATAGCTGCAAGTAATTCAAACAGCCACGTGTTTAACAGTAATGTCTAGTAAGTGGGAGGTCACATCAAGAGATAAGGGCTCCACCAAAATGTTTCAACTTCAAATTCACTAAGAGACAACCTTTTAAATTTTGACTTTACAGTCAAAGAAACCAATCTGCTTTACAAAATCCACAGTTCAACTTGAAAGCGTCATAATCATTTAAGAAACTACTAGTCAGCCATGTGGAAACTGAGACAGTTATAAATCATAACAGTACCTTACCTTCGCCTATATTTAATGAGAGAGTGTGTGAAGTTGCATTTAAATTTGGGGTAAGTGTGGGAGAATAAATGGCCACCTTTATTTTTAAATTCAAAAAAGCTTGCTGCTACAATTATTTAATGAGGACCCACACTGCAGCGATAAGAAAGGACAGCTGTTTATCACAAAACATACAGATCACAAGCAGTAAGTGAACATAGAAATTCTCTTTGCGACAAGGAATGAGAGTTGCTGTGAATTAAAACATGGGCAGCAGAGTTTTAAATGGCTTGAAATTTCCAGATGGTAGAATGTGAGTGACACAGCAGCTGTGTGTTGGAACAATCCAATCCAGGTGTAGCAAAGTCATGGATGAGGGTTTCAGCAACAGAGGTACTTAGACAGGAAATTAATTACGGAAGTGGAAATAGCTGGACTCAGAGATTCACATCTGAAGTTGGAGGCTCACCTTGGTGTCATCAAGGACTGACTTAATTACTGGCCATAGAGGTTTGAGGCCAAACTGGTTTTGAAGCAAAAACTTTAATCACTGAGATACGAAATGGTAGGAAGTAAACAGCACTGGCTTCTATTAATATTAGGACTAGCCATATTTATTTAAGAAAAAAACAAGAATAATAGAATCAATTAATTATAGTTAGTATTTGCAGCTAAGTAGAATGATGTTGAGGAGCAACACTTTGTCCAAGATTTGGAATTGTTTACCAATGCAACATATATTTCTCCACACCAAAATCAGATTTACATCTAGTGGGTCAACCAACAGACCTATAGTTGGAGGGGTTCAATCAAAGATAAGTGAACCATGCTCATTTAATAACATCATTAGCAGCCATAAAGTGGCTGCGTTCAAAGATCCAGCCACTTTGAGAAAGCAGGGAAAAGCTGAGAATGTAAAGTGAGTCAGCAGGATTGTGTGGGGAAAGTGGAGGGGAGGGGTGGGGAGAGATAAGTGGTTGTGAGGGGTTGGTGTTGGGGTGGTTAGTGGGGAGTAGAATGGGTAGTCAATGGGAGAGTGGGTCAGGTGGTAGTATGAGTATTGGGTGGTCAGTAGTGAGGAAGTGGATTTGGGTTGCCAGTGGAGGCTGGACCACGTAATCAGTGGGGAAGTCAATCAATTGTTCTGTGGTGGAAGGGATTTCGTGGTCAATGAGTGGGGGGTTAGGAGTAGTCAGGAACAGTAGTTGGGTGGTAAGGAGCAGTGGGACAATAGTGAGGTATCAGGGTAAATCAGTACAGTAGTTCCTAGAAGTTCAAAGTGGATTTAATTCTCCTAACTTTTTCTGGATAATTATTGATGTAAGACAATTGGAATTATTCAAAGTTTTGCAATTCAAATAGTATTATTGAGTGCTTCCCATTGCAGGGCAACTATACAAGTTTGAATATCCAGGTCATTTGCTGTGCAATCTTTACATCGAACTTCCAGGCTGGGAGGGGGCAAAGCAACTTTGGGATAATGCCCCACATCCTGGAGCTCAAAGATAATGGGCGACTGTCTCTGAGACTCCAGTTGTCAGGTCACAATGTCTCTCACTCTCTCTCTTGGTCACTTCTTGTTCTGTAAAGGACCAAACAGCATCTCTTCCCTCAGTGCCAAATACCTTCACTCATCAAATTCCTGAGCTCAGTACTCTATATCCTGTAGTACTCTGTTGAGTTACCTTCCATACTAAGCCAGAAATGCATCTACAAACATCAAGAAAACATTCTATTTCTTGGCAACAGTATCAGATTTTAAAATTCTGTGGTTAGTTATAGCATGCTGTGTATCCCTGTTGTTAAGAATTGATGACGTTATGAATAAAAAGAAAATAAAAGCTTGTATTTATATCATGCCTTTTCATGATTTTACATCTCCCAAAGTGCTTTACAGCCAATGAAGTATTTCTGAAATGCAATCATTATCCTAATGTAGGAATTGCAGCAACCAGTTTGTTCACAGGAAGAATCCACAAACAACAATATAGTTGATATTGATGGTATAATTTAGCAAAAGAGTGGGAAGATTTAGCAATTCCTACCAAGAACATAAAACCATTCTTTTGGAATCTTTTCACTGTTTAGAATGGCGCTAATAAATAGGAACAAGTGAAACTCTTACTCCTTCAGACGTGGAAGATTCCCTTCTGCACCAATGTGACATTTCTGAATCTGACATGAGTTATCTCTCTGATACCTCTAAGCAAGACTAATTGCTGTCGGTTATTATTGGACTATGAGCGGTTTTGCACTGACGAGGATTTACTCACTAAAAATTGGGCTAAGGCCTGACATTTGATTTATTACGAGGGGTTTCAATTGCAGTTTGTGCCTTGTGGGATTTATGAGCAAATTGTAAAGCATCTGTGAATTCTGCTGGTCTCTGGTACATGCTGTATGACTCAAGAATACTGTATTTTTTGACATACTAACACTTGGGAGATAATTTTATCCCAATCTGTGCAATGGGAAATGAATGAGATCTGATTAGCTACACATTTTAACTCCTTCTGATTTTTGTTACCATTTGAGTTTTCTACTATTGCTCTTTACTGATTTAAAAAAAATAATGTTTTGTGCAAATTCTTTCTTTGAGCAGCCAAATTTGCCATTTAAATTTCAGAATGTGAGGAGACCAAATTTTCCGCAAGGTAAAAATACCCTGCCTCTCAAGAGGGACATGTTTGGATATGCCGAGGTATTGACCTTCCTCAATCTAGTAATATGCCCATTTGAAAAGCAGTAAAGTGCATAAGGCATCAGTCTACAAATGGTTATCACTTATACTGCAAAGAAAATTTGTGGAAGATTGTATGATATATTGACTTCGAAATGTTTAGAGAGCAAGTGACACTCCAAAGTGAACATCTATAATATTTATGATTGCTAACTATGTTGAAGACTTTAATTATTTTCTGTCTTTTAATAGCACCCGCAGGAGAATGTGTTTCACTGTAGGGTCCTATATGATGAAGACTCGGCCTACGCACCATTCCGAACTGGGATGCAACTGGAAGAGGATGTCGAGATTTACCTGGAAGATGAGGTTGAGTTGATCAATGTCCCTGTGCCCCAATTCAAAGGAGGAGATGCCGCTGATATCATCCATGATTTCCAACGGGTGAGTTACTGAGCTGGATACAAATTAAATATGGTTGCAAATTGTAACAAGAAAACAAAAGTTAAATCGATATTGTTGTTCTGTGTGCTACAACTTGTCAGAATTCAAACGCGGGGGTTAGTGGGGTGATTTTGCCCCCATGTTTGCCACGAGCACAAACGACAATGGGGTGCAAAGTCCCATGAGAGTCAGGAAATGAGATATCAGCAGCGAGAACCCCATTGAATCTCATCAGTGACATCTTGTTTCCTGTTTTATCCCCCACCCCAGCAATCTCTTGTCAGTAACAGAACAAGTCTCATTTCCATGTATTTTAATATATTTACATCTTATTAAAGTCCTTTCCAGGCACTTGACTCTCCCTCACTGAAAATTCATAGCTCTCTAACGTGGCATCATGTTGGTGAGGTTTACAACAGGTTGTTAAAACCGAGATTCAGTTGAGGGGAAGCCAAAGGGGGCACCAAAATAAGTATAGCCCCTGGGAAGAGAGGAACATGCGCAGGCCCTGCTTCCTGGTGCTGCCCTTTGGCACAGGGTACTACTGGCACATGCCTCCTTGCTTGTGCCAGGGTTGGGTTCTCTGAGGAGCCTGGGGATAGGGGTGGTGGGCAGGGGTAGATTCCCTTATGTATTGAGGGTGCTGATACTTATGAGGAGGTGGGGGAGAATGCCCCCAATACATGTGATGTGGTGGGGAAGAGCCCCAGTACGTATGGGAGGGAAGAGGATCCCTGATACCTCCGTGGTGAGGTTGGGAGACTCTTCAATGCTTGTAGGTAGACCCTCTGTGTCCGGAGGAGGGGGGGATTGTAGCTGGGGCATGGGAAGGAGTTTATTATTTTCAGCTCAGATCGGGGTACCCTTTAAAAATCATACGTGATCTCTGCAGAGCTGGTCTCTATCAGCTGTATCTAGCTCACCAGAGTGACGGTGAAAAGCCATGCTCTGGATTTATTTTGGACTAAGTGCCAGAAGATCTGATCTGAAATTTCAGCTGTGCATCTGGAGCCTGACACTCTGACAAATTTGTTAAAATTCCATCCTCTGGCAGATTCTAGGGTTAGTAATGGTGGTATGAGTACTCTGGATCTTAGTGGATGGACACAGATGTATGTGTACCATTTTCAATCATAATGTCAGGTGCTTCCTCATGTGGAGGAAGGGCAAAATCACCAGAGTACCGAATAGAAGCTGCTTTCAGGGTAACACTCAGAGGATACCATCTTACTGATTGGCCTGTTCTAATTCCTGTTAGCAGATGAGGCTTATGGTGAGTTTTCTTGTCAATATTTCCCATATGGAGGAGAACACAAGTTGAGGCAGAGAACCTCATTAAAGTGATTATTCCTCCCTTCTTGAAAATACAAAAACAAGTGCTAACTGTAGTTGTCCACTTACCTTGGTTTGTGATAACGTGCAAGGCAACTTGATAAGTAGTGCTCTTGTTGAGATTTGAATCACTGGAAAGCGTTAGGATTTTAGGTGGCTGGTAAAACTGGAAGGATCTTCTGTCCTTGAATTGAGTTCAGCATGGGGTGGATGAATTAATTAATTGCAGTGTGGAATCTAGATTCCCATGTGGGAAAGGGATAGATAATAATTTCCACAATAGAAACCACATTTGTTTTTGTTCAGAGGTTGACTGCTTACCATGACATCTCTCTGGATAAATGCTACATAATTGAACTGAACACCGCCATTGTAATGCCACCTCGCAATCTCTGGGAGTTGCTTGCCAGCGTGAAGGTAAGTCACCTTTTTATTTCCAATTTGTTCTTTTAGGATTTATTAAATTTGCATATTTGGGAAATATTCTATTTTGTAATAATAGAATAGATTTTCAACTTGGATGCATGGAACTTATTGCATTCGATGATGATAGCTGATCTATAATGGCAGTTTTACATTGGGCTCCAAATTGAAAACCTGCAGAAGATCAAAGGGTTAAAAGTGTACTATGTAATTTGTAAAACAAAATGTTAGTACATTTAATTAAAATTTTCCTTTGATCATTGCTTTAACAATGGTACTAACTTATTTATTTTAATTCCCAGATTATTTCACAACTATTATCTGTTATGGTTCTTCAGCTCTGAAAGTAAATGATGCTTACGATGAAATTTCTTGTTAGTGTCTCCCGTGTGGAGACAAACACAGGATGAGAGAATTATGAAGCGGCTTTCTCATGGGTGACACAGTGACCTAGTGGTTAGCACTGCTGCCTCACAGCATCAGGGACCCAGATTCGATTCCGGCTTGGGAATCTGTGTGTGGAGTTTGCAGGTTTTCCTGGTCTCTGTGGATTTTCTCCAGGTGCTCCAATTTCTTCTGACATGTCTGAAAGATGTGCTGGTTAGATGCATTGACTCAAACAGGCACTGAAGTATGGCGACTGGGGGAATTTCACAGTAACTTCATTACAATGTTAATGTAAGCCTTACTTGTGACTAATAAATAAACTTTCACTTTTTTTCACTTTCCCTCATGTAAAATTAAAAAAAAATTTATGAACTGCAAAACAACCTGCCCTAATGGGTAGACCTCTTAAATATCCTTTTTTTTGAGTTAACAATCGGATTATTAATCCTCACAGAAGGGGACCTACCTGCCACAGACGTATGTCATTCAGGAGGAGATGGAAGTTACAGAACAAATTAACAACATACAGCAAATGGGTGCCTTTATCCGTCAGCTGTGCAATGGAAAAGAAATGTACAAACTGAAACGCAGGGATGAGAAGAGAGGTAAGTGATGTATATGGGTTTTCCATCTGAACCAAAATTAATGCTGCTTCTCTGAGCAGGTCTGAAGTCCTCTAACAACAGAATTTTTTTAAAGGAGCTAAGTGCTTTAATTTTATAACTTTTTCCCTGACATGGTAATAACACCACTAGTAATTGCAAAATCTGCTGAAACTCATTACAGCCAACAGATTTGAAAATACCATCTATCGTTCTTATTCAATGTCAGGTTACAAGGCGGTGATTGGAAAAAAAATGCATTTTGACAAAAATCTTAGAATCGAGCTTCACCATGAAAGCTCAGAATTGGAAATATTGACCAATAGAGAAGTGAAACTGGTTGAAGCTTGACTACCTAATAGGGACAGACTACACTTGGGACCTGATACAGTGTCTCACAGTGATCTATAATTACTCATCAGACTGACTGGTTTGAACACCCAACTGAATAAATATTCTTGCAATAACATTGAAAGAAGCTGATGCATATTAAATGATTTGTGAGAAGTTCAATACTTAAAGCTAAATTCATGGTTTTAAGGGTCTACAAAAAGACAATGAAAGATATTGTGTTATCCAACAGCAAGGTCGCATGTAGAAACACTTCTCAGTCTGGTTTACATCATTAAATCACTTTGTGACTATACATAAACAAGTAAAATCTGGTAGAGCTTCAACACTGTTGTTCTTTAAAGGCAATGAACAGAACAAATTATACTGTTTTTGGCTAACTATATCACTATGGGAACTGTGATAAACCATCCCACAAGAAAATTTATTATGATGATAGCCTTGAAGTGGAAATTTTCCTGCTTCTTGACTGTGGTAGAAAGACTCAACAAAGTTCGTTCCAACAAAATAACTTGTCTTTATTTACAAAACACTGCTTTCAGTATTGACAAAAACTTGAGTTCAGGGAGCTGTCGTCACGACTTGCTAATTCTTCCTCAAGTCTGCCCTTACATAAAGAATCAACTCAGTATTTATACATACTCATTATGAGTTTGCATGACCAGAGCTTATCAGGAATTCAATCAATAATAGCTTCAATAATAGCATCATAAGCAATGTCATAAATCATGGTACAGTCTGCTGACTTCCTAGAACTCTTTATCTCATTAGTCATACCATTATCATGTCCTTTGATAGAACCAAAGGAGGTTGTTGACTCCTTCATCCTTGCCCTTATCTTGTCTTACTCATACAGCCCTAGACTATGAGGAGTTAGCCTTATCAGGTCTTGACCTTCTCCAGTCTTATTTATGTCTTAGGTTATGCAGAGTCAGTTTTCCTTATTAATTCTTACAGGGGTCTGGCATTTTGGAATAGCTTGATCAGCTTTCCTTATTTTGTACCAAATATTTGACCAGTTTTCCTATCATGCCACTACTTCGTTCGTACAACTTCACAATAGTGTTCCTTTAAATGAATTATACCAAAATAATGATATAAAATATTGTCACGACAATTGCAAAATGAGCATGCACTTGCCTTTATGTGCAAAGACAAATTTGGAGGACTTTAAAAAGGAAAGGCATTTCTTACTAGGTGAAAACAACGTAATTGCTTGTTCAAAAATAGAAGCAGTATAACCTATCTATAAAATGTCATCTTTACTTCTCTCTCCTGATAACTTGTTCCCTCATCAATTTCAATGTCCAAATTTATCATGAAAAATGACTATGTAACTTTGTTAAGCTCTTCCCTAGCACTATTGCTGGTGAGAGGGCTACATTAAGAAGTTTTACACAGATTGTTTCCATTATAAATGTGGACCTACAAATTTAAAATAAAAATATAAATGAATGGAGCAACTGTCAGATTTTTAAGTGGGGGCTACAATCTATTTGTATTCCCTGATCTAAATAACTCCTGCCAAAAGCAAGCCTGTGCTGCCTCAGCATGAGTCATATTTATGGAAGAGGATGAAGATAGTGCAAAATTGATGTTCAAAAAATAAATTTTCCTCTTCACATTGAACATCAATGATGTCAGGCATATGATATTATTAAACTAGAAAGAGTGCAGAAAAGATTTACTAGGACGTGACTGGGACTTGATGATTTGAGTTATAAGGAGATGCTGGATAGACTGAGATTTTTTCCCAGTAGTGTAGGAGGTGTAGGATTAGTCTATAAAATATTGAGGGGCATAGATAAGTCAACATCTTTTCCCCAAGATAGGGGAGTCTAAAACTAAAGAGAGGCAATTTTTTCACACAGTGGGTGGTGAGTTTCTGCTAAGAGCTGCCAGAGGTATTAGTAAAGTCAGGTACAATTCTGTCATTTAAAAAGCATTTAGACAGTTACATGGGTAAGATGTGTACAGAGGGATATAAGCTAATGCGGGCAACTGGAACTATCTTAGTGATTAAAAACTGGACAGCATGAAGAGATTGGGCCAAAGAGCCTGTTTCCATGCTGTAAGCCTCTATAATTCTATGACTGTATGCATTTATAGAATGGACCAGTTATGGTGTCTCTTTCTGTTGCAGCTATTAAGAAGCGTGATATCATGAACTGCCAACGCATACGACATTTTGAAAATGTATTTGTGGTTGAAACATCCATCTGCCAAAAGGCCTGAAGTCACAAAACCAGTGGCTCACTGTATCCATGTTATTCAAGGCACAGCTGCTTGAAGTTATTCTTGCACAACAAGATCGATGATATTAGTTTCCTGCACTCTTGCTCATGTTTTTTGTGATGATTCTGCAATCCTGCTAATTAAATGGTCACAGTTACATTTTAAGATTGCGTTAGTTGCTTTTTGCATCCCGACAGCCTTTATGCTGATGAACCAGTCAAAACAGAAAAGGTTGCCTCTCTCCCACCTTTAAACACTTGCATGACTGTATCTGTTGAACATTTGAATTAGAGATATATATTTCACAGCATTATTCGCAAGTTTCAGTTGAAAAGACAAAGTAACAGCATTACTATTTCAACCAAAATGAGAAAAAAAATGTACACCTGAGCCAAAAATGAGTGTTGCGTATATTTATGTTGTAAATTTAGCATAGAGGTAAATAACATGCTTGTAAGAATAAAATCAATGAATCAAAAGGGGACTCAAATTTGCCTTCGTGCCTCTGGCTGTGTCTGTCTTTTTTAGTTCAGATTAGGAAGTTTGTCAGACGTGTTGTGGAAGCAGTGTCCATTGTTGCATTCTTGCAGAGACTTTTCCTGTTCAACTCGACTGTGCTGAAACATACAAAACACTCCAGTGAATCATATTTTGTACACAGCGTGTTTACATTCCAAAGAACAAGTCTGATATTCACTTTCCCTCTGTGTTGTTCATCATGCCCAGGGACCAGCAGGAAGGAGACACATTTAAGTTTCCATTTACAATTGAAAACCTTGTATTTCAAAAGATTACACTCACAAAATCTTTCTAACAGCTCAGCTACATGATTCATGGTTACATTTTGAAACAAAGAATGTGTTTCAGGATGGCTACAAACCTGCCAATAATGATCTTGCTGCTTTTGGAAAAAGCACCAGAGTGGTGACATTATTCTGCTGTTGTTATTCAATGCAGGAAATAGGTGCACCAGTAATCGGTGTGATGAGCAGCGCATTGGCTGAAACAACAAGCAATCCCTATGCTTGCCTGGGAGGAGATGGTGACTGAAGTGCTGTGGGAAGATGTGAAATCTCAAGACCGTGTTCACCATCTGCGAGGCTGCCGGCGGGGTCTCAGGATTTGGAAGTCATAATTCTCATTGGCGAGAACGTGACTTTGGATGTTCCCTGTCCCTCACCAGTGATATCATCAGGTTCACGCCCATAGCACCAATACCCCTTGGTGTAGCTTGGCACCATGCCACTGGCAGAGCCAACCTGTCAAAAGACAGGTCTCTGTGGGAGACTCAGGGGGAATGGGGAGTGTTAATACTGCCATACTTGTGGGTGAATTTGGTCCAATGAGCATTGGATGCTATATGCCAGCAATGGCTGTAACAGGCTTTTACATGGTGCCAGTGCCAGCTTTGAGGGGAGAGTGGGGAGAGGGCAGTGATCATGGTTTGGGGAGGTAGTGACACGGGGCCAGTTATTGTGGGGAGGTTGGAGGAGGGGAATGTTGGTTGAATGCTTGCTCCAAATGGGGATGCAGCCCCTGAGGTCTCAGTACTGAGGTAGGGGGAGGTTTATCGGAGTTCTGATTGGGGCACCCTTTAAAGATGATGCTCCAATCTCTGAGCAGCCTCACCCACCTCTATTACAGTGTGCATCACATTCCCTTGATTTAATTAGCAGAGTATGGTAGGGTGTGGAGAGAAAACCAACTGGTTTACTGGGGATAAACGTGCTAGTTTTCTTGCCAGAAACAACAGTGTCAGTTTTTGGTTCTGCCCAATGTATGGCAACAGTTTTGTGATAGTTGGCAACTTGCTCAATTCCTGCCTGGAATCTGTGGAGAGAGAGCCTTTGTGTACATTATCTGTATTACCTGAGTAAGATGCTCTTTCAGAGGCTCAGTGCAGACTAGATGGGCCAAATGATCTCCTTCTGCACTTTAGGAATTCTAGGATTAGACTTTCAATTCCATATTTTTATTGAATTCAAATTTCACCATCTACCATGGTGAGATTTTAACTTATTTTATCCTGGGTCTCTGATTTACTTGTCCAGTGTCAATATCATTACACCAGCACATCCTCCAATTCTTTAATGTTCACTGACCTTTTTTATTTTAATATTGTTTCAGTTCTGGTGAAAACTTGGAAATGTTTCAACTACAATCACTTTTCCTATGAGGTATCAGACTATACTTGGCAATTTTATACATAAATGAAAGCAAAGGAGTGACAAATTGGGATGTAACTTGTCTATACCAAGACTCCTGCCCTTGGATGAAACTATGTCTGATTATAAGGTTCCTCCTGTACTGACACATATGCTTCCCTTCTGCCAATTTGGGAACATGTCTCAATGGGATAGAAAGAGGCCCTGCAGCTCTCCCAAAAATCCTGTCAGAGATAGTAGAAGTAGGCATATGTTGGATTCTGTGCTTCAACTAGGCCCCAATTCAAATTACTTTGACCTGGGCACAGAAGGTAACAATATTCAACTTTAGTTCTTCAGTTTATGACAACTTCTTTTGGAATGAGGGGTTAGTTCTACTCCAAAGATGTGTAGATTAGGTGGATTGGCTGTGCTAAATTGTCCCTTGGAGTCAAGGGAATTAGCAGGGTAAATGCATGGGGTTATAGGGATAGGGTCTGATTAGGATTGTTGTCGATGTAGGCTTGAAGAGCCAAAGGACCCTCTAATGCACTGTTGTGATTCTATGTTGTTTTCTGTATGTTGGTGACCCCAGTTCCTTAACTTAGGATAGGATCATGGTGAGAACAGTGTGACAGGAAGAAGTGGCCGGCAGTACGATGGCTTCCAAGTTAGCACTGATGTCTCACAGTGCCAGGGACCTGGGTTTAATTCCAACCTCGGGTGATTGTGCATGTTCTCCTCATGTCTGTGTGGGTTTCCTCTGGGTGCTCCAGTTTTCTCCCATAGTCCAAAGTTGTGCAGTTAGGTGAATTGCCTCTTAGAGACAAGGGATTAGCAGGGTAAATACGTGGGGTTACTGGGATAGGGCTTGGATGGGATTGTTATTGGTGTAGACTCGATGGGTCGAATGGCCTCCTTCTGCACGGTAGGGATTCTATGATTCTAAGTTTCTACATGATGTTGGGGAGAAAAAGTAAAAGATTCTTAGCAAAAGAAAGAAATATTGACAACCAATTTCCATTTGTTATCTCTTCCATACATTAGAAAAAAAATTACACATTACTTTCAAAATGCTGAGTTTGCATCGAGTGTATTTCTTTCAGCACTCCATGTGGCTAATAGACTGATATATTTAGTGGAATTTTCCAGTCCCACTCTAATCACAAATCATCATAAGCAGGATGGAAAATTGGACCAGCAGGAAGTCTTTGACTTCAAGTAGGAATTTCTGGTGCTGGAAACTCCTGCCCATTGTCTCTCAGACTATGACTGCAGTGTGATAGTGAATATAGTACCTGGGATATATATTCACATACCGATTTATTCCTAGAGCTTTATGAATAATATGGTAAAATAACATCACAAATGAACTGATCAAGCAGCCTTCCATCTGTGGCTTTGTATTTGCATTTCTGGCTGCATTGTTCCATCTCATGAAATTTTCAACAGGCTCACCTGTTTTTGCCTCAGGCCTTGGAAGCCATCTCAATAGATTTGAGGATTTGACTTTAGTGGAGATGCATCTTGAATTTTTAATTTTGACTGAGCTTCTTCTGTTGTCTTCATTCATATCCCATCTATTAAATAAATGTAAACATTTCTCTCCTACCCAAAAAAGGGTGTGGCTGGCATTTTCCTCTTCAGTGGTTCAGTTAGAAAGCCACTGATTGTCAATCCAAACCTTTACCTAAACTTCTCAAATGTTCCAACAGCATTATCAGCCTGTCAATTCACCATGGAGTGGATCTGTACATTCATTGTGGTGGAAGCCATTTTATTTTCAAACAATTCACTCAGTTTTTCTCTCTCTCTTGCCTAATTTGAGTTGATTTGTTAATCTAATTGAGCATTTAATTTATTTGACATGTTTGGGCACCTGCTGCTATATCTTATTCCCATAAGTTAGAAATAATCACACCTTCAGACTCAAAATGTTGCTGTTTTGTCGAGTGTATTTCTTTCAATTTTCCACGTGACTGGTGGACTGATAGACTCATAGAAGTTTATAGCACAGAAAAAGTCCCTTCGGCCCATCACATTTGTGCTGATCAAAGACAAACCATCCAACTGTTCTAATCCCACTCCCAGAACTTGGCATCACAAATACACATTGTAAATGTAATGAGAATCTCTGTCTTTGCTACCCTATCAAGCAGTGAGTTCAAAACTTCCACCACCCTCTGGGTAATTTTTTTCCTCTTATGCGCCCTCTAAACCTCCTGCTCCTTCAATTAAATCTATGCCTCTTGGGCATGATCCCTCCACTAAGGGGAAAGGTCTCTTCCTGTCTATTGTACCTCTGCCTCTCAGTCATTGTCCTCCAGAGTTTCCTCTGCTCCAAGGTAAACAACCCCAGTCTATCCAATCTCTCTTCAAAACTAAAATTTTCCAGTGTAAGCAACATCCTCTCCATCCTTTCTAGTGCTTTCACATCCTCCCTGTAATGTGGGTTCCCCAACTGTACGTTAAACTCTAGCAGTGGCCTTACCAACATCTTATATAGTTCTGACAGGACCTCCCCATTCTTTAATTCCATGCCTTGGCTAATAAAGGCAAGTGTAACATGTGCCTGCTTAACCACTTTATTCACCTATTCTACTACTTAGAAGACTGGTGTACATGCTTACCAGTGTCCCTCTGATCCTTAGTGCCTCTCAGGATCCTGCCATTTATCATGTATTTCTTTACCTTGTTTGTCCTGTCCAAATGTAGCACCTTACACTTATCTAGATTCCATTTGCCATTGATCAGCCCATCTGACCAGCTCATCTGTATCCTCCCCTGTGGGACCTTGTCAAAGGCTTTCTGAAGCCCAAGAAGACTATGTCAGGTACATTGCCCTCATATACATCCCTGATCACTTCTTCAAAAAATTAAATCAAGTTGAGTTCAGATATGATCTCTTCTTAACAAAAGATGCAGACTGTTTTTGATTAATCTGTCTCTCCAAATGCAGACTAGTTTTATTTCTCAAAATTGCTTCAGTAACTTCCCTGTCACTGAGGTTAAACTGACTGAGTTATAATTTCCTGGTTTATTCTTTCCTTCCTTCTTGAATATTGCTACCATATCAGCTGTCCTCCAGTCCTCTGGCACCTCTGTCATGGCCAGAGAGGAAATAAAAGTTATTGCTAACACCCCTGTCATTTCCTCCCTTGTCTCACTAAACAGCATGGGATACATTTTATCTGGCCCTAGAGATTTACCTATCTCTAAGCCTCCCACATCATTCAGAATCTCCTTTTATTATATCATAGTCCATCTCGCTGATTTCTATACCCACATTGTGTCCCTCTCACTAGTGAACACTGACATAAAGTATTTGTTTAGAACTCTATCTAAATTCTCTGGCTCCACACACAAATTACTACTGTGATCCTTAATGGGCCCTACTCTTTCCCTAATTATCCTTAATGTGCTTATAAAATGACTCAGGATTTTCTTTTATTCTACCTGCCAATATCCTTTCCTGCCTCTTTTTTTGTTGTCCTAATTGTCTTTTTAAGTTCCCTCTTGCACATGCAATAGTCCTCTAGGGCTTCTGCTGTTTTGAGCCCTCAATATCCACCATAAACTTTCAGATTGGCCCGGAAGTTCAATGGAGTGACAATCACCATTGGACTGCCACTCTATTCCCTATTACTTATTCAGGTGGGATGCATATTTCTCACCAATCTTCCATCCAGGTTTGGTTAAAAGGATATATCACAGCTGTTCTGGATTCCATTCAGCTCAGCACAGCAGCAGCAAGGAAGTGAAGCTATGTCCACATTTGTGACATTTGACACTCTAAGGTTGGGAAGTTGAAAAGCCCCAGCCAGTTTAAGAAGCCAGAGAGAAGGTAAGTGTGTAATGTGGGGATTAGGGGAAGAGGGGTGTGGAGGGGCACTGAATGGTCAGTGGGGGGAGGGTCTGGAGGATAGGTAGGGGGATGTTTGCCCACACTAGCAAAACTGGCATCACAAATTTAGTAAGTATAGGACCACTATGTTGTTAGTACAGAAGATCAGGTCAGCACACCCATCAATTCTATCGGCAGCAATGCAGAATGGTCCAGAATTTTACTGCCATGCCTGGTCCAGAATCGGCTTGCAGAATGGAATTCTCCAATGGCCTTGGGCAGGATTTTACTAGCCTTGTCTGAGCAAGATCGTAAAATACAGGCTGGATTAGTAAGATAGGTTATGTCCTCATTTAAGCCTTTCAAGAAATTATTAAGGCCTTTGATTTGGATTTCAATCTTTGGAGGAGTATTATGTAGACTGGATGAGATTTAAAGAGATACATGTAGGAATCCAAAGAAAGCATTTAAAGCATCTATATTGTTTGGCTGATAGTTGTGCGTCTGGAATTCTAAAGGAGGAACTCACCTGAGACTGTATTGTGGAGGAGGTGCTTGATGGAACTTCGTCTGAACTCCTGCAGTTCAATTAGTGAGACAGGCTGGGCTGTGGAAGCAGAATGAAGTCTTAATCTGATGTGATAGAGAACTTTCATAGAATCAGACCACTGAGTCCAGTGTGTGAGCAATAAGGGTATCAGTACCTCAAATAGACTCAGAATAAAGAGGCAGCACCATTATCCAATGCTCCCCTTATAGCATGAGAAGGCCATAAGCTTAAATACTGCCCACCATAAATGTAGAGTGCCACTGTTGTAGGAAGAGGGGCAATTTTAAAATGGTATGGCACAACAGAAATTCTTCTAACCCAAAATTTAAAAGGGAGACCAATCAGATCAACCAGTGTCCTGTCAGTAGAGGATACAGAGGAACAGAAAGTGCCTTCTTTGGATGAAGTTGCAAAATCCAAGAGGACATTTTGGAGTGGATTTATCATAGCCAATGGCCACAAAATCAATTTTAAATTAGACATAGGAACCAGGATCTCAATTCTTCTGATTTGGTATGATGTCTAAAGCTTGGGTTTCTCCAGCTACCTGTCACACAACTCCACTTTGTGGACTGAAGGCACAAAGACTACTACACTTTGATATAATGGAAAATGACTTCCTGACACTCATTATGTTATTAATAATCAAGGTTGCTGTTTAAAGCAGAGAAGCTTACGTAGCTTTATGGCTTATTTATTCTCGTGTTGCAGCTAAGTTGACCCTGACCTGTTTGAACTAGTCTTCATCAAAGAAGCTCCACAAGTCCAGCTACAGGACGACATTCTGTCTTATTTTTTTGAGGAAAGAATGGATGAGAAAGGAGACCAGAGCACCACTGACAAGGGTGAGCAGAAGAAGAAGTCTCACAACACCAGGTTAAAGTCCAATAACTTAATTTGATAGTACAAGCCACTAGCTTTCAGAGCACTGCTGCTCCTTCATCAGGTGAATGGGATTTCAGTTCGCAAACAGGGCATACAAAGACAAACTCAATTTACAAAATAAGGTTGGAATGCAAGTCTTACAGATAATCAAGTCTTAAAAGTACAGACAATGTGAGTGGAGAAAGAGTTAAGCACAGGTTAAAGAGATGTGTATTGTCCCAGCCAGGATAGTTAGAGACTTTGCAAGCCTAGGCAAGTCATAGGTGTTACAGATCGTGTGACATGAACCCAAGATCCCAGTTAAGGCCATCCTCATGTGTGTGGAACTTGGCTGTCAGTCTCTGCTCAGTGACTTTGTGTTGTCGAGTGTCATGAAGGTTGCCTTGGAGAATGCTTATCCGAAGATTAGAGGCTGAATGCCTGTGACCACTGAAGTCTTCCCCAACAGGAAGAGAATGTTCTTGTCTGGTGATCTGGTGGATTCATTCGTCCATTGTTTATTGTCTCCATGATCTCCCCAATGCACTTTGTTTTGGGACGTCCTTTTCTGCAGCGTATCAGGTAGACAACATTTGCCAAGTTGCAAGAGTATGTACCATGCACCTGGTGGGATGGTGTTCTCACATGAGATGATGGCTTCTGTGTCGAAGATTGGGCATGCCTTGCAGAGGTGGCAGGGTTGTGAGGTGTTGAGTTCACTGTTCTCTTGAAGGCTGGGTAATTTGCTGGGGTCAATGGTCTGTTTGAGGTTGTGCAGTTGTTTGAAGTCATGAAGTAGAGATGTTGGGATGGCCTTGGTGGGATGTTGATCTTCATCAATGACACGTTGAAGGCTCTGAAGAAGATGTCATAGCTTCTCTGCTCCAGGGAAGTACGATGAAGGATACTCTATATATACACTGTGTCCCGTGTTTGTCTTCTGAGGACGTTGGTGCAGTTTTTCACTGTGGCGTGTTGGAACTGTCGATCGATGAGTCGAGCACCATTATGCTGTTCTTATGAAGGCATCTTTCGGTGTCTGTTGTGATCCTTGTCATCTGAGCAGATCCTGCATATATGGAAGGCTTGTCTGTAGGGGATGGCTTCTTTTATGTGTTTAGGATGGAAGCTTTTGTGACATATGACAACACACTCTCACTAAGCAGAGACTGATAGCCAAGTTCCACACACATGAGGGCAGCCTCAACGAGGATCTTGGGTTCATGTCTCACTATCTTTAACCCCCACGACTTGCCTGGGCTTGAAAAATCATTGAGAATGAATAATCAGCACATTTGGGGTACAAAAGAGAACCCAGGTACAGAATCTCTTAGCATGACCAACGAGATACTGGTAGAATGCAAAGTTGATTCCCAAACCCTGATGCCAAGGCTGAAGAGGAAGTAACTGAAACTGCCAATATACTAGTTATTGATTTCGCACGCATTTCAGATGTACAAGATGGTATAACTTCTCAGAATCTGGAGGAGGCAGCAGAATAACATTCGACATTCATCTCTATTCCAAATGTTGCTTTGACTGCTGAGGCTCTCAATGTCAGTACCTTGGCAACAGCACACACAGACTGATGTCAAAAGTGCACATACCAAACAACTCCAAGCAGGAAGAAAAGACTCCCGCCATTAACAAAAGTATCATTTAACTACAGTTGAGAATAACCCTTAAATGAGACAGTGATTACAGAACATAACTTTCTAAGTGCAGGAATCATTGATTGTACTTCAACAAAGTGAGATTATGTAATAGCAATCTCGATCAGAAGGTTGCAGACTGACAACAGTTTTATAAATCTTAACAGAATCTGAGTCGCATTTCATTGAGAATGAATAATCGGCACATTTGGGGTACAAAACAAAACATCTTTTCATCAATTATTCACAGGATATCAGAAGCAGGAATTTCTATCTACTGATTGAATTGCATTCCAGGAAGAACACGGAGAACATACACCCACATTGCCTTAGAGACCAGAGAATGTGGTTAGTGATTGATGCCACAAGAACAAGAGTGTGTGAGAAGGGGGGAGATATATGTAGGATGTGTAAATAGTTAATGAATAGATTTTGGGGAGATGGAATATGAAGTTTAATAGCTATTAAGATAGAAGCTAAGGCACTTTATCAGTAATGCCAGATGGCATGTTGCTGGAATGCAGAGAAAGATGCTTATCTATTCCTGATCGTGGTTACATGTGATTTAATATTTGGAAGTTTCTGGAGGCTTTGTTTCCAGTACTAAACACGCACACAGACCATTTTATGATGATGTTTCACTTTGCCTGGACGGGACTTTTTGGGTTGCTGTGTGACCAAATCGTTGTAGTGCTCAGAGATAACATTGACTAAGAACAAAGTGAATGTTTGTTTTCCTTCCTTCTATTACTGCTAGATGATGCAGTTGCATTTATGGAACATGTTGCCCACATGCTCTGCTTCCCTTGTGCACACAACTTAGTTCTGCTCGTGTATCAGCACATCATGAATTGGAATTAATCATCATTTTGTTAATTTAAATGAGTTCAACATTTACAAAAACATATCTCAGTCTGACTTGAGGAAAGTCACACCTATGTAAAACATGACTCCAAATTTTTCAATTCAAATCTCTGGCATTCAACAGTTGTTTGTGATTTGTATTTTGACTTGCCAAACAAACTTTGTCAATTTTTTTTTTATTAATATCAAGATATCAGTCTTGCATCAGTGCTATCACTCTTACCTGTGAGTCAGAATGATGTGGGTTCAATTCTACTTTTTAATACTTGAATACAGTAGCAGGGCTCATTTCAGTGCAGTGCTTTTTGTTGCCAATGATTATCATGGTGGCATATGCTGTCCCTGAGGTGATGTTGCCATTTCCTTCTGTTGTTAATTAGTGTCTCCCAGATGTTAAATGTGACATTCAGGGTCTTCATGTTACACTTGCAGCATTCAACCTCTGAATGTCCTACTAGCCACCTGGCTTTGGATGCTTTGACACAGAGAATATCCAACCATCTTCCAACCTGTGAACATGTCCGAGGCACTGAGTTTCCTTTGCTGTTGTAATAACCTGAGTGAGGCCATCAGTTTGGCCTCTTGGACCATGAGCTCCCTGATTGGGCAGACAATCATCATCTCAACCAAAAAGTCTCACCTCATAATATTCTGATTTTGTACCAGAAGCACGCCGAGGAGTGGAATTGGGTTTGTAAATAAAGGGAATCTGGTGAAGGTTCATCAACATCCGAGGAGTTATTTCACTTGTTAAGTACTAATGTGTTTAGTGGTTTTAATTTTGTAAAGATTACTGCATTCATGACTTTATCCTTTCCTGATGATATGCCACAAATAGTGAAAATTAAAATTATTGCTCTCTTTTCCATAAATCACTTATGTTTCACAATCAGGCTGCAAGATGCAGATAACACAACCAGCATAACTATAGCTGCACTGGCATTGAAACTTAGTATTTGGCCAAGTATAACTACGTTACTGTTCATAAACTCTATTTTGAAGTAATTCCATTTTGACAACAGTGTGAACACTCTGCAGTTGCTCAGTCAGCCATATTCATTAACTTTTACCCTTAAGTAAGAGTGATACCATTTTTTTTAAACAATGAATGCATTCTACACATCCACAGAACAGTGTGGGATAGAATTTAACCCAATCATATGTCTATGTCTTGTGGTTCCTATTTTTAAAAAATTCTCTTATTTATTCTGCACTGGGGAATTCTTGAAAATGAAGTTATATTTAAGCTCACAAAATTGAGTGATTGCACAATATGAACTCTGGTTCCTTTTAAAAACTGAAATGACTTGTGGTAACTTTCCTATTGAAGATTAAATATTTTGGATCAGGTCATTAACATGGGCTGGACATCTTTGATTAATCATGGTCTTCCTATCACTATTTTATAGATCTGGTAACTCTTGAAATAACTTCTACTTTTCTACATTTCTTTAATTTGTTTGTATTAAAACACCATTAACCAGCAGAGCCAGGGAGAGAAATCAAGGGCCTTTACAGCTTTTCCTGTTTCTAAGTCTCTTATTCCCTACTCCCTCATCCTTTTATCATACATGATATTTTTTCTCTTTCAAGATTCATAAATCCAATTAATAAACTATCACAGGAAGGTCCTAGTAAAATTATAACATCATTGTTGGCATCTGGTATCAACTTTATCTGATGTACATAATATTAATGGCCAATGCCACATATAAGATCAGCACTAAGATCATGTGTGCATCCTATATATCCCACCAAATGGAAAATTAGATTGTTTTTACTTTAATATCATTGTGTAATATTGTTAATTTGACAGGAAAATATCCCACTAGTTATTTATAATGCTGTGCAGATGAAAACTGATTTTGGTGACTACCTCAGCCTTCATTAACATTTTCTACACATTTCACCATATAACAGTCAGTTCACAATTGGGGAAAGATTTTATTATTGCAAACCAGATAAACGACACAAGGTATTTTCCATTCTTTTTAGAAGTAGCATAGAACCATATAATCCCTTCAGTGCAGGAAGCGACTATCCAGCCTATTGAGTCTGCACCAATTCTCCAAAAAAGCATCCCACTCAGGGCCTCCGTTCCTTCCATCCCTATGTACTTATCATGGCTAATGCTCCTAACCCACATATCTTTGGACACTAAGGGCCCAATTTTATCAAAAACTCCCCCCTGTTTTTGGGCATGAAATCATGGTAAATTTGAGCGTCGGGCCTGTAATGTGATCTGCACCTGAAATTGAGCAGATCGCACCTTTTACCGATACCCGATTTTAGGCAGCCCGACGATTTAAATGCATTAGCATGTATTTAAATCGGCTTAATGAACCGCACACCCAACTCTCTACTGCTAAATCCCATTTTACCATCTTTGGATCTGTTCCGGATCTGTGCTGTTACCAACCTGCAGAATAAAAATCCAAGGTGGATTTATATTCTGCATAGAACTTCCGAAGCCCATCCACCCTCCGCAGACCCGCCCCACCCTTGAGCGGACCCCCAGTGGTGGCAGGCTTCCTCAGCAGAGCACACCCCCCCCCCCCCCCTCCGCCCCTGCCACACACACAATCGACCCTCCCCTCCCAGGAGGCAGGATCACTGGTAGAACCCCTCCCCGAGGAAGCAGGCAACCCCCAATGCGATCAGACCCCCTCCATCCTGACTGGGAAGCAGGCCCCTCCCTTGGCAGAGCACACCCCGCAATCCATCTCGATTGCTGCTCTCCCTTCACCATCCATCTGACTTGCACTCGTTGATGTGGAGATGCCGGAGTTGGACTGGGTAAACATGGTAAGAAGTCTCACCGCACCAGGTTAAAGTCCTGTCGGAGTACTGCAGTCATTGGACAGCCTGCAGCACCTTCTGGCCTTCCCCTGGTGTCTGTTGGAGGAGGCGATGGGCCCAGATGGCTCTCTGGTTGTAGGGGGGAGGTAGGAAAATCTCCACTAAGTCCATCATTTTCCCCATACCTCGCCCCAGCGCTCTCTGTTTCTGTCTTTCGCTCCTGAGCATGCTATTTCAGGTAGTTTTCGAACTGTGCACACGCAGTTCAGAGCTCTGATGGTTCCGGCAGTGCTAAGCCCCACCCACAGTGCAGGCTGGACTGGGACCAGCCAAAAGTGTACGGCGTGCTGGAATGAGGATTCCGGACTCGGATCCGTTTTACATCTGGATCTGATTGGTAAAATCTGGGCTAAAGGGGCAATTGAAGCATGGCCAATCCACCTTTGGACTGTGAAAGAAACCGGAGCACCTTTGGAGAAAATCCAGAGAGACATGGGGAGAATGTACAAACTCCACACAGTGATCCAAGGCCAGAATTGAACACAGGTTCCTGGCACTATGAGGCAGCAGTGCTAACCATTGTGTGACTTTGAAGAAGATTTGCATGTGCATAATATTATTCATTATAAATATTTTATACAAGAAGTACAACTGCATTCTATTTTATCAGTAACTTCAGATGTATAAATATCAAATGATTCCTGAACAATAAAATGAAATGACTAAGCAACATAGATCTTCAATGTTAGTAAGAAACATTGGAGCTCCCAGGTTCTCTGTCCAACACAACTTTTAAGAGGCCAGAGGATAAGGCTGAATGGTTCACAGTTATATCTGTATTTTTTTGATCAGAAAGTCTGATTTCTTCGTCTCACAACATCTTTTTGGGAACAGAATAAGCAGAACTCCAGCTATAATTCCAACCTATATTTGCAAGATAATTATGGATAACAAAGGCTCTATACCAGTTCATCTCATCCATCCAGAATGACATAAGCATATGAATTAGGAGCAGAAATAGATGATTTGGCCCCTTGAGTTTGCTCTATTATTTGACAATATTGCCTACATTATCCCAGTGAATTTTAAAATTTTTAATTGGTTGTAAAGTGATTTAGGACATCATGAAACATGCTGCGCAATATAGTTTTTGTCTTTCATTGTACCTGTATGTAGGCAGAGTGATAGTAGCAATGATGAAATTGGAGACCCAATGTTGAGTTTCTAAGGATAATTAATCACAGATAAATCAACTGATGGTCAGAAAATGGTTACAAAATAACACTATATTCACAAAACAAGACCACTCTGTAGCTAACACAACATTACTATCCTGATATTTTGGATGTTAATGCACTGTCATATAATTGTCTTATATATTGTCTTTTATATTGTGAATTTATAACCTTACATTACATTTGTACTTAATAAATGTGCAAATATAATTTTTCACATCTGAAAAAAAGATTTTAGAGCAACAAACAAATGAAGAGGTAAAAAGTAATTAACAAAAAAAAATTCCAAAGCAAAAAGACAACGAGAGTGACGACAAAATCCTGAGATAAATTATTTCAAGAAGAACTGTTTCTATGGAAACCATTATGGTAAAAGTTCTTCATAGTGTTTCCTTGGAATCTCAATGGTTTTTTTTTTTGGCTAAAGATACAATGGATGATCAGGAATCCTTACTCTTAGAGAAATTTTAGTCCTGCAATGTAACCAACTTCTGCCAAATTTTAAACACAATAGTGCAGCATCAGATGAACCTGTGATGGAGTAGGAATTTTAAAAACCTTTCTTTAAACAACTCTTGGTGACAAAATAAGAATTTTATTTCTAAACTTTGCAAGATAATAAAGCAGGCAATAGTAAGGGTCATCTAGACTCAAAACATTGGGCCCTATTTTACCATTTTGATTCTAAGTGCTGGACAGACTTGAAACTGGGAGCATTTCTGATCTGACTTTTAGATCCGTTCTCAGATGCCCCTATGCACACTCTGCCTGTAAAAATATCAGTAATTCTGAATCATGCTGTACAAACCAATGGGCAGGGCTTACCATGTCCAAAATCCTGCAGCTCCTATCAGTGCCTCCAACTGTGCATGCGCAGACAAAAAGATGATGGAATGCTGCTCCGCTGCCACGTCACTCTCAGACTGGATAATGCCTTTCTCTGGCTCACACAGACATTGCCCCACTCCCACAATATTACTGACCTCCTTATCCCTCCATGCCCCTGCCATCCAGACTGATCACAGGCAGTGTGGCAGCAGACCCCCCTCCCCTGTACGCCCACTGATCACAGGCAGTGTGGCAGTAGACCCACTTCCCCCCCACTGATCATAGGCAGAGTAGCAGCGGATGTCCCTTCCCACCTATTGATCACAGGCAGGGTGGCAGCAGACCGTCCCTTTTACTTCTCTCACTGATCTCAAGTAGAGAGCCATCAGATTCACCTCCCACTCCACCCCTCCACCCCCAGTCCACCCAATCAATCTCAAGCAGAGAGCCGTCCGATGCTTGGCACTTACCTCCGTATTAACCTCACTGGAACGTGTCTGTTTCATGCCAATTCTGGATGAGCAAGTGTGGTGGTAAAGGGGGAAGTGCTAGTAAAGTTGGGCGTGGAGCCCATTAAGTCAATTGAAATGCAGGCAAATGCATTTAAATGACTGCTGTGCCTGTTTTAGGCACAGTCCCGATAAAGGTGTTTAAAAAAAAAAGGGTACTGGTGAAGGGGGAACTGGTGCGGAAGCAGGTGTGGATTGCGCTATGCGCTTTACACTCTACGTTACCAAGTTTTTATGCCCGGAAACAGGCGCAACATAATGCTAAAATCAGGCCCAATATTCTGTCTCCACAGATGCTATCAGGTCTGCTGAGATTTTCCAGCATTTTCTGTATCTTTCTTGATTGATTAGGTTACACCTTCCTGACAATTGTGCTGACACTCCTATGTTCCCGGTGTTTATATTATGAAATATATCCCTCATGTCAATGCTGGCAACTTCTTCAGGATGAGAATGAAGGGGTATAGAAAACTGATTTAAAATAGGGATCATGAGCCTTGGGAGTCCCTGGGAAGTGTGTAAATAGATGATGATATTGATGTACTTGTTTTTATCCTACAGGTGCTTTGGTCTACCTTGTTGTCTAACGAGGGGCATACACGCGATGGGTCGTGAGAGGGCTGCTCTTGGATTTTTTTTCGAGAGTATCCTAGTGCTTCACGTCGTTAGTGTACGCTTGACCTGGACCATTTGATGGGCAACACGACAGCTCAGTGACTATCGCTGTGCTGTGCAGATACATGGATTTGGGCCTGTGTCTGTGGGAGTTTGCGTATTCTCCCTGTGCTTGTGTGGGTTTTCTCTGGGTGCTCCGGTTTCCTCCCACATCCCAAAGATGTGCTCTTGTCTCAAATTTGGTTTTTAATCCATAGATCTATAAACATAGACAGGGATCGCGGGTAGAAGTGGGAACATCGGGGTGGCGGCGCGGGCTCATTGGGCTGTTTCCCATGCTGTTTTGTTCTTGTCCTTTGATGTCAGATAATAGTGGCACACATTTATCCAATTTCATCTCATGGGGATTTATTGCTAGGCAGTTGTATTGCTCCCACCTACATGTGACCTTGTCCATCTTGTGGGTTTCATCCGCCTTAAGTCAATTTCAACCTACGTTGAGCTAGAAAACAACTTTGTGTGCATCAACTCCCCTGTTTCAGTTCTTGTCTTGTCAAGCACAGACAAAGTTCCTCCTTGAGAAAAAGTCACACAATTGATTAATGATTTACAAATGTCCAATTTTGTCCTTTAAACAATAAGGAAAATAATTTTCATTGCTTGTCCAGTTAAGGATTGTATTGTTTTCCATTTCTTTGGTTACACAGTTTTCCTCTGATTTGTCCATCTCTGCTTTCAGCTCTGCCAAATGCCATTTACAAGTATGAGTATTATACCTAAAACATTTACAGGGATTAATAAAAAATAGATTAAAACAAAACATGGGCTATAAATTAGATTAGCAAAAAACCTAAAAGAAAATGAGTTGACCTTAAGTCTTACATTTTTTTTTCTATTATTAAAGATCACGAAACTTGTGGTAAATCTGCTACTTTATTAAGATCATAATATTAGTTGAAGTAGTACAACTGTGCTCTTCTGACATTATTCACCACATACTTTCTAGCAGGACTGAATGTAGAGAGACTTTACTTGGGCCAAGGCTGAAACATGTTGACTCCTGAGTCTCAATGGAATTGAGGCATTTTGTGACAGTCAACAAGCTCAGTGAATAAAGGTGTACTGGCTTCCATAAGACCATAGAGCATTAAACCATAAGATGGAGCTGAAGTAGACCATTTGTTCCATCAAGTCTGCTCCACCACTCAAATAAGATCATGATTGATTTGATATTATAATACTCAACTCCATTTTCCCACCCTATCCCTGACAATTGTGGTGGACATCAATTTCACTTTGGTATGGTATAATGCCCTGGAATTTTGTCTTCAATATCTTCATTTGTATGTTCTTCACTAATACCAGATATTTCGTCTTGTGAAGTTCTGGGAAACACGCATAAATGTAAAGGTGGATACAATTTTGTCTTTTAAAAAGAATTTAGACAGTTACGTGAGTAACTTGGCTAATGAGAGACATGGGTCAAACCTGGGCAACTGGGACCAGCTTAGTCGTTAAACAAAAGGACAGCATGGACAAGTTGGGCTGATGGGCCTATTTCCATGCTGTAAACCTCTATGACTTTATGCCTCAGATGACATAGATCATAAAATCATAGAATCTGTACAATGCAGAAGGAGGCCATTCAGCCCATCTGAACAATAATTCCACCCAGGCTCTATGCCTGTAACCACACATATTTACCCTGTCACTAATATCATGACTAATTAATCAGAAATGTGCTAGTTTATAATACATATCAGAAGGAAATTCATCATTGTAATGTAGGAAACCAACAGTAATCTGGGTGCGCAGGGTTATGATACGACATGTGTGAACAGAGCATTTTTTTTCTTTGTTTTTATTCCAATTCAATCAAATCAAATCCAATTCAGGGTCTCAACACGTTGAGACATTTCCGATCCAAGCTGACAAGACAGGGCTCTCACCTCTTGTCTTAGGCTTGATCTACATGATCCAAGCTGATTGGAGTAGGTATAGCTCCTACTCCAATGCTTGATTTCATTTGCATCTTAGCCAAAAGGCCAAGATGCCGCTTTGAAAAATTGCTTTAAATGAAGCTGAAATATAACCTAATGACTTCAACCAAGCACAGCATGTCGATACTACACTTGATCTTAGCCAAAAGGCCAAGAGAGCATATCTTAAACTGCTACCAATCACAATCGTGACAGAATGTGACTGATCAAGTCCCATGATTTGTGTTCAGTTTATAACCAGGAGGGGTTGGAATCGGATGTATTATACTTAGCTTCCTAGTCAACCCTGTATGGACACTGCCCAATTTTAAAATAAGGATCTCATTTATTATTTTACTAATTCATGTCATAAAATTGGTATGTTGACATCAAAAAGAAGAATGTTACATTGTGGCATCATAATGTTGAAAATTTGACTGAATATACAAGCCTCAAACTTTCATAAATGGAAGAAAATAATTCAAACAACCATCAAGTCTCACGGCATGTAAGTGATTCTGTAGCTACAAAGGAATCCTACAAACTGTACCTTCATTCTCAGCTCAGCCCACTCCAGCCAGCAGGCATCAGGCCCCTATAAAGTTGTTTAAATTTGGGAGCACCTAAACATTTTAACTCTGTGTGCTGTGAAATTTAAACAAGAACCATGATTAAATTGTAGATTCTGGAAAGTAAGTTTAAGCAGAGCTCACAGACAGGTGAGACTTCATTATCAAAAGAGAAAATGCTGGAAAGTCTCAGCAGGTCCGGCAGCATCTGTAAGGAGAGAAAAGAGCTGACGTTTTGAGTCCAGATGACCCTTTGTCAAAGTTAAAAGGCATAAAAAGTGAGGGATCTTCATACTGTAAGGTGAGGAAATGGAAAGATGAGTCATAGCCACAAAAACAAAGGGGGCTAATGGTGTAGAGAGAAGGAGTGAATGGCTAAGCGGCAGTGAAGCTGAATCAGAGGGTAAGATGTGAGGGGAGCGGATAGATGGGTAGGAGAGAGGTAAAATTGAGAAAAAAAGGCAGGGGTGGGAAGGGAAGTAAAGGAGAGAAAAGGTAAGGAAGGGGGGGAATTAGGGGGAAAGAGTGAAGGAAGAAAAACAAAAAAAGACAATAAAGAAATAAAAGATAGACAATGGTTTAATAATTAAGTAAAATGAAAACAAAGGGATTGAGCTAACCATATGAAGGCACTGACTTTGACACTGAGACCGGAAGGCTAGGATGTGCCTCGTAGAGTGAGACTCCCTTATAGCTAATTGCTTCTTTAGGAGGTCAGGGGAAGTTAAAAAACTGGGCTGAGAGAAAAAAAATCCATCAATTAATAAATCACAACAGCCAGAAGAATTCTGTATTAAAGAAAAAATATTTTTTCACAGACTGCTTTAATCTTTGAAGACCGGCAGTCATCTTCACACTAAAACCACTGCTTAGATGCACAAAGATTTGGGTTAAGACTGGAAACGTAGTGAAATAGAGGGTTATAACTTAGTAAAATAGAGGGTTATAGATCTGCATAGTAGCTACGGACATGTTCAGCATAACTTGTGGGCCAAAGGACCTGTTTGTACTGTAGTTTTTCTATGTTTCTATGAAACAATATAACTATCCAGGTTTTCTTTTAACTCTCTACTAAGCTAAATTTAGTTACAAGTTTCAACTTCATTGGTGGCCACTGCCTTAGCTGCTCACAGGTTATTGCAAATGATGGTGCTGTTGAGTTCTTTCTGATTTTAGCCAGTTCAGAACATAAGAATTAGGATCAGGAGCAGGCCATCCTTAACCTGGGAAAAGTCAGTAGTTTGATCTCATAAGAAGCCATAAACAAATGCTATACAGGTACAGCATTGCAACCAGTCAGGAGAACGTACCAAACAGTGTCAATACAAGGTTCGCAAAATGCCTTACCAGTGTTGGTGCTAACACCCTTCCATCTCACTCACTGAGATGCGTGTACCCACAGAAATGATGTGATTGTTCAACCAACCAATGCCAAATTCATTGCACAGAATCACTCAGAGACTGCATTCCTAGGATTGATTGCATTCAAATGTCATTGCAAGAATGCAAATTGATCCAGATATTTTATGTTAAGAACTCTGTGGCTCCAGCGATCCCAAGTCTAGTAGTTGGTAAGGACACTTCAGTGATTGATGTGAAAGGAATTTTTCACCGACATTGCTCAGACATCTTGTAGATATTGTTTTGGTATGGCACACGTTGTACCTACACTGGTTAGAAGATCACCTAACTGTGCAATGCACATCGTTAGTTAAGAGGCTGAATGACACCCATTTGGAATGTTCATCATTTGCCATATTTCAGGGCCAATACTGAATTACAGTTCAGCAGAGGAGCTCAGCCAAACCTTCCCAATCATCACTTGTCGATATTCCCAGGAGTAGCTAATGTGCTGCTCAATAAAGATGCCTACAACCAGTATGCAGATAATGAATTAGCCCATCTGAATATCGGCAGATGGGATTTTGAGCATAACACCTAGCAGATCATGTGGAATCTAGGGCCTGGCACCCATTTCTTTAGCATCTGTGTGCGATCGTCCTGTGATCCTGAAGGTGATGATAGTTGCCAAAGGATCAGGTGCACTTTAAGTTTCACATTTGCATCTCCATGATATGACTGTGTGCTCACAGACTACAAGTGAGCTGCTATCAGTCACACAAGAGTTAGACAATTACAAATGCAATGTAAGGATCTATGGATTGTTCTCATCATCATCATCCTCCAGGGATCTTGTGATTATTAGAGCCTCTACTGTGTCATCTTGGCATCAGGCTGAGCAGTGAGGGTATATACGCTGCTATCAGCAATACAGGAGCCATGGTAAAATGTGTGGGGTTATAGGGATAGGATGGAGTGGGGGAGAGGGCGGTGGACCATGGGCCTGGTAAGATGTTCTTTCAGAGAGCCCGTGCAGGTTCAATGGGCTGAATGGATTCTACGGAGTCCAACATTCACCGATACATTGTGAAGATGCCAGGGCTGTTGCATATTATCATCATCCTGTGCAAAATTTGTGGATATTAGGGTCTTCTGAGTGTGCCTGCTTCATCTGGACATTGCGATGGCTGACATACTCACCTTCAAGGAACTCATTGCCCTTGTCCTTTTTGATATCTTTCTCAAAAAGGAGAGGTGCAGCTCTTCCATTGCCTCCTCAGGCAGTTCCTCCCCTGTTACAGTGCCAGTTTGTGTACGGTGCAGCAAGTTATGTTGATGAGTGCACTATCTGGGGGCTATGTTGCAGTGTTCTGCCAAACTTATTGAGGCACCAGACGTTGTTTACTCCACTAAAATCTGGATCATGGCCTAAGTTTTGTTATACTGTTGTAGTTCCGCATTGTGAGGCTGCTGCAATCATCATTAGCCACACCCTCCATGGATATGTCTTGTCCCAAGAAACTAACAGCCTCTGTGGATCCTGCAAGATCCTGAGGCTTCCTGAGAATGTAAGATTGGTGGATTCCCCTTGGGCATCATATTCAGACCTACAGGATGCATTTGAGGTAGTCACAGACAAGCTGCAGGAAGAGAACATGCAGCAAATGGAAGCGCTTGTGATTCACATATTGGACTGCTTATTGCCACAGAGATCTAAGTGTCACATAAGTGCAGTCGATAGCATCCCAATGGAAAACTAGAGATCTGCTCAAATCATAGTGCTTTCTGGATTGTCTGAAACAGTCAAAAAGCAGAAAGTTGTGTACCTCCATGAAGATGGCACCCATTAGCCCCTGGATGCACTGTGCCTGGAAACTTGTCACCGATGGAGCACTGGAAGGAGCTGCTGATTTAAATTTGAGCACCATAGTTTGTTCACAGTCACTGGCAGTGGATGCCCTCCAAGTTTCTGTGACATCAAATCCAACAGGAGGTTGTATACCTGATTATCAATTCCCCGGACACAGTCTTCAGTGTCACCCATTTTCAGTCATCTGCAGGAATGACAAGTGTTGTCTGTAGACTCTGGGTTTACGATATACCTATGAACGGCAGCTTGCTGTGGATTTTCAGCTCAATGTGCTTGAGGCCCTGCCTCTCCTCCACATTAAGAGCCATACTCTTCCTTTTGGCAAGCCAGATGCCTCCATCACATTTTTCTCCTTCGCCACTCCTATCAGCCATGAACTTAATGTTTTTTTCCTGCAGGACCAAAGAAAGAGAGGTGCAGGTGAAAAGGAGTGGGATTTGTCAGCCTCTCTCGATCTGAAGCTGGAAAATCTCGCTTGAGATCAACAGACTTTCCCATTGTCCTTCCCTCACCTGCTCTGAGTCCTGTGGTGGGTGAATAGTAGAATCCCAGTGAATATGCCTCCTAAGCTTTTCTTTTGGTTAATTCTCTGGATCTAACTGGGCCTCATGGCTGTTTCACACATTAAGAAGTCTTACAATATCAGGTTAAAATCCAACAGGTTTATTTGGCAGCAGTAGTTTTCAGAGCCTCAAGCTCCTCTTTCAGGTGAGTGAAGACCCCTCACAAACAGGGCATATAAAGATACAAACTCAATTCACATGATAATGGTTGGAATGCAAATTCTTTACAGATACTCAAGTCTTAAAGGAACACATCAATATAATTGGAGAGAGGTTTAAGCACAGGTTAAAGATAGGACAGTTAGTGAGATTTTACAAACCCAGATGACTCATGGGAGTTACAGATAGTATGTCATGAACCCAAGATACTGGTTGAGGCTGTCTTCATATGTGCAGAACTTGACTATCAGTTTCTGCTCAATGATTCTGTGTTGTCATGTGTCATGAAGGCTGCCTTGGAGAACGCTTACCCAAAGATTAAAGACTGAATGCCTATGAGTGCTGAAGTGTTCCTTGACGGGAAAGGAATACTCTTGCCTGATGATGGTTGAGCAGTGTTCATTCATTCGTTGTTGTAGCGTCTGCATGGTCTCCCCAACGTACCATCGGAACATCCTTTCCTCCGGTGTATCAGATGGACAATGCTGGCTGAATCGCAAGAGTATGTACCATGTAGCTGATGGATGATGTTCTCACATGAGATGATGGCATCTGTGTGGATGACCTGGCATGTCTTGCAGAAGTTGCTGTGGCACATTTGTATGGTGTCATGGTCACTGTTTTTCTGAAGGCTCGATAGTTTGCTGTGGACAATGGTCTATTTGAGGTTGGACGGTTGTTTGAAGGCAAGAAGTGGGGATGTGGGATAGCCTTGGTGAGACTTAGTCTTCATCGATGACATGTGGAAGACTCCAGACAAGATGTCGTAGTTTATCTGCTCCAGGGAAGTATTGGATGACGAAGGGTACTCTGTCTGCCGTGTCCTGTGTTTGTCTTCTGAGAAAGTTGGTGTGGCTTTTTGCTGTGGCATGTCGGAACTATCAATTGATGAGCGAACGCCATATCCTGCTGTTATAAGGATATCTTTCAGTATCCGTAGGCGTCTGTTGCAATCTTCTTCAACTGAGTAGATCCTGTGTATATGGAAGGCTTGTCCCTAGGGGATGGCTTCTTTAACATGTTTAGGGTGGAAACTGGAAAAGTGGAGTATCGTGAGCTTATCTGTGGGCTTGCAGTACAGTGAGGTGCTGAGGTGACCATCCTTGATGGAGATGTGTCCAAAAATGCAACCAATTCGAGAGAGTAGTAGTGTTACAACAGAAGCTGGGGGTTCTTTGTACAATGGGTTTCAGGATACCCTCGACATATCTGGAGATATTCTCACATAGGGTCCCGCTGCCTGATACAACAGGATGGTGGGTGTGGTGGCCTTATAATGCAACCAATTCGAGAGAGTTTGATGATGGCATGGAACATGTTGATGTCAGTGTATAGTTGTTTCAATGATTGTCCGCCATGAGTTCAAAAAAAGAAAATGTCATTGGTGTATCTAGAGTATAGCATTGGTTGAAGGTCCTCTGTAGTGAATCTGTGCATAAATATGTTGACATATAGTGATGCAAATTTGGTCCCCGTGGCTGTTCCGTGCGTCTGGATGAAGAACTGGATGTTGAAGATAAAGACATTGTGGTCCTGGATGAAGCAGATGAGTTGTATAATTGTACTAGAGATTGGCAGTTGTCGATGTTGAGTACTGAGGCAGTTGCATCAATGCTGTTGTGAGGGATGCTGGTGTAGAGTGCCTGAGGCCTCCATTGTGATGAGGATTGGTCCTGGTTCAGCTGCAGCATGTGTGCTGAGTTCCTGTAGGAATTCTGTAGTGTCACAAGAGAAGTTGGGGGTTCTTTGTACAATGGGTTTCAGGATACCCTCGACATATCTGGAGATATTCTCACAAAGGGTCCTGCTGCCTGATACAACAATAGGATGGTGGGTGTGGTGGCCTTGTGTTTCTTTAGAGGCAGTAGAGATCTGCTCAACTGCAAGGAGTACGTAGGATGAGGGCACAGATGATGCTCTGAAGGATCAAAGATCATGATCGGCCTATTGAGTTGATGTATGTGTTTTTTGGTTGGACCTGCGGGTAACCATCTATACTGTTCTTCGTTGTTCAGTTGTTGGTACATTTCTTTGTAGTAATCTGTTTAGTTCAGTATGATGATGGCCCCCCCTTTGTATGCTGGTTTAATGACAATGTTGCAGTTGGTCTCAGAAGTGCGGATGGTGTTGCATTGTGCTTGGATGATGTTCGGGGTTGTCTTGTGAGTGCGGCTGATGAATCTGGCATTGTCGTACCTCCTGATGGCTTGGGCATACATGTCCAGTCGAGGGTAGTGGCTTTCCAGAAGAGTCCAATTCGACTCTTTCCTCTTCGGTTGCTGCATTGCGGATCTCTCTGGCTGTTCCAGTTCATTGGCTGCCTCATTGTGTTTTCAGTGGGGTTTGTGGAAGAAGTCCTGCAGCCTCATTCACCTGCTGAATTCCTCTATGCCCACTGCGAGACCAATGGGTTCTATTTTAGTAGTGGTGCTGAAATTGAGCCCTTAGCTGAGAAATCTGATTTCATCTGGTTGAAGTGTGTAATCCAACAAGTTGATAATGGATTTCCCTGCAATGGTACTGTTTTCTACTGTGGTACCGGGTGAGGCTCAGTGATCTTGCCGAGTTTCTCAAGTTTCCTGTTCTTGGTGTGCATTTAGATGGCATAGTTCCTTTGTCTCATCTGCTTGGCAATATTTCACAGCTAGTCTGTGTCCTGAGTGCAAGTTGAGAATATGGACTCTAGTTTCCAGGTTGCAGAGTTTGCTGTTGTCTATCTGTAACCCCCATAAATTGCCTGGGCTTGCAAAATCTCACTGGCTGTCCTGACTGGAGACAATACTCTTTAACCTTCTCTACACTCACATTGTCTGTATCTTTAAGACTTGATCACCTGTAAAACTTGCAGTCCAACCATTATCTTGTAAATTGAACTTGAGTCTTTATATGCCCTGTTTGTGAACACAAGTCCTCATCCATCTGAAGAAGGAGTTTGAGGCTCTGAAAGCTAGTGCTGCCAAATAAACTTGTGTTTGGATTTTAAGCTGGTGTTATGAGACTTCTTACTGTGATTACCACAGTCCAGTGCCAGCATCTCCACATCATATCTTTCACATATACCAGAGAGTGTTGGCCAATGTGTGGGCCAGTATGTAGTGCTCTTCATGGCTGCCTGAAACCCCACCCATCTCCACTGCACTCTAAGTGACCAATTGGTGGTAGCTTTGTGGGATGTAAATATGACACGGGAAGAAGATTTTAGCATGCAGGCACAATGATAAGATGCAAATGCATTGAAGTTAAATTCCCGATGTTAGACAGAGGAAAACGCAGCCCACCATTGATGGGTGAAGCAGACAATCGCAACCTGGTTGCATGATAGTGTAAAACTGATTTTTGGTCTTCTTGCCATATTTTCTCCTCGTGCCTTCGAAAAAGTCCGCTGCCAATGGGATTGGAAAATTTGGCTGCAAAATGTCATTTTTGTTTGCTAACATGTAAAATACTTTAATTCTCCAAATTAAAACCTTTAGTGAGGGATATTGTAATATAATGTATATGAATGCTTTTAAGAAAGCATATCTTAAATTCCTCTGCTTCAAAATATTCCATGTGGTTGTTTGCATTGAACTAAGAGAATGGGTGGTGTCTCACTTTAATGTCTCAGATGAAAAACAGCATCCACAATAATGCCCTGCCCTTGAATGTTGCACTGCAGTGTCTGTCTGTATTCTGTATTCAAGTTCGAGTAGGACTTGGCCCTGCATGAACCACATGAAACATCTCCCTCAAACTATTTTCAGAGTGTTGCTTATTGTGCACTGCATGTTCAAAATAGAACATAACCATTGTTTTCTATTTCCTTTACAAAATGGATTGTGTCCATTGTAGCTAATTTATTAAACTTTGTTTTCCAAGTGCTGTGTAAGATTAAATTAAAATGAAGTCTTTTTTTCCTGGTACTAATATTATCATAACAGTCAAATATTAATCAACGCCTAGCTGCTGATGCATGTGAGTTCTGATTGAAACAATCATCTTCTACATGCAAAGGAATAAAGTTTTAAGGAGCTGACTGCAAAATGTAAAGCTGTAATCCAGTTCCCTCCTTTAGAAAGAATTGTGGAACTACACATCATTTATTATTAGCATCTGAAGTAATTTGAAAACAAATGCTTGTAAAATATAATTATATAGAGCCACAGCTATGACTGAACTCAGCAACAGTATGAACCCCTTCACATCAATGGCCACTCAAGAGGTGTCAAAATATGCAAAGAGACACGAAGGAGGAACTGACATACCTTGAGATTTCAGACTGTGATACATTAGATATTAAGGTGGCATGGTTAGCATTGTTGCCCCACAGTGCCAGGGTTGAGGGTTTGATTCTGGCCTTGGATGACTGTTCTGTGTGAAGTTTGCAAGTTCTGTCTGTATGGATTTCCTATGAGTTTTTGGTTTCTTCCCACGATCCAAAGATATGAAGGTTAGGTGGATTGTTCATGCTGAACGTGCAGAGTTACGGTATTAGAGCAGAGGGGAAAGTCTGGGTGGGATGGTGTTGTCAGTAAATAATACATCTGAGACTAGTCGTGAGTCAAAGTACAGTAGGTTCATTACAAAAGCTTTTGGGAGAAGCCCAGTTCCTAAAGTGGTTCAGCAGACTTTTCTCTGAACACAAGTAAGAGTCATGTCGGCAGTTCTCTAGGGTGTCTGTCATGGTTTGTCATCCATCACGTGGTTACTGCTGCCTCAGCAGTTTTGTCCTTTGTGTAGTCCATTGTAATCATAGCTGTCCCAAGGCTGTGACTGTCTCCGATCCATTCCTCTAGTGATTAGCCGTCATTGCATCAGGTATGAAACCCACAACCCGCATCATTGCCCCAGCCAGCTTGGAGGGTTATAATTCTGATATTTGTTCCCCTCATCCTGTGTTTTTTGCTACATGTTTAATATGATCTGCCAAGCAAGTTATATTCTCTGAAGCATCTGGAATATACGTACAGCATTCGGAGGCACCTGTAGTTCATATCCTTCCTTGGGAGGCTAGCACATAAGCGAGTGCCAATAGGTTCTGTAATGCAACAGTCTGAATAGCTATGACCTCTACTGATACTTCGGAGACGGCTGTGCTCAACTCCTTGAACCCGTCTCTAGTCTCATTTGCAATTCTCTCTAAGGTCGCAGCCATGTGTATAAGTCCTTGTGCTGCCTTTGCCACCCCATATGGTGGATAGGCTATCATGAAGGACTGTTCTGTCTCACTAATGGCTTGCTTAGTCCTGAGCAGGTGTATCTTGGATGGTCCTGTAAGTCAGTGCAATGGTGAATATAGGCCTCCGCATATGCTAAATAACACAATCCTATCCCATCCCATGGAAGTCATAAGTAGGCATTGTTTCCACAGACAAAATAGATACTATTATTTGCAGTCATATGCCTCACATAAGCAGAGGAGAGGTTGATTGGGATATCAACTGTGGATTGTAATCTGTTGCACCAAAGCCCACGTGCCTCTGGTAACATTACTCTGCTGAGTACAGTAGCTACAGACAACAGGTATGGTTCCATTTCATACCAAGCAGATAGATCCCTTTTGTTAGTTTTTCACGACAAAGTGGGGAGGAGAATCTGATCTATTATAGATAGCTGATAATGGTTCTTAAAGGCTGATAGAGTACACCCTCCCTCTCCCAACCCCAAAACAGCACTGCTATCACTGACATTGAAAGTACCTTGCATAGTAGTACCTGATGGGATTTTAAATATCATTTTCCTTGCCCTGAACTAGGTTCCATTCTGATTCAAAATCCATTCCACCATTTCCGGAGTTGACAAAGAGACAGGATAGGGAATAAAGGACTTCCTTCTTTTCCTCTGTGCATGGGAATGTGTGAGCACACCCAGCACTTGCTCAAATTTGACTGTAATGCATACAAGTGAGATACATACACAAAAATATTCTTATGAGGGATTAACAGACTGGTGCAATGACCTTTTAATTCAGCCTAATCTCATTGTACTCATTCTCCTGAGCCCTTTGCTGTTGTAGGGCACAGGTCCATCAAGGTCCCTCAGCTAAATACCGGAAATTCCAGTTACATCAAGTTACATTTCATGAGAGAGCCAATCATCTCGCCCCTTCAACAGAGTTGTCAGCATGGTACGGTTAAGGAATCCAGAGGATCAATCCCTACAGGTTATTTCCCAAGGGCCTATTCGATGTGTCAGATGGTCACAATAGACAGAGTCATTGTTACAGAGATGCTTGCAATGCTCTATCCCCAAGTCTACACAATTCCATCTATACTTTGCCTCCATGCCTGACAGGGCAAGAGTGGTGAGAAGCAGCAAGAGAATCATTCTATAACCCTACGACCATTATACAAAGATTCAAAGGCTATATCACCCACGCACAACTTCCCGTGAACCCGTTCACCCACATGCAACTTCCCGCGAACCTGTTTGCCTGAGCTCAACTTTCTGTAAATCCATTTGCCTGTGTGCAACTTCCCATGAAACAGTTTGGCTTGCTTGGAGGTCTGCCATCTCACTTATCTGTGAATTGAGCACATTGTTTCGCTTAAGTAGGCAGGGGTCTTCTGTCTGTTAATTCTTTTTACGTAGATCATTTTATTCACTATAGGTAAGGGTTGTTCCGTGATAGATATGGAAACTCTTATGTCCATCAACGTTTTACATTGTCGGCCCCCTACTAATGCAAACACGTAAATTCTACCCTCCTTCTTACCCAAACTTGTGGGGGCTGCCCCTCGTCAGTTTACCCCTTCTGTGATGGTGGGGGGAGCCTGACCAGGTCATTCATGTTTGCTCCAGCAGGTGCTGTCTGTGCAGGCCTCTTTATTGCAAAATTGGCAAGCAGGAGTCTTCCTTCTACCCCTCTTCAGAGCCCCACAGTCTCTGGCAAAGTGGCCTGGCTTTCCATAATTATGGTATCTATTCTTTGGTTTAGTTCCTCCACTGTTTGCATTAACATTTTCCTGTTTTATTTGGGGTATTGTTTCTCATCTGGTCCGTCTTTAATTCCTGATGCCCATTGTACTAATTCATCAGCTTTGAAACATCACAGTTTCATTACAACTCCCTTTTTATGGCCTCTTGTGTTCTTCTGATACTCACATTAATGTCAGAAGGTCCTGTCTCCGTGCGGGTTGCATAAATTCACATTGAAAACATTGCCACAGCAACAGAATAGAGAATGAGACCCATTGTGTAGTCTCCAGGTGATTTTACACTCAGTCAGGACACTTACAAGTTCATGCCCAAGCAACAGAATCATTAGTCCCCTCAATAATAAAAAAGTACAAACAATTTAACTAAAAATGGCTTAGGTCATCGCTGAATCCAAGTTAGCATTGACAAAAAATGGGATCCTTTTCAAATTGTGTTAAAATGAAATACATTAACAATAACATTTACACCACCAGAATCAAAAACGGGTTGAGAACTGGCTTGGGAGGAGGAGACAGCGGGTATTAGTGGAAGGCTCTTTTTCCAACTGGAGATCAGTCACTAGTGGTGTGCCACAGGGCTCAGTACTAGGACCTCTTCTATTTGTGATTTATATAAATGACTTGGAAGAGGGGGTAGGTGGTGTGATCAGCAAATTTGCTGATGACACTAAGATACTTGGATTGGCGGGGACTGAAGAGCAGTGCCAGGCAATACAACAGGACATAGATAGGCTGGTAGATTGGGCAGATAGATGGCAAATGGAATTTAATCCGGATAAATGCGAGGTGATGCATTTTGGCCGGAATAATGTAGAGGGGAGTTATAGGATAAAAGGTAAAACTATCCGGAGTATAGAGACGCAGAGAGACCTGGGGGTGCAGGTTCACAAGTCTCTGAAGGTGTCAGTACAGGTGGAGAAAGTGATAAAGAAAGCGTATGGTATGTTAGCCTTCATAGGAAGGGGTATAGAATACAAGAGTAGGAGTGTGATGTTGCAAGTGTATAGAACGTTGGTTAGGCCTCACTTGGAGTACTGCGTCCAGTTCTGGTCGCCGTACTACCGGAAGGATGTGGAGTCCCTGGAGAGAGTGCAGAGGAGATTTACCAGGATGCTGCCTGGTATGGAAGGGCTGTCTTATGAGGAAAGGTTGAACGCACTGGGGTTGTTTTCCCTTGAAAGACGTCAGCTGAGAGGGGATGTATGAGGGGTATAGATAGAGTAAATGGTGGTAAGCTTTTTCCACCATTAGATTTGGATAGAACGAGGGGTCACTGCCTTAGGGTGAGGGGGGCTATGTATAAGACTAATATTAGAGGGCATTTTTTCACACAAAGGGTAGTGGGCGTGTGGAATGCACTACCGAGTAAGGTGGTGGGAGCAGGCACGCTAGGGTTGTTTAAGGGTCTCTTGGACAGCCACATGAGCGGTCTGCAGATAGAGGGATATAGGAGGACTGTTTAAATACTTTAATTGTTTCCACAGGCTGTTCGGTCCACCTTGTTGACCAACAAGGTGCATGCATTCGGCAGGTCGTGCGAGGGCTGCTCCTGGATGTTACTTCAGGAGTGGCCTAGTGCTTCACGTCGTTAGTGTATGCTTAAACTGGACCATCAGATGGGCAACATGACAGCTCAGAGACTATCGCTGTTGCTGTGCAGACACATGGATTTGGGCCTGTGTCTGCGGGAGTTTGGCGTTCTCCCCGTGGTTGCGTGGGTTTTCTCCGGGTGCTCCGGTTTCCTCCCACATCCCAAAAATGTGCTCTTAGGCTGATTGGGTAACAAATTGTCCCTATATTGGTCTCTATATGTCATTAAGACGTTAGGACGCGGCGCGGGCTCGTTGGGCCGAAGGGCCTGTTTCCCGTGCTGTGTTGTTCTTTGTTCTTTGTGGGTTAATATTTGGAGGATTCTTTCTGAGCAGTTATGCTTTGAGAAATACTGCATGGTTCTGTATGCTTCTCTAATCTAAATTGAATGGTTGTTAGAAATTAAAAGAAATAATTACTTCAGATTCCCCAAAATCAAGAGAGGTCAGTTAATACTCAAAGGGTTAACTTATCAGCATTGATGTATTGACAACAAAAAATGTAGTTCCTGTTAAAGTTTGGCCAAATGCCCAGTGCTACTCACAGTATATTAAAACATTTTAATAATTAGAATACAAGGTGTATTTGGAAATTAATAAGTTTAAAGGTCTCAAAACTGAAGCAAAATAAACAGTGTATTAACATTTTTTGCTTTAAAAAGTGAGGGTACTTGCACTGTACAGTACAGTACTTTGGAATCCCAGGCCCATCACGGGAGACTTATCCTTGTTCATGACAACTGCATGACAACTCAGAGTTATGTGCATACATGATCAGTTATAGCAAAAGCTTACTACGTTTCTGGTATACTTGATATTTTATGTGGTCAATTTAGACAGTTCAGTGCTTTTCAAAATATGTGGAAATAATCACCATCTCAGAAACATATCTTTCCTTGCACTCTGTGGCAAATTCTATTTGAGTTTGAAAACATTAATCTAAAATAGATCAGATTCGGGATCACTAAGTTTTTGTTTTGCACTTCAATACTCCAAGTAAACACACCACGATTTGCTATGCTCTATCGATGTCATTTTCATAAAATGTAAAATCATAGAAATTTACTTCTTCTTGAATTTAGGTGTAAGAATATTTTACAATGTGTGTTCATAAATGCTTTGATAATCCTGGGATCGAATAACTCCCATTTTAAGGATTTTTTGGTGAGCTGGTGACAGCCAAGCTTTAAATGCTTGTAAAAAGGCTCTATCAGTTCGGGCACTTTCAGGCATTCCTGAACATCGAGTTCAGCATTTAACTCTATGGCAAAGTCTCCCACGGGTGCCGTGGGTTTATGGCCGACCCATAGGGAGACAAGGATCTCCAGCTGGGATCCTCTAAAATTTGGTTTCTCTATTCCACTTCTCTACTGCATGCTTCCAACAATTTGATTTTTGCTTTGTTGTCAGCCCATTTCTTTCCTGAGACTGAGACCTGTTCAATTAATCTGGCTAATTGGTGAATTAAGAGAACTCCAATTTTCTTAGTTCTGTCCTTTTTTCCCTCTTCCAACCATTTCCACTGTTGGTCTAGCAGGTGGGATGAACCCCACTCCCCTTTCTCATCTGTTTAATGAATTTGTCCCTCTCAGTCATATATTTGTTTATCAGGGATTCCAGGGATCCCCACAGTCCTTGTGATCCCACCATAATACAGATAAGTTTATACTCACCACCTGGAGTCTTCTATTCTCCCTTCTCACTCTTCTCCTCCTAAGTCGCTCTTGTCAAAGTCCGGTGATACCTCTCAGGGGTGATCAGACCCTTCCATTCCACGGCTTATACTATTTATTCTGGCTTTTCCTTCTACTCTGGTGATCGCTCAGTCTCTTTCTCACTCTCTTTCTCACTCACGTCTGAACATCACACCCCAGGAATCTCTTCCTCTAATCTCCACACCCACTTCAAATTCCTGACCTTCGTGTGGAGGGGTGGGTGGGTGGCTACCCCTCTTAATATCTGGTCTAAGGCTGCGTGTTAGATATCTCCTTATCCATATGTGTTCAGTTTAGACGTCTTTCATTCACACACTCTGTCATCACAGATGATCACCTACCGTAGTTTGACCTTTTAAGTTTGGTGATGTGTTCCAGTGTTCCAGTCGTGGCCATTAACTAGACTCGTAAACAGATCCCAGGTTTCGGCACCAATTTGTTGTCAGTAAATAATTCTTCTGAGACTAGTTGTGAGTCAAAGTACAGTAGGTTTATTACAAAAGCTTTTGGGAGAAGCCCAGTTCCTAAAGCAGTTCATCAGACTTCTCTCTGAACACAAGTAAGAGTAAAATTTTTATACACCCGGGTTCCCACCTCTAGTCACGTCGGCAGTTCTTCAGGATATCTTTCATCGTCCATGATGTGGCAATTGCTGCCTCATTAGTTTCGTCCTTTGTAATAGTAACTGTCCCAAGATCACGACTGTCTCCGTTCCGTTCCTCTAGTGCGATTACCCATCATCACGTTTCGACACTGCAGTTTGTTCAGCCAGCAAACAAGGCTAGAAGCTCACACAAACAAGTTAACAAGGCATAAAAGGTTACAGGGATGCAAAAACAAGTCTTGTAATATTTTGCATAAATCTTTAAATATTACAAAGTTCATTAAACCATTTCCTTCTTCAGATGGTTTTTCGGAAAGCGGGTGCAGATTCGATGGACCTCTTTCTGCGCTTTAGGGATTCTAAAATAAAGCTAAAAGGTGTTAGTCATATTTATCCAACGCAATTTCATACAACTGCTTCCAAATACACAATGCTGACTTAAGAACATAGATCGAACACAACGATGGCTATATTCGGCAATAAAGAACTTTAAAACGTTTATAACCATGGTTACTGTTGGAAATAATGTATTGACTTTTGGATATTTGACATAACCATGGTGACAGGAAAGCACAGTGATTCCCATATCTTTGGATAGTGCAGGATCGAGGTTCAATTCTGGCCACGTGACAGTGTGGAGTTTGCACATTCTTCTTGTGTCTGCGTCGGTTTAATCTGGATGTCCCAGTTTTCTCAAAACAGTTTGAAAGATGTATAGGTTATGTTGAATGGCCATGGTAAATTGCCCTTAGTGTCAGGGGATTAGCGGATTAAAAATGTGTGGTTATGGCGATAGGATCTGGGTGAGATTGTTGTCGGTGCAGGCTCAATGAGCCAACTGGCCACTATCTGCATTGTCGGGATTTTCTGATCCTGTTAAAGAAAGAAAGTGTCTTTTCCCATTTCTACAACATCAAAGGAAATCAAACACAAGGGCTGGATTTTCCAGCTACATTGACCCCAAAACTGGAAAATCCAACCTAGGGCCAGTGGACTTTTCCATGGTCTGCCCTTTGTGCGCTACAATTCCTATGGCGGGCGAAATGGGAGAATTCGCCCCTCAATCTTGCTCCTCTCATTTATCTGGATGAGGTGGGTATCTTCATCTGTGAAGATGAAGATGGAGATCTTCATCTGTGATGGTCAGAATGGTGGTGCAGCAGATTAATTGAAACATCAATTTGTGAGAGAGTGCAACAATCAAGTTTGTTTCTGTCTTCCTCTGATTTCTTGCTCCCCAGTTCTCAGCTGCTCAATGTGGGAGATGCTGCGCTTACTACTGGTCCTTCATCACAGTGGAAGGAAAGATGAGAAGAACTATTGCTATGCTGTTTTTATAACTTTCTACATTCCCAATATTATGGTTGCACTCCATTAAATTTATGTACTTCATTAGGTGGAACCACTCAGGTTGATAAGAATGCAAGGTCCTGAGAAGAAACATGATTATCACTCTGCTTATTTTGTTCTTGTTCCTGTTGTTGGACTTTATCTCATTACAGGCACAACTGGCATATGGACAGAACTAGTGACACCAATGCTGGCCTCTCCACATCAGAATAAGTGACATCGATGTAGATAAGCTGACTCAATATGTAAACAGATTGAAACCAGTGGGTGCAACTGTTTTTCCATGGATGTAAAAGGGGCCAAGCTCACTGCCTAATTCCAGGAAGGCTTGTATTTTCAGAAGTTGCAGTTCTAGAGCTTTATGACTAACCTAATTTCCTCTGATAAGGGAAACAACAGATTCAGCCAAAGTTGCTACTCTTGATTAATTTCCAAAGAGTCACATCCACTACCAGCACAAAGTTATAAAATGACCCCATTGATGTTCGTGTAGAAAGATCCATCTTTTCTCTGATTCAATCACAAGCTAGAAATTTAATATATGCATCACACAGAGTTAGCTCCTTCACTTGAGCAGGGCGAAGATATATAAATTTACCTTCAGAATGCCAATTTTAATTCCTGTCATCAATAGTGAGCTGGAATTAGTTAGTTCAAAATAATTTAGAGGAAGACTAATAAATCTTGCCTGATTGCTAAACATTCTGAAAAGTTTAGCTTTAGTATTAACTTTGGCCATTACTCACATTAGTGCAGCACATCTGACATATTTACCCTGACCCCAATCCCCTCTAACTGCCGATCTGTAAATGCAGTTTCCTTCAATTTATTAATCTCTCTTCATGACTATACCAGACTTCCTAAAAGACTCCAAAGCATTCATCCTCTTTGCCATTATCCAAATACATCTCAAATTTTTCTTTCCAAGCACCGTTTACATTTCCCTTCCTGTTTCAGAAGAATTGTGAAGGGCAGTTGTACTCCTACTCCACCGCTAACAGCTCCCCCCCACCGCCCCCACCAACCACCTACCCTTCTCTTTTTAGTACCAGGGAATACTGTTGAGAGATTAAATATTGAAATTGTTCCACTCTTAAAAGTAGTTCAGCTATAAATGGAATCAATGAATAAGTTGCAGTGAATAAAAGCTGGACGAAAGAATATAAAGTAGACAGCAGGGAAGAAAAGATGGCTTATCTCTTTGGGCAGTTGCTTTAAAACATAGAACATAGAGAACATAGAACAGTAGAGCACAGTACAGGTTCTTCGGCCCTCGATGTTGTGCCGAGCCACTCCCAAACCCAAGATCAAGCTATCCCTTCCCCTATCATTCTGGTGTGTTCCATGTGCCTATCTAATAACTGCCTGAAAGTTCCTAAAGTTTCCAACTCCACTATCACAGCAGGCAGTGCATTCCACACCCCAACCACTCTGATTAAAACATCTATCTTGGACATTTCTCCTATAGCTCCCACCATGAACCTTATAGTTACACCTCTAGTGATAGCTACATCCACCCAAGGAAATAGTCTTTGCACATCCACTCTATTTATCCCCTTCATCATCTTATAAACTTCTATTAATTTGCCTGTCATCCTCCTCTGCTCTAAAATAAAAGCCCCAGCTCCCTCAACCTTTCCTCATAAGACCTACCCTCCAAACCAGGCAGCAATCTGGTAAATTTCCTCTGCATGCTCTCCAATGCTTCCAAATTCTTTTATAGTGAGGTGACCAAAAGTGCACACAATATTCCAAATGTGGTCTCACCAAGGTCCTGTATAATTGCAGCATAACCCCATGGCTCTTAAACTCAAACTCCTGTTAATAAATGCTAACACACTATAAGCCTGCTTCATGACTTTATCCACTTTAGTGGCAAACTTCAGATATCTGTAGATATAAACCCCAAGATATCTTTTTTCCTCTACACTGCTCAGAATTCTGCCTTTGACCCTGTAATCCACATTCAGGCTTGTCCTACTGAAATGTATCACCTTGCACTTTAAAAGCTCATTTAGATGTCTGATGGTTATGAATACCGATTGATAGAAAGCAAGCCCCTCATTTTGGTCATTTTAAATACAATTTTACTAAAGATCAATGTCAAAATCTTTTACCACATGGGAAGATGGATTTAAATTTTCTTTCATAAATGCTACAACACAAGAAATGCTTTGCAAAATGTATTTTATTCACAACACAGTAAGGAACAAAATATTAGATTCATCATGATATATACATCAACATACACTGTCTTAATACCTTGCAAAATATGTTTGTGAAAACACTCTTATGTGATAAGTAAAAATTAAAATGTATATGTTTACTTTCTTGGATTAATTGTAATTACTTGAAAAATTTATATATTTTTTGAAGAATTGGGAACCATATCAAATTGTTATCAACAAGAGATTGAAAGGGGAGGCAATTACTATTTCAAAATGGAGGTAAGGTCTAACATTAAAAAAAAATCCTATAATTGGATTAACAGGGGGTGTGATCAAGAATATAACTTGTCTCATACTTCAAGTGATCGCTTACTGAAATAACCACCTTGTCTCTAATCAAAATATAAAAATGTACACAGTTTTAGTTTAGAATGTTATCTTTTTATCATATTGTAATAAATACTTTGTAAAAGGCCTATCTATCCAATTGATTGTCCTGTATTGTTCGTTACCAAGAGATCATTATTGGCCTCATTCCAAATTCTTACCAACATAACTGCCAATATCCAGCCATTCAATTCATTCCACATGACATTAAGAATTGGCTGAACATAATAAACTTATACGCACCAAAGGTGGCTATAACTCTGTTTAAACTCTTTCAGTATGTTGCATGATCAAGGCAGATGATCTGCCAGCTATAATCTATCCATAAAGTAATAGGTTAAATCTAATTTGGAAATTTACTGTGCTATCAGCATCTTTGTATTGGGTTTGTTACCTCTCCACTGTGCGACTTCAGCTGAAACTGGACACTGGTGAGTTGGAGTGGGTTTGGGTCAGAAAGGGATGTCTGACATTTTTAACTCACTCCAAACCTAACTGTTTTGCTCAGCTAGCCCTGCGTCACCTATCACAATAACAGAAGCAGCTCCATCAAAAAACACTGCAATGGTGAAGCAAGTAACTTAAAAGCCTAATTTAAAAAAAGAGTCTACTATTTTCTGTGCACTTTTTTGCTGTTGAAAAGTAGAGTAGAAAGTGACAAGTTCCTATGACTTTGAAGAAAACTGCCCACTAAGATCTAGCAATCTCAATGGTGTGGGAATCCCCTTTCCTGATGCTAGTTTAAGTCTGGCACCACGTCAATGGGTGTCTTGATGTGCAGCAGCTATAACAAATGTGGATAGGCACCAAAAAGTTGGAAGTAGTTAATATACTTCACTTATAAATTAAGATTTCAGATAGTTACATATATGATTCTGATTGAATTAAGATGTAATTAAACTATAAAAACAAATGGTAGAAGAATATAATTCATGGAATTTTTTCTTACATTGAAGAAATTTCATATTCAATAATCCAAATTAAGGTTGTCAGATGTTAATGAGGATAGCTAGCAGTAATTATGAAGTTGTTATGCTGTTTAAAACCTCAGTCGCACTTCATTCAACAAGTTTTCAAGAGTATTTAAAGTGATACTAATATGTAATAGTGGATGTTCTTGTCATTTCATTGATCTCCATTGATTGCAGTCGAGCTTCACTACTCTCTAGATGAGTCCAGAATCATTGACATCAATTTCTGGATTGCACTGTTCTTTTGGAGATGTGCAGACTCCACAAGTTGCTGTCAGTAACAGTTTAACGTAACGACAACTGAATACTAACTGTTTCAATGTCAACGACATCTCAAAATCTGTGTTATTACAAATAACATAACATCTAACCAAATCACCTTACAAATAATCTCACACCTATGTGCAATTCCTTATCGTGAAACCTTGCTTACCGCCATTGTTTGGTTTCACTTTTGTTTCAACTTTCTATAATGAATCCCTCCTGGTACAACTTCAATGGAACATTAGAGGATGATGAAGAGAAATGGCATGAACTGTAATTTTATCTGAAGTCATAATGGAATGAGGAGCCCCCATTGGAATAGCAATGACAATTTTTTGCAATGCCTACAGCAGCAAAGAGATCAACCTATGCATTTCTAAATGTTTACTAATTATGTCTTTGAATGATGGATTCTAAAAGTTCACCTACAAGTAAGGTTAGATAAACTCTGCTTTAATTCCCCTGTTTTATCAATTCTTTCTTGCTATTCTAATATCTCCCCATTATTATCTTACGTCAGTTCGTGGTGAATTTTGTTTCATATTACTCCAGTGAAGTCTGTTAGGTGTTTGACTGTGCTAATAAGGTGCTATATAAACGCAAGTTGTTGTCCCTGAACAAGGACATCAATTACCTGCAACCTCGCAAGACAATTTAGCAAAGATTCAAAAGTTATAGCCGAAATCTCTTTATTCTGACTTACTTCTTCAGCTTAGGGTATATGATATAGAGTCTGCTGTTCTCACTCTTCTTTTCAGGACCAAACCCTTAATCTACAGTTCACTTTTTCAATTTTCCACATCCTCCTTTAGCAAGCAAAGTTTTCGCTTTCCTCATTACTTATAAAAACTAAGCAAAATATGTATTTCTTATCAGCAGAATCTCTTCATCCTCTGTAATTAGACTCACTCTTTCATTCCTGAGTAGACCCACTTTCTCATTAAGAATTTATTTAAAAAATAAAATCCTAACAAATTACTGTACTTATAAAAATACAGCACAGGAACAGGCCCTTCAGCCTACTAAGAAAATGTTATTTGCTCATCTTTCTTCAGATTCTTTTTTAAACTGTATTTTCTTCTACTTAATACACTTCCTATATGCCTCATAATTACTTTTAGTATTGTTAGCCCTAACTTTATCATTTTCCCTCTTAAGTTTAACTTTACTTATAACTGCTCCAGGGGATTTTTGGAACTTCCATCTCTGTGGGGCAAGGCTGGAACAGAACCTCCCTAAACTGGGTTCTGCTTCTGGTTATGTATAAAGACTCAGTGTTGCTGCACATCCTTTACTTCCTTGCACCTGGACTTGTCTCGCTGCTCTCTGGCTGCAGAGGTCCCTAGTCTCTCTGTAGGGATCCCCCCTTACAATCTGGGGAAGGTGGAGAGTGCTGTGCGCTACAGTCCCTTGCATTCATAGGATGGATTCATTCACAGATTCCCAAGAGGCCTGCACTTTTTGCAGCCTTGTGGAGCCATTTGACTACATGTATGTAAATTGTAATAGACTGTATCAACTTTTCTGTTATATAAATAACCTTTCAATAGAGTTTTGTTTGTATTTCAGTTTAATGCTCCCGATCTAGTCCCTACAGTGCAAAAAGAGGTCATTTGACCCATTGAGTCTGAAACTATTTTTACCAAGGCCCTATCCTCATAACCCCATATATTCACTCCACTAATTCCCCTAACCTATATATCTTTGGACTCTGGGAGGAAACTAGGGCGCCCAGAGGAAATCCACACAGCCAAAGGGAGAACATGCAATTAACATATATAGTCACGCAATGCCAGAATTGAACTCGGATCTTGATGCTGTGAGGCAGCAGTGCTAACCACTGTGTCACTGGGCCGCCCAAGTTAGGAAGGGGTGGGGAAGGAGGAAGGCCTCCTTGTGAATCTATCCCCGGGCCTGGCCAAACTCACGTAAATAGATCCAGACAGCAGGCAATTGAGAAGGTCAGCTGGCCCAACTGTTTGCCCTTCTATTGTGATTGTCTTTGCAGTTGCATATCCCTGGAGAGGTGACATACAGTATCTGCTGACATCATTGAGGCATTTCATGCCTAGTGGGCACCATGGGGTCTGGGGTGTTTTATAGACTTAATTACATTTTGTTTTGATGTTTTATGTTTCCTTTGCCATTAGTTTTTATTTGATGTAAAATCCCTTTAAGACAAAGCTCTTTTGATTTGTCCTTTAGTTTGTTTAATTAGGTTAACTGGTTCAATATTACATGTTCTAAATATATTAATATAAAATGTCATTTTGAATTTTGAATCAAAAGCTTATTTCTACTTTCCTAAATATATGAATAAATTTATAAAATATATTTTGTGAAGAATTTGAATGAAAAGTTTTAATCTGTTATTTCCATGTTGCTTTTTATTTCCCTAATCTTTTCTCAAGTATGCTTTCTATTCATTGAATCCTACAATGCAGAAAACAGTCATTTGGCCCATCGGCTCTGCACCAACCACAATCCCACCAAGATCCTACCCCCATAACCCCTGGCATTTACCCTAGCTAATTCTCCTGACACTAAGGAGCAATTTAGCATGACCAATCCACCTAACTTGCACATCTTTGAACTATGGAAGGAAACCAGAGCATTTGGAGGAACCCCACACAGACATGGGGAGAATGTGCAAACTCTGCACAGTGACCCAAGTTGGGAATTAAACCTGCGTGGGTCCTTGGCACTGTGTGATAGCAGTGCTAACTACTATGTCACTCTGCCGTCCTATCTATTTGCATCATCTGATCTTTCGTTTTATATAATTTCTTTTGCTTACCATTTTTTAAAAAGTTCTTACATTGTGTTATTTGTTATTTAAAATTAAAGCTTCCTTTTGTTGTATCTCTTTTGACACGTCCTCCATTCTGAGGCATCTGACCTACATCGCATAGATCAAGGCTTTACTTTTTGTGAAATTAAACTGATTATGAAATCAGCTTGTCTGTTTTCAGTTGTATGGCAATATTTGACTTTATGCACATTTCAAAATAATTTGCAACAACCTAGAACCGTTGGTATAAATGCAGCCTAGATTCCCCCCTGTAAATCAAAGGAAGATGCTTCCAGAACTGATAGTTTGAGTTATAAGGAGAGGCTGGAAAGACTGAGACTCTTTTCCCCTGGAGCATCGGAGGCTTAGGGGTGATCTTATAGAAGTCTATTAAATAATGAGCGACATAGATAATGTAGATAGTCAACATCATTTCCCAAAGGTAGGGGAGTCTAAAACTAGAACACATAGGTTTAAGGTGAGAGGGGAAAGATTCGAAAGGGTGCAGAGAAGCAATCTTTTCGCAGTGAGTGTTGAATGTCTGGAAAGAGCTGCCAGAGGCAGTAATAGAGGCGGGTACAATTTTGTCTTTTAAAAAGCACTTAGATAAGATGGATATAGAGGGATATGGGCCAAATGTGGGCAATTGGGACTAACTGAGTGGTAAAAACTGGGTGATATAGACAAGTTGGGCTGAAGGGCCTGTTTCCGTGCAGTAAATCTTTATGACCAATGAGACCTCTAATATCATGTCCAAAGCTTGGATTTCCAGTCAACCTAGACTAAAAATTTAGATTGTGGCTGTTAAATGTTAATATCTCCTTTAGGTTGCTCTTTTGTGGCAACTAGGGTATTTTCACAGTAACTTCATTGCAGTTTGAATGTGAGCCTAATAAACATGTGACTAATAAATAAACTTTAACTTTTTTTTTAAAGATCCCAATGAAACAAATCTGTCACCTTTGGATAACTGCCCAAATGTAAAAATAATCTTTTCCAGAGGTTAAAATTATGTATCCAAATTATTGGAAAGCCAATTTTCATTCTATGAAATCACATCATGAGATTAGTTTCATTACCAACATGCACTGTTCTTCACTTCAGGTCAGAATGGATGATTAGAATCTGATCCAGGCTTATGTTCTCTAGACGAATTCTGCTGGTCATCTAATATGTGTTCGAATTATACGTTTTCTTGGTCTTTGTTTTCCAAAACTCCTTAATGATGGAATAGTAATACATTCCATCCAGACAACAGTTTATAGTTGCCAAACACTGACAAATCTGGAGAAAGGCTCGCAGAGGTGCCATGTACTCAGTTGTTATGTGGTTCCACCTTGCTAAAAGGTACAGCAGCATAGCCACATGATATGGTGTAAAGCAGAGAAGGAAGGTCACCAGATTTGAAGAAATAATGTTCATCGACGTCCTCATGCTCATGCCGTCTCTCTCTTCCTCCACTCTTCGCAGTGTTCTGATTATCCGAACACTACAGAACATCACTGTAATGGCAGAGATTACAAAGATTGTTTCCATTATCATGGGAATTATCCCTGTTTCCCAATGTTCAGAAAATCCTGCAAAGCACATTTCAGGATAATTGTCAGGTTGGATGTAGGTTGGAATGCTGGCAGCCCAAATGCAGACCCACATCACAGTACAGACAATGATGGCTTTCTTTGGCGATCTGAAGGTTCTCACCAGGAAAGGGTGTTTGATAGCGATGTACCGATCCAACGAGATCACCATTATTAACAGGATTGTCCCATAAGTATTCACAAAGTACAGGGACTCCACAAACCTGCAGAATATTGGTCCCAGGTACCAGTTTCCACCCTCTTTGTCGGCGTGGATCTTGAAAGGCAGGGAGAACAGCAGAAATATGTCAGACATAATCAAATTTGTCATGTAGATCGTAGATTCCATCCACTTCTTTATTCGGATGCAGAGAATCCAGAGGGCGACCGAATTAATGATCAGTCCCAGGATGAATGTTGGTATGTGCACCACGTACTGAAAGGTCTTCACGAATTGAGACTCATTAAAGGTCGCGTTGCACATGCTTGTTGTCAGGAGAAGCCGGAAGAAATGGGTACACGACACCCGAGTAACGCTCTGAATACTGTTCACCCGACCCTTATGGTTAAACTTGTTTTTCTGTCTCTCTCACACAATCTCAGAAAAGTTCCTATTTCATCAAAGTGAGCTCCAAGCTCTGGATTACACGTAGCAGCGACTGCTAATTTTTCCTTGTAGTTTTGGTGATCTGCCCGCGGTTCAGAGCATCAACCACATCCTGTACTATCTCATACTGACATTGAACCAAAATCATATTCAAGTATTGAGGAAACAGCTGGTTCTCGTAGCAGCGTGTGAGAAAAGGTTTTTTATAATTGGTTGTATTTCCTTTTGATCGTTGGCGTTTTATTTTTGAAAAACATTTAGTGTTGGTGAATGAAGCTACCTTGAGACTTATCCAGAGCTGGAAAGTCCCACCTTTAATCCCTCAGTGCTGGGTTAATTGATCCCCAAGCTAAAATCTTGCACCTGAGAACCAGACTTTCCACCTTTCCTCCACTGACCCCTGCTGGAAAATGTAGACATGTGTCTGTAAGGACAGAAAAGGATGATACATGGGTATGAAAGGTAAAGTCACTGATGACCAGAGCTTGCTCTCCTCTTTGAGGAAGAACTGACTGGTGATGATTTTACCTGAGGATCACCACACCTCAGTCAAGGTGCAATCTAATTTGATTTTTAAGTTTGGCTACGACACCACCATAGTGGGTCGGATCTCAAACAATAACGAAACAGAGTACAGGAATGAGATAGAGAATCTGGTGAACTGGTGCAGTGACAATAATCTCTCTCCCAATGTCAACAACACGAAGGAGATTGCCTTTGACTTCAGCAATATGCCCCTTTCTATATCAACAGAGATGAAGTAGAAAGTGTTGAGAGCTTCAAGGTTTTAGGTGTCCAGATCATTAACAACCTATCCTGGTCTCCCCATGCTGACACTATAGTTATGAAAGCCCACCAATTCTTCTACTTTCTCAAAAGACTAAGGAAATTTGGCATGTCAGTTACGACTCTCACCAACCTTTTCAGATGCACCATAGAAAGCATTTCTCCTTGTTGTATCACAGCTTGGTATCCTGCTCTGCCCAAGACTGCAAAGAACTACAAAAGGTCATGAAAGTAGCCCAATCCATCATGCATACCAGCCTCCCATCCATTGACTCTGTCTACTCTTCCCGCTGCCTCAGCAAAGTAGCCAACATAATTAGGACCCCAAGCACCCCGGACATTCACTCTTCCACTGTCTTCCTTCGGGAAAAAGATACAAAAATCTGAGGTCACATACCAACTGAATCAAGAGCAGCTTCTTCTCTGCTGCTTTCAGACTTTTGAATGAACTTACCTTGCATTAAGTTGATTGTTCTCCATACCCTAGCTATGACCGTAACACTGTGTTCTGCACTCTCTTGTTTCCTTCTCTATGAATGTATGTTGTGTCTGTATAGTACGCAAGAAGTAATACTTTTCACTGTATGAAAGATGGGTCTTCATGAATAACATTAACCAGTACAGGAACTGAATTCATGCTGTTTGAACTTTGCTCTATATAACTAACCAACTGTTTAGCCAATTGAGCTAAAACAATCAGTATCAGGTATAAATTGCATTTCGAAACTTGGGCTTGTGGACTTACACCTGGATGTGTATTCTCTGTGTTCTGGGATAGAGGTGAGGAGAGAGAAGTTGCTGTGAGATTGGGTTGCTCATTTAGGACAGAGATTAGGAGAATTTATTTCTCTTAGAGGGCTCTGAGTCTTTGGAATTCTTCCTCAAAAGGTAGTGGAAGCAGATTTTTTGAATATGGTCAAAGCAGAGCTGGATAGATTTTTAATAATAAAGGGGTATAAAATTATCAGGGGTCAGAAGGACTGTGAAGTTGATGTTACAATCAGAATAGCTGCATTTTAATGAATGACTTGAGATGGCTTACTCCTGCTCCTACTTAGTATGTTCACTTGTATGTTAACTCCTGAAGAATGATTTCCCAAATAAATCTTCTGAATTTAGCTGGACTGTTTTTTATTCTGTGGGGTTACTGCCCGCAAACCATCTAGTTGATAAATTGCATGGCTTTTGGTTGGAGTCAAAGCTTAAGAAAGTATGTAGGGTGCATTGAATGAGTAGGAGAAATCATGGTGTTGAGAAAGGAGGAAGTACTGATCCCAGGGAGGCCAGGCCTGGGGCTATGTTAGGTATTTAAGTGGGGAAGAGGTGAATGTAATTTGGTGATCACAATTGTGGGGTGTCTATTGATTGGGGTTCTCTTTTGAAACTATTAAAATGTAAGCTAAACACAGAGACTCATGAACTCAGTGCACTGATTCTAAGATGTGACAAACAATAGGAGAATGATATAAAGAAGTCTGCAGGTAGAGAATATGAGCAGCCCAATATCAGTCTGAAAAACAATACCTCCGCGAGAGCAATTATACATTTTTAAAATCATATTTTCCACTTTTCCGTAAGATAGGCATAATCCGGTAAACATTAAAACAGATCAGTCAATTATTATCCTTGTCATCAAGTCCAGCCAATAATAATTTACATCCTGACCTCATGGATTTTATTTGTCTTTAATTTCGGATATTACTCTCACAGTTGCCCAGCAACACCGGACATTGGGCAGGGAAATGGGAGAATGATTTCCAAGGCTCAAACTCACATGACTCTTGTCTGACCCTGAGAAAATCCTTACGTCTGTCTTGCACCTGTGTTGTCAGTTTTGAGCTGTATAGTTCAATTCATCAAATTTGCATTAGTAGCCAATTTGTTCCTGACAATTGCTGATAAACTGGTTAGTAAAACCATTGTCCTACAGAATGCAGGCTCTATCTACTTTCTCATCCCATTATACTTTCTCAAACCCTTCTGTATCTTGCTGTTAGCAGAAGTTTCACAAAATGTATTCTAAAAGCAAACTGCATCCACTTTATAAATTCAAAATACATATTTTAAATGAGAAATACATGTTATTCAGTGAGAGTTGTCTTTTACAGTGACAACTCTTGTCAGCACTCTGTCTGTAGTCTAAGATCATTCACTTTTAAATCGGTATCGTGTTACTGTTCTTAAACCATGATTATGTGTTTTATTAGCCTAACTTAGGTCCCCTACGTTAGTGTCCAAAGATGATTAAGGAAGTCCAATGGGAATGGAAAGGAAGTGGACATATTGCCAGGACTGGGGTTTTAGTTGTGTTGCTTATTGAACCTGAAGAACATAAGAACATAAGAAATAGGAGCAGGAGTAGGCCATCCAGCCCCTCGAGCCTGCCCACCATTCAATAAGATCATCTCTGATCTGTAGTTGTTCAGTACCACTTTCCCGCTTTCTCGCATTAACCCTTAATTCCCTTGTCAATCAAAAACCTATCCACTCTTGACTTGAACATATTCAGCGAGGAAGCCTCCACTACCTCATCAGGCAGAGAATTCCAAAGATTCGCCACCCTTTGCGTGAAGAAACTTCTCCGCAACTCTGATCTGAAGGAACCACTTCTGCTCTTCCTTGTCCACAAACAGTGCAGTAAAAGCATTTAACTCATGGGTTGGAGTTTATGGTCACCAAGCTGACCTATTTACAGGTGAAAGACCACTTAGAGCGGTGGTTTATCTTTCTGCCTAACCTCAAACTGTGCCTGGGAGGCAGGTGAGGTCCCAATCAGTCCATTTACCCCTACATCTATTGATAACCAACTAAGGATCTGTTTCTGCTTTCCCCACCATAATATTACATGCAGTTGGGAAAGGCAGAACTAAAGAGGCCTGTCTGTTATTTCATTAGCTCAGGTCATAGAATCTTATAATACAGAAGGAGGCTATTTGGCCCATTGAGTCTGCATTGACCACAATCCCACCCAGAGTCTGTCTCTACAACCCCATACATTTACTCTAGCTAATCCCTTTAACACTAAGGAGCAATTTAGCATAGCCAATCTACCTACCCTGCACATCTTTTGGACTGTGGAAGAAAACTGGAGCACCCGGAGGAAACACACACAGACATGGGGAGAATGTGCAGACTCCACACAGGCAGTGACCCAAGTGGGGAATCGATCCAAGGTCCCTGACATTGTGAGGTATCTGTGTTAGCCACTGTGCCACCCTGCCGCCCTATTTAACCAAATGTTAACCTTTAACCTGAAAACACACAACTTCAACATCATTTTTAAATGATCAACCATTTCAAATGATTTTAGTTGACCATTCCTATACCTCATCTGCCTCCATTAACACTGGAAGTAGATGGAATTCTGACCTGTTGGGTTTCTTTCCCAGAGTATTATCAATTTAACCTTAAAAAAGAGCTCCATAAAAACTCCAAGTGGTCTTAGGAGTTAGAATTCTGGCCTTGTTGGTCATTTTAATGCTGATAATGATCCATTTTAAAATGTTTTGACAACACTGGTTATTAAACTTGGCCCCCCTGGTGGTGTGGTGTGGTTGAGTTAAGTCTTATGTGAGGCTGACACTTCAGTGTAGCATTGAGCAACATTGCCTTTTTGGATGTTGTATTTCTGGATGAGTTGTTCAATCCAGGCTCCAGCTGTTCTCTTGGGAGGATGTGTAAGATGTCTTGGCTCTGACCTATATTTTGAGGAAGGTTGGTCTTCTCAGAGTTAATAAACAAAATAAATTAATTACATATTAACCTGAAATTAAATTCCTCGGCTGCATATAATTTATATTTCAAGAAATTCTATTATATCAATAAGTAAGTATCAATATAATAAATAAAATCTAGGAATGGCAGTGCTGGTTATGTGATAGGACTGTATTCTTGTTAGCTTTTGGACAGGACTAATGTGCTAGTTAATAAGTCTATAGGAAATGTTTGCTTCTTGATCTAACTGAGTTTAGAGAGATTGAGTTGAAGAATGAGTTGGTGACACTCTGACATTAACAAGGGGTGAAGAATTTATTTTTTAATATATTCATATGATGTGATGACGTGGAGAGGCCAGCATTGGACTGGGATGGGCACAGTAAAAAGTCTCACAACATCAGATTAAAGTCCAATAGGTTTATTTGGCGGCACGAGTTTTCGGAGCAACACTTCTTCACCAGGTGAGTCATAGGATGTATGCATTACTGGTAAGATTTCATCACTTATTACCAATCCCTAATTGCCCCTGAGAAAGTAGTGGTGAGCTGTCATTTTGAACTGCTGAAGTCTATGTGATGTTTGTGTACTCACAATGCTGCTAGGGAGCAAGTGCTGGATTTTGACTCAACAACAATGAACAGCGACAGATTTCCAAGTCAGGATGATGTGTGCAATTTGGAGAGAACTTTTGCAGCTGGTGGTGCCTCCATGTATCACTATTGGTGGTAAAGGCTATAAGTTTAGAAGATGCTGTCAAAGAGTTCTAATTTTTTCTCCATGCTACAATGGCCACTCTAAGGAAAGGATGGCACAGTAGCTTGGTGGCACAGTGCTTAACATTGCTATTTCACAGCACCAGCGACCTGGGTTCAATTCCAGTCTCAGGTAACCTTCTGTGTGCAGTTTGCACATTTTCCCTGTGTCTGCATGGGTTTCTTCCCACAATCTGAAGATTGCAGGTTAGGTGGATTGGCCATGCTAAATTATCCCTTAGTATGCCAAAATGTGTAGGTTACAGGGATTAGTGGGGTAAATATGTGAGTTTATGGATAAGATAAAACGTGAGTCAATGCAGACTTGAAGGGCCAAATAGCATTCTTTTGCATTCTAGGGATTCTATGATTCTATGAAAACACAAGTATAGGAAGGGGAATGTGAGGAATGCTTAGATTTACATGTGGTAAAACATTGCAGACACTGGCAGACTAGCAGATGGTGTTAAACTAACCGTTTTTTTTGTGCGTTTTGTCCTGCTTGGAAATGACTCTTCCTTTTACAATGGAAATATACATAATTTCTGCACTGGTGAGTTTCTTGGGAATGCTCTTGCACACATGCACTGCTGTAAGGGAGTTCATAGCCAAATTGAGGGAATTAGCAAGAGTACTGCACATTCAGCCCAGCCTTAGAGGAATTGCAAAGAGACTTTTTGCTCTGGGGTATCAACAACCTCACAATACTTTAATTAGTAAATTAAACAAAAATGACAAGCGTGACAGGCCCTGATAGACATTGTAACTAAAATAAATGTTAAAAGGAAACTATTCAATGTAGCCCCTTTAAAGGAGTGATCAATTCAGGGCCATTGATCAGGCTGGATCCTATGGAGAGGCTGCACAGAAAGCCAAGCCACTTGGGAGAAAGGTATGTATCTGAAATGGGGAGAAAACTCAGTTGAAAGCAAGGAGGAAAAGAAAATAGACATGTGTATTCATTCTGTCAGACCCTTATACATATATACCTTCCACATACCTGACGAAGGAACACCATTTTCCGAAAGCTTGTGGGGATTACTGTCAAATAAACCTGTTAGAATTTAACCTGGTGTTGTGAGACTTCTTACTGGGTTCAGGGCTAGATTGAGAGATTTAGCAGAGCACTACAAATTCGACCCAACTTCAGGGAAATTGTTAAGAGACTAATCTTTGAGATCAACAGTCTCACAATATAAAAAAAGTTGCTCATTGAAACTAAAATCTCTTTGGAAAAAGCCATAGATATGGCCCAGGTGACTGAACATGCTGAACAGGGTGTAAGTGAACTAGAAGTTGGTTTAATGAAGTGGGCCTCTGGAAAACATAAGAAGAGATAATGAAGACTAATCTTTGTGATCAGAAGCCTCCAGTCCCAAAACTGCAAATTGTAATATCTTCAATGTCTCCATAAGGAATGCGCAATTCTTCTTGCCTGACTGGCTTCTGGTCCAGCACCCTGGCAATCTGTATGGCTCCTTGTTCATGGTGATTAGGATGAGGCATGATTTTGGTCCACTTTTCCTCAAGCATTACGGCCTCTTTCCTCTTTGTTACGACCAGCCCCTTTGTGAGGTCCTCTAATTTGTTAACTTCCCAAAATCGATCCTAATTTTGTTATGCTCTCAGGTGAGGAGGGATGAGCTGGCTCCTTTTTTTTATTCAAAACCACTTGATTGGTTGCAATAAGTTAATTAATGAGGAAACCTTTCCTCTGTGGTTACCTTTTCCCAATCCAAATGTATTTAGTTTTTATAGGGTGCCATTTTAATCAGCTTTTGAGTCAAAAAGTAAGTTTATTAGTTAAAAAAATTCCAAAAAATGTAAAAATGCAAAACATACATGCACTGATTAGATGAGAAGTTATAAGTTCAGCAAGAAATAAAAAAACCCACTTGAATCAGTCTTTGGGTGGCCTGTGAGCACAGATGGTGATATGTTGCAGCTGTTAAGTTGAGCAATTCTAGAAAAGCTGAATTTCATCAGGATAGGCATTTCTGTCCAACACTAAGAGAGAAATCATGAATATAGCCCAATCCATCACACAAACCAGCCTCCCATCCATTGACTCTGTTTACAATTCCTGCTTCCTCGGAAAAGCAGCCAGCATAATTAAGGACCTCATGCACTCCAGACATTCTCTCTTCCAGCTTCTTCCATTGTGAAAAAGATAGAAAAGTCTGAGGTCATGTACCAACCAACTTAAGAACAGCTTCTTTCCTGCTGCCTTCAGACTTTTGAATAACCTACCTCACACTATCCTTCACTACACTCTAGCTATGAACGTAACACTACATTCTGCATGTTCTCCTTTCCTTTTCTTCTCTATAAACAGTATACTTTGTCTATAGAGTGCACAAGAAATAGTACTTTTCACTGTATACTAATACATGTGACAATAATAAATCAAATCAAAATCAAAAGAAATGGAAAGCAGTGAAGGTGGACAGGGGGATAGAGAGATATGGAAATCCTGTGAGAGAGAAGAGCAGTTCTTCAGGGAAGGCATTCGTGGTCCAACACTAAGAGAGAAATGGAAAGCAGTGAAGGTGAACGGGCGGGTGGGGGTCGGGGGGAGCGAGGGGACATTTGGAAATCCTGTTGGAGAGAAGAGCAGTACCTCTTCAGGGTAAGCATTCCTGCATTTTCCATTTTCCATCATTTTCTCTTTTGGTTCTCATAGAGTTGACTTTGGCAGGGAAGCAGTTAGTTTGGAAACAGTCTATGCGGTGGTTGGAAAGCTCTCTGGTTGCCTTTAGCTTCTGGCTTTTGCTAAGCTTTCTTCTGGCACCAGAGGGAGACAGAGAGACTCTTTTTGTTTGCAAGCTGCCTTGCAGGGGTGGCTGTCTTCTGTCTCTTCTTATTTCTGTATCACCCATACAATGACACGCCAGCAACAGTACACCCAGATCAGGGCTGCGGTGAGCTTTTTAGTCCCAGTTCCCTGTATATTGTGAAAGAGAACAAGTGGAATGCCTCTAGTCCCAGAGTTAAATTTATTTGAGCTCAGGCCGTTTTCACATTCTCTGATATCAACCAGCAGGAGATGGGTTTTGAGGATGCCTGCTGAGATGTGAAAGATCTCTCTTTACACTCTATTTTTAGCGGTTCTTGTTTGCCTTTCTCACTTTCACCTTGGAAGTTGTTTGAAAAACAATTTGTTCTGACTCATTGCAAATTACAGAATTTCAGTTAAAGGTTTTGAAAAATATTTTTTCAAAAAAAAAATTCATGGCACTCTGAAAGGACAACAGAGAGAGTTAAGCACTGTTGTCCTATTTTTCTCCTGCTCCCACTCTGTGACCACTAACTGAGCATTGATCCAGCTCTCCAGGCAATTAGTAGGTCACTCCTTGGAAATCAAGGGCTATGCCTGCATTTCCTGCATAATGTGATCAGGACCCAGAAACTGCCCTGGCATCAATTTTCCCAACCCTGGAAAGAAAAATAGACATTTTGTGCCTATCTTCACAGTAGAAGACACAAAGAAAATATCTGAATTTTAGACAAGCCAAGGTTCAGAGATAACAAGAAACTTAAAGTGAAGAGAAAAATACTGGAGAACTGAGTAGAACAAAAAGTTAACAAATCTCTTGACCTGATTATCAGGTCTTTGGAAAGACAGCAGATGAATTGGTTTTTGCTCTTTCTGAATTCCTTCAATTCTACAATGCACCCCATGGTTAGGAAGGTATCAAATGTAACACTGCTGTTCAAGAAAGGAGGGAAAATGATATCAGGGAACTATAGATCAGATAGGCTGACATCAGTAGTAGGTAAAATGCTAGTTATTAAGGATTTGGTAATAAGGCATTTTGAAAACCAGAATAAAATTAGGCAGCTTCAATAATAAATGACCACTTAAGTTCTTTATCCTGTCTCCACTGCTATTTTACCTGTGGTAGGGAGCAAGCAAGTAACTCAACAGATTTTACTGCATGGGGTGATGTGGGCAGATGGTACTTTGAAGATCTCATATACCCATCAGAGGCATCCCCTCCTTTGACCACCCTTCCCCAGCTTCTCAAATCCAGACTGCAGCCCCTCCATCCCCTCAGCTCCCTGATGGGAGCCTGCCAGCCAGACACTGTTGGTACATTTGCCTTAACATTAATCTGATCTCCATAACCTCTTCTTTCTCAGGGACTGTGTGTGATGTGAGCAGTGCAGCCACTGCTTAAACCTGGGTTGCTGGGACAGCAGAACTGTCTGCCAATTAGGTTGGCTGGCAACCCTCTAAAGTGGAAATTACTCCCCAGATTGGGGCAGAAGTCTCACCGTGAGCCAATGAGCACTCTGCTAACTCTAAAATAACTGTGGGGCTGTTGCCTGTAGTTTCTCAAGGGATTTTTCAGATGGGGGAATGGTGAACATAGCCATCTTGAAAAATCCAGCCCATGATTTCATGAAATGGTATGTATTAGAGTTTTTTTAAAGTTGTGTCTAACAAAATGAGTAAAAAGGAATGTAATTTATTTGTTCTTCCAGAACACATTCGATAAAGCACACAAGATTAAATCTCATGGGATCGGGAACATTTACTAGTATAGATTGAAGATTAGTTGACCAACTGAAAAAGAGAGACAGAATAAGTGGGTCATTTTCAGGAGAGTAGTGTGTAATAGATAGTGTGCAGCAAGGATCTGTACTTGGGTCTCAGCAATTTATAATTTATATCAATGACTTAGTAAAGGCATTGGCTAAAATGTATCCAATTTGGTGACAATACAAAAATAAGTGAGAAATCATAGAATTCTTACAGTGCAGAAGGAGGCCATTTGATCCATCGAGGCTGCACTTACTCTCCAACACGCATCCCACCCAGTGTCTATCCCTGTAACCCCAGTTAATCCCCCTAACCTACACATCTTGGGACACTAAAGTGGAATTTTCCCTTCCCATCTATTACAGGAATCATACCAGGAGGCACAGGATTATACAAAATGTCTGTTGACCTCGGGAAAGATTTTCCTGTCTTGGGGTGAGCGTGGTCGCAAAATCCCGTTCTAAGAGGCAACTTAGCCTGGCCAATGCACCTAACCTGCACATCTGTGAATCATTCTGTGAGGAGAATATGAAAGGGCCTCAAAATGATAAATTAGTTATGTGACAGGCCAGTAAGGTAGAAGATGGAATATAATGTCAGGAAGATTGAAATTATCCTCTCTGGTGAGAAGAATGGAAACAGTTACCAGCAGATCCAACCAAAGAACACACTCGTCAACTCAACACCCTGATCAAAACTTTTGATCCGGACCTTCGGAACACCCTCCGGGCTCTCATTCCACGTACTCCCCGCATTGGAGATCTCTACTGCCTCCCAAAGATACACAAGACAAACATACCCGACCGTCCCATCGTATCGGGCAATGGGACCCTGTGTGAGAACCTCTCCGGCTATATCGAGGGCATCCTGAAACCCATTGTACAAAGAACCCCCAGCTTTTGCCTTGACACTACGGACTTCCTACAGAAACTCAGCACGCATGGAGCAGTTGAACCAGGGACACTCCTTGTCACAATGGATGTCTTGGCGCTCTACACCAACATCCCCCATGATGATGGTATTGCTGCAACTGCCTCAGTACTCAATGCCAACAACTGCCAGTTTCCGGATGCAATTTTACAACTCATCCACTTCATCTTGGACCACAATGTCCTCACCTTCAACAATCACCTTTTCATCCAGACACACGGAACAGCCACGGGGACCAAATTCACACCTCAATATGCCAACATCTTCATGCACAGGTTCGAACAAGACTTCTTCACCACACGGAATCTTCAACCAAGGTTATATACCAGATACATTGATGACATCTTTTCCCTTTGGACTTATGGTGAACATTCATTGAAACAACTGTATGATGATATCAACAAGTTCCATCCCACCATCAGACTCACCATGGACTATTCTCCAGAATCAGTTGCATTCTTGGACACACGCATCTCTATCAAGGACGGTCACCTCAGCACCTCACTATATCACAAACCGACAGACAACCTCACAATGCTCCACTTCTCCAGCTTCCACCCTAGACACGTTAAAGAAGCCATTCTCTATGGACAAGCCCTCCGTATACACAGAATTTGCTCAGATGAGGAGGATCGTGACAGACACCTCCAGACGCTGAAAGATGCCCTCGTGAGAACAGGATATGGCGCTCGACTCATCGATTGACAGTTCCGACGTGCCACAGCGATAAACCGCACTGACCTCCTCAGAAGACGAACACGGGACACAGTGGACAGAGTACCCTTTGTTGTCCAGTACTTCCCCGGAGCGGAGAAACTACGACATCTTCTCCGGAGTCTTCAACATATCATTGATGACGATGAACATCTCGCTAGGGCCATCCCCACCCCCCCACTTCTTGCTTTCAGACAACCGCACAACCTCAAACAGATCATTGTTCGCAGCAAACTAACCAACCTTCAGGAGAACAGTGACCACAATACCACACAACCCTGCCACAGCAACCTCTGCAAGACATGCCGGATCATAGACATGGACGACATCATCAAAAGCGAGAATACCATTTACCAGGTACACGGTACATACTGCTGCAACTCGGCCAACGTTGTCTACCTAATACGTTGCAAGAAAGGATGTCCTGAAGTTTGGTACATTGGGGAGACCATGAAGACACTACGACAGCGGGTGAATGAACATCGCTCTACAATCACCAGGCAAAACAGTTCCCTTCCTGTGGGCGAACACTTCAGCAATCGCGAGCATTCGGCCTCCAACCTTCGGGTAAATGTTCTTCAAGGGGGCCTTCATGACACACGACAGCGCAGAGTCGCTGAGCAGAGACTGATAGCCAAGTTCCGCACACATGAGGACGGTCTTAAAAGGGATCTTGGCTTCATATCACACTATCTGTAACCCCCATGACTTGTCTGGGTTAGCAAAAAACCTCACTTACTGTGCTGTCTAGAGAAAATACACATTTCTCTAACCAATGCTTCACTCACATTGTTAGCCACTTTAACACTTGAATAGCAGGTTAGGTGTAAGGATTCGCATTCTAATCAGCAATCTGTGACTGTCTGTGCTGATATGTGTGCTATTGCAGACCAGAACACTGCATTTGCCTGACGAAGACTAAAAGTCGAAAGCTCGCAGATTTACTATCAAATAAATCGGTTGGATTTAAAATTGGTGGTGCCAGATTCTTACTGAGTTTACCCCAGTCCAACGTCGGCATCTCTACATCGGGAAGAATGGAAAAACAGGATAATTTAAAAAAGTGGAAAAATATTAAACATTGGGATATCAGAGATTTGGCTATTCTTGTCTGTGGAACATGGAAAGTTAACTTGCAGACATAGCAAGCAATTAGCAAGATAAATGGTATGTTATCCTTTATTACAAAGGGTTTAGTTTAAGTATAAGGAAACCTTACCACAATTATATAGGGTTTGGTGAGATCATGCCTAGATTACTGTACACACCTTTGATTGCTTTACCTAAGGATATACTTGTCTTAGAGGGAAGTTGTAAATCTTCAGAATTCTCTACCCTAGAAAGCTGTGGATTCTCAGTTAATGATTACATTCAAGATCAAGATTGTTAGATTGTTGGATACTAAGGGAATTAAGAGATTTAGGAATACGTTAGCAAAACGGAGCTGATGGAGAATTTCAACTACAATCTTAGTGATTGGCAGAACAGGCTCAAGGCTCTAAATGGTCTATTCCAACTTATAATTCCTATGTTCTTAGTTCTAATCCTTAATGGATTTGCATCAGTAGATAGACAAAATGAACCAGAAATCATATTATAGTGGGATTTTCTATATGGTGCTTGTATTAGCTTGCTCTGAACTACTCAACATACATAGTTTTCTCTTACATATTGCCTGGAGATGTTTCTATATAAATGCACATTGTTGTTGATTCACATAAATTACAGCAGTTCTGTTTCCAGCTCAACTAATATACAATGTTGAACATAGTGCATCTTCATTCAACTGCAGGAGGCAACAAAGGCTGAGATGGCATTGAAGGGATACTAGAACAAAAACAAAGAACAAAGAACTACCCAGCACTGGAAACAGGCCCTTTGGCCCAATGAGCCCGTACCACCATTTTAACATTGCAAGTGCCCTCTTCTACCTACGCCTATTGGACTCCACAATAAAGGAACCATAACCAGATTGAGAGATGACTAATTTAAGGACAATTTGTTAACATCAGTCAGCTTAAGAGCACATTTTTGGGGTGTAGGCGGAAACTGGAGCACCCCAAGAAAACCCACGCAAACACAGGGAGAATGTGCAAACTCCCATAGACACTGGTCCAAATCCATGTATCTACATAGCAAACAGTGATAGTCACGGAGCTGTCATGTTTGATTACTTCATCTATACATCAACAGTACCATTGTAAGGGTCAGCATTGGTAATTATAGTGAAGCAATGGTTAAAATCTCTCAGCCTTAGCTGTGAAATTTAAATTGCTAATGAGTATCATTGTATCTCAGTATTGGCTGGGCTTAATTAGCATATGTACTGGAACAATGTGAAAAACAAAATATTGCAGATGCTGCAGGTTTGAAATGTGAACTTAGAATGCTGAGAATAATCAGTAAGATCAGGCAGCATCTGTGGAAAGAGAAAAAGAGTTAAAGCTTCAGGGCAATGGTCTTTCCTCATAATTGGGAACGATTAGAGATGCAATAGATTTTAAAGTAAAGCAGTGGGGAAAGGGGGTTGAGACGGAAGGAACACAAATGAAGGTCTCTGATATAGCGGAAGACAGGGAAGATTTAATAACAAAAGCGGTGATGGTGCAAGACATCAGCAGATGGTAATAGCTAAAATCAAGAAAGAAAGATATAGATGAGGTGCAAATGGAAATAGCAGAATCAACAGCTACAATCTGAAACCAATGGGGGCAGCACTTATGGTCTGAAACTGTTGAGTTCAGTGTTGGGTTTGGAATGCTATACAGTGTCTAACTGAAAGATGGGATGCTCGTTCTCGAGCTTACATTCAAACTGCATAGGAAGCTGGCAATGGAGGTTAGAATGGGGCAGTGAAATAATATAGTGGGCAACCGAAAGTCTTGGCCATATTTTTGGAATGGTGTTCTGCAAAGTAGTTGTATAATTTTTTGTTTAACCTCCTAAATGTATTGGGGACCATAATGACAGCAGCAAGTACAGTATACAAAATTAAAAGTCTATATCACTATTTTACCTGAAAGTAACTGGGGACCTGGACGGTGAGAAGGGAGGAGGAGGGAAAAGGCAATGGTATTGAATTTTCTGTGTTTGTAAGGCTCCATGGAGTGTGAGGAGGAGAGGTGTTGGAAGTTATCAAGGAGTGAGCTAAGCTGTCACAGAAAGAACCACATTCTTCAGATGTGTTTGGTGGTGGAGTAACAGCAGATTAATATTTGATATAAAATGAAGTTCACAATCCACTTGTTTAATAAAAATATACAATTAATTTTGTTAGACAGAAATCCTCACTATAAACAATGCTATGTCTTCCACTGTATTGTGGGAATTTCACAGCTATTCAACCATAATGTACCTCACTCCTCATAACTGACCAGGCAACACTCAGCTCAAGTTCAAGATCTTTATTTGAGCTATGGCTAGGAAGCCTGCTGGCCATTAGGGGTTCACAGACTCTCCGAACAAAGAAATACAATGGCAATTATACAGTGTAGCTCAAATACAAGCAATTAACATCTACCAATCAAAAGGGTACTTTGTTTAAAAAATTATCTGTGTCCATTCACAACTAATAATTGGGATTATGCTATGTATAATGTACGCACATAGCTGTCCAATTACAATACGCACGTCTATTTAAATTACAATATTTTCAAGCACATATTTCTTTCTATTTATTGATGATAAAAATACATTTGACCACTGATTACATGCTGCAGCTGTACAGTGTTCAATTGGATTCTTCTGTGCACGTTGTGTGAAGAGAGCCTCCCTTATAATTAATCTAGTCATGGTCCTTGACTGTTACCTGTAGGTAAGGCAAATGATTTCTCACCAGGACTTTCTCTGTCTTTGAAAATGCAGTTCATGTGATTTTTAAACTTGTATAATTTTTTAACTTTCACATTGTGAAAAGCCAGATTCACCTTTGGGATGCTTTGTGACAAATTGTTATCGGGGCTACAGTAGAGTTTTGACTGTGTTTTGCTTTTCACCATATGTTATCCTTTTGCATGATCATCATATTTCTCACTGATTATGCCACTGATTGAATGGTATGTACTTTACATTAGCAACTTTCATATTAAATCTTTCCTGGATCTCCCTGAGAGCTTTTATGATGATTGATTAAATATTTTACACTAAGCAATACTTCAGCTGATTTGACTAACCGAACCCACACATTCATTTACATGAACCATTGAAGAAATGCAATTCAGATTATCCAATAAACTGGGAACATTTATTAAATTCATTCACGGAACATGGCATCACTGACTGGCCAGCATTTATTACCCACCCCTAGTTGCCCTTGTTCAGAGGGCAGTTGAGAGCCAACCACGTTGTTGTGGCTCTCGAGTCACATGTAGGCCAGACCCGATAAGGCCAATAGATTTCCTCCCCTAAAGGACATTAGTGAACCAGATGGGTTTTTCTAACAATTGACAATGGTTTTCATGGTCATCAGTAAATTCTTAATTCCAGATGATTTTTAATGAATTCAAATTCCACCATCTGCCATGGCGTGATTCAAACATAGGTCCCCATACCACAAACTGACTTCTGGTTTAATAATCTAGCAATAATACCACAAGATCATCACCTCTTTTTAAACGTATTGTTTTCAGCTGTTAACTTTACAAATTGCACAGCTACACATCCAATGTATGTGATTCATTAGGGGAAAACCTGTGTTAATGATAATATGCACTCAAAACATGTTGTTACAATCGTCTTGATCCAAAATCCATTGGAAGCAAATCCTTTTGGTTTAGCTGATCACATTGTCCAGTACAATATCAGCAGTATCAGAATTAAGGAACTGGGGGAAAAATATATATTTAATAAATAAATCCAAAACTTTGCTTTTTTTTAATCCATTACTCTTCATGCAATGACTGTAACAAAAGAAGCAATTAATGATTATAAGTTCAAGAAATCAAAGGTAAAAGGGCAAAATGAATTCTGGAATTCAACTGGAATGAGTTGAAATAGTTTCTTCTGCACTCTTGACCTGGGATTTCCCAAAATCCTTAATGATCAAATAGTAATACATTCCATCCAGACAACAGTTTATAGTTGCCAAACACTGAGAAATCTGGAGAAAGGCTCGCATAGGTGCCTTGTACTCAGTTAGGCAGTTCTGCCTTACTAAAAGGTACAGCAGCATGGCCACATGATATGGTGTAAAGCAGAGAAGGAAGGTCACCAGATTTGAAGAAATAATGTTCATCGACGTCCTCATGCTCATGCCGTCTCTCTCTTCCTCCACTCTTCGCAGTGTTCTGATTATCTGAATACTGCAGAACATCACAGTAATGGCAGAAATTACAAAAATTGTTTCCATTGTCAGGGGAATTATCCCCTGATTCCAATATTCAGAAAATCCTGCAAAGCACATTTCAGGATGGTTGTCAGGTTGGATGTAGGTTGGAATGCTGGCAGCCCAAATGCAAACCCACATCATAGTACAGACAATGATGGCTTTCTTTGGCGATCTGAAGGTTCTTGCCAGGAAAGGGTGTTTGATAGCGATGTACCGATCCAACGAGATCACCATTATTAACAGGATTGTCCCATAAGTGTTCACAAAGTACAAGGATTCCACAAACTTGCAGAATATTGGTCCCAGGTACCACTTTCCACCCTCTTTGTCGGCGTAGATCTTGAAAGGCAGGGAGAACAGCAGAAATGTGTCAGACATAATCAAATTTGTCATGTAGATTGTAGATTCCATCCACTTCTTTAGTTGGATGCAGAGAATCCAGAGGGCAACTGAATTAATGATCAGTCCCAGGATGAATGCTGGTATATGCACCACGTACTGAAAGGTCTTCACAAATTGAAAGTCTGTTGTATTGTTCCAATTGCACATACTTGCTGCCAGCAGATACAGAGATATCTGATAGTTAATACTTCACTTGACCCTGCTGCAATTATCTGGCGTACCCAATTTGAGAAGGATGAATGTCATTGAACTGAAACTAAATCATCTGCAACATTGATGTAATAGTAATGTGCCTGCCGAGTTTTTACTGTGACATCTGTGAGTAGCACCGACCACATCCTGTGTTAGGTGTAATGTTAGTGAGCAAGAAGGTCGCCCCTGCTATATCTTGAAATAACATGTGAAACATTGGAAGACAGCCTGAAGCGTAGCGAGTAGGAGTTTAAAAATATAATTTCAAAATGTGGTATTGTTCTCTTGTGGTTAAAGGGAGATTTTATTTCAGAGCTTGTGAAGTAACACTTACTAAGCCAATGGTAATTTAGTTGGAGGTATGAGTTCAAATTCCACCATAGTAGTGTGTGTGTGTGTGTGTGTGTGTGTGTGTGTGTGTGTGTGTGTGTGTGTGTGTGGGGAGGGGGGAGCAACTTTAAATTTGATTAATCGAATACATCTGGAATAAAAAAAGACATACCAAACAATGGCAAAACTATCAGGTTGTTAAAAAATAACCTTTAAAGAAGGAAACCTATAGTCCTTTGTCCACCCTGGTCGAGGTGTGACTCCAGATCCTGTCCAGTGCTATTGCTAGATGCAATATTTTAATAAAAGTAACAAAATGCAGGAACTGAAATAAGAATTAATGGTGAAACCTATGAATCATCAGGCATCTTGTGCTCCTACACTATATATCCACACGCATAAGGCATCGACAGGTTTTACTGAGGAATAATTTAGGAATGCGTGAAATAGGCCATTATTGCAGAGAACATCTTGTAGCATAAGAGGTTTCATTGAAAGCATTCAAAAAAACTATAGTTGTTGTGCGTGAGCGTTTCCTAAGCATCACAGACTAGAAATGATGATGGGCTTGAGGAAGCTGGCATAACAAATTGAGTTTAGGCAGCACACTAATGTACGTTGTCTCTTGCCACACAGTCTGAATCATCTGCAGGGAACAGCTTTCACAACTCTGGTGCATTTCCCCAATAAGATCTCAACAGACTATTGGAAAATTCAGGAATAGAGCAATTCCTTTGAAAAAATCATTAGTACTCTTCCCAATGTCACTGCATTAAGGAATGTGCCTTGGACATTATTCCCTGTAGCATAAAGGCTTAACAGATGAAATATACTAATGTGTGATTCAGGTGATGAAGTACCACTGTCATGTGCTAAATGTTTTCTTGGAAAATTTGAATTGTGTCTGGGAGCAATGTAGCCATTCTGTAACCTTTTCAGAAGTAGTACTCATTAGCAAATATTAAATGGATATCAGAACATGTCTGCAGTCTGCCTATTAACAACGCAACAACTAAAATCCACAGATAGGAAAACTTATCTCAGAATATTTCCCATTCACTAATGAGTAAACTGAAGCTCATCCATATAATGCATATATGGTAAGGCAACTATCAATCCCCTACCGCCTGGCTGGTTTATGCCTGATGAATTTTAGGACTATAGCAGAAATGAAGTATTTGCTTTTGCATAGATAAACCAGAAGTAGCCTCTTCTGTGCTAAGATCCACAAATCACTGAGTAAACTAGTTTATGCAGCATCCTTACAAAGCTTATCAGCACATTCCATATTCCCCATATAGACTTTAGCACCTCTAAAAGTCCTTGGCAACTGCTAAACACTTCTACAATCATAACAAGAATCAGGAGATATCAATCAGCAACTAACCTTTGAGAAGTTGACAGTAGCTGGGCGATTGCTTTATTTTTGTGTTGTGTTCAGCTGCACATGTGAAATAGGCAGTGGTGTTTATTTGTATTATCAGTGGATTGGACTATATTCCTGATATGCGTATCTTGTCTTCAAAGAGGACAAACCAGTTTGTGTGGGATGTTTATGTAGAATCCTACCTGTTGCAAAGAAACTTAAGGCTTCTGCATTGTGCAATTTAATTCAATCATTGTCAAGCAGATACTACAGCTCACATAATTAACACGTTTCAAAAAAAAATTCACAGGATGTAGACATTGCTGGCAAGGCCAGCATTTGTTGTCCACTCTAATTGCAGTTGAGCTGCTACAGTGTTTCTATACAGAGTACAGTCACAATGTACCAGTGGCAAAGGAAGTGACTGGGATGTTAATTCTGTGGGCTTTGTCCTGAATGATGTCAAGTTGCCTGAATGTTGCTGGAGCTGCACTCATCCAAACAAGCGGAGAGTAATTTGTCTCACCTCTGACTCACGCCTTGTAGGTGGTGGATAGACTTTGGAGAGTCAGAGAGTGCGTTACTCTCCGCATAATTCCTAGCCTCACACCTGCTCATGTAGCCACAGTATTTGTATGGTTGATGCAAGTAAGTTCCTAGTCAATTGTTTTGAAGGAAATGTTCAAATAATAAATGATCAAATAAAGGAGTAGCACAATGGTTAGCATTGATGCCTCACAGTTCTGAGGACCTGGGTTCAATTTCACTCTTGGGTAACTTTTTCTGTGAAGTTTGCACATTCTCCCTGTGTTTGCATGGATTTCTTCCAGGGGCTCCAGTTTGTCTCACACTCCAAAAATGTATAAGCTTAAGTTTAAAGTATCACAAATAGGCTTACATTAGCACTGCAGTGAAGTTACTGTGAAGATCGCCTAGTTGCTACACACTCAGGTGCCTGGTCCTTACATTAAGGGAGAATATAGAATAGCCGATGCACCATATCAAAGGAAAATGGATAACCAGGCCCTATTAGAGACCTTGACGTCAATCTATGGTTGGAGCTATAGGATATCATTAGAGTGTTGAATGAATACTTCACTTCCATCTTCACCCAAGAGAATGTGGTTGATGGTATAGAACTCAAGGAGAGAGATGGTAAGGTTCTTGAACAAGTTGGCAGAGCGAGTGGCAAGATTCTGGCAAACTTAAAATGGACAAACCCAAGTCTCCAACTGACTTGCAGTATATCTTGCTGTATCCTCTGATGATCCTCACTGCCATATGCAAATCCGCCAACCTTTGTGTCATCCTCAACCTTGCTAATCAATCTGGTTACATTTTTCTCCAAATCATTTATACATATTACAGACAGCAGAGGTCCCAGCACTGATCCCTGAGGAACACCACTTGTCACAGCCCTCCATTCAGAAATGCACTCTTCCACTGCTACTCTCTGCCTTCTTTGACCGAGCCAGTTTTGTACCCACCTTGCCAGCTCACGTCCCATGCGACTTCACCTTCTGCATCAGAGGGACCTTGTCAAATGCCTTACTGCAGTCCAACCATTTTTTGGATTTCTCTTCTGCTCCCTACCTCAGTTCAGGTCTTACCTCCTATCTCCTCCTGGGCTCTGAGGCTTCTTCCTGCTGCTAACCCAATAAATTTTAGGCTATCTATGGGCCAAAAGCAGCTCCAAGGGATCCAAAAGCTCATTGAATTTAGGTGGGACTGGATGATCCCAACAATGGGGGTAGGGGGGACTAGAAAATCTGGCCATGGTTTCTGCTGCAGACTCAGGCAAGGCATTTGTGTAACCGAATATAAGGTGCTCCAGCGGACAGATGAGACTGCCCCATATGGATCTGAATGCACAGAAGGACAGCTGATAAGTCTTGCAACTAATCAATCCATTAAGAGATAACTTCAGCTGGAGTGTCGGACTCCAAAATGGCATCACTGGTGTCAAATCAGAAAGAAACATTTGAATTCATATGGAATGTTCCTTTCCTGTTGGATTTCCTTGTGCATTATGGACAATGCAGTGCAGTCACTCTTTAATGTAGGAAACAGGGCAACCAATTTGCAAACAGCAAGCTCCCACAAACAACAGGATAATGAGCAGATAATCTATTAGTGACTTTGACTGAGGAATAAATATTCACCAGGATTCCTGTGGATAATAACCCTCCTTGATTTCAAAAATAGCGCCATAGGATATTTTATATCTATCTTAGGGAGAAGGCAGGGCCTTGTTTTAATGTCTGATAAGGAAGGATACTTCTGACAGTGCAGCACTCAGTAATCCCCTGCAGGAATTTCAGCCAAGTCCAAGAGTAGGAATTGAACCCATATTCTTGTTATTCTGCAGTAAGACTGCTGCCAACCAACCCATTGCCATCACAATCTGCCCATTCTACTGACACCTGGCAAATGTTCCAATAGGGGCAGTATAATACCCTTTACCAAAATGTCACTCAGCATGGTTTGTACCAAAAGTTTGCGTGCGAGCTTCATTTACCATTTTGGAGTCAAAACAGCATTCACAGTACTGAAAAGAACAGGTGCTAATGACCTGAATTTTGCACTCATTATGTCACGTCAGCTCTCTTTGTAAATGATTGAAATGTATCAACCTCCTGTCTCAAACACCGTTTCCATAGAGAATTGACTGGCGTGACATTCTATTTAAAGGAAGTGGTTTCTGACATAGCCTGACTTTCAAACGGCAGAGTTCTCAGAAGCAAAATTTTGTATTGGGCTTTGGTTAGCAGGTTTACTTTCTAGCTATGCTTTTTGATAAATGCCGTGAAGTAGCAATTATAGTTCAGTTCAACTTGTGTGTGATTATTAATTACATTAATAGGAAATGTGTGACCAAATATGATGCATATTACTTGTGCAGGTTTCATTATTAGTTGAGCTACTACATGCATCTATATCAATTGTGTTTTCATTTGGTCTGCAAACCTTTGCAGAATGCTTTTTAAACTCTTTCCACTGATGTGGATTATGATTTAAAATGTGTTTTTTATTGCATGTGTAAGCAGCAGAACAATATAGGTTTCCTTAGAAACTAATGCTGCTAATATTGCTATTTGGCAGAGTAGCCATATATCTTTTTGTTGTGGGTTTGGGGATATTATCCATCCATTCGAATGTTGCATTGTTATTAGGGAACTATAATTCATGGCTTAAGTTCTTGATCTCTGAACCAGTCAATGCACCGAAATGAACAAAATTGAGATCATCAAAAAAATGTGGCCAGAATCCAGTGATATGATATGATAGTGTGATAATCTATCCTAAACTCCCTGTGAAATCTTTAGATATGTCCATGCTTCAGTAGGAAGCAGAAAAATCATAGCCTGAGGATTAGATTGCAGTCCCCTCAACCTGTTCAATCCTTTATGTTATTTGCTTTGCTTTAATTTTGGTATATTTGTTTTTGGTGTTCCTTATACACATACATATGAATTAAGAAAAGCACTAGACCATTCAGCCATCAAGCTTGTTCTGCCATTGAATGAGGATCTGACTAATCTGACTATAATTTCAACTCTACATTCTCAACTATCCTATCGACATGCTGTGTTTGGTTGAATTCATTAGGTTACATTTTAGCTTCATTTGAAACAATTTTTAAAAGAGGCATTTCGGCCTTTTGGTTAAGTTGCAAGTGGAGAAGGAGCTATGCCTACTCCAATCAGCTTGTATCGTGTAGATCTAGCTCAAGACAGGAGGAGAGCCCTGTCTTGTCAGCTTGGATTGGGGATGTCTCAACTTGCTAAGACTCTGAATTAGATTTGATTTGATTGAATTGGAATAAGAATAAAAAAAAATCTTTCACCCCATTGCTTATTAAGGATGTATCTACTTCTGCCTTCAAATATTCAAATATCCTCTTCCTCAAAAGGCAGTGGGAACAAAGTTCTGATGACTCACCACGCTCTGAGAGAAAGAAAGTCTTCCTTACATTTGTCTTAAATGAACAACTGCTTATTTTTAAATCGCGAACCCCAGTTGTAGATTCCCCACACAAGAGGAGACATTCTTTACACAGCATTCATCCTGTCAAGGCCCCTCAGGGTTTTATATGTTTCAGACAACTTCTGGTGAAGCTTAGTTTTTTTTTCTTTTTTCCCCATCCCCTGAAAACCTTGGAAGATCTGGGCAATTCGATATGCTGCCTGTTTCAGCCAGGAAAGATCCTGACATAAAGAAAGTCATGGGTTGGGATTCTCCCGAAACAAAACTAAGTGTCCAATGGGTGGAAAAATGGAGTATTTCCTGCCTGTATTTTTGGGCGTACTTAATTAGCATGAATCGCCAACATTCTGAGCAATACAGAGAGCCTTAGTGTAATTCACGCTGAAAAATGGTGGGTGAGGCCAGTTCCTTCCCAAGAGGCCAGTAATATAGTCCTGAGGAGGCCACTACGCATGCGGCAGACTGTCAGTGTGGAGATGGCCGCATGTGCATGGCCTTTCCCACTGCCGGCCTCCCAATTGCTGGCCTCTATTTCTAGCCTTTCCCAGAAACTCCCTGATCGTTGGCTTTCCTGACCCCTCACCCCCACTCAATGGCTGGCCTATTGGAATCCCCTGGATCATCCCCAGCCCACCCCCACCGATGACTAACCCTGATCCCCCTTTGCCCTCCCTCTCCCAATGCAGTGTGGCATCATTCACCTGAATTGCCTCAAACGGGCCTTGCTCCACTAGCATTCCCCCGGCACTGCCTGGTATCCACTGGGCAATGCCAGTTTTTCCCTTGGGCAGTGTCAATTTGCCAAGATGCCAGGCTGGCATTGCCCAAGGGAAATTGCCCCCTTACTCCTGACCTCCCAGGGGGCCTCATTGACCTCTGCCCTCATCAGTGGAGTGAGAGATGCCTTTTCCCCATTAGTGGGGAGCAGTTGTAAATCACACTGGTGGGAACAACCTCCCTGTCCCCGCCCCATTAAAGGGAGAGAGACATCCCAAGCTATTTCATATGGAAATGTCAATTATCAATTTCCGGCGCAGAGCTAAAAAAAGAGCACTTGGGAAACTCACAACTGGCTAGACCTGGTTGCAAACCTCAAAAAAACCCTACTTTCATTTCCCAGCCCATGCACTGCTTCAGCAGCACAGCAGGCCAGGAAAATCCTGGCCATGGTCTCAGTGTTATATACAGAAGAAGGATTAATTAAAATAGCTCTGATTTCTCCTCTCACTACTGATCCATAGATAGAAAGTTTTTTTTTTGATTTCTGATTCTTTATAAGTGGTGGCCTATTTTCCCAAACTCTTCAGTTTGAATGTTTCAACCTTCTGTTAATAATCCCATAGCAAACTTGAAATAAAGTAAAATCAGAAGGTTGATTTTAACAAAACAGAGGGAACAATTTTCACAACATCCACTGCTTTTTGCACTCATATAATAAAGGAGCAACATGGATAATAAAGGAGTGCAGGGAAGACCACCATAAAATAAGAATTCTAATTTTATGTGAGTCCAGAATCCAGAATCAAAAGTCTAATGGCATATTCTTTCAGAGGATAGTTGGTTGATTGTTCGGTGATAACATCTTCCCCGAAGTGAGGACTTTGACAAGAGGAGAAGGCATCTAGAGTGAATTTGTTCTGAAGACACAAGTTGCAATGTTCTAGTAGTTCACAATGTAGATGAGGAACAGGGCACTTCCTGCTGCTACCTGCTCAATGATAAAATGGGAGACAGAGATAAGTGACCGGTATGTTCTGTTTCTCTTCTGAGATCAAATAGTGACTGAAGATAAGGTTCAAAAGCTGTAAAATTGATGGAGTTCAGGCAGTTTTTGGGAGATGATATAACATATCTCCCACTTCCTATCCTGGATAAAAGCATCTGTTTTCCCAGGTCTGGCAATTTGAGGTGTTTAATAGGGGAATCAAGGTTCCTTTTCTGATGCATGACACATTGTACATGATTTTCTGGTCATGCTTGCCCCAAGACCGGAAAATCCCACCCGAGGCCAATGGACTTTGCGTGGTCCATGTACTGCCTGCTACGATTCCTGTGGCGGGTGGGTTGGGAAAATTCCTCCAGTTCTCTGGTGGTTAGGATAATTCTTTAAAAATGCAAAGAAACTCTACATTCAAACAAGGAGCAGGAGTAGGCCATTCAGTCCCTCGAGCCTTCTCCACCAATTCATAAACTGATTGGATAGTAAACCTCAATTCTTCATCCCACTCATCCCCCATAACCTACCATTCTCTTGGCTTAACATGCATTTACCCACCTCAACCTTAAAAATATTCAAAGACTCTGTTTCCAACAGCTTTTCAGGAAGAGAGTTCTAAAAATTCATGATGCTCTAAGACAAGAAAATTGTCTCATCTCCATTTTAAATGGGTGACCCCTTATTTTTAAACACTGACCCCTAGTTTGAGATTCTCCCATAAGAAGATACATTTTCTCCACATCCACTCTGTCAAGACACCCTCAGAATCAGGTAAACCAATTTGCCTCTTACTCTTCGAAGCTCCAGCGGATACAAGCCGAGCCTTTCCAACCTTTCCTCATAAAACAATCCAACCACTCCAGATATTAGTTTGGTGAACCTTCTTGGAACTGCTTCTAAGGCATTTTCATCATTTCTTAAATAAGCTAACCAATACTGTACACAGTACTAATTTATTTATTAGTATAAGCTTACATTAACACTGCAATGAAGTTCTGTGAAAATCCCTGAGTTGCCACATTCCAGCACCTGTTTGAGTATAACTGAGGTAAAATGTAGCATAGACAATGCATATAACTAACACATCTTTCAGCCTGTGAAAGGAAACCAGAGCATCTGGAGGGAACCTATGCAGACATGTGGAGAACATGCAGACTCAGCATAGATGGCAAACCAAGCTAGGAATTGAACCTGGATTCCTGGCGCTGTGAGGCAGCAGTGCTAACCACTGTGTCACTGTGCCACCCTCCAGCTGTAGTTTCACTAGTGTCCTTTATAATTGAAGCACAACCTCCCTACTTTTGAATTCAATTTCCCTCATGACAAAAGATAACATTCTATTAGCCTTCCTAATTACTTGGTGTATAGTTCCAGGAAACAGCCTTTGTGTCCTTTTTTTTTAGAGATAATGAGTTTTTAATGTTTGTCTGAAGGTTAGAAAGGTATGAGTCATAGGTAGCCAGGATAAAGCCTTGATCTATTAAAAATAACAATAATAGTTTTATGGCGCAGCTGACTTGTCATAAATATAGATAAATATTTTCATCCTCTAGTTTGGCCGAGACATCAGTCACTCCGCAGCGACTTACAACAGCGACCGACTCCCACTTTAACCATTTTAAGAGATGTTCTCAGAGTTGTGCAAATATCTTCATGAATCACGAATGATTCACACGTTACTCTTGGCTTAGCTGGTGATTGGAGCAGTGCTCCCGGAAAATCTCAGGCGTATAGGATCTACTGCGGAGTGACTTCATCAGTTGTAACCAACTCCTCAAAATATCCACTAGTCCCTAAAATTTGGAGACAATACGAAGTAACCTCAAAGTATCTTCAATTAACACAGGTGGAATGATCTGCTGTTGCATGAACATACGCAAGAAAGCATGAGATTAAGAGTTGGCTAGTACCCTGAGATGTAAGATTTTTGATTTTTTAAAAATTTATCATTGTCACATGCATTGGGATACAGTGAAAAGTATTTTTCTTGCACCCCATACAGTCAAAACATACCGTTCATAGTGTGCACAGGGAAGAAGGAAAGGAGAGGATGCATAATGTAATGTCAGAGTCATAACTAGGGTGTAGAGATGAATCAACTTGATAGGTCAATTCAAAAGTCTGATGGCATAAGGGAAGAAGTTGTTCTTGGGTCAGTTGGAATGTGGTCACATTGGCATTAATGTTGTTCTAATCTGTCCACTCTGCGTTCTTCTGATGCACATTGTTAAAACACATGAGGATGCAGTAACAAAAATGATATTTTATATGATTGTAAAAGCCTTTATTATTTCTTTTGATATTATTCTCTTTAGCACTTCTAACCTCCCTGTTCACCCCCCACTGACACAGTTTATGTCCCACATGATTTTCTCTTGTATTGTTAATTCTAACAATCAGGAGAACTTGCTTGAGGCTTCTCTGGCAATTATAGTTCAGAAGATTTTTAATCTGGATCATTTATCGCAACCCGCTGTGTTTCCAAATCCTTTTCATCAGTTTAAAGAACATTAAGCTACAAGCAGGCAGCCTACTCATAAACCTGACCAGACCTCCAGGGGTGATTCATCACCACTGAGAATTTCTGTTAATTGTTCTTACAGAGCCTACAGGAAGTCTCAAAAATTAAATTTTCTTTGAAGGTGAGGACAATAATAAAGCAACATATTAAAGAACTTGGATATCTTGTTTTTACTTAAGAAGAAACTGACTGCTGGCACCACACCACATTTAGCAAATGGCTGTTTGCAGTTTTTAAAAATCATTTTCAGTCATTTCAAATGACAGAACCAACTCTGAACATCAAGAAAGCTATAGATCTGGCCCTTTCCCAGAAAAAAGTGGAAAAAAACGGCTTAGCAGTTACAAGGGTCCACAGGCATTACTACCCTCAGCTTTGGGTGACCTCCATACTGTGGTTATCTCCAGAGGATAACGCTTGCATCTCCCATTTGCTGCCAGGAAAAGGCGATTGGAGTTGGAGGCTATGAGATTACGGAACTAGACAAGAAGTTTCTCCACAAAATAGTGAGGAGCAAGCACATTCATATTGCACTTGTCATAGGATTCAACTCAGACAAGGCTACCGAAACAGACAAAATGCACGCTGCCCAGGCCAAAGGCAAAGCCACCCGAGGACAGGGTTTTGCAAACAACAGATTCTGGCTTGGATGTAGAACATAGAACATAGAACATTACAGCGCAGAACAGGCCCTTCGGCCCTCGATGTTGCGCTGACCAATTAGGAACAAGCAGTGACTCTCTAACCTAAACCATTCCCTTTTCATCCATAAACTTATCTACTAACCTCTTAAACGCCACCAAACTTGGCGCATCTACAACTGACGCAGGCAAGGCATTCCATACCCTTACCACCCTCTGGGTAAAGAACCTACCTCTGACATCTGTCCTAAAACCACCACTCCTTAATTTAAAGCTATGTCCCCTCGTGCTAGTTTTCTCCATCCTAGGAAAAAGGCTATCACTGTCCACCCTATCTAAACCTCTAATCATCTTATATGTTTCAATAAGGTCTTCTCTTAGCCGCCTTCTTTCTAACGAAAACAACCTCAAATCCCTCAGCCTCTCTTCATAAGACCTGCCTTCCATACCAGGCAACATCCTGGTAAACCTCCTCTGTACCCTCTCCAATGCCTCCACATCTTTCTTATAATGCGGGGACCAGAACTGCACACAATACTCCAAGTGCGGCCGCACTAGAGTTTTGTACAGTTGCAACATGACGTTGCGGCTCCGAAATTCAATGCCCCTACCAATAAAAGCTAAGACTCCGTATGCCTTCTTAACAACCTTATCGACATGGTATAAGTTACATAAGTGGCAGACATCCGGTCAGAGGTCACCACCGAGGATGAGCCCTGTATAGTGGCCCGTCACTGATCTTCGTGGAGGAGGCATTCATCTATCCATTTCATGCTTCCCTGACCAGGGCATAAAGTGATAGAGATCAGGCCACTGGCAAAGAGATAGTGAAGATTCCCTCCTCATGGGAGCGAGGGGGAACCCTGGGACTGAAGGCGGCTGTAATTACCCCCACAAGGTCAATGGGGAATCACTGATTTATCTTCCTGTGGGGCTTGGTTAGTATTAATTCCCCTGGTAACAGACGGTGGCTTGTCCAACTGGAACTAATTACCTGAATCTTCTATAAGGCAGACCCAGGACTAGGCCTGTTGAACTGGGAGTCCATTATATGTACACTAGGGTAGCGGTTTCACTTTGCATTGGTAATAAACTATGATCCTTCTCAGTTGGGCTTCTTGAATGATTAGGGTTACTCACAGGTACTGGATCAAAAATGCTTACATTTTGTGATAAATCAATTTTCAGGTGCATTAACATACCAGTTTCCATTCTCAAAGGATAATTTTTACAGATTTGTTTACGGAAAGTTAAGATACTGTCAGACTGCCAGATAATGAAATTTTTTTCATGTAACTTCATCCAACTAACTGCGGATACACAAGTTAAAATAAAAATTTGAAATTGGCATAATGTTTTTGGCACAAGATTTTCAGCTGAGCTCACAATTGCAACCAAAATATACTTCCTTTAATTTAGTTTAGTTTCTATTTATCCAATAAGTAAATCACTATCTTGTGTAGATCACATGCTAATTAATATTTAATTCATTATAATAAACAGAATTAGTCCACTTGATTGGATGTATGATTCTACATAAGTAGTTGCTGAATGATCCTAATTGACTGATTTAATTTGTGGCCAGGGAGATTGTAGGCATTTTGCCTCTGGGTCAGGGTTCAAGTTCAACATTCATTTCTCTCAAAATGCAACAACTGGGTCATCACACTTTGTTTTCCCAAGTACCTCTCAACATTCTATTTTAATTTGTTACTTTCTCTTTAATAGAGTACAATAGCTGGCAGGTAAAGTGGTGTTTAGCCTGTTAGTGGCAATGGCAGATTTACATGCTGTATTGTTAAACACATATAATTAAACATTTTTGATATGGGATTGATGCTGGCTGCGTGGTGTGCAGCCTCTGACTTGTACACCATGCCATGCCACCATGGTAGTACAGTGCTTAGTACTGCTGCCTCACAGCCCCAGGGACCCAGGTTTGATTCCCAACTCGGGTCAACTGTCTATGCAGAGTTTGCACATTCTCTCTGTAGCTGCGTGGGTTTCCTCTGGTGCTCTGATTTCCTCCCACAGTTCAAAAGATGTGCTAGTTAGATACACTGGCCTTGATAAATTGCCCTTCAGTGTAACCCAAACAGGTGCCAGAGTGTGGTGACTAGAGGATTTTCACAGTAATTTCATATAAACCTGCTTGTGACACTAATAAATAAACAACAACAACAACATTACCTCAGTGCATTCATCATGAAGAAGCTCCATTTAACGGTGCACCAATGCTCACCAGCCACTTCTTCCTGGTCCAAAAAGCCTGCTTTCTGTTTTGAGAAACTTCCCTCAATAGGCTTTTGGATGCAATGGAGGCGCATTGTGATGTCCTGTACCCTCACAGAGGGAGACCAGGCAGCAGGGAAACCAACCCAGCTTGAGGGCAATGGGAGTGATGGTCAGCACCAACTCCCTACAAAGGAGGGCATGCATCCAGTGCCAGAAGAGAGTGAATTGGTCCCTCTGTTCTGCCAGAATAAGTACTTTTCACATCACTGACACACCCATCCATCCATCCATCCACAGAGATCTTCTTACTGCCAGCACAAGGGAAATCATCATTTGCTCCCCCTCCCACATCTTTATCTTCGCTGCAGGTCATTTGCCCTTCACCTTGCTTCTTTTGCTTACAATTCACATATACCAAATAACCTTATCGGCTGCCCTGGTACATATCCTGCTTACACTCTCTCCAGCTGACACACAATATAAGGGAACGAACCCAAGTGGACGGAGTGATGCCTGAGTTGAAAGTCTTCTCCAAATTCAGAGAGAGACAGAGAGAGAATCCTCCAGCTGACCAGCAAGGAACCTGATTGCTCCTGTGCTCACAGTGAGATGGGTGGTGATAAACTAAGTGATGATTCAGTACAATAGCGTTCATCACACAAAACTGACGTCTGTCATGTCTCCTGTATCTGAAAACCCCTGTTACACACTAATCATATCTCCCTTCTCTCATTGGCATATCATTGGCATATCAGAGTCCATCCACCAAGGCTAAGAGACCTTTGGCACCATTCAAGTTGAATTTTCTGACAAGGAAATTAGAGATTTGTTGCAGCTTTCACACACACCCTACAGCACACATAAAAAAGTAATGCTGTGATTTTAGATGATGTCGCAAAGGGAAAAATATAAATGAGAAATTGGAGGGAACAAAGATTGACTATGATTGGATAGATAAGAATGGAATGAAGTGAGTATAGTTTGTATCTGGCAGGATTGACAGTGGAGAGCTGTTGGAGGAAGACAGCGTGATCAACTGTATCAAAGGCTGCAGACAGTTTGAAAAGGGCAACAGGACATCATTTACCTTTGTCAGAGGCACACAGGATGTCGTTTGTGACTTTGGTAAACGTTGTTTCTGTACTGTGGCAGGGATGGAAACCAGACTGACGGAATTCAAACATGGAATTGTTGACAAGGCAGGCGCAGTTTTGTGTGATGACAGCATGTCCAAGAAAAGATAGTTGGAGATGGGACAATGGCTTGCAACGACAGTAGGGGCAGGGGGGTGTCAAGGGTTAAGAGAAAATTACTGTGGATACTGAAATCTGAAACAAAAACAGAAAATGCTGAAAAATTTCAGTGGGTCTTAAAGCATCAGTGGAGAGAGAACAGATGTGTTTCGGGTCTGCACGACTGTTCATTAGAGCTTGAAAAGTTGACTCTGTTCTCTCTCCACAGATGCTGTCAGACCTGCTGAGATTTTCTAGCATTTTCTGTTTTTGTTGGGGTCAGAGATTGTATTTTTGGAGGCAAAGGATGATGACAATGGCAGATTCGAAGAAGAATGGAGCAGTACCCGAAACGAGAGAGAAAGAACCATTAATAATGTCAGCTAACATGGGGACTAATAAGGAAAGTTTGATGGTTTACAGTTTCATGGAAATAAATTTGAGAAATCAAGAGATAGGGGACAGAAATCCTATTTTTATGAACTTTCACTACCGTTTTCTTTAAAAAGAGAATTGCTCCATCTATTGGTGCCATGATGCAGTATAGATTGTGAAGATAACATTTACATCAGCTCATACTCTGTTTTCATATCATCATTAAACACATCTCCCTCCCCCTTTTAGAATTTCAAAGAGACTGTTCCTTCCATAATACCCTGTGTATGGCAGTAGAGAAAAGCCCTGGAATTATTCAAGCCCTGGAACTATTGGATTTTAAAAAAAGAAAAAGTTGTATACTTTTAAAAATGAACATGGATACTGAAGATGGGTGAGAATATAAAACTAGTCTCTGACAGGAATGACTGCAGGGCATTTCCCTAGGGAACAATGGAACACCTCCCTGTATTTCCAAAAGGGATACTTGTAAAACAATCCAAAAACCATTCATCCCAAAACCGTAAAATCCTGCCACAGGTCAACGGACCTTTCATGGTCTGCCCCTTGCCTGTACCAATCCCCGTGGCAGGCAGGGTGGTAAAATTCCTGCCATTATGTGATTCTATCTTATACTATGAAACATTAGGATTCTTTCTGCAATTTTTAATTCAGAATATATCTCTTTGAATGTCCGAGCATGTTGTCAGTGTTAAATTATAGGAATTGAATTGGGGTGAATATAGCAACATGGGAAAATAGGAATGGAGGGAGCATTTCACAGAATCATAGAAATGCGCAGAAAGAAGCCCTTTGGCCCATTGTGTCTGCATTGACTCACCAATGAGCATCATGGCTTATGCCATTCTACTGGCCTTTCCTCATACCCCCGCACATTGTTTCTATTCTGATAATCATCTAATGCCCTCTTGAATGCCTCAATTGAACCTACCTCCACCATATTTCCAGGCAATGCATTTAACACCTGAACCACTCCTTGCATGAAAAAGTTTTCTCTCATATCACATTTGCTTCAATCACTTTACATTGGTGTCTTCTCATTTTCAGTCCTTTTACAAGTGTGGACAATTTCTCCCTATCTACCCTGTCCAGCCCCTTCATGGTTTTGAATATCTCTATCAAATCTCCTCTCTACCTTTTTCACTCCAAGAAGAACAGTCCCAGTCTCCAATCTATAACTGAAGTTTCTCATCCCTGGGACTATTCTTGCAAATGTCTTCAGCTCTCTCCCCAATGTGTTCAAATCCTTCCTATAGTGCGGCACCCAAAGCTATACATAATTTTTCAACTGAGATGTAAATAATTTCTTGTATATATTTAGCTCCTCAATCTCGCTGTGCCATTCAAGGAGATCATGGCTAATTGGAGACGTAATTCCACAGACTAGGCATTGCCCCATATCTTGAAATAACTTTAAAGTTAATTATTAGTCACAAGTAAGGTTTACATTAACACTACAATGAAGTTACCATGAAGTTCCCCCTAGTCACCACATTCCTGCACCTGTTGGGTCAATGCACCTAACCAGCATGTCTTTCAGACTGTGGGAAGAAACCAGAGCACCCGGAGGCAACCCACGCAGACATGGGAAGAAGTGCAAACTTCACACAATCAGTGACCCAAGCCGTAGCTCTCTAGCACTGTGAGGCAGTAGTGCCAACTATTTTGCCACCCACAACAATCTCAGATTTAAAATGAAGTGGGCTGAAGTACAGTGACCAATCTATTTTCTCTTTTCTCTCCTTTCCTTTTCTGAAGACAGTGGTTCTTGCTGGGAGGCAGCTCCATGTGCCAGCTGTCCACCTCTTTTGCACAGGTGGCCATTCTTTAGCCAAGCTTGATTCTGTTCTTGCCTAGAATCCATCCAAACTTTGTAGCATGCCTCACAGGATGAAAATCAGAAGTTCACAATCCTGGTTTGTTTCCCCTCTCCACTGAGTTTTAAAATTTTATTTTAAGAGGTGATAGTGACATTTTTCTCACATCTGCCCACCTACAATTGCATCCTCACACATTGCACATTGCTATATTTTTCATAGCTTTAATTCTAGCATCAGACTCACATTGGTCTGAGTAGATTCTGCTTAAGTACTTGTAATAAAGTGATGAAGGTGCGATCAGACTATGTAAAGAATAATGTGCAGCCTACTTAACATTGATGGAAAACAATTTACTCAATTTAACCTAGTGCTGAGTGCTCATGATAAAGGCTTTGTACTAAATAATATTGCATGCTAAAGCTGACATCTCTAGCTTTGTCTACTCTGGTAAACTCAATAACTTTTTGTGGCAGTGAATGGTGTGGTATTGCTATGAATGAGGCATTCCTAAGTGAATGAGTGGGGATGGAGAATGGGAATGTGGACTGAGGTAACAACAGACATAATAAAAGTGGAATGATGCTAACTAGGAGCAGGTATCTAGCCTCCCATACTTCCCCTTGATGTTCTCATAGCTTGTGATGCCCACCATGACTGCATCAAAGGAAGTAAAATGTTTGCATTTTGGGGTCGCATCTGGTCTGGATTTTATCCCTTCTGTTAAATACTGGGCTGTTTCCTTCACCTCACAGCCTTAACAATAGTCACCCCTAAGGGTGGCACTGCCATCTCCTGATTGGGATATGGTGGGGTATATTTTAATCATTTCTTAGTCGTGGCCTGATAATTGGCCCTATTGTCCACTGCTGGCTGCTGCAGGATCAGCTCACACTGATGCAGAGCAGATAGGAAGAAGTTGTTCCCATTGGTAGAAAGATTGAGAAGTAGAGGACATCAATTTAAGGTAACCAGCAAGAGAAGCAATGGTGACACGAGGAAGAAATTTGATGTCTGGCAAGAAGTGCAATAATTCAGAAATGTAACTAGTTTAAATAGAGTATGGTGGGACACATAAGTGTTCCTCAAGGTTTAATGTTGGTGAGCTCTCAACATTCAGCGAGATTGAGTTGGAGTAAAATGTGTGATGATCCTTAATCATTTCAACCATTAGCTGTAAGTTAGACCTTGAGGTTAACTCTTGCTCAGTATTGTTACACATCATGATCTTTCAAAAATATGCAGGACTGATTGACATGGTATAGATGAAATAAGAAGAAAAGGGTAACCTGTGTTGAAGAAACACTTGTGGTATTTCAGCAGCTATTTGAAATGAGAAACAGTTATGTAACCTGACCATAGTAGGTTTCCCAGAGGTTTAGGTTTTCTTTCTGATTTTAAATTCAGGCCTTCCAAATATTGCTGCTCAATGTTCCCTCTAATTTCTTTTTGCTGTGTATGGTCTGCCTGCACTGCATGATTCTTTAAGACTGTTGCATGGACACTCATATAGCCCCCTCTTAAAAGAAATGTTGGTTGTTGGAGGTATTTATATTCTTTGCAAGGTACATTTTGGATTGCTTTGCATAGAGCTCAGAGGAAATATTATTGTCTGTTTAACCTCACAGATATCATCTGCAGGAAATTCTAGGTCACTGTTTTACTATACAATTGCATTTCATCGAAGGACACAGCGTATTCATCCAGCATGGATTCAGCACATCATTTGTGTACCTGCATATGTGCAAGTTGGAACCTTACCTTTATTGAATGTTGCAACTTCATCCCTGACTTGTAAGTGACCATGCAACTTTTAAATCGTAGCTACTATTCTTTAAATAATTTTAGTTGTGTGGCATTTTCTCAAGTAGTTTGCAATGATAATATTATGCATATGAGAAAGAAGACAGAACTTTGCGTTCGATTGCTAGTGGCATGGTGGCACAGTGATTGGCACTGCTGCCTCATATCACTAGGGACATGGGTTCCATTCCCGGTTTGGATCATTGTCTGTGCTGAGTCTGCACTTTCTCCCCATGATTGCATGGGATTCTTCCGGATGCTCCGGTTTTCTCCTACAGTCTGAACAACATGCTGGTTAGATGCGTTGGCCATGCTAAATTCTCCCTCAGTGTACTCGATTAGGTGCCGGAATGTGGCGATTAGAGTATTTTCACAGTAACTTCATTGCAGTGTTAATGTAGCTTACTTGTAACATAAAAACTAAACTTTAAAACTTCAACTATGCCCCGATGGAATAATCAAGATTTGAAGGAGCATTGCAAGACATCATTCAGGGTATGAGCAGCTAGATGCATTGAAACTATACTCAGTCCTCTTGTGAAACTAAGTAAGTGTGATTACATCAAGAAATCCAGCTTAAAATTTTCTATTATAGGACTTGACCTTGTCAGAAACACAAGATATAAAAGAAACATAATCAAATATATTAGTCAGGAATTTTACTACCATGCCCATCCTGGAATCAGGGCAGGTGCGACTCACAGAATGGAATTCTCCGTTGGCCTCAGGCAGGATTTTACCAGCTTTGTCCAAGCGAGGTCGTAAAATGCCAACTTAATGATTCATTGAAGATTTGAATCTGTTGTAAACTCCTGGCAAAGACAGATAAGTGGACAAATTTTCAAATCTTCTATCATGTAGGCACTGAATAGTAAATTTAAAATTTAAATAGAGAATTAATGCATACAGTTAACCCCTTCACTTCCACTCCTGATCCGTCTGGCATCATCCCGAAAGGAACTAGACATGCAGATAGAATGCTCAACAGGTTTTTAACGTGCAGATGACATAACATTGGACTCTGTGTACCAATTCAGGAAACAGCTAGTCATTGCACATTGTCCCATATTACCTGGCAATGCAAACAAAGAGGATTAGAAATGGTTAGAAATTATTTCAGTGGGCTCAGGAGACATAGGAACACTCATTTTGTCTTCAAAATGTGACATGGACTGGTACTTAGTTCCTTCGCCCCCTAGGACCTACCTTTCTAGCAGCCAATAGGTAAATACCTAATGAATTCTAATCCTCAAAACTGACTTCTGAAAATGCATTTTTACAAAATGTGGGTGTCACTGGCTAAGCCACTAATTTTTGCCCATCCTATTGCCCTTCCACTGGTGGTATTGGGCATCTGGTTTGCACATTCTCCCTGATGGTTCCTGCTAGTTATAATCTATTCCACTGTATCCCAGTAATATAGTGAATATTTAGATTTTACATCTATAGTACTTCATAGGGCAAGTTTCTAATTTTGATTCAGCCATCTGGGAACTGAATTCTAGAGTCTTCAAAGTTCACTTTTGGTCCAAGCCACATGGACAGTTGCAGATCTAAAAGCATTGACAGAAACTGATTACCTGCCTAACCCTCTCAGACAATGAATGGCATGTAACACAATAGACATCAACCTAGCAAAACTGATACTAGCATGTTGTACTCACAGCAAAGTTTTAGATGAGTATGTAAACTGATGTTTAATCATCCTACAAACCAAAAGAAAAACCAAAGGAAGTAATCTATCATTAAAGTTAGAGAAATAATGAAGATAGCTTTTGGAAAGTTAGTATTTTCAGAGTTGCTGGAGTGACAGATGATGAAATGGTTCTGATTTAAACATTCACTAATGTCCTTGGTCTGGCCATTTGCACTCATTTTTAAGGATGTGGTCAGTGAGTTTATGATGCTGTTACGTAGTGGAGCACTCTTTAAAGCAAGATGCAATTCTTATGTCAGCTAGTATTGGGATCATAAAAGGAATTTGGGTGGTCATGGATAACTGAGTTTGGAAAATGTAGATTGAAGACATGGAGAGATAACAGGCTTGTGGCTAGAGAAAAAAATGATATGGTGATATTTTAATTAGGATCAAAAGGAAAGAACTGAGTTATGAACGGTTTCAATCTTAGTAGCAGATATTGGTGCCTAGGAGGCCATCATAATTCTGGAAAACATAATTTCATCTGACGAACAAAGCCCAATTAATTAGTTTTACTATTTCTTGCCCAAATTTAGAAATCAGTCTTTCAGTGCTGGACAAGAGCATTCCAGGTGAATAAGTTCAGAATTAACTATTTTATAACATGTGTCACTTAATTCATATTTAAGCAATTTCTGCCCTTCTGATTGGTGGAATTAAGTTTGTTGTCAAATGGTGCTTTCAGGGTCACATAAGTGCAGTTACGTAGCATCCCATATCTGTTGGAATTCAGCTACCTGATAAAAGTCAACTGCCTGATCCCTTTAATTAGCAAGTCTTTTGAAACATTGATAAATTGTGATATTTGCTCAAAGGACATATTGGTTTTCTACATCATGCCTAATTGATGTAACAGAGGGAACCCAAGGCTAAAAGCTTCTTCAGAGCTTTGAAGTTCAGTCACACAGACTTGAAACATTAATTCTGTTTTTGTCTCCAGAGATGCTGCTAGAGCAGCTGCACTTCCCAGCATTCTCTGCTTTTATTTTAGGGGAGCGATTTTCTGACCTCAGATTGTGCCAAGCAGCCAAAAATCACGCCGATCTTGAAGAATAGCATGCATACTTAAAAATCAGTTCTGTACCTGGTGCCACACAGTTTGCAATCATCCTGACCCCATCTTAATAACACAAACTGGATCACGCACAGAAAGTGCACAAAATCAATTAGCATATTTAAAGTAGTATTTAAATACGCACAGCCCATTCAACACCGGATTCCCCCAGCTCCCGGGATCTTGCAGCCTTTAGTGCAAGACCAATAAGAATCATGGCCATGCCAGGGGGCTCAGAGGTCACTGAAGCCCTGGGTTTTCAGGGGCATGGCTGTGTAGTGCCCAATAGGCAGTAGCCATTTGACAACCTGACAATTCCCACCAGATACTCTGGCAATGCCAGTTTGGCATCACCAGAATGCCAGGGTGAATGCCAAAGGAGTGGGGCCTGAGTGGAGTCTATGATGGGGGGTGTTGAGAGGAGGCTCTGATAGGGGGTCTGACTGGGACTTATGATAGGGGGATTTGATTGGATGTTATGACAGGGGATCTGAGTGGGAGTTATGATGGGGAATTTAAGTGGTGGTTATGATAGGAGGAGTCTGAGTGGGAGTTACGACTGGGGGGTCTGAGTGGGGGTTATGATGGGGGGTCTGAGTGGGGTTATGACAGAGAGTCTGAGTGGGAGTTATCACTGGGAGGTCTGAGTTGGGGTTATGACTGGGGGTCTGAGTGGGGGTTATGATGGGACGTCTGAGTGGGAGTTATGACTGGGGGATCTGAGTGGGAGTTATGACAGGGGGTCTGAGTGGGGGTTATGATGGGAGGTCTGAGTGGGAGTTATGACTGGGGGATCTGAGTGGGAGTTATGACAGAGGCAGTCTGAGTGGAGATTATGACATGGGTATTTGAGTGGGAGTTATGATAAGGGGGTTCTGTGGGAGTTATGACGGGGGGGTCTGAGTGCGGATTCTGACAGGGGTTCTGAGTGGGGGTTATGAGGGGGGATTTGAGTGGAGGTTATGACAGGGCAGATCTGAATGGGGGTTATGATGGGGAAAATGGAAATGGAAATGATTAGAAATGATTGAGTTTCTCTTGCGTGCCTTCAATACACAGTCCACATTTCACAGATATACAGGAGGATAGTGAGTACCACAGTGCTGCAGACCTTCAGTTTTGTTACTGGGCTGATTCCTCAATGTTCCCATACAGTGGAGTGCAGTCTACCAAATGCAGAACTTGCCTTTGCTATTCTGGGTGTAACTTCTACATCAATAGTGACTACTTGGAAGAGGGTGCTTTCAAGATAAGTGAACTGGTCCATTGCCTATAGTTTCTGCCCTTTGATTGTGATTATGGGTTCTGTGTATGGTCCATGAGGAGCAGGCTGGTGCATGACTTTGGTCTTTTTAATGTTGATGATGAGTCCAAAGTTGTCACATGCAGTGCAAAATTTGTCCATACTGACTTGTATCTCTGGCTCTGAGCCAGTATACAGGGTGCAGTCATTGGCAAAGAGGAAATCTCCACATTTCCACATGACTTGTCTTTGCAGAATATTATGCATCAGATAGTAAGAAAAGTACCAGACACTGAAGTTCTATCTAGAGCAAGTCTACCATCAGTCCACACACTGCTGATGAGTGTGCAGACCCGGTGGGCAGGTCATGCCATCTGTACGTCAGACGAGTGCATACCCAAGCAGCTCCTTTTTGGGGAACTCTCTGGTGGAAGATGCTCCTATGGAGAGTAGAAGAAACATTTCAAAGACATATTCAAAGCCTCCTGAAGTTGCTTAACATTGACACGACCACCTGGGAAATGCTGGCACAAAACTGCCCTCCCTGGTGCTGCCTCATCCATAAAGGGTGTCAAGCTCATGAAGCAAGAGGTATTGCTGAAGCACAACTTAAGTGCAAGCTGCACAAGTCCAGAAGCACCAGCACAATAGCTACAGTGTCTACACAAATCTGTCCAATATGTGCCAGGACATTCCATGCCCATATTGGCCTGATCATCATCTTCGGACACATCGCAACCAGCTTCAAAATGACTAATGGTGTTGGGGTCCTCATTGATGATGATGGATGAACAACAATGATGGGGGATCTGAGGGTTGTAACAGGGATATCTGAATGGGAGTTATGACAGGGGTCTGAGTGGGGTTTTGATATGGGTGGGGGTATGATGGGGGTCTGAGTGGAGGTTTTGACAGGGGCAATTTGAGTGGGGATTATGATGGGAGGCTATGGATGGATCAGGAAGCTGGCACAATGCGGGAGGTATGTTGGAGTCAGGCAAGAAGGGCCCCAATGCCCCCATACACACTCTACCTGAAAAAATATCAGTGAATCTGAATCACACTGTGGCGGGGCTTAACGCACCAAAACCCTGTAGCTCCGATTGGCATCTCTAACTGTGCATGGGCAGAAATAAAAAATGATGGAACACAGCTCTCCTGCCATATAGTTCTCAGGAGGGATAATACCTCCCCCTAGCCCCCTACAGACATTGCCCCACCCCCATAATATTACTGACCCTCACTCCCTCCATCACCTAGACCAATCACAGGCCCCTCCTCACCCTCACCGATCTCAGGCAGAGTGGCAGCAGACCTCCCTTTCTCCCTCACTGCTCTCAGGCAGGGTGGCAATGGGCCCCCCTTTTCTAACTTCCCTACCACCAATCTCAAGCAGAGAGCCATTGGACTCTAGGCACCTATGTCTTCACTAACGGGAGCACTGGAATCAGACTTTTGTGGAGCATGATGTTTCGCACTGATTCTGGATGGGCAAACGCAGTGGTGAAGGGGAAGTGTTGGTAAAGTTGGGCATGCAGCCCATTATGTCAATTTAAATGTATGTCATTTAGGGTGCTGTCCCAATCATGGCCATTTTCGGGCCTTGGTAAAGGGGGAACCAGTGTGGAGGTGGGTGCAGGATTGTGCTACTTGCCTCATGCCTGACCTTACCAAATTTTCGCACCTGAAAATGGGCGCAATGCCATGGTAAAATTGGACCCATTATGTTGAACATCCCAGGAGTAAGAATTCTATCCATTTGCTAAGGTATTGCCTTCTTAGGTATGTAGAAAGAGTGTTTAATTATGTAGTACTGTTGAAGTGAAATGAAAGGATTCTATGGGCCATTTTTCACCGTTTTTTGTCTAAGTGCTGAGTGGACGTGAAACTGAGAGTTTCAGATCCATTTTTTGGATGTGTTTTTCGACACCTCCATATGCACTCTCACTGCAAAATTTTCAGTGAGTCAGATTTTCACTGCAGAAGCCTGTGGGCAGGGTTTAGTGTGCGCAAAACCTTGCAACTCCGATCGGACCTTCCAACTGTGCATGCACAAAAAAAATGCTGTTTCCCTGCCACATCCCTCCCAGGCTAGATAATGCCTTCTCCTGGCCCTAACAGACATTGAACACCCCTCCAACATTACTGACCCCTTTATCCTCCACCTGCACCACCGTTCAAGGCCCCTCTACCAATCGCAGACATAGTGGCAGTCTACACCTCCTCCCTCCCGCAATGATCACAGGCAAGAATGGCAACAACCCCCCCCCCCTCCACCCTGGATCCTCCTGTACAAGTCCTCCATTTACCCTGAATCTGATGGCTACATGACACCTCCCTCTCTCTCTCTCTCTCCCCTGCCGCCAATCATCATAGAGGTACAGATCCCCCCAGCAGCAGACCTGCAAGTGCTCACTTGCCTTCCCCTCGATGCTAACAAGCAAACTGCATGTAGCTTGCTCTGCCAAACTGCCTGCAGCTGATCAGTCCAAATGAGAGGCAGCTCCATAGAAACCCAAGGATGGACAGGCGGGAAAAAAATGGCAAAGAAGAGGGTGCTTAGATTCACAGAGGGTGACCTTAGCAAGTTGCCAGAAGCTGCAGAGGCAAGGCACAAGTTTTTCTCTTAGCAGGATGCAGACCCAGGGGAGTTGACAGCAAAAAGGCCTAGGAGGCAGTTACCACCTCGGTTAGTGACAGGGCACTGGCACCCCCAGACAGCAAAGCAGTGTTGCAAAAAAGGTCAATGATCTCATCTCGGCAGCAAGGGTAAGTGCTTAATCCCATCTAACATCTTCTCCCCAGTCACCCCCAGATTCCCCCACCTCCATCACCCTGCATGTTTCCAGTCCTGACCCCCAAGCACCACCTCATTCCCCACACCCCCCTCTCCCCCCCCAGGAGTATTACTGCACTTGCCCTCTAAGGGCCACCCTTTGATACGCCATCACTTCTTTCAGGCTTCCTTCTGTCCCCACAGGAGAAAAATGCCCAAAACACTCGCAAGAGGGCAAAAACAGGGTTGGTGGACTGTCTTCGTGGTCTTCACCCGCTTTGTGGAGAAATTGATGCCAAAATGGTGCCACCTCCGCTTCCTCCAATGAGTCTTTGGGGCTGTTAGTCTCAGGACGGGCGGAAGCTGCAGTACGGGTCGCAATTCCAGATGGCCCCGCTGCACCCGAATCTGCTCTTGCGACACAGGATATAAGGTTAAGTGCAAGGGAGGGAGAGGAACCCAGGAAGCTAGAAAGTTAGTTGACATTTCTCCACTGAACGCAGAACAAAGCACAAAGAAAATTATATCACAGGAACAGGTCCTTCGGCCTGGCTCCCCATCTGAATTAAAACCCCCTTTCCTTTTGGGGACATATGCCTCTATTCCCATTCCATTCATGAATTTGTCAAGGTGCCCCTTAAAAGTCACTATCATACCTGCTTCCATGACCTCACATGGCTGCGAGTTCCAGGCACCCATCACACTCTGGGTAAATAAACATGCCCTGCACATTTCCTTTAAACCTTGCCCCTTGTACGTTAAATCGACCCCCTTACAATTGATTCAAATTAAATGGAGGATTGACAGGTATTCACTTCTTGACTCCAGCCTGACCCCGCTGTCAGTGATAGCCCTTTCTGGACAGCTCCAGCGCCCTCTTCACAAAAGGGGTGAAGACTAGGAGGGCAGTGCACCATCCCCTGTTTTTGCTGATGTGCCAGGTTGTGAAAGGCACAGCACACCACTACAATGTGGGAAGAAATCAGGGGGCTAGATTGGAGGCCCTTGCCAGAGTGGTCCAGGCAAATTTTATGAACACATGTTTGCTGTTTTTGGGAGTCCTATGCACTTCTCCACTATTGAGTGGATGGTCTCATTATACTGGGTCTCAGCATCAATCTCAGGCCTCCATACCAACATTGTCAGCCAAGTCAGAAACAGGTACCCCAACTCATCCATGAGTCATCCCTGCACTCTGGGCTCCTCCACAAAGAGCTCCTTGGTATAAAACTGTCATATGTGCTGCCGAGATGTCTGGTGCAGATGTGCATGATGCTCATATTGTGGTTAGAAACCAATTGCAGATTAAACAAATGGAACCTATTTCTTTTGATGAATAATTGTGGATTCTGAAGCGAGGCCTTGAGGGCAATGTGGATGCAGCCTACAGCCCCTGAACATTAGGAAGCAACTACATTTGTAAGTTCTAAGTATTATTTGAAGTTAAATTTTAGTTGGTGTTCATTGGAGACTTTAAACATTTAGGAAACAAGAGACAGTTTGGTGAAGTAACGCTTTAATAAATTGGAGATATCTATCAGAAACAGCCAGGACTTGACTAATGTACTACAGCTGTTGCATTCCGGTTCCACCTTGGGCACAGGTTGATACCAAATTTATATCTCTCCTTGAAACCTCTGCTTTTCTCTGGGCACTACAAACAAACTTCAGTTCCAAGCTTGTTGTGCAATTTGTTTAGTCAAAGCATCTGCTTAATCATTTCAACCTACAAACCACAGCATGATCAATGATGTTATTAAATTCTTATTAGACTAAATTATGAAAGGCTAATTCCTAATTACCTTAAGGGTATGTGATCAATGTGTGATTGGTCTAGTCGGGCATGATGGGTTTCTAATTGGTTTCTCAAGGGTAGTGCTCATTTCCCATAATCCCCTGACTGGCGATCTAAGGTATGAATTACTTGTGGGACTATCCCTCTCATTAATGTTTGTTTCTGTTGCTTCTGACTAAGATGAAGGAATATTTTGATAGTTCCCTTGCCCATTTGTCCAGGATGAGGGAAAAATGCTTCTATGATTGATATTGTGAGCTCATCGTCTCAAGATCTCATTTAATTGGTATTAAGTCAGACCCCTTTCAGTGATGCCATTTTGGATGGATTTTTTTAAAAGTAGCCTATTATTTCTCTCTAGTTACTTGGAATGAGTTATTTTACTTCAAAGATATAGATTGATAAAATTGTTCATAACCTTAAATGTAATAAATAAATTTACAAAATAATTTTTATGTCATTTATACTTGAAATAAGGCAGCATGCAATGTCTGGGAACATTCATTGGATGTCTAATTGATCTATAGGACTTCATTAAAACAGGCGCTTATCAATGTATTCTTGTTAAGACAACCGTTTTGCTGTCATGGCTGGAATTGTAGTAGGCGAGGAGCGGACCATGGGAAAGTCTGTTGACCTCAGGTGGGATTTTACGATTTCGGGATGAGCAAGGCCGCAAATTCTGACCCAGAATGTTAAATTAAATTTAATCTTGTAAGAGATAAAAGATATAGCAAATACTATACAAAATACATATCAATATTTGAAAGTGATTGGTTTGTTAAATATAAACTGATATTAATATCTGTTATTTGAATGTGTTAAAATAAAGTTAATTACAGAACATAATTGTAAACCTACAAAATCAAAATTGGTTTTGTATAGGGCTCGATTTTATCATTTTCATTCGAAGATTTTGGCGAATTTAGATTCAACTTGGAAATCTGCACTCAGGTGCCTCCATACACACTCAGCCTGAAAAAAAAATTGCAGATCTGAATCACACTGTGGGCAGAGCTTATTGTGCCCGAAATGTCTGGAGTTCTGAATTGCGCATGCGCAGTTAGAAAAGAAAAATTGAAAACATGTCCCTGTCACATTGCAAAAAGCAGATAAAGCAGCTGAGAAGCAAAAGGTGGGAGCGATGGCCCCCACAGACATTGTCCCATCCCCACATCATAACTGTTCCCCTTTACACCCAACCCCGCTCGTTACCCAGACTGATCGCGACCCTCTGCCCCCTTTCACCCCCACTGATTGCCTGCAGAGTGGCAGTGATTCCCCCCAAGACTCCCCACCAGAGAATGATTGGATGTTCCTTCTCACTCCCCCCTACAATGAGGTTGGCTTGCTGGAGTGTGAACTACTTGATAAGTCCATGACACAGAATGCCGACAGATTCGCGGCAAGAGAATGAAGGGAAACAGCCAAGACCAAATAAACATCCTGCAAGTCCGCTGGGGACAACTCCCCCCCCCCCCCAAGCAGCTGGCTACCAAGGCAGCTTGCAAGAGTGCCCTGGCGACCAGTGGCATGAAGAAGCCTCATCACTACCGCCCCGGCATTGTAGCCCTGCAGGAGATCTGTCGCTACCAGAAGTCCAGTGAGCTGTTGATTCGCAAACTGCTTTTCCAGTGCCTGGTGTGGAAGATCGCCTAGGATTTCAAGACCGACTTACGCCTCCAGAGCTTGGCCATCATGGTCCTGCAGGAGGCCAGTGAGGCTTACCTGGTGGGGCTCTTCGAGGACACCAATCTATGCGCCATTCACGCCAAGCGGGTCACCATTATGCCAAAGGACATGCACCTGAGCCGGTGCATCCATGAGGAGCACGGCTGAATCTGATGCTAGCTGCACAGAAATAAGTCCTAATTGTTGGTTAAATCAGACAGCCTCATGTAACCTCCAAGCCTGCATTTAGCAGGGAGCAATTGGAAAGCTGACTGTGTACAGATGTATGGTGTAAGTATAGTAACTTGGTTACAGGACTTTTGCCTCTGTGGAGTTATTATACTAATCATTATGTATCAATTTTCCTACATTCCCCTAAAATTAATTGGGATATAATCAGAATGAAAGATATGTAGGGCACAAAATTCAATTTTTATAAAGTCCTTTTGATAAAAGTGAGAATTATTTAAAACACAGGCAGCTTGGAACTATTTCAATCTTATTTTTCCTTCCTTAATTTCAGGTTTTGAATTTTAATTCTGGATCTTACACAGCCATTTTGTCTATGCAAAATCCACCAAAACAATATTACTTCCTTCATTCCCTACCTCAGAAAGGTCAGCTGCAATATTGCAATATTTGAGAGGGAGCTTTGCAAGACTATGTGACCTTTCCAGCAATTCTCTCAGAAACGACTCCTGTTCCATTGGTAGTTCCTTGTATCAAGAATCTCAAGGCTAGTATCAATTTTCCTCTAAAATGATCTAATTCTGTCTGCTTACTTCCTGTAATCAGGTAGTGAGTAACGCAGCATCATTTTTAACAGCTATCGCAGTGATCTTTGTAATGAGTATGCTCCTGTGAAATCGAACTATATAAGAATCTGAATTCCTAATTTAACCATTGGAGGACGAGCAAGTTTAAATAGTTTTGTGAAAAGGTAAAAGATGCAGCAAATACGCAAAGCCTGTACAAATTAATGTCAATGCTTGAAAGTGATTGGTTTGCTAAATATGTCATACATTTTAATATCTGTTAGTTCAATGTGTCAAAATAACCACAGAGTTACAAAAGATAATGACAGAACATAGTTGTAAACCTACAAAGTCAAAAATGGTTACATATAGTGTGACATACAATGACTTCCTCTCAAACATCACAAGTTAACCTGCACTAATTTAGTGCACAAGACTGTATGTTTTAATATTTGTTTTTCTTTCCACATTCAGAGGCTTTGAATTTAGAGAATGGAGTTAGTAATGTCAATTGTAAGTGAGATAGATATTCCACACCAGTAATTGTTTAGCCTTGAGATCTTGCATCAGCAACATCAAGGGTTCATTTGGGGTAGCATGATGGCACACTTGTTTGCATTGTTATCTCACAGTGCCAAGAACCTGGGTTTGATTCCTGGCTTGGGTCACTTTTGGGTGGAGTTGGCATATTCTCCACATGTCTGCATGGGTTTCTTCTGGATGCTCTGGTTTCCTCCCACAGTCCAAAGATGTGTAAGTTAGGTTGATTGGCCATGCTAAATTATCTCTTAGTGTTAGGGAACTATCCAGGGTAATTGCATAGGGTTATGGATTTAGAGCCTGGATGGGATTGTGGTCGATATAGACTCAATGGCTGAATGATCTCCGTCTGCACTGAAGGGGTTCTGTGATTTCTATGATCTCAGGACATCCCAAAGTACTTCATAACCAATTCTTTGAAATGTAATCATGGAAACACTGTAACCATATGCATAAAGTTATGTCCCACAAATAGCTGTGACCAAATAATCTGCTTCAATGCTGTTGCTGCATTTCCAGATATCAAGTTCACTCCTTTACTTTGCTTGAATTGACATGATATCTTTCACATACACAAGACTACTATTTCATAGAATCCCTACAGTGAAGAAGCAGGCCATTTGGCTCATGGAGTCTGTATCAATTCTCTGATAGAGCATCTTATCCAGGTTTATCCCCTGCCCTATACTGTAACACCATGTAATGAGGCAATTGGGACAATTTAACATGGCTAACCCATCTAACCTGCACATCTTTGGGCTGTGGGAGGAAACCGAAGCACCCAAAGGAAACCCACGCAGATACAGGGAAAGTGTGCACATTGGTGTCCAATGCCAGAATTGAACCCCGGTGTCTGATGCTGAGAGGCAACAGTGCTAACCACTATGCCATCAATCATCTTCTTTCAACATCTTTTTTGATCAATTGCAGTGGGATTCTCTGGTCTCATTGATGGCAGGACCCGTTGTGAGTGAGAATGGAAAATTTGATTTTCCAGCCAAAACTCCACTCACTTTCAGCAGTATCTGACAATCCAGCTGCAAACAAGCATGGAAGATTTCAGCCTGCACCTCTGTAGATTCCTTCAATGTTAGTCTAGATTATAGTGCTCACCTCTCTGCGGTGAACCTTGAAACACAACTTGTATATCTGCATCAAGGGACCTTTACTGCTATAGCTTTTTAATTATCCTCATTAGAATATCAAAAGAATATTCAAGTTTATAGCAAAAGAACTAAAACAAAGTGTATTTATACAGCACCTTTTAAATAATAAGACCAATGAAAGTAATATTGAAGGCTTTTCACAGAAGCATTATAAAACAAAATTTGGCACTGAGTCATATAAACATTAGGTAAAATGTCCAAAACGTTGCTCAAAGAGGCAGATTTCAAGAAGTATCTTAATGGAAAAAAAGAGTGGTGGAGAGGATAGAACCATAGAAAATCACAGCTCAGAAACAGGCCTTTTGGCTCTTCTTGTGTGTGCCGAACCATTTTTGCCTAGTCCCACTGACCTGCACTTGGACCATATCCCTGCATACCCCTTTCATCCATGAACCCATCCAAGCTTTTCTTAAATGTTAAAAGTGACCCTGCATTTACCACTTTATCTGGCAGCTTATTCCACACTCCCACCACTCTCTGCATGAAGAAGCCCCCTCCCATTAATATTCCTCTTAAACTTTTCTCCTTTCACTCTTAACCCACGCCCTCTGGCTTTTTTCTCCCCTAGCCTCAGTGGAAAAAGCCTGCTTGCATTCACTCTGTCTATACCCAACAAAATCTGATACAGTTCTATCAAATCTCCCCTCATTCTTTTACGCTCCAGGGAATAAAGTCCTAACCAATTCAATCTCTCTCTGTAACTCAGCGTCTCAAGTCCTGGCAACATCCTTGTGAACCTTCTCTGCACTCTTTCAATCTTATTTACATCTTTCCTTAACTAGGTGACCAAAACTGTACACAATATTCTAAATTCAGCCTCACCGATGCCTTATATAACCTTACTATAACACTCCAACTTTTATACTCGATACTCTGATTTATAAAGACCAATGCACCAAAAGCACTCTTTACAACCCTATCCACCTGTGACGTCACTTTTAGTGAATTATGTACCTGTATTCCCGGATCCGTCTGTTGAACTGCACTCTTCAGCATCCTATCATTTAGCCTGTACGTTCTATTTTCGTTTGTCCTTCCAAAGTATAATACCTCACACTTGTCTGTGTTAAATTCCATTTGCCATTTTTCAGCCCATTTTTTGAGTTCGTCCAAATCCCTCTGCAAGCTTTGAAAACCTTCCTCACTGTCCACTACACCTCCAATCTTTGTATTATCAGCAAATTTGCTTATCCAATTTACCACATTATCATCCAGATTATTGATATAGATGACAATCAACAATGGACCCAACACCGATCCCTGCGGCACACCACTAGTCATAGGCCTCCACTCAGAGAAGCAATCCTCCACAACTACTCTCTGGCTTCTTCCATTGAGCCAGTGTCTAATCCAATTTACAACCTCCCAATCTACGCCTATCTACTGAACCTTCCTAACTAATTTCTCATGAGGGACTTTGTCAAAACCCTTACTGAAATCCAGGTAGACAACATCCACTGCTTTCCCTTCATCCACTTTCCTGGTGACCTCCTCAAAAAACTCTAATAAATTGCTCAAACATGACCTACCATGCACAAAGCCATGTTGACTCTCCCTAATAAGTCCATCTCTATCCTATTCTATTGGAAAGAATTATAAGGGATAGGATTTATAAGCATCTAGAGAGAAATAAATTGATTAGGGATAGTCAGCACGGTTTTGTGAAGGCTAAGTTGTGCCTCACAAACCTTATTGAGTTTTTTGAGGAGGTGACCAAAGAGATAGATAAGGGTAAGGCAGTTGATGTAGTGTATATGGATTTTAGCAAAGCGTTTGATAAGGTTCCCCCATGGTAGGCTACTGCAGAAAGTGCAGATGCATGGGATTGAAGGTGATTTAGCAGTTTGGATTAGGAATTGGCTAGCTGATAGAAGACAGAGGGTGGTGGTGATGGGTGGTGGTTGATGGGAAATATTCAACCTGGGGTGCAGTTACAAGTGGTGTATCTCAAGGATCTGTTTTGGGGCCACTGCTGTTTGTCATTTTTATAAATGACCTAGATGAGGGTGTAGAGGATTGGATTAGTAAATTTGCTGACGATACCAAAGTGGGGGGAGTTGTAGACAGCGAGGATGGATGTTACAGGTTGCAGAGGGACATAGATAGGTTGCAGAGCTGGGCCGTGAGGTGGCAAATGGAATTCAATACGGATAAGTGTGAGGTGATTCACTTTGCTAGGAATAACAGGCATATGAAATATAGGGCTAATGGAAGGACCCTTAATAGTGTTGTCGAGCAGAGGGATCTTGGGGTACAAGTACATAGCTCTTTGAAAGTTGGCACCCAGGTTGATAAAGTTGTTAAGAAGGCGTACGGTGTGTTAGCTTTTATTGGTAGAGGGATTGAACTTAGGAGCCGTGAGGTTATGTTACAACTGTACAAAACTCTGGTGCGGCCGCACTTGGAGTATTGCGTACAGTTCTGGTCGCCGCATTATAAGAAAGATGTGGAAGCATTAGAAAGGGTGCAGAGGAGGTTTACCAGGATGTTGCCTGGTATGGTGGGAAGGCCTTATGAGGAAAGGCTGAGGGACCTGAGGTTATGTTCATTAGAGAGAAGAAGGTTACGCGGTGACCTAATTGAGGCGTATAAGATGATCAAGGGATTGGATAGGGTGGATAGTGAGAGCCTTTTTCCTCGGATGGTGATGAACAACACGAGGGGACATAACTTTAAATTAAGAGGTGGTAGTTATAGGACGGATGTCAGAGGCAGGTTCTTTACACAGAGGGTGGTGACGGCATGGAATGCCCTGCCTGCAGCAGTTGTGGACTCGCCTACTTTGGGGGCATTCAAATGGTCGGTAGATAGGCATATGGATGATATTGGAATAGTTTAGGTTAGAGGGTCCACTGGCCGGCGCAACATCGAGGACCGAAGGGCCTGTACTGCGCTGTAATGTTCTATGTTCTATGTTCTATCCAAATATTTGTAGATCCTATTCCTTATCACACCTTCCAATAACTTGCCAACCACCAACATCAAACTTACTGGCCTGTAATTTCCCAGATTTCTTTTGGACCCTTTTTTAAACAACAGAACAACATGAGCCACCCTCCAATCATCTGGCAACTCCCCCGTGAATATTGACATTTTAAATATGTCTGCCAGGCCCCTGCAAATTCAACACTAGCCTCCCTCAAAGTCCATAGGAATATTGTGTCTGGTCCTGGGGATTTATCCATTCTGATTTGCCTCAAGACAGCCAGCACCTCTTCCTCTTTAATCTGTAAGGTTCCATGATGGGAGGATGGGAGTTTTAGAGAAGGGTTTCCAGACTTTAAGGCTTGGAGCTGAAGACATAGCCAACAATGGGGAAAACAAATCAAATCAGATTTGTTCAAGAGGCCAAAATTAGATGAGTGCAGGAATCACAGGAGGTTGTGGGGTTGGGAGTGATGGTAGTGATAAGAGGTTTGAGTAAAAATAATGCGATAGGGTTATTTCAGGGGTGAGAAGAAGATCATGTGGAAGATAAACATAGACATCAATCTATTGGCCCAAATAGTAAAGCTGGAAATGAAAGGCAAAAAATTAATAGAAAGGGAAGTGAGGTCCTGCAAAGCGAGCATAGGGAATTAGGGAGTAAAAGTGCGTCTGGAACATACTATCAGAGGTGGGGTGCAAGCAGATACAATAGGGGCTTTAAAGAGCTTTTAGATAATCATTTGAATATGCAAGGAATAGAGAGATATAGATCAAGGGCAGACAGAGGAATTAGTTTAATTTGGTATCATGTTTGACACAACATCATGGGTTGAAAGCTCTGATCCTTTGCTGTACTGTCCTATGTTCTAGTAACTGAGTGTGGAAGGCAGAGAAAATAGAAAACAAAGGAATTTGGAAATGCTTTATGGTGTAGGTATGATGCAAGGGACTTGAGGAATAAATCAGAAAAACTGATGGCACAGATGGACATGATATTGTCAAGACTGGAGGACTTTATCCACGAGGAATGACTGGAGAGGTGGGTGTTGTTTCCTTTGGATGTATAAAATTGTGACAAACATTTTCCCCACTGTTGGCTATGTTTTCAGCTCCAAACAAACCTAGAAATGTCTAACAATAGGATCTATTTCCCCTAACAAGAGAGCTCAAAAAGCAGGAGACTTAGATTTAAAGTCATCAGTAAGAGGTGAGAGGAGAGTTGAGGAGAAAGGTTTTCATCCATAGGATTGTGCATGTCTAGAATTCACTGCTTGTAGTGGCAGAAAACCTCATCGCTTTTAAAGAGTACTTGGATATGTGGTTGAAGTGCTGTAACAAAGATCCACTGGTCAAGATCTGTAATGTGACATTAGGCCAGAAAGCTATTTTTTGGCCAGCACGATTAGGATAGGCCTACAAGTTTTCTTTAGTGCTGTAAGTTTCTGTGATTCTATGGACAGAATTCTACTCATTCGTTGGACATGCACCTGTGAACAGGACTATAGGCAATACTCTAGCTATGACCTCTAACTCAACCGGGATCTTGGGTTCATATCACACTATCTGTAACCCCCACAGCTTGCCTGGGCTTGCAAAATCACATTAACTGACTGGAAACAATACACATCAATACACATATGTGCTTAACCCTTTCTCCACTCACATTGTCTGTATCTTTAAAACTTGATTACCTGTAAAGACTCACATTCCAATCATTATTTTGTAAATTGAGTTTGTGTCTTTATATGCCCTGTTTGTGAACAGAACTCCCACTCACCTGACAAAGGGGCAGTGCTCCAAAAGCTTGTGGTTTGTGCTACCAAATAAACCTGGTGTTGTGAGACCTCTTACTATCCTAATGTATGACATAGTCTATCAATACTTACTTGCATACTAAAATGAAGATCTAAATGTAATTATTAATTTTCTTCACAAAGAAAACAGAGAATCAGATCAGCCATAACATAGATAAATGCCTGCACTAGTGTGGTATTTTTAAATTCACATGTACAACAAAATGAGGAATGAGTTTCACTTATTTGTATAGCAAATATTTATTTTGCACGTTAATGCAAATATTATATAATTTATTTTTAGCAGTGTGATTTTATAGTTTATGTAGCTTGAGGAAGTGAGTTGAAGATGCTTTGTGTTATTATACCTGTGGAAATATAATTTCTACATATATAGTAGTTGTTCAAACAAAATATTAATAATTCAACATGGCCAATGACTTGCATAGGCTGAATACTAAGACCTTTGTTATTTATATATTTTCAATAACCTTTGCTAGAATATAAAAGGAAATTCAAGTTTAGCAAGTGAAAGAGATTGACACAAGCATGGCCATTCCTGTAAGATTTTGAAATTTCTCAGAAGTAAATCAGGTACTAGCATTTTTAAACATCTGTACATCTTGATGTTTCTGAATAATGTAAGAACAAAAAGCATGACAACAGAATTTGTCACTAAAATAATAAAGAGAAGTTTTTCAAAATAGAATCGACTGAAAACTTAAATTTAAAGCTTTACTATCACTGGAAAAAAATTGAACCACGGGAACAAACACTATATTCATCCTGTTGGGCATGACAAAGGGATCTTGCTGAACATTCCTGATTATGTAGACACAAATGATATAACAAAGAGCAAAGAACAAAACAGCACGGGAAACAGGCCCTTCGGCCCAATGAGCCCACGCCGCCACCCCGATGTTCCCACCTCTACCTGTGATCCCTGTCTATGTTTATAGATCTATGGATTAAAAACCAAATTTGAGACAATTTAGGGAGAATTTGTTTTGCCAATTATCCTAAGAGCACATCTTTGGGATGTGGGAGGAAACCGGAGCACCCGGAGAAAACCCACGCAAGCACGGGGAGAATGCGCAAACTCCCACAGACACAGGCCCAAATCCATGTATCTCACAGCACAGCGATAGTCACTGAGCTGTCATGTTGCCCATCAAATGGTCCAGGTCAAGCGTACACTAACGACGTGAAGCACTAGGATACTCTCGAAAAATATCCAAGAGCAGCCCTCTCATGACCCATCGCGTGTATGCCCCTCGTTAGACAACAAGGTGGACCAAAGCACTTGTAGGATAAAAACAAGTACATCAATATCATCATCTATTTACACACTTCCCAGGACTCCAAAGGCTCATGATCCCTATTTTAAATCAGTTTTCTATACCCCTCCATTCCCATTCTGTTCATGTGCCCATCTAAGTATTTCTTACATAACTCCAGAGTACCTGCCTCCACCACTTTACTTGGCAGCGCATTCCATACCCCCACCACCCTCTGTGTGAAAAAACTCCCTCTATCATCCAAATTGTACCTTACCCCCCCTTACCCTAAGCCCGTGACCCCTCGTGCTATTTGAGTCCATCCTAGGAAAAAGCTTAACCCTGTTTACTCTATCTATACCCCTCATAATCTTGTACACCTCTGTTAGATCTCCTCTAAGTCTACGTCTTTCTAAGGAAAACAGTCCCAATTTGCCTAACCTCTCCTCATAACTCAGACCTTCCATACCAGGCAGCATCCTGGTAAACCTCCTCTGCACTCTCTCCAGAGTCTCCACATCCTTCTGGTAGTAGGGTGACCAGAACTGGACGCAGTATTTCAAATGAGGTCTAACCAACGTTTTATACAACTGCAACATTAAAGGCCAGCTCTTGTACTCTATACCCCTTCCTATAAAGGCTAAAATACTATATGCTTTCTTCACAACCTTCTCCACTTGCTCTGCCACCTTCAGAGACTTGTTCACCTGCAACCCCCGGTCCCTCTGCGTTTCTATACTCTTAATAGGTCTACCGTTTATCATATACCTCCCCCTTACATTCTTTCTCCCAAAATGCATCACCTTGCATTTATCAGGATTGAATTCCATCTGCCATCTATCTGCCCGAGCTACCAGCCTATCTATGTCCTGCTGCATTGCCTGACAATGCTCCTCACTATCCGCAATGTGAACTAAGTTTGTACATCCTCCTCGTGTCTGTGTGGATTTCCTCCAGGTACTCCAATTTCCTCCCATAGTCCAAAGATGTGCGGGTTAGGTTGATTGGCCATGCTAAGAAATTGCCTCTTAGTGTCCAGGGATGCATAGTTAGAGGGATTAGTGAGTATAACATATGGGGATAGGACCTGGGTGGGATTGAGTTCGGTGCTGACTCGATGGGCCGAAGGGCCTCTTTCTGCACTGTACGGTTCTATGATTTCTATAATTTCTAATGGTGCAGCAGGAAAGAGTGATTAACACATTCTTGGAACAAAACAACATGTCAACAAATTAATAAAATGGATACAATTGGGGTGTTGTGGATTGGGCAGAAGTGCTGCACAGGGTTAAGAATTAAGGGTCACAAGACTCTACAGACCACTGCAGAAGACTAACACGACTAGTGTATCACTAGAGAAGTCAAAGAGTTGTCAAGAGTCCAGTCCAAAAATGCAAGCTGATTAGAGGGGAAGCCTACAAACTGGCAAAAAGTCTTTGAAAATTCTAGGAATGAACACCATTAGTAGGTTGGATCAGGCCAGCAGCCATTTAAAGGTTTGATTAGTCAGAGAATAGAAACAAAATCTTGATGAAGGCTTATTCCAGTCTGGAATTCAGCAGCCTTTCATAGAATAATGGAATTGCTATAGTGCAGAAGGAGGCCATTCACCCCATTGAGTCTGCACTGCCATAATCCCAGGCTTAATTCTCGTCACCTCAGATATTTACCCTGCTAATCTCGCTGATACTAGTGTCAATTTAGCATGGCCAATCCACCTAACCTACACATCTTTGGACTGAGGGAGGAAACTGGAGCATCCGGAAGAAACCCATACAGATACATGGAGAATATTCAAATACTACATAGTGACTCAAAACTGGAAATGAACCTGAGTCTCTGCTGCTGTGAGACAGCAGTGCTAATCATGGTGCTGCCCTTTCAAGTGTTGACTCAAGTGCCAAGAATGATGTTAAACATTGGCATTCTATTGGGTACTGAGTGAGCTAAACTTTTAGCCTGTTATCATTTCAGTCATAATGTTGCCCAATATTGATAACATCACTCATATCTGCCTCTATCTAATGCACAACTTTGTTGTCTTGGCTAGACTATTTTAGTGTTGTTTTGGATGACCTGCAATCCTCCACTATCAATAAATTTCAACTTATGCAAAGCAGTGTTGCCCATAGCCTATCCCACCCTAAGGCCACTGCATCTAAAGTATTGTGTACACTTTTAGTTTCCTCACTTAACAAGGGATACATTTGCATTAGAAACATTAAGCTAATAAAAACTATGAGACCTGCAATAAATATGAAATGTGGACAACAGCCTGCAGTTTAGTATTAGAGTGGTGCAGCTTATGTGTTTGTTGGATGGTAAAGTGAAGCTGCTGCTTCACATACTGGGAGTTCAGCAGATTCAGTCCATCTCTCCAGTGAACTCCCTGACAGAAAGTGTTGACTGAAGTCAACACAGTTCACTATGCATCTGGCCCAGGAATAGATGACAAAGAAGGTGATATACCTTATGGAATCTAATAAGGTCAGTAAAGTTAGTATTAACATTTTTCAGGGAGGCGACTTGATCATTCATAGAAAGAAAGGAAAGCACGAATTGCATTCATATAGCACCTTTTATGACTACTGAATGTCCCGATGCACTTTACAGCCAATGACATGCTTTTGAAGTGTTGCAATGCAGGAAATTCAACAGCTAATTTGAACTCAGCAGTATCTCATAAAACAGCAATGTGATAATGACTAGAAAATGTGTTCTGGTGATGCTCATTCAGGGATAAGTATTGAGCAGGACATCAGTGATAATTCCCTGTTCTTCTTCATGATAGCGTCATTAGATTTTTTTATGTCCTCTTGAAAGAGCAGAGGCTCAGACTAATCAGACCATTAAATGGCTGCTGACCTGATCCAAACTACTAATGATGTTTATGTCTTGACTTTTCAATGACTTGTTGCCAGTTAAACATCTCATCTAAAACTTCTGACAGTGCAGCACTCCCTCAGTAGTGCACCAAAGTATCAGCCCAGATTGTATTGCTTATGGAATAAAAGCTGTTTGCCAATCTGCTCCATATTACTTTCAGTTTATGCCAACCGCTCATGTAATCTTACAACTGTTTCGTTTATTACCTCTATACTTTTCTGTTTCAATGCTTTCCTGCTTGGTCTTCCACATTCCAACGTCTGTAGACTTGAGATCATCCAAAACTCTGCTACCTCTGTCTTAATTTGCAGCAAATCCTGTAATCCTGTTACTCCTTGCTCAATGATCTACATTAGATGCAGAACATGCAAGATCCTGATTTTAAGATTCTTGTCCTTGCTTTCAAATCCCTCCAAGATCTTTTCCCTCTGTCCAACCACACAACTTACCGAGGTGTCTGCACTCCTCTAATTCTGGCCTGCTGTGCATCACCAATTTTAATTACTCCACCATTGGTGACTGCACGTTCAATTGCTGAGGCTACAAGCTCTGGAATACCCTTCCTACACCTCACTACCTCAGTTTCAACTTTTTAAGTCACTTCTTAAAATCTACCTCTCTCCAAAATGTTGAACATGTGATCTATTGGCCCAGACTATCCAATTCCAACAGCATGGGTACTGAGGATTGAATGTAAAGGGCCAAATAGCCTACTCTTGTTTCTACCTATTATGTTACTGTAATTGCCCTAAAGAAGTAGCGGTGAACCATTTCCTTGAACCATTACGTCCATGTAGTTACACCCTCAGTGCTGTTACTTTATTTATCACAAGTAGGCTTAAATCAACACTGCAATGAAGTGACTGTGAAAATCTCCTAGTCGCTACACTCTGGCATCTGTGCGGGTACACAGAGGGAGAATTCAGCGTGGCCATTGAACCTAGCCTGCATATCGTCAGACTGTAGGAAGAAACCAGAGCACCCAAAGGAAACCCATAAAGACATGGAGAGAATGTGCAAACAGACAGTGACCCAAGCCAGGAATCAAACCCAGGTCTCTGGCACTGTGAGGCAGCAGTGCTAACCGTTGTGCCACTGTGCCGCCCATAGCGTGAGTTCCAAGATTTTGGCCTAGTTACCATGAAGAATGGCTATATAGTTCCAAGTCAGTATGGTGTCTCATGCAGAGGATAGTTTATAGGTAGTGGTGTTCCCCATGTGCCTGCTGGTCTTGCCCTCTTAAGGGCTAGAGGTCATAGGTTGGGAGTTGTCAAAGAAGCCTTAGTGAGTTGCTATAATGCACCTTGTAAATGGAATTAGCTCTAGAGGCTATTGACTTTTTGATATGTCTTCTTTCATCCTGTGTCACTTCAGACATGAAATAATAAAGCTGTTAGGCTGCTTTAAAAACAATCATGATCATGAATCAAAACATCTCCTGTCAATCAGTTATATGATAGGTTAGTATTCTGTAGTATTTTGAAGAGTTTTGGAATGGCCTCTTTTACACCTTTTATTAGTCTCCTTACAAAAGAATATTTTTACAAAGAATAATCAGGTTAATTTTTTGATTGCATTATTGACAAATTAAACATGATCTGATTTCAAAAATAGAAACATATACCTCAGTAAAGAAGTCATATGGAAAAAATCTGCAAGAAACAACAACAAAAAATGTTCAAATTAAATTGATTAAAATAAAAATTAAACAAAATTCCTTTTGCTCTTTGACAGCATTTTAATACATATGATTTTTAAATAACTGAAATGGACAGGTTGAATGCATTAGCTTAATTGTGTCTTTAACCACAAGAAATTGTGCACACTCACATTTACATTTATTATCCCATTTGTAAAAAATTAGCCTTTTGCACAAAACTCTACATAGGCAGATTTGGATTTGGAACGTTGCACCAACAAATTGCAGTTAGGGGGAGATGATAGTGTTGCGGTACTGTCACTGAATTAAGGACACTAGGGATCTGGGATAGAATTCCACCACAGCAGTTGGTGAAATTTGATTTCAATAAATATCTGGAATTAAAAGTCCAATATGAACATGAAATCATTGTCAATTGTTGTAAAAATCCATCTGTTTTAGTAGTGAGCTCTAGCGAAAAAAATCAGTTGTCCTTATCTGATCTGCTCTATATATGATTCCTGACATGAAGTGGTATGACAGCACAGTGGTTAGCATTGCTGCATTATAGCACCAGAGACCCGGGTTTGATTCTAGCCAGGGCTGGAGTTGCACTTTCTCCTCATGCCAGCATGGGTTTCCTCCAGGTTCTCTGGCTTCCTCCCATACTCCAAAGATGTGCAGGCATGTTAGGTTAGGGCTATGCTAAATTGTCCCTTAATGTCCCGTGATATGTAGTTAGAGAGATTAGCAGGGTAACAGGGAAAGGGCCTAGGTAAGATGCTCTGTGAGAGAATCAGTGCAATCCCAACGGGCCAAATGGTCTCCTTCTGCACTGTAGGAATTTATAATCAATTCTATGATCAGATTCATAGCAATATGGTTAATTCCATCTGAAGTGTACAAAGGCAATTAGAATTGGACAATAAATGCTGGCCCAATCAGTGAGGTCCACATCCATTGACTTTTTAAAAGAATGCCTTTTTTTAGCTGATGTTCTGAAATATCTCTTCATAAACTTTGTTTCACCTTTTAGTTCTGTGTTTATTAGAATTCTCAATGGTGTGATTCACACATTCACACATTTTAGTGTTTGCGTGGATAACCAAAAATGTTGCATTTTTTATCTTTCTCCACAAATAATAAAGGAAGTATTGAATCATAAATTAAATACATGGTTTTAAAATATTTAAATGAAATTAAGTACTAAGAGAACTAAAACTTGATCTTTTTTAACCCAGTTTCAGTTTTGTAATGTAACCATGATACTTGACTGTAAAAAACACATTTTATTGCACCATGGTCAGATAAATCTCAAGCAAAGAAGAGTTGCAAATGATTTTCCCATCACAGTGCTGATGGCTGGCTGATATTAACTAATGGAATATATTGTATAACTACTCATAGATGATAGAATTACCACTGAAAATAATAATGGAAGTTTTATGCTACTGTATAAATATTGTTTTAAATATATATATGTGAACTGCTGGTATGCTGTATTATTTGTAGTAAATTCTAGATTCACATTTCTCAAGCATTTTTTAACATTTTTGTACCCTATCACTGAGTGTTAATCATCCTTTATAAGAAATTTCCTGGATATAAATACTAAATTTACTCTAAATCAATTGGAAACTTGTTCCCTAGTCCTATTCTCATTTTATTATCCTGGAGGTTCTTTTTCTAATCAATTTAGATACCTTTAAATTATATCCCTCTATCTTTTAACTAGGTAGCATTTAAGAGTCAACCATATTGGAATGAGACTGATCATAAAATTGACTTGAAGCTGGGGCCATTAGAATTTTCCATTATTTTCTCATTACTAAATCATATGACAGGAGGGCTCAGTCCTCTAGGTCTTTTTCCTTTCACATCCAAGCTTTAAAACTTTAATTTAATCCTTACAACCAAGGCTGCATATTGGACATAAGGTGCCCTTGACATCAAGACCATGACCTGAATTTTCCCATGCTGCCCACCACAGGAATTGTATTGGGCTTGGGGATGGATCATGCAAATGTCTGTTGACCTCAGGTGTGAGTTTCTGATTTGGGAAAATCCTGCCCCACATTTGACCGAGTGTGGCATTAAGGAGCCCTAGCAAAAATGTAATCAATGGATAATAGGGGGCAAACTCTCCTCTAGTTGTAGTCATACCTGGAACATCAGAAGATGGTTATATTTGTGATCAGATCAGTTATCTCAGCTCTAGAACACCTCTGCAGGAGTCCTTCAGGGTAGTGTCCAAGGCCTAATCATCTTCAACTGCTTCATCAATGACCTTCTCTCTGCCATAAAGTCAGACATGGTATGTTTGCCAATAATTGTGCAATGTTCAGCATTCACGACTCCTCAGTTACTGAAGGAGTCCGTGTTCAAATGCAACAAGCTTTGGACAAATATGCAAGCTTGTGCTGACAAGTGGTAAGTAACATTCATGCCACACGTATGCCACACATATGCCAGTCAATGATCATCACTAATAAAAGACAATCTAACTACCGGCCATTAACATTCAATGGTGGTACCATGACTGAATCCTTCCCCAATGTCAATATCCTTGGGGTCACCATTGACCAGAAACTCAACTGGACTCACCACATAAACATAATGGCTACAAGAGCAGGTTACAGACTAGAAATACTGCAGTGATTAACTCACCTCCTGACACCCCCAAGGACTGTCCACCATCTACAAGACACAAGTCAGGACTGTAATGGAATACTCTCCACTTGCCTGGATGGGTGCAGTTCCAAAACTTAAGAAGCTTGACACCATCTAGGACAAAACAGCCCATTTGATTGGTACTACATCCACAAACATCCATTCCCTCCACCACTGATGCTCTGTAGCTGGGAAGTGTACTATCTACACGATACGCTGCATAAATTCATAAAAATCCTTAGACAGCACTTTCCAAACCCATGACCACATCCATATAGGACAAAGTCAACAGATACATGAGAACACTACACCTGCAAGTTCCCCTCCAAGTCACTGACCATTTAACTTGGAAATTTATCGCAGTTCCTTTGCAGTAGTTAGGTCAAAATCCTGGCATTCCCTCCCTAATGTCATTGAGGGTTTTCCCACAGCATGTGGAATTCAGCACTTCAAGAAGGCAATTCATCACCACCTTCTCATGGGCATCTAGGATGGGCAATAAATGATGGCCAGCCAGCAATACCCATCTCCCACGATTGAATAAAGAGAATCTGCAGCTGCCCTTGACGACATTATCTGAAAACACATTAGTTTTCACATAAAAAATTAATGACAACCAGCTTTATCTTATAAATACTTCTCTCCTCTCTTCCACTGTCTATAAATTGTCAGATTACCAGGCACCCGGTACTGGTTGAGCAGAAATTTGCTTCAATTAAGTACTGGGAAGACTGGAGTCATTGTCTACTGTCACTGTCATAAATTCCACTCCCACACTGTTTACCCCATCCCTTATTCAGGAACTCTTTGAGGTTGAACCAGACTGTATGTAAACTTGGTGCCATATATCTGTACAGTCAGTAAGACTGAATACTTTCACCTCTGTAACAATTGCCTGTCTCCAATCTTGTTTCTGTTCTTTTGCTATTGAAACCATGACTTTGTTACCTCCAGACCTTCCACTTTCTACCCTCTGTAAAATTGAGATCATCCAAATGTCTGCTGTCCATGTCCTGACTCACAGCAAATCTCTTTCATCTGTTGCCACTGACCTACATTGACTTCTTCAAAATGGTTTGATCGCAAAATTCTCATCCTTGTTTTTGAATTAATCGAAAACTGTGCCTCTCCTCTGATCCTATCATCTTCCAAGATACCTTCCTGAGCATCTTTGATTTTGGTCACTCTACAATTGGTGGCCATCCTTCAGCTATCTAGGTCCTAAGCTCTGGAATTCACTTCCTAATCATCTCCGACACTCTACATCTCTTTCCAGTTTTAAGACACTTCTTACAACCTACCTCTTTGACCAAGAATTTTAACACATGTACTAATGAAACTTGTTATGTGTTTCAGAGTCATATTTTGTTCTATAATGCCTCTGTGAAATGCTTTGGCCAGTTGTAATAAATCTAAGTTGTTTTTGTTGTATTACCATAGAACTGTTACATACCCTTTAATAGAATGCAGGATTCTATTTGCCTCTTTGCTTATTGCAACTTAAATACATCTACACAAGCATGGCATCAAGAAGAATGACTACTAAGCCTTTACTGTATATCTGTGCAAAACCATGGGACAGAGGACATTGCAAAGTGCCACATCAAATCCTTCTGCTGTCACTTCAGTATTCAGCTTGCTTCAACTTGCTGACTAGTGACTATATTTGAAGTCACCATTTTTAACATTTTTTTCTGGTGCAATTATTTGCTAATTGTTCAGGAAGTTAGAAACCAACATTATAAATAATCATTAGCTGCAGTAGGGTGACCTGAGAACGAGGCAGAGATGGTAGATAACCTTTTTGTGAGTGCTTCAACTAGCTTCAACTGCAGAAAAGTAGGTTAGTAGCACTGGGGTGAAGGTTGATTTTGATTTGATTTATTACTGTCACATGCATTAGCATACATAAAGCTATTGTTTCCTGAGCACTATACAAACAAAGCATACCATATGTAGAGAAGGAGAGAGTGTAGAATGTAGTGTTACAGTCATAGCTAGGGTGTAGAGAAAAGACCAACTTAATACAAGATAGGTCTATTCAAAAGTCTGATGGCAGCAGGGAAGAAGATGACTAAGAATTGAACGAGGGGGGTATGGTCAAATCCGTTATTAACTCGCAGGTGGCCATTTGGGTGCTTGAACTGGGGACAGGCCGGGAGTTTGACTGGCGCAATTCCTTGATGCCGTAGAAATAGTAGATGGCGTCCAAGCAGCAGTTGACATTGGCCAGGTACAGGCAAAAATGCAGGGCGTTTTTCAGTGGGTCACAGTAACTGTTCGAGAGGAAGCCATTGGTGACCAAGAAGTACAGCAGCAGCCCGATGTGATAGGGCGTGAAGCAGACCAGGAAAACAAGCAAATTGGACCGGACGATTTTAGTGGATTTATCCGCCCAGTTCCCCGGGCTCTGGTTGGCTTTAAGCTTCAGGCTGTGGATGATTTGCAGCGAGCAGAACATCATGAGGGAGACACAGGCCAGAAACAGCGCCTCCAGGGTGGCGATGAAATCCAGTTTCCACACATCTGGTGAGAGACCATAAAAGCAGGAGAGGGAATTGCTCCTCAGATAGACGCAAGTGCTTCCCAGACCCATCACAACCCAGATGCTGGCGCAGATCAGCGCCGTTTTCCTGGGGGAGGAGATGGCTCTGCTCAGGAAAGGGTATTTGATGGCCAAATAGCGATCCACACAGATGACGGTTATCAGCAGGATGCTGCCATATGTGTTGACAAAACAGAAAGACTCCAGGAGCTGGCAGAACCTCTTCCCCAGCGGCCATTCCTGGCGCACATAGAAAGCATAGATCTTGAAAGGCAGGGAGAAGAGTAAAAGGATATCCGAGATGATGAGGTTGCTCATGTAGATGGTAGACTTGGTCCGCTGCTTTATTTTACACCACATTATGCAAAGCGCCATTCCGTTGAGTACTAATCCAATGCAAATCGTCGGTAAACTAAACACAAGCATCACCACCTGATGTGACCATGCAAACTTTTCCTGGGAGCTGTTGGTTGTACAATTCATCCCTGAAAGAAGCCGAGGACAAGTTTTCAAAACAGTGAAATGTCTCCCCTTCTGGCCCCACACCTCCCTCTCACACACATCCCCAAATCCTCCTTTCTCTCACACACACAGCCCCACACATTCCTTTTCTTCACTCACACAGCCCCAGACCCCTCTCTCTCTCTCTCTTACACAGCTCCACGTCTCCTCACACACAGACACACAACCGAAACCCTCTCTCCTTCTCAGACACACAGACAGCCCTTCACTCCTTCCTCACACAGACACAGACACACACACGGATCCACACACCCCTCTCTCACACACACATCTCTTTCTCTCACACACACAGGCCAAACCCCGCTCTCTGTCCACACATACAGACTCACATCCCCCTCTCTCTTTCTCTCTCTTTCTCACACACACACGCACACACACAAAACTCAACACCCCCCCCTACATACACACAGCCCCACTCCCCCTCTCTCTCACACACACAACCCAAACCCTCCTCTCTCACACAAACACAAACAGCGCCCTGCACCCTCTCTCTCTCACACACAGACCCCTCTCACACACAGAGAGCCCCACATCCCTCTCTCTTGAACATACACCCCTCTTTCACATGCACAGCCCCACACCCCACTTCTCACATCCAGACACTCTCTCACACATACAGCCCATACCTCCTCTCGCAGAGGCGTAGTTTGAGGGAGAGCAGGGGGAGTGACCACTTCCCCGAGCACATTCTTTAAAAGTGGTGCCTTTTCAGTGGGGGGGTTCCTCACGGGCTCCTCAGATCTCTTTCTGAGAACTGTAGTCCTGGAATCGTGGTATGCGATTTGGATGCAGGGACTTCAGGCAGTGAGGAAGAGAAGGCATGCAATCATGAGGATAACTGCAGAGACCATGAGGGACATAAATATGCAGCCACCATGACAAATGGGCAGGCGAGACCAAGCATCCGTCGCCAGAGGACATCACCAGCCGAGATTGGGTGAGTAAATAGATGTGGTGATTATCACTTAAAGAATTTAAACCACTACAGAATCCAACATTGGCAGCTTTAATTTAAATAAACCGGCTCGTTTAAGCAAGCTTACATAGCAAAGATCAAGAACAAGAGTACATTTTTCATATTGCTTCGTTTTGTTTTCATTTTAGGTTAAAAAGTAAAATAATTAAATAATGCACACATTTTTATTATGTTTCTATTTTAAATACAAAATAAAAATGTCAAATGGATTTTAAATTATTTGGTATGTGTTGTGGCGCCTTTTTTTACGTGCTCGCTCTCCCTACCTTTAGAATCTGGTTTCACCCCTGCCCCCTCTCTCTCTCTCACACACACACACACACTCACACACTCAACCCAAATCCCTCTCTCTCTAAAACAGGCACACACACTGCTCCATACCCCTCCCTCTCACACATGCACAGCCCCAAACCCTCTTCTCTCTCTCTCTCTCACACACACATCCTCTTTCTCTCTTTCACCCACACAAATATTCTCCTTTCACTGTGAGTGAGGAGTGTTGTCCCACTTGGGAACTGTGACTAAGTTCAGAAGCCCTCCACTGGCCCATGAAATCTGTGAGCAGCCTGCCCCCCTCCTCCCCTCCCCCCTACCCCAAAAGACACTACACAAATGCAAAGCTCTTTTGTTTTTCCTATCCCCACCTCTCACTGCAATAAAAGCAAAACACTGCTGGTGCTGGATGTCTGAAACACAAGCAGCAAACGTTGGAAAGACCCAGCAGGTGTGGCGAGAGAGAGAAAAACAGCACGCCCGCCTGAGGTCCGTAAGGTCGCACCGAGACCAACGGAGAATGTCGTTCTGCGAGCCTCGCCCGGGCGTAGCGGTAGAATCAAGGTCAGAGTTTCCAGTCCTTTTTTTAAAAAAAAACTTTTGGTACTTTTATTCTATTCAAGAAAATCGAATTAAGTCTAATCATGGTGAATAACCGCTGGGCAGAACTCTGGAGGACCATTCCGAACGTTTCTCTCGCCAGAGATGCTGCCAAGAGTAGCTAAGATTTTTCCCACCCGGGACTATCAGCGATGAATTACTCACCACCAAGCCGGAGCTGTCTGCCGAGCGCTTCTCAAAGGAGCCCGGTGAATGCCCACTTCCTCTGGGTGGGGGACACCAGCGTGCAGAGTACAGTCTCAATGTTGCAGCACCTGTTTGAGCGGCGGGCTGGCTACGGGCGGTGAATCTTCTTTCGCTCCTTTCAAAGAGCCGGCACGAACAGGACGGGCCGAAAGGTCGCCTTTTCTGTCTTGTGTGTGACTCCGGGGAGGTATTGAGGACGGGATACCGTGAGCAGAGAAAGGCTCGCAGAGGTTCACAGCAAAGACTAAGGGCAGGTGGAGTGGATGGGCGGTGTGAATCCTCAGCACAATTCTAGCTTAGCTTCCTGTATCAATTCATTCTCCTCCTCCTTGCCAAACATATGTCAAATCGAAATTATTTCATAATGAATAATTTCAAAAAGAACATCTGTATTGGCAACTCGATTTTTGAAACATTTGTACATTTTCCCCCTGTGAAAATAGAAAAAAACAGTTTTTTAAAAAAAATTCAGGTGAAATTAAAAAGAGTTGGATATGGATGGCTGATCTCATGACATCATCAGCAACGTTAGAACCCCTCAAGGAGACTGGTTTTCACCTCCATCTGCCCATGGCCCAACGATTGCTCTGTACATTATAATACTCTCCTAACCAGGTCAGGAATTGGATGAGCCCTGCTCCATTCACAACAGAGGGTCAGCAAAGTGGCCAGAAGAATGGAGCAGTGCATGAGCCTACCCCAGATGGACAGCTTGCCAACCAAAATAGGTGGTGAGGTCCTCAGCCCAAAACAGGTGGGTAGCATCCCATCCTGACGGCTGGGTAGTGTCCCAGGTGAAACAGTCCAGTAGTGAACCACTTGACATAGTCTGGTTGTCTTAGCCTTTTGGAACAAACCCAAAGTGCAATGTCTTATCTTGTCAGCTTGGATCTTGTTCGTCTCTCTTGTGGGGACCAGGGGTTGGATTCAATTGGAATGAGGAGGAACTACTTCTGGCAGAGGGTAGTGAATTTGTGGAACTTGCTGCCTCATAGAGTGGTGGCATCTCAATGGTTTCAAGAAGGAGATTGATATATTTCTAATAAAAAGGGGATAAAGGGATAAGGGGAACAGGTCGAGAGGTGGATCTGATACCCGGGAGAGATCAGCCATGGTCGGATTGAATGACGGCGCAGGCTGGAAGGGTTGACTTTACCTATTTCTGCTCTTAAGTCCCATATTCTTATGAATTTGAATTTGTTTTGTGGAGCAAGCATGGAATGGATTTGATTTGCCTGGTCCACGCTGAGCACTGGCTTTGTGACCTAAAGGTTGGAGTAAAGAATAAAAATAGTGGTCGGATTGTACCTCATCCAAAACATCTGGCTGGTGTCCCCCCATGCAGCTTTGATGTTTCATTGTAAGGAGTAGGATACGTTAGAAGCACCTGTGCAATGTATGCGCGAATGTGGGAAATTGAATAGTATTGGACTCTTTATTTCAGGAAAGATGTAAATGCATTAGAAGCTATTCTGAGGTTTGCTAGGCTAATACCAGGAATGAATGTTATGAAAAGGTTGGAGAGGTTACGTTTGTATCCACTAAGGTTTAGAAAAATAAGAGACAACTAGATCAAAACATATAAGAACCTGATTGTTCTTATTGGGGAATCTAGAACTAGCTGTAACTGTTTAAAAATAAAGAGTCCGCTCATTTAAGAAAGATATGAATTTTTTTCTCTCGCACCGAGTTTTGAGTCTCTGGAACTCCGTTCCTGAAAGCAGCGTCTTTGAATATGTCTAAGGCAGAGTTAGATAAGATTATTGATTAACAAGGAGTTGAAAAGTTATTGAAGTAAGCAGGAACTTGGGGTTGAAGTTACATTCAGATCAGTTGTGACCTTATTGAATGGCCTCGCAGACTCGAGGAGCCGAGTGGAATCCAGAACTCTAGGACACAAAGTTATGAAAGTAAGAAGTTCCCGTAAGCAAAATAATTTCGAAGGATTATTAGTCAGACACATCAAGGTCACACATCAATACAGGTTATCCCCAAATAACCTGAAAGATCTTGTTGCTATTGTATGCGATGCAATTATTATTAACCATTGCATTCTGGACACAAGAATAGATTATTAAGGTAATTCCATAAATTCCAATTACAAAATTGTTTAATCTGTTCATTTCATTTGCATGCTGTCGGAAAATCATGACTACTTTCAAACGAAAACCTTACTCATCATTATCTTGGCACTTCACAGATAACATTCGAATATACATAAATCATATCTCCATTATTGGTGTCTTCCCACTTTTGCCCCTCTCATGACTATCATTCACTTGCAAGACAAGATGGTATCCAATAAAAGGCGGAGGATATACACTGAAGAAAACCAGAGGAATAGAAATCTCTGGACACATTCGCCGAGTGTATCCTACACATCCCTGGAGAAGTGTTCATTTCGGGAGGAGGGATTGTTGAAGTTGGAAGCTACCAACTTTATTTATAGACATATATGTGTTCGCGTGTGTGCCATTTGTGGTCAACATTACAACACAAATCCATTTTATCAATTATCCTGACCTTCGATGGCCTTCATTTGTTTCGATGCCTCAATTTTAAAAGCTGCACCCTTGTCTTCCTCTTTCCTACATCTGCAGTCTCAAGACCCTGCCTTCCCTGTTTGTAAATATAGCTAAATGCCCTTCCCCTCCTCGCCACTTGGCCCTAGGCTCTGGAACTTTCTCCCGAAATCCGTTTCCCGCTGTCACATTCTCTCATTTGCTCAGGATCCTCCTTTGAGCTCAATCGCCCCTTCTCCAATTCCTTCGTCTCTCTTTTTGAGTTCAAGTCCAATACCCAAATGCAAAATGTCTGAACGTATTTACTGATACCTTGAAGAAAGGACGTGGAGACAGGATGTGTACCCAGTTTGGGAGCGAGCAGCAAGACAGAGACACTCACTTGTAGCCTGTGTTGTGTTTGATATGTTTCTGGAGGCAGCCAATTCGTTTAGCTCATTGTCAGAACTTACTGCCTCTACCTGCAACACGTTTACTGCAAGCAACTACACCGCACCCCCATTTTTCAGAACCTTGCAGCCACAGCATTAACATTTTTTATAAATAATTTCGTGCCATCATAATCGGAAAGATTTCAGTGTGCGTTTGTTTCTACTTTACAGTGTATCATTATTGCGGCAGAACAGTTTCCGTGGTGTCTTCGTTGCAGCGAAGAATGGAAACTGTCCCCCCTGTGCAGCGGTATTCAACACTCACTGAATTCAACCTAGAGATGGGTCCCCAACGTATGCTGATAGCCGCAAGATAAGTTTCACGGTTCGTTGTGCTGCGGTCATCTGCTTGCTTGTGGCACCTTTTATGTGACCTGCATCACATCGTTATATTAGGTTAGTGAACTTTCGGAAGAAGAGCAATGAACATATTTGTATTCTTGATGTAATCTTTGCAAAATATACTTAATCTGCATTTCCCTAATTGCTATCCTGATAAAATTAGTCTTTCAGCTCGGTGAAAAGTAATAATAGCGCTGTTAATATCCTACCAGCTTTCATTGGAACACAATCAAGTAGAAATTGGCATTGGGCTTAACTTAACAAAAATGCCTGTGTTGTTCCAGGCGACAAAATCCACATGTTTCACTCCACATCTCACCACACACTGCCAAAAACAAAATCAAGGGGACAGTCATACATAGGGCAGAGCCTCAACACTCTGGCAAACAATTGCTGTAGCGATGCTGGCATTGGATTGGGGTACACACAGTAAGAAGTCTCACAACACCAGGTTAAAGTCCAACAGGCTTATTTGATAGCCAAATTTGTGGGATTACTACCAAATAAATGTTGGATTTTAACCTGGTGTTGTGAGACTTCTTACTGTGTAAAACCATGTTGTACAGAGATTGGGGCATCATCTTTAACTGCACCCGCAACATAATAACCCAAGTAAACGTCCATTTCCCCCCCTCCAGCCCAGCCCACCATGGAGATTTAAAGGGCTCTCCTCCTCGCCCTTAAACGGAATTGCCACTTTTCTGCCTCCTAATCATTGGTCCCTTTCCACCTCATCCCTGATTTACCCCATCCCATCACTGAGTCCTTCCTCTGGATCATTGGCCCCTTCCCCTACCCACTCCCGATTGTTTTCCTCTTTCCCTTTCAGAGTCTGAGCCAACAGCCACCTCCAACACATCTCCACCTCCCCAACAGCCATTGCCAGCACCCTAGCCTCTCTGTCCACTCCCGATCACCACATCTATATGACTCCCTCTCCCTTAATGAGGCTCCCAGTGATAATCTGAGCCAAGGGCAGTGCCAGGGGCTGCCATGGCCCTCTACCGGGGGGGCTATACTTACCTTTACACCCCTGAGCAGACCCTCTCATGACAGGTTCATATCTCTGTGATCCAGTTGTAAATTATGCCTGTGTGACATCACATTGTTGTGGTGTCAATATTTGGCAAGGGTGGGGGTGTCAATATCTGGTGAAGGGATTAATTATATTATAATTTATCTAAATCCATGTAAAATACCTTCATGCTCAGTATGGGTGTGAAGCTGTGATTCTGCTGGCGAGGGGAGGGGAATATCCAAAGTCGCGAACTTGTTGGTGACAGTTGCAACTTCTGCAGCATTTGCATGGGTGGCCAGTGTGGGCTCAAGATCACCTCTTTTGAGTCACTTAAAGGTTAGAGTGTCAATGCGAACAAATCTGGTATTGTCTGACTCACTGTGAGTGGCAATAGTACACTTGCTGATAAGTAACTGATGTTCAATCAGTGTTAGTATATTGACTGCAACCATTCTAAGTGCAATGTTATACCAAGGAGCTAAGCAAACTGTGACTACAAGTATACCCAGATATCTACCCATGTCCTAACTGACACTAAGTTCCATTCACCTATAATCCCCTGTGTGTGACAATGCCACACAGTCAAGCAACACCTTGGGTGAAATCTTACCAAGATTGGCAGAATATTGATTCCAGCACGAAAACCTGAGTGTTTCCTGCTGGCATGTTCTTGCTGAATCTTACGCTCATTAGCGATAATTTTTATGCCCACGAGTTTCATGCCACTCATGTGACCTGTTCCCTCTGATTCACCCGTTCTACAACAACTTAATTGCTCCAAGCATTGGGGAGCTTCATATAGAACATAGAACATTACAGCGCAGTACAGGCCCTTCGGCCCTCGATGTTGCACCGACCAATGGAACCAATTTTATGACCCTCTATCCTAAACTATTCCAATACTACCCATATGCCCATCCACTGACCATTTGAACATCCTTAAACTTGATGAGTCTATAACTGCTGCAGGCAAGGCATTCCACGCCCTTACTACCCTCTGAATAAATAACCCACCTCTAGTATCTGTCCTGTAACTACCACCCCTTAATTTAAAGCTATGTCCCCTCATGTTATCCATCTCCATCCGAGGAAAAAGGCTCTCACTATCCACCCTAACTAACCCTCTGATCATCTTATATGTCTCAATTAAGTCACCTCTTAGCCTTCTTCTCTCTAATGAAAATAACTTCAAGTCCCTTAGCCTTTCCTCATAAGACATACCCATCATACCAGGCAACATCTTGGTAAACCTCCTCTGCACCCTTTCCAATGCCTCCACATCTTTCTTATAATGTGGCAACCAAAACTGTACACAATACTCCAAGTGCAGCAGCACCAGAGTTTTGTACAGTTGCAACATGACATCTCGGCTCCAAAATTCAATCACTCTACCAATAAATGCTAACACACCATATGCCTTCTTAACAACCTTATCAACTTGAGTACCAACTTTCAAAGATCTATGCACCTGTACACTGAGGTCTCTCTGCTCATCTACACTACTAAGAGTCCTACCATTAGCCCTATGTTCTGCACACATATTACTCTTACCAAAGTGAATCACCTCACTCTTTTCCACATTAAACACCATTTGCCACTTCTCGGCCAGCTCTGCAACTTATTTATGTCCTTCTGCAAACTGTAACATCCATCCTCACTGTCTACAACTCTTCTTTGGTGTCGTCAGCAAATTTACTAACCCATCCCTCTACACCCTCATCCAGGTCATTTATAAAAACAACAAACAACAGTGGCCCCAAAATAGATCACCGAGGTACACCACTAGTAACTAAACTCCAGGTTGAATATTTCCTATCAACTACCACCCTCTGTCTTCTATTAGTTAGCCAATTCCTAATCCAAATTGCTAAATCTCCCTCAATCCCATGTATCTGCATTTTCTGCAGTAGTCTTCCATGGGGAACCTTATCAAACGCTTTGCTAAAATCCATATACACCACATCAACTATCTTATCCTTATCCACCTCTTTGGTCACTTTTTCAAAAAACTCAATAAGATTTGTGAGGCACGACCTTCCCTTCACAAATCCATGTCGATTATCCCTAATCAATTTGTTTCTTTCTAAACGACTATAAATCCTATCCCTTATAATTCTTTCTAAAACTTTCCCCACAAAAGATGTAAGGCTCACTGATTTATAATCTGCAGGATGGTCTCTACTCCCCTTCTTAAACAAGGGGACAACATTTGCCATCCTCCAGTCTTCCAGCACTACACCTGTAGCCAACGACGACATGAAGATCAAAGCCAAAGGCTCTGCAATCTCCTCTCTAGCCTCCCAGAGTAACCTGGGATAAATCCCATCTGGTCCAGGGGATTTATCTATTTTCATACCCTCAAGAATAGCTAACACCTCCTCCTTATGTACCTCTATCCTGTCTAGTCTACAACTCTGTATCCCAGTATTCTCCCCAACTCTGTTGACAATTTCCCGTGTGAAGACCGAGGAAAAATATTCATTCAGTGCCTCACCAATCTTTACAGGCTCCACGCACATCTCGTCAGCAATTGTTCCACAACAACTGCAGAGGATGGCAGGCAAGAAGGCAATACTTTGATTTTCAGAGGAATACCTCACCAGGATGCTGGATGGAGTGGAGCAGAGGTGGGGCACACTCTATTCCTACTTAAGGAGATGGTTTTCCAGCAGGATAAATACCTCTGCCTGGGATGCAATGACTGTCCTGGTGAATGTGAGTGCACTCCTTTAAAGGGTAGAGCAGCACTGTCGGAAGATGGTGAATGGTCTTCTCTTAACCAATGTAAATCAACCACGCTCAGTCTCCCACAGAACCTCCTTGCACACCTCTCGCATCTCCCATTCTTCCAATAACTCAGCTACCTCGACCTTTGTCAACAGGAGGCACTAGGTTTCCCCCCTCCCTCCCACAATTACCATGTCCCCCCCCAGTAGCTGCTATGTTCCTCACGCTCCAACTTCCCCCAAGCCCCTCACCTGCCACATTCATCACCGTCTTAAATGTCCACACTCCTACCTACATTCTCTCTATCTGTTCATTGCAAGACAAGCTCAACCACAACAGGCAGGTGGATGCGGCCAGCTGGAGTCATACATGAGCTGAGAACACTCACACATTTTGAGGAACAAGCCCTTGACCAGCCCGAGGAGGAGGAAGAGTGTTTCTTTGCTGCTGGTGAAGTGGGAGCAGCACGGAAATGTGAAACTCCCCAACACATTTGCTGTCACTCCTCAAGTTTCCAGTGAGTATTCAATGTTCCCTCCATATCACCTGTAGTGTACTAATGCTACATCCCTTCTCTTGCAGGCTGATCACCAGAACAAGCTGGATGTTCCTCACACCCCTCAGACTTGCCGGACTCCAGCAACTCAGAAGAAGACTTCTCCAAAACCATCGTTGGAAAGGGGGTTACAGCTGTCACCCACATCTCGGTGGGTTCACAAAGTAAATAGACTTCTGGGTCACTCACTAGTGAGCACTTCACAGTTGAAGATCCACAGCAGGTGGATGCAGGGATGTCCCACGGAACCAGAACTTGGAGGGATGGTGGAGCCCAGGGCTCTGCTGAGCCCCTTGCTGACCATGTGCTCCTGGGTCCACTCATCCCGCAGCTGCTGGAGCTGCAAAGGCAGAGTCGTGAATATCAGGAAAAAATGACAGCAGCCATCCTTGGAATGCAAGACTGATTGGAGATATCCCTTTGCCTACTAAATGAGCAGATGGTGATGCCACTGCAGCGAACTGAGGCCAACACTGCGAAGGTGGTAATTGTAAGACCTGCATTTTAAGGCAGGAGATGTCTATAGCATGGCTTTGCATGTGACTGCATAGTGCAGGCACTGGTTGGAATCCACAAGTGTTAGCACCAGTGGAAGGAAGGCATTTAGATCTCACTCCAGCTGCCCCTCCATCCCACAGAGGAGCACTGGGACCCCTGGAAGCCCGAAGGGAAGAGAATTGGTAGGAGTACAGCCCAGCGACCATCAGCCAGGGGATCTTGGGCATCTCCAGACACCTGACGCGCCCCCTCCCTCTGACAGATATGCATCTAGCCTCAGACATCAAAGAAGGTAGCAGTCAAACATTCATGCTGCCTGGAAGCAGGCCTGGGTCTCAAGGTCCCGATCTCAGGCAAAAGGGCATAGAAGTCAGCAGGCCATCTTAATGTCAGCTGTAGATCCTGGGATATGTCTAGGCATATCGGAGAGAATGCTTGTTAATGACATGCCGATGTATTAAAATGAGATTTCAGGGTGTTTCACACTATTCCGCCAGTGAGCGGCTGGTAACATCAAAATATGGAAACTCGCTGGCGCCAATCATACTTTCTGGATTTTAAGCACATGCTGATAGATGGTGAGTGTGGACTTAAAATCACCCCTAACAATTTTTAAATTCAAATCCTTGTTTTCAAATTCTTCCATGCCCTCACCCTCCCATTCATCATGATCTCCCCCTGCAGATATTGAGAATGTGCTGGTTTTAAGAAGGAAAGAGAGGTTTTTAGGGAGGACGTTTCAGAGCTGAGATCTTCCCAGCACCAGCATCAATGGTGAAGCAACTAAAATTGGCCATATGCAACAGAAAAACTGATTGGGAGGAACACAAATAATTTGGAGGGTTGTAAAGCTGGAGAAGACCACAATAAACAGGAAGGCAAGGATATGGAGGGATTTGGAAACAAAACTGTGAATTTAAAATCAAGATGTTTCTTGATCATGCACTAGTATATCAATGAGCATAGGGGATTATGGGTGTCAGTTAGAATTTAGGTGCAGTTACCTGCACATCTTGTAATCTCAACTGACTTTATTCTTTGATGCGTAACTTAATAATAACATTGAATTTACTATGGTTGCAATTCATATATTAACACTGAATGCACATGAGTTGTTTACCAGCAGACCTCCTATAGTCACTCCCACTCAATGAGTCAGACCAAAGACCATCTTTCACTGAGTAGCTGATGTTGATCTCAATGTACATTCCTAGGAACAGCCTATAGAGCACAGTCACGTATCATAGAGCTGCTCAAGTGAATGTTGCCATTTCTCTCCAGGCCACCTTTGCAAAGGCACATTCCACAAGGAGAAGAACAGGCTCCTTCCCATTTCCAATCACCTCAAGGGCAACGTGCAGATGGGGTGAGATTCCAGGGGTGTAGGAAGAATTGGACCAGGAGACCTTTCTCATTATCAGTCAAGCTATCTTATGTTATTTTTTTAGAAATTCTGATGGTGAGACATTCTGCCAAGTAACTTTGACAGTCTGCTGAAGTAACCTTCCAAAGGATCCAGCATCTCCTTTTCCCATGTGTCTTCCAGAACGTTACATGCAGACCACATCCTGATGGACGTAGTCAAAGGTGTTTCTCTGCATAAATTTTCAAAAGAGGATAAGGTGGTGTGGCACAATCAAACTATTTGAAGTGATTCTTAGCAGCATGGTCAGATCCACCCTTCACAATACTGGGGAAGGATAGAAGCTTAGCATATAGTGAAACTTGGGATGGGATTTTCTAGCCGTGCGAGCCCCAAGACCAGAAAATCCTGCCGGAAGTCAACGGACATTTGCAAAAATCTGTGCTCCACCCATTACGATTCCTGTGGTGGGTGCGATGGGAAAATTTGGCCTCTGGTGATTGCGTACTGTGCATAACTCGATGCAGCCACACAAAGGCGTTGGAAATGTTCTTTCCTCTTTCACCTCGTGGTTTGTACGTTACACCCCTAAGAATGCAGTTTGTTTCCAACAGCGTGTTGCAGAAAGGCAAGCCCATTCCAAAGTCCCAGTCTATGCGCTGAGGGGTGCACTAAAGCTTGGGGCAGCTGCTGCAGAGGCACAATAGGGGAAGGTCGCTGTCTCAGATCTTTCAACTATAGTCTGCAGAAGGACTGGAAATTGTATAAAACCACCTTGTGCTGTGTAATTCATATTGAATGCATATGGTGAATATTATGTGTAAATATCACAATTGCATTGAAGCACCTCAGGGTGCAACTTGATCTTATAGATAACGTAAATAATATTGTATCATTTGTAATGACAAGTTTGAAATATCTGTATTGTTCTTTTGATTGTTTGAAGCAGTTGAGTGCAACATGATGTAGAATATGAACGATGTAAACTATGAATATGATTGCACTTTCTGTCATGGCCACTTTGAAATGTTTGCAATGTTCTTTCAGATATTTTATGAATAAGTAAGTTTTTACAAAAAAAAACTGGTTTTATAACTTTGACTTTCTAAACCACAGATGTATCAACTCTCATATGTCAACACATCAAGAAATATAAGTAATCTACATTGGGTTATTTTCTTTTCCCCTTTCCCGACTTCGGTCACTGTCGATTCGAAGGCTGCACATTCTCCCTGTTTCTGTGTAGGTTGCCTCCAGGTGCTCCAGTTTCCTCCCACTGTCTGAAAAATGTGTTAGTTAGATGCACTGGCCATGCTAAATTCTCCCTTAATGTATCTGAACAGATGCTGGAGTGTAGTGACTCGGAGAATTTCACAGTAACTTCATTGCAAAGTTAATATAAGCCTACATTTTTTTTTTAAGCAACACAGCATGGGAAACAGGCCCTTCGGCCCAACGAGCCCGCGCCGCCGTCATACTATATAGTAGCAAATACATTATCCTATTTTAATATTCCTATATAATAATATATATATTATTCCTAATATGGAAAATTTTCACCATAGGGACAATTTGTTACCCAATCAGCCTAAGAGCGAATTTTTGGGTTGTGGGAGGAAACCGGAGTGCCCGGAGAAAACCCACGCAACCACGGGGAGAACGCGCAAACTCCCGCAGACACCGGCCCAATTCCAAGTGTCTGCACAGCCACATCGATAGTCTCTGAGCTGTCATGGTGCCCTTCAGATGGTCCACATAAAGCACTCATTTACGACATGAGGTACCAGGCAACCCATGAATCAACATCCAAGAGCTGTACCCGCACCACCTGCCGAATGCATGCTCAATGTTGGTCAAGTATGGACCGAATTACCTGTGGGAAAAAAAGCCGTAGTTAAACAGTCCTAATATATCCCTCTATCTGCATACCGCTCATGTGGCTGTCCAAGAGACCCTTAAACAGCCCCAGCGTGCCTGCTCCCACCACCTTACTCGGCAGTGCATTCCACACCCCCACTACCCTTTGTGTGAAAAACTGCCCTCTAATATTCGTCCTATACATAGCCCCCCTCACCCTATGGCCATGACCTCTCGTCCTATCCATTTCTAAAGGTGGAAAAAGTTTACCTCCATTTACTCTATCTATACCCCTTATAATCTTATACACCTCTATGAGATCCCCTCTAAGCCGACGTCTTTCAAGGGAAAACAACCCCAGTCTATCTAATCGTTCCTCATAGGACAGTCCTTCCATACCAGGCAGCATCCTGGTAAACCTCCTCTGCACTCTCTCCAAGGACTCCACATCCTTCCGATAGTACGGAGACCAGAACTGGGCGCAGTATTCCAAGTGAGGCCTAACCAAAGTTCTATACAACTGCAACATCAAACTCCTACTCTTGTATTCTATACCCTTTTCTATGAAAGCTAACATACTATACGCCTTCTTTATCACCTTCTCCACCTGTGGGGACACCTTCAGAGACTTGTGAACCTGCACCCCCAAGTCTCTCTGCGTCTCTATGCTCCGTATAGTTTTACCTTTTATCCTATAACTCTCTTCTACATTTTTCCGGCCAAAATGCATCACCTCGCATTTATCCGGATTAAATTCCATTTGCCATCTATCTGCCCAGTCTACCAACCTGTCTATGTCCTGTTGTATTGCCTGACACTGCTCTTCTGTACCCGCCAATCCAAGCATCTTGGTGTCATCAGCAAATTTGCTGATCTCACCACCTACCCCAACTTCCAAGTCGTTTATGTAGACCACAAATAGAAGAGGACCTAGTACTGAGCCTTGTGGCACTCCACTAGTGACAGGCTTCCAGCCTGAAAAAGAGCCTTCCACTACTACCCTCTGTCTCCTCCTCCCGAGCCAGTTCTCGACCCATCTACATACCCGACCCTGTATCCCATGCGCCTTCACCTTCTCTATCAGTCTACCATGAGGAACCTTGTCAAACGCCTTACTGAAATCCATGTAGACGACATCAACAGCCTGTAGACGACATCAACAGCCTGTGACATGTGACACTAATAAAGAAACTTTTAAACTTTTCTGATTTACAAGATGTCTCTCTGCCTAAATATTCTTTCTTTCCATGCCAACAATTGAAATGTACTGCACTTCATCAGCCACCTTTGCCAGCTAATTATGGGCTGGTTGCATTGTCCCTATTAATTATTAGTGATGATTCTCAAGTGATTCAGTTTGGTCAGAATCACCAACATCTTTGGCTTATCTTTAAGTAGCACCTTCCAGACTCTTGGCCACTATCATCTAGAAGGAAAAGGGCAGGAGATATATGGGAACACCACCACATGGGTGTTCCCTTTAAAGTCACTGAACATCCTGACATGGGAATATATCATGGTTAGAAGCCCCATAACACCAGGTTAAAATCCAACAGGGTTATCTGGTAGCACAAGCTTTAGAAGGATAGAACCTCAGCCCATAGTGAAACCTGGGGTGGGATTTTCTAGCCATAATCACCCCAAGCCCCAAGGAAAGCTTGTGCTACCAAAAAAAAAACCTGCTGGACTTTAACCTGGTGCTGTGAGACTTCTTACTGTGCTTATCCCAATCTTTCACTAGCATTTCCACTTAATGGGAGTATATCACTGTTCCTTCAATGTTGCTGGGTCAAAATATTAGAACTCACTCCCTAAAATATTAGAAATCTCTCCCTAACAACACCATTAGTTTACTTATATCTCAGAGACTGTGGCAGTTCAAGAAGATAGCTCACCACCATTTTGGTGTAGCCAGTAATGCCAACATCCAGCAAATTAATTTTTTAAAGTTGCTGCTAAACCAATTGCTGTTCCTACAGCGTGATGCACAACATGGTTTCTAAGAAGCTTGCTAGGTCATTTCAGAGAACAGTTGAGAATCAACCACATTACTGTGGCTCTGGGGTCACATACATGCTAGACTAGATGAGGGCAGCAGATTTTCTTCCTTAAAGTAATTTAGCGAAGCGTTTGGTTTTTCCATAATTGACAATGGTTTCATGGTCATCAGTAGTTTCTTAATTCCAGATATTTTTACTGAATTCAAATTCCATCATTTGCTGCTCATCTTCTGCTATACACATCAATGTCATTAGCACCCACGCCTAGTTTGAACTTGTTGGTGTAGGTGGGTATAGTTGAATGTTGTCAATAATTGATTTGTTGCCAATACAGGTTTTAAATGTCTGAATGCCATTTGGCAGTCCTCTGTCCAGATAAAGTGCTTATTGCTGTTTAAGAGCTCTTGAGTGTTGCTATCACATGGCCGAAATTTGGGATGAACTTGTGATAGAATCCACTCATACCCGGAAATCTTAGAATTTCTTTATGGGTACTGCGTTCTAGAAAACTCCAAACAACTGTACTTTTGCATCTTGTGGTACCACAAATGTGGAGATCTCCTTTGCCTCTCAGTCAAAAGCATTTTCCTATAGTCCTGTAGTAAGTTTATTTTAGTGATGGATTTTTATCATCCAATGTTTAAATGTAGTCTTCCAAACATGGAATAGTGAACTAATTCCACTTGGATCTGGCATTCACCTACTCGGAATCCATGTACAGTCTCTGGGTTCCATCTGGCTTGGGCACCAGGACGATAGAAGGGCTCCAGCCATTAGAAATCAATTTAATAGGATCATTTTGAAGCATATATTAAATTTCCTTTTAAACCTATAATAACCTAGCTGGACTTACATGGATGTTTTTGATTGGAGCAGTGTGTCGTACATCTATGCCATACATTGCTAAACCTGAATTACGTAGTTTATCCCCGCAAATACTGACAGGCCTATATTATCTCTGTCAATTCACTACAGTCCTGATCTAGGAGATGACTTAACCACTGGTTTAAATTTCCCAGCGTTTCTTCATTGCTCAAATTAATTTTAGGGAAGTCACTGTCACAATTTTCTCCCTTGTCTTCCCCCTGCTCTGTGACTAACAAGACCTCTTGTTTGTTCTTACATATATTGGCACACTCGGGAATATATTGAGCCTCTAGTGCTGGGCCCGCGGTCTGATAGAGTTGGTTTAATCTTGAGTCACCCTGCAGTGACTCAAGGGCGGCACAGTAGCACAATGGTTAGCACTGCTGCTTCACAGCTCCAGAGATTTGATTCCCGGCTTGGGTCTTTGTCTATGTGGAGTTTGCATGTTCTCCTTGTGTTTGCGTGGGTTTCCTCCGGGTGCTCCGGTTTCCTCCCACAGTCCAAAGGTGTGCGGGTTAGGTTGATTGGCCATAGTAAAGTTGCCCCTTAGTGTCCTGAGACGCATAGGTTAGAGAGATTAGTGGGTAAATATGTGGGAGAGGACCTGGGTGGGATTGTGGTCAGTGCAGACTTCCTCTTTCAGTACTGTAGGGTTTCTATGATTTCTATGAATTAACCTCTTTGAATTGAATCCATCAGCATCTGCACCTGCTTCATCCTTAGTTAACCTGCTGAAGATGGTGTCAAATAATCTGACCTCACTTACCCCATTCTGAGCTTGCAACTCCATTCTCTTTTGTCTTAGCTACTCAGTCTGTGATAGCATCACTACACCATCCGGAAGATTCCATGATGGTCTGTTTATAATTTTCCTATGGCTAGGCTTTCTGTTGGCTGCTCGACAACAATAGACATCACAACCATATGTGATCTAGCTGTATTGCTCTCTAGAATGAATTGAATGCCTGCAAAGGGTAGGGTTTCAACCATTCCTTTCACTATTCCCCCTAGTTCAAGCTACTCTGTCATCTTACTTTATTAAAGGCATTTCTTTCATTTCTCTGCAAATGCTGCAAATTCTCCTGAAAATCCGTCCAAGGCAACAGATATCTCTAACCTACACCATTAGGGATTGACTCGCACTGATATCTTGTAATATTTTAGAAGTTTTTCCCATTCCATTCTGCCAACATTGAAATATTTTATCATTGCACACAAAAGGGATGATTTTACTAAAAAAAAACTTTAAGTCTAGGATGGGTGGGAAAACAGGAGAGTTTCTCACTTCTTTTTCGGGCGAGTTCAAATCTAGAATTTTATGCACTTAGTGCATGAAAAATGAGCTAATCTATTCCTCACCTCTAGGGTAAGGGGTGCGGCTTAAGTTTCCAGCAAGCCTACTGCAGCTGCAGAGTGCGCTATTGTGCAAGTACAGACCTCTGTGGCTGCACATGTGCAATGCCAACCAGCAGAGGCCTGACATGTCTGAGAAAGAGATTTGTCAGGCCTCCTGCTGCTATGCCTGGCTCAATAAAATTCCCCACTGCAGCTATCACAAGGATCCATGGCTGATCACGAGCCCCATACTGCCCAGAAATATCGCATCACCCTGCCACCCAGTACAATCATTCATACACTCCCTCCTCCCACAATCTTGATGCAAAATGATAGCAGGGCTCCCCCGTCTCCCTACGGATTACAATGCAAAGTGGCAACGGGGCCCCCCTCTTCCACCCCACTGATCATGACAAAGAATGACAGCAGGCCATTCACTGCCCCACTGATTGCAAGGCAAGAGTTGCAGTGGTCCCCTCTCCCTATTCAATTGATCCAATGCAGCTTGGCCCTACCCTTTTCAGGCTCCCTCAGGCCCCACCCTGGCATTGGCCATCAGGCAGTGCCAAGTGGCTTGGCAGACAGTGCCAGGGTGCATGATGGGCAGTGCCAGGATGCAAGCTGACACTGCCAGGCTGGCTCCACCTAAGAGACACCCCAGCCTTGCCCTTGACCACCCAGAAGGGCCTCAATGGCCTCTGGTTTTACTAGAACATAGAACATTTCAATGCTGTACAGGGTCTTCACCCCTCAATGTTGCACTGATCTGTGGAACCAATCTAAAAATCTATCTAACCTACACTATTCCAATATCACCCATATGTTTATCCAATGACCATTTAAATGCCCTAAATGTTGGCGAATCCACTACTGTTGCAGGCATGGCATTCTACGCTCTTAATACTCTCTAAGTAAAAAACCTACCTCTGACATCTGTCCTATATCTATCACCCTTCAATTTAAAGCTATGTGCCCTCATGCTAGCCATCTCCATCTGAGGAAAAAGGTTCACAAAGTCCACCCTATCTAATCCTCTGATCATCTTATACGTCTCTATTAAGTCACCTCTTAACCTTCTTCTCTCTAATGAAAACAGCCTCAAGTCCCTCAGCTTTTCCTCATAAGACCTTCCTACCTTACAGGCAACATCCTGGTAAATCTTCTCTGCACTTTTCTAATGCTTCCACATTCTTCCTATGATGCAGCGACCAGAACTGTACGCAATGCTCCAAGTGCAGCTGGAGTTTTTATACAACTGCAACACGACCTCATGGTTCCTAAACTCAATCCCTCTACCAATAAAAGCTAACACACAGTACACCTTCTCAACAACTCTATCAATCTGGGTGGCAACTTTCAGGGATCTATGCACATGGACACCAAGGTTTCTCTGCTCAACCACAATGCCAAGTAACTTACTATTAGCCAGTACACTGTATTCCTGTTACTCCTTCCAAAGTGAACCACTTCACAGTTTTCTGCATTAAATCCATTTGCCACCCCTCAGTCCAGCTCTGCAACTTATCTATGTCCCCTATAACCTGCAACACCCACCGATTGTAGTGTCTTCTGCAAATTTACTAACCCATCCTTCCATGCCCTCATCCAGGCCATTTATAAAAATGACAAACAACAGTGGCCCCAAAACAGATCCTTGCGGTAGACCACTCGTAACTGAACTCCAGATGAACATTCCCCATCAACTACCACCCTCCGTCTTCTTGCAGCTAGCCAATCACCCTCAATTCCATGCTTCCGTATCTTCTGCAATAGCTTACTGTGGGGAACATTATCAAATGCTTTACTGAAATCCATGTAAACCACATCAACTGCTTTATCTCATCCACCTCTTTGGTCACTTCTCAAAGAACGCAATAAGGTTTGAGAGGCATGATCTACACTTCACAAAACTGTGCTGACTATCCCTAATCAAATTATTCCTTTCTAGATGATTATAAGTTCTATCTCTTATAATCCTTTCCAAAATTTTGCCCACAACAGAAGGCTCACTGGTCTATAATTGCCAGGGTTGTCTCCACTCCCCTTCTTGAACAAAGGGGCAACATTTGCTATTCTCCAGTCTTCTGGCATATTCTTGTCGATAACAATGACCTAAAGATCAAAGCCAAAGGCTCTGCAATCTACTCCCTAGCCTCCTAGAAACTCCTGGGATAAATTCCATCCAGCCCAGGAGACTTATCTATTTTCATACTTTCCAGAATTGCTAATATTTCCTCCTTATGAACCTCAATTCTGCCTAGTCTAATAGCCTGTATCTCAGCATTCTGCTTGACATCATTGTCTTTTTCTATTATTCATTTAGCATCTCTCCTATCTCTTCAGACTCCACGAACAACTTTCATCACTCTCTTTGACTGGCTCTAATCTCATCGTAGTCATTCTTTTATTCCTGACATACCTATAGAAAGCTTTAGGGTTTTCCTTGATCCTACCTATCAAAGAATTCTCATGTCCTCTCCTGGCTCTTTTTAGCTTTCTCTTTAGATCTTTCTTGGCTAATTTGAAACTCTCAAATGCCCTAACTGAGCCTTCATATCTCATCTTGACATAAGTCTCCTTCTTTCTCTTCACAAGTGATTCAATTTCTTTAGTAAACTATGGTTCCCTAGCTCGACCACTTCCTCCCTGTTTAACAGGTACATACTTATCAAGGACATGCAGTAGCTGCTCCTTGAATAAAGTCCGCATTTCAATTGTGCCCATCTCCTGCAGTTTCTTTCCCCATGCTATGCATTCTAAATCTCACCTAACCGCATCATAATTTCTGTTCACCCAGCAATAAGTCTTGCCTTTCAGTATATACCTATCCCTTTCCATTGTTAATGTAAATGTAACTGAACTGTGGCCACCTACTTCCAAATTTAACACCTGGCCTTGTTCATTGCCCAGTACTAAATCCAATGTGACCTCGCCTCTTGTTGGTCTACCTATATACTATGTCAGGAAACCCTCCTGCACACATTACACAAAAACTGACCCATTCAAAGTACTCAAACTGTGGCTTTTCCAGTCAATATTTGTAAAGTTAAAATCCCCCATAACAACTACCGCAGTTACTTCCGCTCCTATCCAGAATCATCTTTGCAATCCTTTCCTCTACATCTCTGGAACTTTTCAGAGGCATATAGAAAATCTGAATAGGGCGACCTCTTCTTTCCTGTTTCTAACCTCAGCCCATACTACCTCAGTAGATGAGTTCTCATCAAATATCCTTTCTGCCACTGTAATACTGTTCCTGACTAACAATGCCACACCTCCCCCTCTTTTACTATCTTCTCTGATCTTGCTGGCAAGGTCATCATAATTAGTGCCCATTTGTGGGGACCATGCATTATTCTTGCTGGAAAGAACTTTTCCTGCTGAAGCTACAAAGACAAGTGAGCCTGGACGATAGAGCCCCTGGCTCAAGAATTATATTTACATTAACATTATAATAAATTTAAATAATATATTCAGCCTCTTGCTGGAAATGAGTGGGAGGCTGAATGTACCAGATATCCAATGGTGGTAAGATTGCAACAAGCAAAAAAATTGGATACGAACCTGATATCTCGGCTGTTGCATGATTTTACTGGCTGTTTTACCCATAAATGGCTTGGGCAAAGTGGTAAAATTGCCCCCAAAATCTTAGAATACATTCGCTATCTTCTGGTCATTGTGTCCCTATGTAAATGATGCATACCTTATTGTTCCTTTTGTCTGCCCTGCACTTGGTGTATTAATGTGTCTGGCTTTTCTGCATCCTCAGGTTTTAAATTCCATTGGTGCTGTGTATGATTTATAACCCCACCAGGATGACAGAGCATACTGCTCTGGTGTGGCCCAGTTTATTATCATGGAAGTATCTGACTCTTTTCATATCTCTCAAGACTCCGGCAGACTTGACCTCCAAAAATTTCCACAGATGTAGACAAAAAGATTGCAAAGACGATTCTGGATAGGAGTGAAAGTAACAGAATAGTTGTTATGGTGGATGTTAACTTTACAAATATTGATTGGAAATGCTATAGTTCGATTACTTTAGATAGGTCAGTTTTTGTCCAATGTGTACAGGAGGGTTTCCTGACACAGCATGCAGATAGGCCAACAACAGGGAGACCACATTGGATTTGGTACTGGGTAATGAATCAGGCCTGATGTTAGATTTGCAGGTAAGTGAGCCCTTTGGTGAAAGTGACCACAATTCGCTTACGTTTACTTTAGTGACGGGAAGGGATAGGTATATACCGCAGGGCAAGGCTGGGGGAAAGGAAATTATGATGCGATTAGGCAAGATTTAGGTTCCAAGGATGTGGAAGGAAACTGCAGGGGATGGGCACAATTGAAATGTGGAGGTTGTTTAAGGAACAGCTACTGCATTTTCTTGGTAAGTATGTACTTGTCAGTTTAATGTGGAAAAGTGTGAGGTAATTCACTTTGGCAGGAATAACAAATGTGTAGAGTATAGGGCTAGTGGTAGGACTCTTAATAGTGTTGATGAACAGAGGGATCTTGGTGTATATGTGAATAGATCCCTGAAAGTTGACAATCAAGTCGATAAGGTTGTTAAGAAGGCATATGGAGTCTTAGAACATAGAACATAGAACATTACAGCACAGAACAGGCCCTTCGGCCTCAATGTTGCACCGACCAATATAAAAAGCAATGCCCCTCAACTAAACCATTCCCTTCTCTTCCATATACTTATCAACTAACCTCTTAAACGCCAACAAACTTGGCGCATCTACAACTGCTGCAGGCAGGGCATTCCACTCCCGAACCACCCTTTGGGTAAAGAAACTACCTCTGATATCCTCCTATAACTATCACCCCTTATTTAAAGCTGTGTCCCCTCGTGCTAGCTTTCTCCATCCTAGGAAAAAGGCTATCATGTCCACCCTATCTAAACCTCTAATCATCTTATATGTTTCGATTAGGTCCCCTCTTAGCCGCCCTTTCTAACGAAAACAACCCAAAATCCTCAGCTCTCTCATAAGAACTGCCCTCCATACCAGGCAACATCCTGGTAAAGTTAGCTTTTATTGGTGGGGGATTGAATTTCGGAGCCGCAACGTCATGTTGCAACTGTACAAAACTCTAGTGCAGCCGCACTTGGAGTATTGTGTGCAGTTCTGGTCCCCACATTATAAGAAAGATGTGGAGGCATTGGAGAGGGTACAGAGGAGGTTTACCAGGATGTTGCCTGGTATGGAGGGCAGGTCTATGAGAGAGGCTGAGGGATTTGAGGTTGTTTTCGTTAGAAAGGAGGCGGCTAAGAGGAGGACCTTATTGAAACATATAAGATGATTAGAGGTTTAGATAGGGTGGACAGTGATAGCCTTTTTCCTAGGATGGAGAAAGCTAGCACGAGGGGACATAGCTTTAAATTAAGGGGTGGTGGTTATAGGACGGATGTCAGAGGTAGGTTCTTTACCCAGAGGGTGGTAAGGGTATGGAATGCCCTGCCTGCGTCAGTTGTAGATGCGCCAAGTTTGGTGGTGTTTAAGAGGTTAGTAGATAAGTTTATGGATGAAAAGGGAATGGTTTAGGTTGGAGAGTCATTGCTTTTCCCTAATTGGTCAGCGCAACATCGAAGGCCAAAGGGCCTGTTCTGCGCTGTAATGTTCTATGTTCTATGTTCTATTGTCAGGCAGGGAGGAAGTGGTCAAGCAAAAGAACTGTGGTTTACTAAAGAAATTGAATCTCTTGTGAAGAGGAAGAGGGAGACTTATGTAAAGATGAGACATGAAGGCTCGGTTAGGGTGCTTGAGAGTTACAAGCTAGCCAGGGAGGACCTAAAGAGAGAGCTAGGAAGAGCCAGGAGGGGACATGAAAAGTCTTTGGCAGGTAGGATGAAGGAAAACCCTGAAGCTTTCTATAGGTATGCCAGGAATAAAAGAATGACTAGGGTAAGATTAGGGCCAGTCAAAGACAGTAGAGGGAAGTTATGCATGGAATCCAAAAAGATAGGAGACGTACTAAATGAATATTTTTCATGAGGATTCACACAGGAAAAAGACAATGTTGTCAAGTAGAATAGTGAGATACAGGCTATTAGACTAAACAGGATTGAGGTTCACAAGGAGCACGTGTTAGCAATTCTGAAAAGTGTGAAAGTAGATAAGTCCCCTGGGCTGGATGGGATCTATTCCAGGATTCTCTGGGAAGTTAGGAGTAGATTGCAGAGCCTTTGGCTTTGATCTTTATTTTGTCATTGTCTACAGGAATAGTGCCAGAAGACTGGAGAATAGCAAAAGTTGCCCCCCTGTTCAAGAAGGGGAGTAGAGACAATCCTGGTAATTATAGACTAGTGAGTCTTACTCCTGTTGTGGGCAAAGTTTTGGAAATGATTATAAGAACCAGGATTTACAATCATCTAGAAAGGAATAATTTGTTAGGATAGTCAACATGTTTTTGTGAAGGTTAAGTTGTGCCTCATGAACCTTACTGAGTTCTTTGAGAAGGTGACCAAAGAAGTAGATGAGGGTAAAGCAGTTGATGTGATGTATATGGATTTCAGTAAGGCGTTTGATAAGGTTCCCCATGGTAGGCTATTGCAGAAAATACAGAGGCATGGGACTGAGGGTGATTTAGCAGTTTAGATCAGAAATTGGCTAGCTGTAGGAAGACAGAGGGTGGTGGTTGATGGGAAATGTTTATCCTAGAGTTCAGTTACTAGTTGGGTACCATAAGGATCTGTTTTGGGGCTACTGCTGTTTGTCATTTTTATACATGACCTGGAAGAGGGTGTGGAAGGATGGGTTAGTAAATTTGCAGATGATGCTAAAGTCGATGGAGTTGTGGACAGTGCGGAAGGATGTTGCAGGTCACAGAGGGACATAAATAAGCTGCATAGCTGGGCTGAGAGGTGGCAGATGGAGTTTAATGCAGAAAAGTGTGATACGTATCACTTTGGAAGGAGTAATAGGAATACAGTAGTGTGGATGAGCAAAGAAATGGCAGTGTCCATGTGCATGGATCCCTGAAAGTTGCCACCCAGGTTAATAGGGTTGTTAAGAAGGCATACATTGTGTTAGCTTTTATTGGTGAAGAGTTTGAGTTTCGGGAACCATGAGGTCATGTTGCAGCTGTACAAAACTCTGGTGCGGCTGCACTTGGAGTATCATGTACAGTTCTAGTCGCTACATTACAGGAAGGATGTGGAAGCATTTGAAAGAATTCAGAGGAGATTTACCATGATGTTGCCTGGTATGGTGGGAAAGTCTTATGAGAAAAGGCTCAGGGACTTAAGGCTGTTTTCATTAGAGAGAAGAAAATTAAGAGGTGACTTAATACAGGCATACAAGATGATGAGAGGATTAGATAGGGCAGACAGTGAGAACATTTTTCCTCAGACAATGATGGCTAACAAGGAGGAACACAGTTTTAAATTGAGGGGTGATAGATATAGGATAGATGTCGGAGGTAGGTTCTTTACTCAGAGAGTGGTAAGGGCATGAAATGTCCTGCCTGCAACTGTAGGCAACACTATGCCAACATTAAGTGCACTTACATGGTCATTGATAAACATGTGGATGATGTTGGAAAAGTGTAGGTTAGAGGGTCCTTAGACTGATTTCACCGGTCGGCACAACATTGAGGGCCGAATGGCCTGTACTGCACTGTAATGTTCTATGTTCTACAGTATATTTTGAGGGGATGGCTCTTTGGAGTTTCTTACCATTCCCTCACTAGCAAGTTTGTTCTCTCTTGCACATTTGCAGTTTCTAGCTTTCCCCCATTTAAAGGTGAGTTTGAAGAAAAGCTTTGGGCTATGAATCAACTTACAAATGTCTGCAATCTCTGCAGCTTGTCGCTGTTCTAACCTTTTGTTCCTTGACAAGCGTTCTAATCATAATAGGCAGCGTATCTTTAAATTACTTGTCTAAGTGCTTCATAGCTTTCATCTATTTTCAGCGACTATATCCATTTATCAAACTGATTTTGTTTGACCCTTTCAGACTCAAGGTATGTCTGCCCATACTGTTTTCTTACAACTCTAAACTGTTGTCTATGAGCCGGCTCATAAGCACTTGGTACAGCTTTCTCCACTACCTTGTAGTCTCCACACCATTCCTGGGACGGAGACGCATATACTCCACTAGCCCAACCTACGAATCCAGTTTGTATGAGCAGGGTCCAAATGTGGCCATCTCATTTGTCTAGCTTATTTTTCAGAAGCACAAAAGAAAGTCTCAGGATGTAATTTTATGGCCTCGCTCATCCTGAAGCCATAAAATCCCACCCAAAGTCAAAGTCAATGGATCTTTCTATTGTCTGTTCTTTGCCCACTCCAATTCCTGTGGTGGGTGAGATGGTAAAATACTGGCATCAGCTTCCTAATCATTGAATTTTGGGAGAACTTGTACATATCTGATTATTATCACACAGGTTTTATATCTGGAGTTACTTTCTTCCTTATTTAGCTCTGTGCTACCATTTGTTGCATTTTAATTTGATTCTTTTTCTCTTTCTTCCTTTCTTCCATTAGCTAACTTCTGCATTTCCAACCCCCTCAAAACTCTCTTTCTTTGGCTCATTCTTCTCTTTCCCTCTTTCTTTCCTCTAATTCTCTCTCTCTTTCCTGCACCTATAACTTCTCAATTGCTATGTCTCTTTCTACTTGAAGCTTAACTAACTTAATTTCTTCCCTTCTTGAAATATTGAATGTGACTAACCCTTCTTGTAAATTGAAATGGGTTGCTAGATTTTCATTTATCACAGCCTTCTGAGCCCCTGTAAATAAAGTTATGTCCAATTTATTTGCCAATTCTATTAACTTAGTTTTTGTTACAAACACATTGTCTACTTTCAGGTAGGATTAAACTACCTCTAAAGTCATTTTGCAGCCTTCCTATTTTAAATAACGTTTACACTTGATTGCAAGTCGTACTCACTCTTATTAGGTTCAAAGTCTAAAAATTCTCTACACCAAAGAAATTTTTGTCTTTTTTGAAATCCGGACTCAAGCCCCAATTTTTTGTCTCAATCTTGGCTGACGTTAACTGCAGATTGTTCGAATTTAGAAACATTAGTTCGCAGTGGTGTATAGTTTGTCTACAGGAAGGTTTAAGGAGCCACAAACAAGATTCACTGAGAACAGTAACCAGTGCAGTTGTAGTACAGCACTTAATAAAAGCTCTTTGTTACACTAAAGAAAAGACAAATATACACAAATGTATGATTAAAGGCTGTTATGTACAAGACTATGAAACACACATGCAGTTTAAGTCGGAATTACACTTTTGATCCAAAGCACATTTACAAGGTCTGAACTCTTTCAGGACTTCCTCCTTTGCAAACAATATCCAATCCATTAGCTCTATAAGTGAAAGCCAGCTGATAGTTACTATACTGTATACAATTGAATAGTTATTTAAGGGACTGTCTAATCTTGGTTCAGTGAAGTGACGGATTTTAACTGCATCCATGAAAATTTTCTACATTTTTGCTTCTGATCTGCCAGCTAGAACCAGTTTACAGGCTGCTAGGTAGAATCCACCCCTGCTTCCATGAAAAGCATGCCAATTACATGATTATTATCCTTTGGAGATTCGCTCTCTATATTTGGCCCTTTGTCCCTCAGCTTCTCAAGTCCTAAGATTGATGTCTTTCCTGGATAGTACAATTGTCGATCTCAAAGTATTTCCTGTTAGCAGGATGAAGTTGTCTTCGTTTGTCTACAACTGCTAATCTCATTACTGAGATTCACATCTTGTGAAAATACCTTTTGAAATGTTGGTGGCTTTGGACCTGCTGGCACATTCACATTAGCAACACAAAAATCTGCCCTGAACACTGCTTCACAATGCAAAACCCATTCCCTTCATAGAACTATAGAATCATAGATTCCCAAATATGCAGAGGGAAGCCAATTGGCCCATTGAGCCTGCAATGGCAACAATCCCACCCAAGCCTGATTCCCTATAATCTCATGTGTTTTTTCCTGCCTGATCCCTGACACTAATGGACAATTTAGCATGGTTAAACAACCTGACCCACACATCTTTGGAGTGTGGAAGAAAATGCATGCGGACACGAGAAAAATGTGCGAACTCCACACAGACAATTGCCCGAGATTGGAATTGAACACGAGTTCCTGAGGTTGTGAGGCCGCAGTGCTAACCACTGTGCCACCGTGCCAGCCTAAATTCATTCAATATATCAAACATCTGAATTTCTATTTCTTTCAAGGCAAACAGTATGAATTTAGCCAGCTACCTCTCTTTGAAAACATGTTTTGAATAGAAAGATATGGATTGATTTTTGGAAGAAGTTATCTTTGACAAGACAGTGCTCCTTCGGGAATGTTCCAAATTGTCATCCTAGATTACCATGCAGCACATCTAGATTATGTGGTGGTATGGTGGCACAGTGATTAATACTGCGACCGCACAGTGCCAGGTATGGGACACAGGTTCAGTTCTGGCCTTGAGTGACTGTTTGTGTGGAGTTTCCATGTTCTCCCCATCACTGCATGTGTTTCCTCCGAGTGTTCTGGTTTCCTCCCAAAGTCCAAAAATGAAGTTGATTGGCCATCTTAAGTTGCTCCTGGGTGTCCAAAGATGTGTAGATTAGATGGGTAAGCTATGGTGAATGTGTGGGACACAGGAAAGGGTGGGTCTGGGTAAGATGTTCTTTTGCAGAGTCAGTGCACACTTAATTCACCAAATGGCCTCCTTCTGCACTGTAGGAATTCTATGGATTCTATATGCTGTGTTCTGGAGTTGGACTGAACTGAATGGATCATGTGCACCTGAGTATTGCTACTTTGCCCCTTGGGCAGTGCCAGGGGACCAGGCTGGCACTGCCAAGCTGTCAATGCCCAGGGGGAATCCCCCTTATCCAGGCCTCCTCAGGGGGCCTCTTCAACTACTTCATTTGCTACATGACCATCATCCTACATGGATAAAGGATGCTGAATAGTACTGAACTTTGGGTTCTTAGCCATCTACTATTTTTCACTCTGTTCATCTACTGACCTTTGAATGTATTCTTGTTGCAATGTAGGCATTACATTCCTGCACCTGCAATGGCTAAACTCTCTTCTCCATATAATCACGGAATCACAAAATCATAGAATCTCTGCTATGCAGAAGAGGCAATTTAGCCCATCGAGTCTGCCCTAACTCTCCGAAAGGGCATATTACACAGGCTCTCTCCCTAATCCTATCTCTGTAACCCCACACATTTACCATTGCTTATCCACTTAACCTATACTTCTTAGGACACTAACTTAGCATGGCTAAATTACTATCTATCTTATCTGCATATCCGTGGACTACGGGAGGAAACCAGAGCATCTGGAGGAAACCCATGCAGACATGAGGAGAACATACAAACTCCACACTCCTGGCACTGCCCAAGAGGCAAAGTAGCAATGCCCAGGAAGCAACTTGGCACTGCTCATTGGACATTGAGCTGTGCTGAAATTTGGGCTCGGGGGCAGGGCTTAATGAGGAATCAGAGTCTCTGAGGGGAGATTTGTGGGGACAGGGGTCCGGCTGCCACTCTGCCTTTGAGATTGGAGACAGAGAGAGAGAGATCGGCTGATCGGCTGGCCATTAGTGTGGGCAGGGGTTCAGCCTGCCCTTCTGGCCCTCTTTGTTGGCACCGCCTAATGCCTGGTGGGCAGTGCCAAGATGCTTTTCAAAAAACCGTCAGGCATTTCTCAATCTATACTACCTCCCCTTTTTTCTGTAGTGGATATGCCAACAGAGAGGCTATGTGCTAAAGCATGAGACAAACTTGCAGTAGAGCTCACATTTCCTCAAGAAGCTCATGATTGCCCATTTTGTGGCGGGAATGGGGTTCTGGGCTACGACTTATATCTTGGCAGCCCTGGGCAATATATGTCTTGGTGCCACTATATGTCTTAGATAAGTCACTTTAGCTTTACAGAGCTCACTCGTTGCGAGTTTGATTGTACTCTCTGAAAAAGGCTTCTAGTTGTTCAGTGTGGATTTCTCAAGTGTCCTTGTAGAAGGTTATTGAGGTACTCTATGCAATTTGATAAGCTCATCACTACTTCTAATATTAACTTTCAGAAGGTAACTGGGGCATTTTGGAGTCCAAAGTGCATAACCCGACATTGGTTTAATCTGTCTGGAGCAGACATTTCTTTTGTGCAAACCTCAAGGGAACGTGCCAGTCTCCCTTGAGCAAATCAAGCTGGGTGATCTAAGTAGCTTTACCTCAGTCTCTTATTTGAGGTATGAGTCAGCTCAGATCACGGCATCAACTTTCCAGTAGTCAATTTAGAACCTTGTGAAGTTATTCAGCAACAGTAACTGGAGCTCAGTGGGAGCTCCAGTTACTGTTGCTAGGATCTATTAATTGGTGCTCTCGTGGGTAGTTAATCTCTTTGACCTGGGCCAGTTTTGCTGGATCCAGACAATGGGATGTTGTCTTTTGGGTAGACCACTTCCCACATCTACATTATGTATGGCCAGGCTGGTGCTGATGTAAAGATGCCGGCGTTGGACTGGGGCAGTAAGAACTCAGTAAGAATTTAGCAACACCAATTTTCAATCCAACCGATTTATTTGATAGTAAATCTGCGAGCTTTCGACACTGTGTCTTCGTCAGGCAAATGCAGTGTTCTGGTCTGCAATAGCACACATCAACACAGACAGTTACAGATTGCTGATTTGATTCTAATGCCTGACGAAGACACAGTGTCGAAAGCTCGCAGATTTACTATCAAATAAATCGGTTGGATTGAAAATTGGTGTTGCTAAATTCTTACTGAGTTCAGGCTGGTGCTGCCAGGCTTGTCTCTGCACAAGCCTTTAAATGCAGAGAGCAGCCTTGCTCACTTTTCTGCTTCTAAGTGGGAAGATTAGAATTCTACATTGGCCAGCATTTCTGCATTGACTAGCCAGGTAGTAGGCTCAAACCCTTGTTCAATTGATGGTGGCACAGTTGTTAGCACTGCTGCCTCACAGTGCCAGGGATCCAGGTTCGATTCCAGTCTCGAGTCAGTATCTGTATGGATTTCCACCAGATGCCCAGATTCCACCCAAAGTCCAAAGATGTGCAGATTAGGTGGATTGGCCATACTAAATTGTCCTTTAGTGTCTGGGGGACTGGACAGGGTAAATGTGTGAATTTTGGGGATAGGGCCTGAGTGGGATTGTGGTTGGTGCAGACTCGATGGGCTGAATGGCCTCCTTCCGCATTATAGGATTCTATGAATGCCTTTTAACAACATCTTGGCACTTACTGCACTCTTTGGTGGGAGGGTCATGCATTTTCCCAGTTGTAGAGTCTGGCTGACCCCTGTGTCCCATTATGTTACACAGTATTACAAGAAGCTTACTCACCTCACCCTGGGGAAATGTGACCACCCTTCCTTAGGATAAAAAATCCTGATAACTCCAGGGATTCATTTAACATCATCCATGCTCACAAGGATTTGCAGCTGCAATCAGAACAGTAGGCTGGTCACACGTTCTCAATGATGAAAATGGAAAATGAGGAGGAAGGTTTTACAAAAAGTGATTTGTTGTTTACTGAAAATGAAAGTAGAAAATAATTAAAGTAAGCAAGTTGGAAAATAATACTATCCAAAGTCCCACAACACTTGGTGTGCTTTTCTCATTAGTGATAGTTCAGTGTGTTTTCTAAAATGTCAGTTAACCTCAAATTGACCACTTCTGAAAGTATGTTTCTCAGGAGAATTTTCTGACTTGCTTTAAAGGTTGCAGCAGAATTTCTGCTCAACTTGCCCAGCATATGAAGAAAGAAAAGTAGCACTAGCGTGTTTACAATTACATAGGCAAAAAATATTTGTCTACTCTCTAGGGCTTAAAGTTCAGGAAACTGGAGAAAAAAAGTCTTTATGGTCATTGTCCAAATTAAAAAGCTTGTTTACTTCAGTGGTATCTGTACCTTTACAGTTATTTATCCTGCTCATTTAGAGACTTACAGTGTTATTACTTGAAGTTCAACCAAGAAAACTTGCTCTGTGTCTTTTAGAGTTACGGTCACTCATCAATAATTAGAGTAGGGCTAGAAAGCCAAGAATGTTGTATTTGCATTGTATTTTCTAAGTAGGGTTATTGAATACTTTTAAAGAACAATTAGCATTTATGGACTTTTTAAACCAAAGTGTGATTATGCACCAGGTTTTGTGGAAGAGCTATGCAGTTGCAAGAATGGACGTTGATAGGAAATATCGATAGGTTGATAGGAAATATCGATAAGGGTCATCATTACTTTTGCACTATACCAGTGTCAAAGACTGGGCTGGCATTGACAACTTTCCCTGGCAGATAGTTGAACAGATGAGTATACTGTGACTTCATTCTGGAATTTATTTTTTATGAGGGTGTCTTTATACGGCTTCACAGTTAAAAGGTACTTAAAATCTCCATCAACCCCTCAGGAAAAGACTCACTTGGTCTCTTTGTCTCTTGAACTTAATTAGGAAGAAAAAAATGGTAATATAGAAGGTTCAGAGAGCTAGGGGATGTTAGGGATCTAGAGGAGTATAAGATGTGTAGAAGGGAACTTAAAAAGGAAATTAGGAGAGCCAGAAGGGGTCATGAGAAGGCCTTGGCAGGCAAGATTAAGGAGAATCCCAAGGCCTTCTACAAATATGTGAAAAGTAAAAGGATGAGAAGAGAAGGGATAGGGCCTATAAAAGGTGAAGGGGGAAAAGTCTGTGTGAATCCGGAAGAAATGGCAGAGGTGCTTGACAAGTACTTTGCCTCGGTATTCACGGTGGAAAGTGAACTGGGAGATTGCACTGCAGGTTTGCGGCATACGGAAAAGATTGAGTATGTGGATGTTAGGAAAGAGGATGTGTTAGACCTGTTAAATTCTATCAAGATAGACAAGTCGCCGGGACCGGATGGGATGTACCCCAGGTTATTGTGGGAGGTGAGGGAAGTGGTTGCAGAGACCCTGGCGATGATCTTTGCGTCGTCCATGGAAACGGGAGAGGTTCCGGAGGATTGGAGGATTGCGGATGTGGTTCCTATCTTTAAGAAAGGGAACAGGGATAGTCCAGGAAATTACCGACTGGTGAGTTTGACTTCAGTGGTTGGTAAGCTGATGGAGAGGCTTCTGAGGGATAAGATATATGAACATTTGGAGAAGTTTGGACTGATTAGAAATAGTCAGCATGGTTTTGTCAAGGACAGGTCATGCCTTACGAGCCTAGTTGAGTTCTTCAAAAATGTGTCTGAACACCTTGACGAAGGAAGGGTGGTGGACGTAGTGTACATGGACTTTAGCAAGGCATTTGATGAGGTCCCACATGCAAGGCTTCTGGAGAAGGTGAGAGGGCATGGGATCCAAGGGGCTTTGCCCTCGTGGATCCAGAACTAGCTTGCCTGCAGAAGGCAGAGCGTGGTTGTGGATGGGTCTTGTTCTGCATGGAGGTCGGTAACCAGTGGAGTGCCCCAGGGATCTGTTCTGGGACCCTTGCTGTTTGTCATTTTCATAAATGACCTGGATGAGGAAGTGGAGGGATGGGTTAGCAAGTTCGCCGACGATACAAAGATCGGTGGTGTTGTGGATGGTCTGGAGGGATGCCAAAAGTTGCAGCGGGACATAGACAGGATGTAAGACTGGACGGAGAAGTGGCAGATGGACTTCAATGCAGATAGATGTGTAGTGGTCCATTTTGGCAGGAATAATGAGATGAAGGAGTACAATATAACCCCAAGGGTGGTTCGGGAGTGGAATGCCCTGCCTGCAGCAGTTGTAGATGCGCCAAGTTTGGTGGCGTTTAAGAGGTTAGTGATAAGTATATGGAAGAGAAGGGAATGGTTTAGTTGGAGGGGCATTGCTTTTTATATTGGTCGGCGCAACATCGAAGGCCGAAGGGCCTGTTCTGTGCTGTAATGTTCTATGTTCTATTCTATGTTCTATGTTCTATAAGGGTAGGAGTCTTAGCTGTGTTGTAGAGCAGAAGGATCTCGGGGTCCGGGTCCATAGGACTCTTAAATCGGCCTCGCAGGTGGAGGAAGTGGTCAAGAAGGCGTACAGTGTACTGGCCTTCATTAATCGAGGAATAGAGTTTAGGAGTCAGGAGGTAATGATGCAGCTCTATAAGACTCTTGTCAGACCCCAGTTGGAGTATTGTGCGCAGTTCTGGTCGCCTCATTATAGGAAGGATGTAGAGGCTATTGAGAGAGTTCAGAGGAGATTTACAAGGATGCTGCCTGGATTGGGAGGCAGGCCTTATGAAGATAGGTTGAGGGAGCTGGGACTCTTCTCACTGGAGAGACGTAGGTTGAGAGGCGACCTGATAGAGGTTTATAAAATGTTGAGAGGAATAGATAGGGTGGACTCTCAGAGACTATTTCCCCGAGCGGAAATGGTCAATACGAGAGGACACAGATTTAAGGTGCAGGGAAGCAAATACAAAGGAGATGTCAAGGGTAGGTTTTTCACTCAGAGGGTGGTGAGTGAATGGAACCGACTGCCGTCGGAGATTGTTGAGGCAAACTCACTGGGGTCTTTTAAGAGACTTCTGGATGAGTATATGGAAAAGAATAGGATAGGGGGTTATAGATAGGTCTGTGGATTGGAAGATGTGATCGGCGCAACTCGTGGGCCGAAGGGCCTGTTTGTGCTGTATTGTTCTATGTTCTTTGTTCTATGTTCTTTCACCATTCCAAGACTTGAATTTCAGTGTCTAAGTTATATCTGCAAAATAACTACTTTGTTATCTTTAAATTACATTTTCAAATAACAATATGAATTGTAACATGAAGAGAGCATTGAGCACAGGATAGGAGACCCCTTGTCAGAGCAGAGTGAATTCTTCAGCGAGCAACGTTAGCAGCAAGTCTAGATCTTCATCATTTTGCTATCAAGAGAATACTTTCAGAGTGTGATAGATTGCTGTAGTCATTGGGTGATATCCCCAGTGGTTTCTGCCTTTTACACAATTACATTGAGTTCCCAGTGGCACCATAGGCAGTGATGACAGTAGTTGGCCAAGGTTTGTAGTAGATTGTCCCTCAATGTATTTGCTTTTCAAAGTAACATGGAATGTTGAGTTGACTGGAGATGAAGACCTTATGAGAGGTGCCAGAGAAAGATATTCAATAATATTGTTTTGTAGAATAATTTGACAATTTGTGAACAGCAAGATCTCATAATGTAAGTGATGATAAATAAAGGGGAGGCAATGACCTAGTGGTGTTATCGCTAGACTATTGGGGATGCTTCTCCTAAAAGTGCTGAAGTGGTGATGGGAAAACTGTTCTAGGTCACGACTGTTTTTTCAGTGCAACTTCAAACTTGAATGTCTGTATTCTGTGCAATGCAGGCATCACAATCGTGAATATCATTAAAAGCTCAGGAGCCTATATGCACCAAAGAGCCTGAAATTGGCAGGATGAGCAGGAACCCGCGCAAGCACACATCGCTGGCAGATCATTGAAAAGACCTCCCTGTATCCAGATCACTGCCAACCAACCCCCGCAGACATCACTGGCCTCATCGTCAGCCCCCACAACCTCCCCATAGACATCATTGGCCTCATCACAGGCCCTCACAACTTCTCCATAGACATCGCTGACCTCCACAACATGTCACAGGCATTGCTGGCTTTCCCAATCCCCCCACAGACATCGCAGGCTTTCTCAATCCTCCCACAGGCATTGCTGGCCCCCACAACCTTCCCAGAGACAATGCTGGTCCCTTCTCCCCATACAGGCATCACTGGCCTCCCTCCCCCTGCAAAAAGTGCTGCCCCCCCCCCCCTCCACGGACTTCACAGCCCCCCATCTCCACCCACACACAGACATGGTTGCCCCTCACCCCATACCCCCATAGCTCCAGATATTGTGGGTACTCAATTCCTCTATTGCTTGAACATATTGTCTTCACTGCCGCCCTGCAGAGAACTAGTGTTGTGCTGACATGCATCACCTCATCTTCTGATCATTCCCTCTTTAGAATGGGAGCCTTGAGTGTTGCACCCCGCCAGACACAGCAGCTAATTGATTAGGAGCTCTGAGTATTGCACCCCCACTGGACACAACAGCTTATCGAACGGCAGCCAATCAGCATTCCGATCAGTGAATAACACTCAACTGAATGCAACCTTCAAAATTTCTCACAAGGATTTGTTGCCAACGTACCCTTGACTGACCACACCCACTGCTCCTGCACTCCCCTAATAAGCCAGAGCTGTGTAGAAGCTGCAGAAACGAATATACAGCCAGTCACACCACAAAGATGTCTGCACGGAAACCAGCTTCCAGATTTACAGAGGTTGACCGGGAGCACCTGCTGGATGCCGTTGAGGAGAGACACAAGCGGATCTTCCCCAGCAAGGGCCCTCACCAAGGGATGCATCCGCCTTGGCATTATGGGAGGAGGTGGCAGATGCAGTGAATGCCAGGAGCCTGACACTGTGCTCTGACCAGCAGTGTCAGAAAAAAATATACAACCTTCTTCGAATAGCAAAGGTAAATGAGTATTCCGTTTGGAACCTTGCACGTGCATGACATGGATCTCCAACCTTGCCTAGATACTTGAAGGCCATGTAACAAGTTACCCTTCCCCCAGGAACAGAATCTAACCCCTTCCCCTCACCCTTCAACAAGCACCCTTCAGTGGTGAAACTGCCAGCACAATGCCCGAGACACAGGTATACGTTGCGCACCACATACTGCAATATGTTAATACTTGCTATTATGGGAAATTTACTACTTTGGAGTCAGGCTTGGAGGTTTCAACAATACAGTTTTATTTTGGACACGAAGCTTCAGGAGAAAGCACTGGTACTCCTCAGTACTTGCCATCTTGCTTTCCCAATTACACAATGGTAGTTGATCATTTTCATACCTTTTAGACAATAGGCAGTACAAACATTAGCAGTTAACACATGGTTACAAGTTGAGTAGGTGGATACGGACATAGATAGTTAACATATCGTTACAAGTTGGGTAGGCAGATACAAACATCAATAGTTAACACATCATTACAAGTTGAGTAAGCAGATACGGACATCGATAGTTAACACATTGTTACAAGCAGACAGGTACAAACATCAACAGTTAACATATCATTGTTCATAGAATGGACACATTTATGCAGTTATGTCCTCTATCAATGGTTTTTATCTATTCAGTGACTTATCTTGTTCATTTATGTATTTACGTCCCCATCTATGGCTGACCTCAGGTTCGTTGTTCTGGGTTTGCCCTTGTTTAAAGTACCTCAAGCTCTGACCAGCTTCTGTAGCATTTCGGATCCTGCATATTTTAGCTTCTAAGTAACGGTCTGTGCTAAAAGCAGTGCCTGTTAATGTCCCTTCCCAGGTAACCATTTTGTGTGCCAGCAATCATTTTGTGTCCGTCACTTTAATTTCCGCCACAACATCCTCATCTCTTTCTTAAATAGGCAACTCCTTTCTCTGAGATTATGTCCTCTGATTCTAGACTCTCACACAAGGGGAAATACATTCTCAACACCTACCCTGGCAATCCTCCTGAGAACCTTAATGGGCAGGATTTTACACCTCACTCATCCTGAAATTGTAAAATCCCACCCAAGGTCAATGGGCCTTCCCATGCTCCACCCCTCACCAGCTCTGATTCCTGTGGCAGGCAAGGCAGTAAAATTCTGCTCCATATTATCTCAATAAGATAATTTCTAATTTTCCAAAGTCCAATGAATACAGGTCCAACCTACTCAACTCTTATCATAAGAAAATCCCTCCATATCCGGGATCAACCAAGTGAGCCTCTTCGGGACTGTTAGAATATATTTCCTTTGATAAGGGGACCAAAATGGTTCACAATATTTCATACCAACTTTATCCAATAACACTTCCATTAATACAAGCAATGTTCACTCTTCTTCTTTTCCTTAGTGCAGGCCATTATTTGGGCTGATTGTGACACACAGAACTACCCCAGGGGCTGCAGCATAGTTGTTAAGACTGCTGACTTTTGATGGAAGAGTCTGTAGATGCAATAGATGCACAGAGCTCAATTACACAGAATTTTGACTTTATAGAGTACAAAACTCAGGGAATTTGAGTGAGGGTATTTTAAACGTCTTAGCATTGATCTATTTTTAAAGTTAAGTTTTGCATTTAGCATTTAACTGAACTTTAGCAATAACTTATCCATTTCTTTCATAGTGTTAGTGGTAAACAAGTTGCCTGCTGGTGGCAGTTGCAAAGGTAGTTAATTAAGTGATTAAATTAGAACTTGTAATTATTGTCAGGAGTCTGACTCAGCTTTTAAGAGTTTCTGCTGGCATAAATGCAGGAGATATTTGCTAACAGACAGAATGTGGGCGGCATGGTGGCACAGTGGTTAGCATTGCTGCCCCACAGCACTAGGGACCTGGGTTCAATTTCCATCTTGGGTCACTGTCTATGTGGATTTGTTTGTTCTCCCTGTGACTGTGTGAGTTTCTTCTGGGTGCTCCGGTTTCCTCCCACAGTCCAAAGATGTGTGGTTAGGTGGATTGGCCCCTAGCGCTCGATTTTACCATCAAGTTGCACCCATTTTTGAGCATGAAAACTTGGTAAAGTCGGGCGTGAAGAGAGTAATGGGATCTGCGTCTGCCTCTGCACCAGTTCCCTCCTTACCCAGGACCAAAAATAATTACTGTTGGGACTGCGCCCTAAACAGGCACAATGTCAAGTTAAATGCATTTGCATGCGTTAAATTGACTGTGTTTGCCTGTCCAGATTCGGCACGAAACAGAAATGATCCGAAAGGTCCATTCAGTGCTCCAGCTTCTGAGGAGGTCATTTCTGAACTTTCACAGCGGCTCCTGACTCAGGTCAGTGACGGGGGTGGGGGGGGGGGGGGGGGGGGGGGGGGTGCAAAGGGAGGTAGGTGGCTGTCTGGTGGGGGGGGGGGGAAGGGAAGTGAATCAGATGGTTCTCTGCTGGAGGGAAGGAAGTGAATCAGATGACTCTCTGGTGGGAGGTGCACAGGGAGATGGATGGCTAGCTGATTGGGGAGAGGGAGGTGGATCAGATGGGGAGGAGGAAGGGGAGTCACATGGCTCTCTGGTGGGAGGAAGGGAGACGGGGCAGATGGTCCTTTGGTGGGGGGACTGAGGTGGATTAGGTGGCTCTGGTTTTGAGGGAGAGATGCGGATCAGATGACTCTCTGGTGCATAGGAGGGAGAGTGAGTGAGCAGGGGGCTGGGGAGGGGCAGTTGTGTCCGCTGACGCTCTGCGTGTGATAAATGGGAGGGGAGGGAGGGTCCATTGCCATTGTCCATGTGATCAGTGGTGGAGAAGAGCCCACAATCAGTCTTGGTGGTGGGAGGGCGGTGGGGGGCAAATGAAGGGGTCAGTTATGTTGTGAGGAGGGGACAATGTCCGTAGGGCCGGGGGAAGGGGAGAGGCATTATCTGCCACAGGAGGGATGTGGTTCTCTATCTTTTTTTCTATGGATGTGCAGTTGAAGAATCTGATCGGAGCTGCAGTGTTTTGTGTGCTTTAAGCCTCGCACACAGGCTTCCGGACCACGATTCAGAATCACTGATATTTTCTATGGGGGTGCTTGAGAACAGGTCTAAAACTCCGATCTGAAACACTCTCAGATTCAAGTCTGCCCAGCACTTAGAATTTAAATGATAAAATAGGGCCTTTAGTGTCAGAGGGACTAGCTAGAATAAATATATGGGGAGAAGGCCTGGGTGACATCAGTGCAGACTCAAAATGCCAAATGGCCTCCTTCTGCACTGTAGGCATTCTATGGTTCTATGACAATAAGTAGTATGAGCCCATTTCAATAGAGTACTTGCACAGATTACTAAACACAGGAGATTCACAGAGGGAAGTGCTGTATCATTAAGTTTAGATTTGTAATGAAGGAACAATGTAAAGTAGAATTTCTAAAATTGAAAAGGCTAATTTCAATCGGATGAGAGCCAACTTAATCAAAGTAAAATCCAAACAACAGAAAAAAATATGATTGTACAATAGAGTGACCTTTAAAGAAGAGATATTTCAGGTACAAGTTTGCATTCTAATATGAGGAAAAGGCAGGAGACCAAAGCCAATACTCTGTGGATGATGACAGAAATAGAGATTATGAGGAAACAAAAAAATGAGGGTATACAAATCATATCAAATTACTTTTTTAAGTGGAAACCAGGTCAAATGCAGTAAATTGAGATGGAAACTGAAGAGGAAAATAAGATGGGCAAGGAGAGAATTTGAGGATATAATGGCAGTTAATTTAAATGATAATGCAAAAATCTTCTACCAACATGTAAACAGTACGTGACAAGTAAGAGGCAGGATGGGGCATAGTCTAAAGCTTGGAACAAGGCTAGAATAGTTCATTAATATTTTGTTTTAGCATTACTTATTATTAATGAAGACAAAGCTGACAAGTATGTGAAGTCATAATATCTCACTGGGTGGGAGGGGCCCTAAAATCCTAGCCCATGGAAATACTGGCTGATAAATCTATTCAAACATGCTCAAAAGGATAAATGAAGCAGACTTTATTTAGAACGATACTAGAAGATTCATCTTGGTGAAACTGGGAGAAGGAATCTTGCTGGACTTTAACTCATCACTCTGTATTCAGAGAATATGGTATAATGTCCTCTTGATGTGAAGTTTTCAGTTGTGTTATACTTTGGGTGATAGAAAGCTTTTCTGTAGGTTAATGTGTTTAGTTGCCTACAAAGTAATGTTCAGTCTACATTAATTTTAGTTTGTTACAGTAAGAGTCTTAAAATGTAAAATCCTTTCTTGTGATCATTGGCAGTGATCATGAGCAAATTAATATTTAATTTCTAAAGGTTATTGGTCTCTTCCTGATCTTAATAAATGGCTTTCCATAATCTTCCAATCTTACCTTGATATGAGCGAGATGCCAAAAGATTGGAAGATGACAAATACCACATCCTTGATCAAGAAAGTGTGTAAAGTCATTCCTAATAATGACAGGCTGGTCAGTTTTACATCAATAGTGGCTAATTTTTTAAAAAAAATAATCGGAGAAAGAAAATAGCACTTAGAGTGGTTTGGGTGAATTCAGGAGAGTAGCTAATTTTTCTAAATGGCAGATTACGCATGACTAATCTAATTGAATGTTTTTACGAATTAAGAGAGAAGGCTGCTGAAGAAAATGAATGTTATCTGTAGAGATTTTAGGAAAATATTTGTCAAAATATTACATAAGTTAACAAAACAGCCTCGTGGAATAAAATGGTCCATGGCGGCTTGGATAAAAATTGGCAGAAAAAAAGTCATGACAAATGATTGTCTTTCAGTCTGGAGAAAGGTGGATATTGATATTCCTAGGGGATTTGTGGTAGGACTATTGTATATTTTTGTTACATATGAATGACATTGATATTGCAAAAACAAGTAAAATTTGGAATGATACCAAATTTAGAGCTATGGTAAATAATGGGGATGATATTAATCAATTGCATAGATAGGCTAGCAGAATGGTTAGACAAGTAACAGATGGAATTTAGTACAGAGAACTGTGAGGTGATGCACTTTTGACAGATGGAATGGGAGAGGGCAATACCTAATTAATGGCACAATTCTAAAGAGTTTTTGCAAGATTCTGGCAGGTTCATATGATATAGACACGTGAAGGATATATTGGGAGAATAGTTAACAAAGTTTCATAATGAGAGATGTTGAGTATGAAAGCATAAATGTTATGCTAAATCTTTATAAAACATTGATTAAGTTGCATGAGAGTATTGAATGCTAATGTGTATTGTGCTTTATACTGTCACTTCAGGAAGGATATGAAGATTCTTGAGAGGTGTTGAGATTTCCCAGAAGGTTTATAACTGTCTGAGAAATTAAGAATTACAACTAATACAGTCTCACAACTCATTCAGTACAACTTAAACAGCTTTGATGAACAGGAAAAAGCTTACAACATTTTGCCAGCTTTTATAAATCTGAAAAAAACTTAAAACTGAAAGCGTTAAAAAATTTAGAAAATATATATTTATCTCTGAGGTATACTGAGTATGTTAACTATGAATCTGATGTATCTAGGTTCCAACTTTCTTCAATGAGACTCACTCAACAATGCTGTGCTGAAGCGAGGTCTTATTCCCCTTTTATCCTTTCGGCAGAGCAGCTAGATTCTGCCTGTGCTGCATTGGAAGCTGAGACATCAGCTATCAGATACTGCAGCTTAGCAAGTCATGGGGTTGGTCACCATTTCCACACTAGAAAGGATGAGCTCCAGATTCAGTACGAAACCCTTGAGCGAGTGGGACTGGGAATCCTCTGTATTGCAATACCAGGTTCACTTGCGGGCTTGCCCTTTCATCAAAGATTTTGATGTTAGGCCTATCAACATTTTACTGTCTCCCCGTCCCAATGAAGTACAAACATGTGTATGAATTAAGGACAGGGGTAGATCATTCGGCCCTTTGACTCAGTAGGACCATGGTTAATTTGATTGTAACTCAACCCCCAACATTCAAGTCACGTTCCAGAAATTGGTGTGAATCAGGAACTGAAACAGATAGAGGAAGTCAGGAAAATTGCTATCACTAGGGAAGTGAAATACAACAAATTGTTGGAGTTGCAGCTGACAAATCCCTGACTCCAGCAGACTACACAGTATATCATCAAGATTTCATAATCGAGAGCCGTTTGCAGTACGCAAAAGACAATGCATAAATGTACTACACTTAAACTACTTTTAAATAATATTCTCACATAATTGCAGCAATGTCTATTTAAATTGGTGGTCTCAGTCACCATGCAAAAGGAATTCTGTACAACATTATCAATGCACAAATTGGCCAGTAGGTTCAGAACTAGAATCTCTTGAATTTGCTGGTTGATTTGTGTTATTTTGCAATGACCCAAAGTTCAACATTTATAAAAATAGATGCATTTAATAATTCTACCACAGAGTGGTGCTGAAAACCTATTTTTCACAGTTGAGATAATGGACCAATGTAGGAACGTCTTCCTTGTGTCTTTAACTGTAAGAAGCTGGAAGTGCCCAAGTGAGAAACCCAGCGATGTGTTATTTAAAATAAACACAGAAAGCTGTAAAAGTCGGCAGATCGAGCAGCATCTGCCAAGAGTGAAACAAAGTTAATAGCTGGAATTCTATTGCCCACCCACCATGGAATCAGAGCAGGCGAGCAGGGGACAGTGGAAAGATTCATTGACCTCAGGCAGGACTTTTTGAGATGGGAAAATCCCACCCAATGTTTCGAGTCTAGCATGACCGCTTTTTGGGATGGAAGATTGGGAGGAATGTGACGAGTTTTCCTTCTGAAAAGTTAGGGGAGGGCCAGCCAATTGATTAAGTTACGTGGAGAGTATTGCATTCTAATGTGTATTGTGCTTTATATTGTCACTTCAGGAAGGATGTGAAGATTCTTGAGAGTTGTTGAGATTTCCCAGATGGTTTGTAACTGCCTGAGAAATTAAGAATTATAACTGGTACATTCTCAGGTACTACCTGAGTCCCCCTACATCAAGGATCTCAGCTTCCGTCCATTGTAAAACCCAATTAGGATCAGTCCAGATCACTGGACATGAATATCTGAGTGGCCTCCAGACCACATGATCTGTGTTCCTATATGGTGATGACCATTTAGCTGTAGAGCTAGAGTACTGCTTAGGTGCAAGTGTTCGGCTCAGCAGAACCTGGTCAGATTCTGGTATCAAGATTAATTAATGCTGGATTGAATTGAAGGTGACGGAAGGACTCTGGTGTGCTTGCGAATTTGTTCAGACTCAACGCTGCAATTTAGCGAATGTTGTAATGTGGGATTTTAACACACCGTCACTGGAAGAGCAATCAGTCAAGTGATCCCGTCTTAGTTTCATTTTTGCTTTGAGCGGAGATACATATGTACACATTCAGCTGTCTGGAAGCTGCTTGTTTTTGCTGTCAGACTCAAGGCTGTGTCTGGAAATTTCCTACTGCCTCGTAGCCTGCTGCAGATTGCTGCCCCTGTCGTTGTTGCTGTTACAAGGCAGGGCCCGAGGCCCACGTAGCTCAAAAAGCCTGGGAATGGGAGTGAGAGGAGAGCAGAGAGGGAGAGCAGAACATCAACGACAACGACAAGCCAGAGGTCAGTGCCTGGATCACCAAATTTTGAAAGGACTGTGTCTGCCTGTCTGCAGCCAAGGGAGGAGAAACCAGGAAATCTTTGAGGGAGAGCTGCAAAGAACTGTCGCCCTGGGAAGAAACCACTATCCGCAGCCTTTGCTAGCTCTCAAAGTCTGGATCAGCTGGTGTAGCACAAAACAAATGACTATATTCAGAACATCTTACTGGAAGATAATGCCTGGATGGTACTGGCTATCTGCAAGCTGACTGAGACCTTTCAGCATCGAGGCACCCACCTACCCTGTTAGAGATATCCACGGCCCTGTTAGAGGTACCACCTACCCTGTGAGAAATACAACCTGCCCTATGCCTCTCCTTCCTTCCCACCCTCTTGCTCTCGCTTTTACTCTTACTCCTTTCCACATACAAAAGCAATATGAGGCGGGCATAGCACATAAATTCAATAATGGCAAACTACCATTGTCAGTGTTGGGCCTTGCCAGGGCCACTTACACAGGAGCAATGTCTTCTTCAGTTCCTGTTATTTCCATAGCCTTGTCACCCCTCAAGTTACTGTCAGGACAACAAGGGGTAAAGAACAAAGAACAAAGAACAAAACAGCACAGGAAACAGGCCCTTCGGCCCAACGAGCCCGAGCCGCCACCCCGATGTTCCCACTTCCACCCAAGATCCCTGTCCCTGTTTATAGATCTATGGATTAAAAACCAAATTTGAGACAATTTAGGGAGAATTTGTTTTGCCAATTAGCCTAAGAGCACATCTTTGGGATGTGGGAGGAAACCGGAGCTCCCAGAGAAAACCCACGCAAGCACGGGGAGAATGCGCAAACTCCCACAGACACAGGCCCAAATCCATGTATCTGCACAGCACAGCGATAGTCACTGAGCTGTCGTGTTGCCCATCAAATGGTCCAGGTCAAGCGTACACTAACGACGTGAAGCACTAGGATACTCTCGAAAAAGATCCAAGAGCAGCCCTCTCACGACCCATCGCGTGTATGCCCCTCGTTAGACAACAAAGTGGACCAAAGCACCTGTAGGATAAAAACAAGTACATCAATATCATCATCTATTTACACACTTCCCAGGGACTCCCAAGGCTCACGATCCCTATTTTAAATCAGTTTTCTATACCCCTCATTCCCATTCTGTTCATGTGCCCATCTAAGTATTTCTTAAATAACTCCAGAGTACCTGCCTCCACCACTTTACTTGGCAGTGCACCCTCTGTGTGAAAAAACCCCCACCACCCTCTGTGTGAAAAAACTCCCCCTAGCATCCAAATTATACCTTACACCCCTCACCCTAAGCCCGCGACCCCTCATACTATTTCAGTCCATCCTAGGAGAAAGCTTAACCCTGTTTACTCTATCTATCCCCTTCAAAATCTTGTACACCTCTATCAGATCTCCTCTAAGTCTACGTCTTTCTAAGGAAAACAGTCCCAATTTGCCTAATCTCTCCTCGTAACTCAGACCTTCCATACCAGGCAGCATCCTGGTAAACCTCCTCTGCACTCTCTCCAGAGTCTCCACGTCCTTCCGGTAGTAAGGCGACCAGAACTGGACGCAGTATTCCAAATGAGGTCTAACCACGTTTTATACAACTGCAACATTAAAGGCCAGCTCTTGTACTCTATACCCCTTCCTATAAAGGCTAGCATACTATATGCTTTCTTCACAACCTTCTCCACTTGCTCTGCCACCTTCAGAGACTTGTTCACCTGCACCCCCAGGTCCCTCTGCGTTTCTATACTCTTAATAGGTCTACCCTTTATCATATACCTCCCCCCTACATTCTTTCTCCCGAAATGCATCACCTCACATTTATCAGGATTGAATTCCATCTGCCATCTGTCTGCCCAGCTACCAGCCTATCTATGTCCTGCTGCATCGCCTGACAATGCTCCTCACTATCCGCAAGTCCAGCCATCTTTGTATCGTCTGCAAACTTGCTGATCACTCCACTTACTCCCTCTTCCAAGTCATTTATATATATTACAAATAGAAGAGGTCCCAGTACCGAGCCCTGCGGCACACCACTAGTGACCAACCTCCAGCTAGAGAAACACCCTTCCACTATTACTCTCTGTCTCCTATTACCAAGCCAGTTACTTATCCATCTAGCTACCTGTCCTTGAATCCCATTTGCCTTGACCTTCTCAACTAACCTCCCATGAGGGACTTTGTCAAACGCCTTACTAAAATCCATATAGACGACATCAACGGCTTGCCCTTCGTCCACTGTTTTCGTCACCTCCACAAAAAATTCTTCCAAATTTGTAAGGCACAACCTCCCCTTAACAAATCCATGCCGAGTATCCCTAATCAGATCACAACGCTCTAAGTGCCTATACATCCTATCTCTAAGAATCCCCTCCAACATCTTCCCTACCACTGACGTCAAACTCACCGGCTTATAATTTCCAGGATTATCCCTACTACCCTTTTTAAACAATGGTACAACATTAGCTATTCTCCAGTCCTCTGGGACCTCACCTGTGTCCAAGGAAGAGACAAAGATTTGCGTCAGAGGCCCAGCAATTCACCTTGCACCTCCCTAAGCAACCTGGGATAAATGCCATCAAGCCCCGGAGATTTATCAGTTTTAATGCTACCTAGAAGCTCTAACACTTCCTCCCTCGTAATGGATATTTCCCTCAACTGGTCCACAGCTCCCTCAGAGACAGGAGCTGTCAACAAGCCCCTCTTCTTCGTGAATACCGACGCAAAGTATTCATTCAGGATCTCCGCCATTCCCTCGGGCTCTAAGCACAGTTCCCCTCCTCTGTCCCTAAGAGGTCCGATTTTTCCTCTAACCACCCTTTTATTCCTAACATAGGAGTAAAAGTGTTATGTCAATTTCACAATGACTATAGAGGCCTGCGTGAAGGTAATGGCTGGAGTATTTGGCCTCTCAGCCATAGTTATGACTTCCAGAATGTATTCTTTTCTCTCAAGGCTGAGCAGAATTTGCACCTCACCCTCAAAGGGGCTCTTGGTGGTCAAGAGCTTTCTGGCCGATAGATAGATATTTGATCTTATAGAGGCCACTACCCAAAGATAAATCTTGTCTAACATCCCACCTTTGTTTCTGCTGAGCTTCATTTCCTCCACATCCATCACTGGGGAAGGCAAGGCCTGGGGTGGTGCCAATTCAACTCAGCCAGAAGGAGGCAAGTCTTTTGCCAGGTGTATTCCTTGCAGCACCAGGTCTTCATACCTGGCCTGGAGCGAATGCACAGAAATGGACTTTGAAGTCATCCATGAGAGGGCCATCTATTGTGTCTTCTGGTTGGCAAATGGCATGCGGTATCATACCTTGGAAAGAGGCAGGACATGTCAGGAAGACCTGACAGTTAGGGCTGCCAAAGCAACCCAGGCAGCCATGGCTGGTATGGGCACACCTGTCCCCACCACTAACAACTTCATCTCTTCCGCGAGGGGAGAATGAAGCCAGAGGACAATACCATCTTGTGGATCCAGAACTGGCTTGCCTGCAGAAGGCAGAGGGTGGTTGTGGATGGCTCTTTTTCTGCATGGAGGTCGGTCACCAGTGGAGTGCCCCAGGGATCTGTTCTAGGACCCTTGCTGTTTGTCATTTTCATAAATGACCTGGATGAGGAAGTGGAGGGATGGGTGAGTAAGTTCGCCGATGACACGAAGGTCGGTGGTGTTGTGGATGGTCTGGAGGGATGTCAGAAGTTGCAGCATGACATCGACAGGATGCAAGACTGGGCGGAGAAGTGGCAGATGGACTTCAACGCGGATAAATGTGTTGTGGTCCATTTTGGCAGATCCAACGGGATGAATGAGTACACTATCAAAGGTAGGAGTCTTAGCTGTGTGGAAGAGCAGAGGGATCTTGGGGTCCGGGTCCATAAGACTCTCAAATCGGCCTCCCAGGTGGAGGATGTGGTTAAGAAAGCTTACGGTGTACTGGCCTTCATTCATCGAGGGATTGAGTTCAGGAGTCAGGAGGTAATGCTGCAGCTTTATAGGACCCTTGTCAGACCACACTTGGAGTACTGTGCGCAGTTCTGGTCGCCTCACTATAGGAAGGACGTGGAAGCTATTGAAAGGGTGCAGAGGAGATTTACAAGGATGTTGCCTGGATTGGGAGGCATGCCTTATGAAGACAGGTTGAGGGAGCTGGGACTGTTCTCCCTGGAGAGACGAAGGTTGAGAGGCGACCTGATAGAGGTTTACAAGATGTTGAGAGGAATAGATAGGGTGGACTCTCAGAGACTATTTCCCAGGGCTGAAATGGTCGCGACGAGAGGGCACAGATTTAAGGTGCAGGAAAGCAAGTACAGAGGGGATGCTAGGGGAAAGTTTTTCACTCAGAGGGTGGTGAGTGAATGGAATCGGCTGCCGTCGGTGGTGGTCGAGGCGAACTCGCTGGGGTCTTTTAAAAGACTTCTGGATGAGTATATGGGATCCAATGGGATTGGGGGTTATAGATAGGTCTATGGCTGGGTAGGTTTTGATGTGTTCGGCACAACTTGTGGGCCGAAGGGCCTGTAGTGTTCTATGTTCTATGTTCATCTTGGCTTCTGATAGGTTGGGGTGGAGGAGTTGGGGGGAACATCTCTGCAAGGAAGAAGTGCGGAGGAAGGCTAAAAGTCTTGAGGCGGCTCCACAATCCCAGGCCCAGACCTCCAAGAACATCGGCTTGGGGAGAAGATAAACTCCAGACCAGGCATCATTACAATGTGGAACTCCCAGGCCCGTGGAAGTCTCTGTGGACATGTCAATATTATCACCCAGGGTCCCGAGTCCCATGACACTAAGATGCAAGGTCCCAAGCCAATTACCTACCTTTATAGATTAAATAAGAACAAATTCTGGAGGGAAGGGCATCGAATGGTGGAAGGAGAGCAAGGGGAGGGGAGGTCTGCGAAATGGAGGTGACCTCCATTAGGAAGAGATACCACCCCTTGGAGGGGGAGAACTTCACAACATGTGGTCAGATATGGCACGTTTTCCCTCAGTTGAAGAAGCCATGGCATCCTCACCATATAAGCCCTCACCCCATTCTCTAGATAAAAAAAATAACACAAATGCACAGCCATAGGCATCTGAGCTGGGCACCTCAAAGTGGTGAGGTCACAGCTCCTGAGACAGCATGCCCATTGAGAGCTCTCTTAAAGAGGTGCCTTTTGACCCACCAGAGGACTGCAGGGGTGTTTTGAAGACTGGCTCATTGGGTAATGATAGTGACGAAAGCCTCCTTTTCTCTCCCAGCAGCAGGCGCATTGGAGTTGAGTAAAGAGGTTTTCCTGGATTTAATGGGTGACCTGGTGATGGGGGTGGACTGGGAATCCAAGTTGTTAGCATAAAATCCAGTACCCCTGGAGGAGCCCAAGTTGACCCTTCTGTCGGACTGAGGGAGAATGGAGGATGGCTGGTCGATCAATGCTGTTTGCCACACTCAATATGATGAATGACTTGAACTTGGGTAGCGATTGCCTGGAGGAGGGTGTGTGTGTGGCAGAGGGGTTGAGTTAGAATCTATCTGCAGTGAAGCATGGATGCCCTTGTACTTCCTACTGAGTCATTCCACACACCCCCACCCACCCCCCTCCAGAGGAATGCAGAGATTTTCTTACACCAATATTGTTGACAATTCAGTTGACCATCGACAGCTGGTCAAATTTGGTGCTTCCAGTTGGTCTACCCAAGCCAAAAAAGCTTGGGGTCTGCTCCCAACAGGAGACACCAGATGGATGGTTTCATTGGTCTCCTGAGGATGCTGGGGATCACACATGTACATCCCCAACTTTTGATGCTGGAACCATTATACTGTTGCCATGATGACAATCATTGGCAGCCTCTTGGGGTCAGAGAGACCAAAGTTAATGTTTATTTATTAATCACAATTAAGGCTGACATCAACATTGCAATGAAGTCACTGTAAAATTCCCCTAGCAGCAGGCGGTGCTGCACGCCATTCAGCATCACTGCAGTAGCTTAATGACTTGGTTGGGTCCTTTAACTTGGTGGACATCTGGAGAAATTTCCATCCTGACTGCAGAGATTTCACTTTTATGTTGCCTGGAGTCAGAGCATCCATAGTTGATTGCCTTATATTTTTAATGTGTTCGTGCCTTACGTTCCCCAGTGGTTTCTGTGCACCAGGTGCCTTGCTCAGACCAATGCTTGTTTTGTCTGGCGTTCGAGTGGGGCCTGGATACTGACACTTTTACAACCTGTTGCTGGAGGATGAGTGATTCTTGGATTCATTCCACCACTTTGAGCCTGGATGGAGAGGGAAGTGGGGAAGCTTCTCCTTCTTGAGGTTGTAGTGGGATCTGGGTAAGACCCATGTCCAAATCTTCTGACATGGGTATACGGGATTAACAAATCCAGACAGAAATCAGGATTGAGTAGTTAGAGAAGGAGATGCTTAATCTGAAACTCCATCTCAGTCAGCCCCATGAGAATCCCTCCCGATTTTGTCACAAACATCCAGAGAACACTTGTGGACTTCTGGAACCCAAGACTGCACTGGGTCACTGGTGAGATTCTGAGTTTCCTGCTTACGGAGGGCGGTCATGTCCTGGTATGCCTCCCACTTTCAAAGCTGCAGTGATCCCTCTGCATTGACCAAATCCTTCGATGGTGTGCCCTGGCAACATATTTCTTCCATCAGGTCACAGTCTGGATTACAACAGTCAGCTCCTGTTTGTAAACCTGAGGGCTCTCTGTAACCAGTTATAGGCGTTGCCTGTCTTTTACCAGAATCTGATCAACATCTGGCATGAAATAACCTGCATCACATCTCTCTTTCTTCTGATGTCTTCAGGGAGCTACTGCTCAGGAATCTGCTCCTGCACCAATACCAATTCAGGTGGCTAGCAGAGGGATGGGCTGTGGCTGCCGGGGCGACCAGGATTGGGAATGTGCAGGGTAGTGGAGCAGTGGGTTGGATGGCTCCGCAGAACTTTGCATATTGTACAGCCGTGGATATCCAGCTCACATTCAATGGTTAGGGTTGGTCCTAATACTACTTGCAGTGTTGAGCATGCCCAGGTATGCAGTCCTGCAGTTCTGTTCTGAGAACCTAAAACCAGTATTTACTCAGCAATAATCTCTCACTGACACTCAGTCTGAGCTCCACCAAGGTCACTCAGCTCTGACCTTAGTATAGCCTTAGTTCAAACATAGAAACATAGCATATAGGAGCAGGAAGAGGCCAGTCAGCCCTTTGAGCCTGCCCTGCCTTCATCACGATCATGGCTAATCCTGCTTTCTCCATATAATCTCTGATCCCGTACGCCCCAAGTGCTATATCATACTGCCTCTTGAACACTACTTTCTTTGGTAACAACTTCAACAGGCTATCCATTCTTTGAGTGAAGAAATATCTTTTCATAGAATTCCTACACTACATACAGAAGGAGGCTATTTAGCCCATTGAGTCTGTACTGATCACGATCCCACCCAGGCTCCATTTCGGTAACCCCACACATTTATCCTGCTAATCCCCCCAACACTAGGGTCTATTTAGTATAGTCAATCCACCCAATCCACACATCTTTGGACTGTGGGAAAAAACTGGAGCACCCGGAAGAAACCCACATAGACACGAGGAGAAATGTGCAAACTCCACACAGTGATCCAAGGCTGGAATTGAAGCTTGGACCCTGGCGCTGTGAGGCAGCATTTTGCCACTGTGCCGCCTGGTGTCATCTCTGTCCTAAATGTATCCTCAGACTGTGACTCCTGCTTCTGGACACCCCCACCATCGTGAACATCCTTTCTGCTTCTACCCTGCCATGGACATATGAGCTGAACTCCAGAGCTGGAGTGGGAGTGAGTACCCTTGATATTAAGGCAGCACTTGACCAGGTGTGGCATGAAACAGCCCTAACAAAACTGGAGTCATCTAGTCCAAGATGTCATCCATTATTCCCAGAATGTTGGTTTGTATTGACCAGGGTATGGTGGTCAACAGGGTAAATGATGAACATTTGTGCAGAGCTCTACAGGTATTCAGGTTCCCAATGCAGTTTGTCACTTTGAGAGAGAATTGCATACACAAACTTCCTCAGATCACAAGAGAATAAGTTGAGGTACAGTTAGATCTTAGGCAATATGCACTACTCTAAATGTAAAGTTTTTCAAACACGTGGCTAGTTCCCATTGAAAAAACATGTTAAGCAGAAACGAATCTTTGTAACAGCCTCTTTTCACTTTTATTTTTACGTCTGCACAAAAGCTCATGATGCAATAAGTCATTTGAAAGGAAAAGACTGAATCAATGCAAAACTGATTACAGTATCTTCATCGGGACATATTTTGTCCAGTTAAATGTTGAGCAAGGTGTTTGAACAACAGCATTTCACAAGATAGACAGGGTTTTTCTCTAAATTTCCTTCACAGAATGTGCATGTCACTGGCTAGGCCAACATTTATTGATGTGTGATGTCATGGGCAACTTTGCAATCATTGAGGCCTGATTTTAGCATCGTGTTGCAGCTGTTTTTTGATGCACAAACTTGTTAACGTTGAGTATGAGACGAATAGCACGTAGCACGATCCGCGTCTATCTCCTTGCCAGTTTGCAGTTTACCAAGGTCCGAAAATGGCCATGATTGGGACTGCACGCGAAGTGGGTGCAATGGCCAGTTAAATGCACATACATGCATTTAAATTGACTTAATCAGCTGCACATCCAACTTTACTGTCACTCCCCCATTCACCACCGCATTTGGCAATCAAGAATTGGCGCAAAAGAGACATATTCCATATAAGTCTGATTCGGGCACTTCAGTTAGTGAGGAGATAGATGCCTACCGTCCAATGGCTCTCTGCCTGTGATCAGTCGAGGGAAAGGGGGAGGCTCCGCTGCAACTCAACCTGAGATCTGTGGAGATAAGGGGGCAGGGACCAGTCTGGTGACAGAGGAATGGAGTGATAAGGGATCAGTAACATTGTGGGGATGGGGAGATGTCTGTGAGGGCTAATCAGGAAGCATTATCCAGCCCCGGGAGGAATGTGGCAGGGAAGCAGCATTTTATCATTTGCTGTGCATGCGAAGTTAGAGGTGATGATCGGAGCTGCAAGATTTTGGGCACGGTAAGCCCCGCCCAGAGTCTTGTGCAATGCAATTCAGAATCATTGATATTTTTTCAGGCAGAGTGCGTATGGAGGCACCTGAAAACAGGTCTAAAAGTCAGATCTGAAACACTCCCAGTTTCAAGTCCATGTAGCACTTTGAACCAAAATGGGTAAATGGAGTCCAGAGAGTCTGGCTGAAAGCGGGCAAAGAAGTTGACGCCTTGTAGCAGGTATACACCAGACAAAGCTTCTCTGAACAAACATCAAAACTGAGTCCCAGGCCAGAATTTTACCCGCCCCGCCCACAATGAAACCAGAGCAGCCGTGGGGCAGACAATGGAAATGTCCATTAATATCGAGCAGGATTTTACGGGATCAGCAAGGCTTAAAATCCCGCCCCTAAAGTTCAAAGTGCAGCCTTTTGCGCCCAATGATTTTATGAGACACTCTTCAGAACTGAGTAGAGTGCTCTTTCGAAGGGATGGTGCAGAGTCAATGAGCCGAATGACTTCCTTCCACTTCTTAGGGATTCTATGAATTTTATGGACTTATTGCCATCACCTCAATGTGCGACAACAGAGATGATGGCTGACTTGTGAGTGTTTCTGCCACTTTCTAATGTCATTTCAGATTTACAGCCTCCATTGTATTTTGCCCTATTTACTTTTTTTATTTGAAACAGTGCATTGATTCCCTAGCCACAAGAAATAAACCTTTTACCATTGAAACCTTCCCACATTTCAGTAAATTGCAATTTAATTTAATCGGTTTAATTTAATTTAACAATTTCATTGGTTGCCCTCAGACTGTTTCTACTTAGCTTCCAGAACTCGTTAATGACGAAGTAGTAATACAGGGCATCCAAGATGCAGTTTACATTTGCTAAGCACAGACATATTTGCAAAAAGATGCGCAGAGGGACCATATAACTGCCAGGTATCCAGCACTTCCGGGCTGCAAAGTACAGGAGGATCCCCACATGATACGGGGTGAAGCAAACAAGAAACGTTACCAAGTTGGAAAGGACGATTTTGACGGATTTGTTGCTGTCTTTTTTCTCAGTGTCCAGGGTGCCACTTCTCTGCAGAGTCCGGATGATCTGGGCAGAGCAGAAGATCATGATGAGGGCGGTGATGAGAAATACACTTTGGAGGGCTACCACAGTTGTCAGTTTCCAGACAGAAGGAGAATGGTTGTAGAAACAGTTCTGCGATCTCTTCTCCAGATAAATGTAGATACAGCAAGACCAGATAATGATCCAAACCACGACACAGCCGATCACCGTTTTCTTCGGGGACCTGAGGGTTCTGGCCAGGAAAGGATGTTTTATGGCAATGTAACGATCCACACTGATCAAAGTTATGATCAGGATGCTTGTATACATGTTCACATAGTACAGAGATTCCAAAAGGTTACAGAATCTTTCCCCCAAATGCCACACGTTAGTCTGGTAGGCATAGGTTTTAAATGGCAGAGAGAAAAGCAGCATGATGTCTGAAATGATCAGGTTAGTCGTGTAGATGGCAGAAACTGTCCACTTTTTAAATTTTAAGCACAGGCTCCACAATGCAGCCACGTTGAGGACCAATCCTAAAACAAACGTGATAAGGCTAACTATTACCTGAAATTTCTTCACAGAATCACTCAATGAGCTTGTGTTGACTTCTGTACAATTCATTGCTGAAACAAACAGAATGTGAGTTGTTATCAAGTTAGAATCTTCATAGAATGTATCCATGATAGCTTAGTTAAACAGTATGTAATGGAACCTTATCAGTAAAGGAATTAAGGGTAAAGTGTGCGGACAGGTAAGTGGAGTCCACAAAAAGATCAGCCATGATCTTATTGAATAATGGAGCAGGCTCAAGGGCCAGATGGCCTGCTCCTGCTCCTAGATCTTACGTTCTTATGTTTAACCTAGGAGGGAGCAAGCTATTCCAGATCTGGTCCTTTGTATTGAGAGAGGAATAATTAAGGGATCCTCTCAGAAAGAGCGATCACAGTCTGGTTGAATTTAAAGTACAGATGGAGAATGAGAAGATATATCCAATACCAGTGTCTTTGCTTAAACAAAGGTGACTACAATGGGATGAGGGGCTAAGATAGACTGAGAGCAAAAATTTTATGGCGGGGTAATTGAGGGGCAGTGGAGGACTTCCAAAGTGATTTTTCACAGTGATCAGCAGAAGTACATACAGTGATAAAGAAAGACTGTGGAAAAAGAGATAATCCGGCATGGATATCTAAGGAAATTAAGGAAAGTATGAAATTGAAAGAAAATGCATACAAAATGGCAAAGATTAATCAGAAACTAGAGGATTGGGAAATCTTTAAAGGTCAACAGAAAGCCACAAAAAAAGCTATAAAGAAAAGAAAGATGGAATATGAGAGTAAACTAGCTATGAACATAACAACAGATAGCAAAAGTTTCTACAAATATATAAAAAGAAAAAGAAATGGCTAAAGTAAACATTGGTTGTTTAGAGGATGAAAAGTGGGGCATAATAAATGTAAATTAGGAAATGGCTGAGGCATTGAACAGGTATTTTATGCTGGTCTTCGCAATGGAAGACACAAATAACATGCCAACAATTGATGGCAAGGAGGCTATAGCCTGTAAGAGCATCAGCTCACTGAAAGCAAAACTGTGAGATTTGTGAATCCAACAGGGAGAAAACCTCTGACCCTCTCACTTCACCAACTGTCTGAATTAATATATTTCAGTCCTGAATGTGATTAACAGAAGTAATAACAGCAAAATCCAATCCCTGTATTCACTTACGAGCTCACTGGTGTCTCAGCAAATTGGGCAACTGAATCACTCTCTTCCCACATCCAGAAACTATCATTATCACTAAAAAGATAGTGTGGGTACGCAAATGGGGCTGAAGATAGACAAATCTTTGGGCACTGGTGGAGTGCATCCCAGCGTATTAAAAGAGATGGCTGGGGAAATAGCAAATGCCCTAGTGGTAATTTACCAATATTAGTTGAGCTTTGGGATGGTTCCCGCAGATTGAAAACAGCAAATATGATGCCACTGTTTAAAAAAAAGATAGCCAAAAAGTGGGTAACTATTAGCCAGTTAGCTTAACTTCTCTGGTAGCAAAAATGCTTGAAACTATCATCAAGAAAGAAATAGCGAGGCATCTGGATATAATTTTCTCATTGGAAAGACACAACATGGGTTCATGAAGGGCATATTTGATTAATTTGGTGGAATTCTTTGAAAACATTACATGGGTATGGACAATGGAAAATCTGTGGATATGATGTATCTGGATTTCCAGAATGCATTTGACAAGGAGCCGCACTAAAGGCTGCTGTTTAAGATAAAGGTGCATGGTGTTACAGATAATGTATAAGCATGGATAGAGGATTGGTTAACTAACTGAAAGCATTGCAGGAGGGGGAAAGGGGGGGGGGGGTAGATCAGTGTTTTTTTGGGTTGGCAATCAGTGATCAGAACAAAGACTGCAATTGTTTACAATTTACAAAGATAATTTGGAGTTGGGCATCAAGTGTAGTGTGTCAAAGTTCGCAGATGACAATAAGATGAGTGACAGAGCAAAGTGTGCAGAGGACACTGAAAGTTTACAAAGGATATAGATCGTCTAAACGAGTGAGCAAGGGTCTGGCAGATGGAGTACAATGTCAGTAAATATGAGGTCATCTGTTTTGGTAGGAATAACAGCAAAATCAACTATCACTTAAATTGTAAAAAATTGCAGCATACTGCTGTGCAGAGGGACTTTGCTATCCTCGTGCGTGAATCAAAAAAGTTGGTTTGCAGTACAGCAGATAATTAAGAAAGCAAGTGGAGCATTGTCCTTCGTTGCTAGAGGAATAGAGTTTGAAAACAGGGAGGTTATGTTGCAGCTATATAAGGTACTATGCTGAGGCCACACTTGGAGTACTGTGTACAGTTTTGGTCTCCTTACTTGAGAAAGGATTCACTGACATTGGAAGGGGTGCAGAGGAGATTCACTAGATTGATTCTGCAGCTGAGGGAGCTGTCTTATAAGGAGAGACAGAGTAGACTATACGCATTGGAATTCCGAAGAATAAGGTGAGATCTTATGGAAACATACAAGATTCTATAAGATTATGAAAGGAATAGATAAGATAGAAGCAGAGATGTTGTTTCCACTGGCAGGTGAAAATAGAACTAGGGGATATGGCTTCAAAATAAGGGGGAGCACATTTAGTACTGAGTTGAGGAGGAACTTCTTCACACACGGTTGTAAACCTGTGGAATTCCCTGCTCAGTGAAGTAGTTGAGGCTCTCTCATTGAATGTTTTTAAGGTAAGGATAGATAAATTTTTGGAAAGTAAAGAAATTAAGGGTTATGGTGAGTGGGTAGGTAAATGGATGTGAGTCCACAAAAAGATCAGCCATAAATATTGAATGGTGGAACAGGCTTGGGGGGCCAGATGGCCTACTCCTGCTCCTAGTTCTTATACTTGTTTTTAAGAAACTTCCTATTCTTACTAATCAGAAATTATTATTTTTTATAGTTTATTGAAGATGATTAAACGTCCTTATGCTTCAAAATAAACTCAGCTCATTCAATTTGTTTGAATGTATTTAACATGTTATTATAAATTATGAGCAAGTTTCCTATAAGTTGATGCAATGATACACAGTCAAGTTAGTAAAATCTTGCTAAAAAAGACTTACCTCCCAACAGGCTCTGATTTACTTCTGTTGTCTGGTTCAGAGCTGACATGATGTCTGTACATTTCAGCAGCGTCTGCATGTGAAACGCAAACTGAGATAAGCTTCCCCTTTCAACTTCACAATATCATGACTAAAATTAACAAGAATCAAAGCTGTTTTCATTGGCTTATGTTTACACAAAACCATTCAGCAGAATGTTTATCTGTTGTTGTTCAAACTGTCAAGGGCCCCAAATCAGTTCCACCTAAATTAACAGTCAGTAGGCTCTACTTTAAGTTGCCACATTCAGTATTATTTCCGTTTAGCTAGTCCCCTTTGGATATTTAGAGCATGATTTTACGGCATCCATTGTGAGTGAGAGCAGAAAATTTGGCATTCTAGCCAAAACTCCATTCAATTTTAGCAGTGATGGAAAATCCCAGCTGCCAATGGGGACAGAGAATTTTGGTCCATGTTTGTAATATTTCTTCAAGATAAGCCGTATATAAGATTCTTTAGACACACAATTGAAACAAGACACTTCTTGATACTCCAAGGTGATCAATGTAATTATTAGATTGATCTCAATTGCGCGAAGTCAGCAAACGATCTGAAATCCTTCCCCAAGATCCCTTTTCATTGAAGATCAGTAATTCTTGTAATTGTGAAACGAAGCCAGTTTAAATTATTTTAGTAACTGCAGAGTATAACTGTGTGTGGGCAATTAACGAAGTGAAATTAAAATCATCTGACTTACATTACTATACACTCAGCTAGCTTTCAAGCCCTGATAGCTCAATCGGTAGAGCATCAGATTTTTAAACTGAGTGTCCAAGGTTCAAGTCACTGTGTAGATGTTGCTTTATGGGGCAGCACGGAGGCACAGTTGTTAGCACTGTTGCCTCACAGTGCCAGGGACCTGGGTTCAATTCCTGGCTTGGGTCACTGTGTGTGTGAAGTTTGCACATTCTCCCCACATCTGCCTGGGTTTTCCCTGAGTGCTCCGGTTTCCTCCCACACTCCAAAGATGTGCGAGTGAGGTTGACTGGCCATGCTAAATTGTTGCTTAGTGTCAGGGGGGTCTAGTTAGGGTAAAATGCATTGGGTTATGGGGATAGGACATGGGTGGGATTGTGCCCAGTGCAGATTTAATGGGCTGAATGGCCTCCTTCTACACTATATGATTCTATGATAATATTGCTTTCCCAAATCAGGAACATTACTTGGTGCCACTCTCTGACAAACCTCACAGAAAATATGCTTTTGGTAAGCTTCAGATGGTGATCCGTGAATGTGGGGAGTACCCAAAAAAGGGTCGATGCTACGGAAGGCACAGATAAAATGTTGGCCAGAAGTAAATTTTATCATGTTTTGCTAATAAGGCACAGCCACAGCATTAGTCCATTTGACCCATTGAGTCTGCTCCATCATTTGATTATGACTGATATGTTTCTCAGTTCCATTCTCCTCTTTTCTCTGTAACTATTGATCCCCTTACCAATCAAGAACCTATCTATCTCTGTCTTAAATACACGTAATGACTTGGCCTCTACAGTCTTGTGTGGTAATTAATTCCGTATATTGACTACCCTCTGGCTGAAGAAATTCCTCCTAATTTCGGTTCTAAAGGGTTGTTCCTCTACTCTGAGGCTAGTCTCTCCTACTAATAGAAACATTTTCCCCATATCCACTCGATCCAGGACTTTCAGTATTCTGGTAAATTTCAATGAGATCCCCTTCAACGGGCTAAAAGTAGACAAATCTCCTTGCTGTAATGGAACGCATCCCAAAGTACTAAGAGATGGCGAGGGAAGTGCACTAATGGTAATTTACCAAAATTATTCCCTGGTCTCTGTGGTGGTTCCCATGTAGTGGAAAACAGCAAATGTGACACCACTGTTTAAAAAAGGAAGTAGACAAAACACAGGTAGCTGTAGGCTAGTTAGCTTAACTTTGGTAATAGTGAAAATGCATGAATCTCTCATCAAGGAAGAAATAGCGAGACATCAGGATATAAATTGTCCCATTGGTAAGACACAGCATGGCTTCTTAAAGAGCAGGTCATATTTGGCTAATTTGGTGGAATTCTTTGAGAATATTATATGCTCAGTGGATAATGGGGAACTGTGGATGTGATGTATCTTGATTTCCAGAAAACATTTGAAAAGGTGACGCACTAAAGACTGTTGCATAAGATAAAGGGGCATGTTGATATGTGTAATGTATTAGCATAGGTAGAGGATTGGTTAGCTAACAGAAAGCAAAGAATGGGGGAAATAGATGTTATTCTCATTGGCAAACAGTAACTAGTGGTGTGCCTAAGGGATCAGTGTTGGGACTGCAATTGTTTATGATTTGCAGAGATGATTTGGAGTTGGGGACAAGTGCAATGTGTCAAAATTTGCAGATGACATTAAGATGAGTGGCAGAGCAAAGTGTGCAAAGGATGCTGAAACCTACAAAGATCTGGCAGATGGAGTACAATGTTGATAAATGTGAGGTCATCCATTTTGGTAGGAATAACTGCAAAACGAACTACGTTTAAATGGTTAAAAAAAAGGAGTATACGTGACCCTTCTCTGGACACTCTCCAAGGCCACCACATCCTTCCTTAGATATGGGGCCCAAACTGCTTGCAATATTCTAAATGTGGCCTGACCAGAACCTTATAAAGCCTCAGCAGTTCCTCCTTGCTTTTGTATTCCAGTTCTCTTGAAATGAATGCATTTGCCTCCCTAACTACCAACTCAACTTCCAAATGATGTTATCTCACTGACTTTCAGGAAACTTCCCGAAATGGATAGATTCTATTTCCAACCACCCCCCAAAACTGATGTATTCACGTATTTGTAGTTTCTCACTTTCAAACAAAGAGTTTCACATACATTTCAATATTTAAGCAACCTGGCAGCAGTTGAGAAGACCAGGTGCCAGAAATGATTTTACAGGAACTGAAAATGAAAACGAAGCTAGTTCAAATCAGTAAGCAAAAAAAAAAACTCATCTTTAGATTCAGTTTAATCATTTCTCTATCCACTTCCTCATACACACAACTATTCTATTTAGAGGTGAAAAATAGCAGAATCCAGATTTATGTATTTCAAACTCGACTTTAAGATTCATTTCAGGTATTGTTTTCACAGTGTTCAGTAACAATTGTGACTCTTCTGATACTGAAGCAGTCAGTGTCCATATGCAGCAAGATCTGGACAATATTCGGGCCTAGGTTGACGAGCGACAAGAAACATTCACGCCACACGAAGTGTGAGAGAATGAACATTTCTAACAAGAGAATCTAATAATCTCCTCTTGACATTCATTAACATTACCATCACTGAAACCCTCACAATCAACATCCTGGGGCTTATCATTAATCTGAAATTCAACCAGTCATAAAAATACTGTGGCTACAAAAGCAGGACAGAGGCTAGGAATCCTGCCACAAGTGTCTCAGCAAAGCTTTTCCACCATCTGCAAGTACAAGTCAGGTGTGAGATAGAATATTCTACACTTGACTGGATCAGAGCAGTTCCAAGAACACTCAAGAATTTCAACACAATCTTGGAGAAAGCAGCCTACTTAGTTAGAATTCCCTCCACCATCTTAAAATATTCATTCCCTCCAACACCAATGTTTAGTAGCAGTGAATGTGCCAGCCACAAGATGCACTGCAGTAACTTACCAAGGCTCCTTCAACCGCACTTTCCATCTGCTCCCCACCTCACCACCCCATCCCCTCCTCCTCTCTCTCTCTCTCACCTCACCTCACCACCCTCCCACCTCTTCTCATCACTCAATAAATTCTACCACTTAGAGGAACAAGGGCAGCAGATACATGGGAACACTACTACGTGCAAGTTCTCCTCAAGTTCACACATCGTCCTGACATGGAAATCCATGGTTATTCACTGGTCCAAAACTTCCTTCCTAACAGCATTATGGATATATCTACAAGACTGCAGCAGTTCAAGACAGTGGTCATCGCCACTTTCTCAAAGTCAAATAGAAATGAGAAAAATGTTTGGAATTTCAATCAAAAGCGAGATTGTGATCACTGAGTAACAGCTGACGTTGAAATAGCTTGAATATGGTACAATGTACAATAGAAAATCATAAAGAGTCTTCTGATAAAACAGACAGACGTCAGACAAATAACAAACCATACCGGAACCAGATGGTATCACAGAGGAATCTTCACCCAAGGCAAAGTAACTTTGGTTTGGAGTTGTGCTAGTTATAAACCAATTGTATGAAAAGCGATTGTGTTCTTTCTGTTTGGAACTGTTGAGTTTCCATATTAAATTAAAATGCTGAAAATTAGAAAGGTTATTAAGAAGGGTTTGGTGATTTGTACTGAATGTTGGTGAAGTCAACAGGTAGTGGTTCTGACCTCAAGCTCTGCTGAATGTGCTCAGTGGCACAGACATAAGAACATAAGATCATAAGAACCAGGAGCAGGAGTAGGCCATTTAGCCTCTTGAGCCTACTGTGCCATTCAATAAGATCATGGTTGATCTTTTCATGGACTCAGCTCCACTTACTCGTCCACTCACTATAATCCTTAATTCCTTTACTGATCAAAAATCTGTGTTTCTTGCCTTAAAAACATTCGATGAGGTAACTGTTTCAATGGGTAGGGAATTCCACAGATTCATAACCCTTTGGGTAAAGAAGTTCCTCTGCAATTCAATTCTAAATATACTTCTCTTTATTTTGAGGTTATGCCACCAAGTTCTGGTTTCACTCACCAGTGGAAATAACCTCCTTGCTTCTACCTTATCTATTCCCTGAGTAATTTTATATGTTTCTACAAGATCCCCCAATTCTTTTAATTCCAGTGAATACGGTCTCACTATATCATAAGCCAAACCCTCTTAACTCCAGAATCAACCTAGTAAATTTCCTCTGTACCCCCTCCAGTGCCAGTATACCCTTTCTCAAGTAAGGAGACCAAAATTGAATACAATAATCCAGGTGTGGCCTCACTAGCACCTTATACAGCTGCAACATAACCTCGCTGTTTTTAAATTCCATCTCTCTAGCAAAGAAGGACAAATTTCCCTTTGCTTTCTTAATTACCTGCTGCACCTGCAAACCAACTTTTTGTCTCATGCACAAGGACACCCAGGTCTCTCTGGGCATTTTTTAACATTTAAATAATAGTCCATTTTGCTGTTATTTTTAGAAAAATGGATGACCTCACCTTTATCAACATTGCACTCCATTTGCAGACTCTTGCCCACTCACTTAGATTATCTATATCCCTTTGTAGACTTTCAATGTCCTCCACACACTTTGCTCTTCCACTCATCTTAGTGTCATCTGCAAATTTTGACACCCTACATTTGGTCCCCAACTCCAAATCATCAATGTAAATTGTAAACAATTGTGTTCCAACACTGATCCCTGAGGCACTCATTGACAACCAGAAAAACATCCACTTACTCCCACTCTTTGCTTTCTGTTAGTTAGTCAATCCTCTGTCCATGCCAATACATTACCCATAATGTATGCACCTTTATCTTATGCAGCAGCTTTTTGTATGGTACCTTGTCGAATGTCTTCTGAAAAACCGGCATACCACATCCACAGGTTCCCATTATCCACTGTGCTCGTAATGTGTTAAATGAATTCCACTAAATTGGTTAAACTTTCTAATTAGTTAAACTACCTTTCATAAACCTATGTTGCATCTACACAGACAACTACCAAGACCAGCGCAGAGACAAAGGCCAATATCTGTTTGGGTACTTGTTAATCACGCAAAGTCAAGATCTTGTACTGTACTTGAATTCTAGTATTTTCTGTAAGATAACTTATTGTTGGTTGTGTAGGTGATTATTGATTGTGTGGGTTTAAATAAATACTGTTTGTACTAGTAAGACGTCTACTTGTAGTTATTTGTCCACCATATAAGGGTTAAAACAGACTGATTTTACAACATAGCAAAACCTTCCAAATTAGGCAACATCATAATAAACCTTCTCTGAACCCTCTCCATAGTTCCAACGTCCTTCTGATAGTGTGGCAACTAGAACTGTATGCAATATTCCAAATATGGCTGAACTATAGTTCTGTACAGCTGCAACACAGCTTGCCAGTTTTTATACTGATGAAGGCAAGCATGCCATATGCCTTCCTGACCTCCTCATCCCCTTGTGTTGCCATTTTTAGGCAACTGTGGATCTGTATGCCTAGATGCATCTTTGTGTTAGTGCTTCAAAGGGTTCTGCCTTATATATTTCCCTCCAGTGTTACACCTTTAAAATGCATCATCTCACATTTGTCTGGATTAAATTCCATCTGCCATTTCTCTGCCCAAGTCTCCAGCTCTATCTATATCTTGCTGCATCCTCTGGTAATCCTCCTCACTGTCTGCAGCTTCCCCAATCTTTATGTCAGTCACCAACTTACTAATCTGACCATCTATATTCTCCTCCAAATCATTTATGTATATTACAAACAATAGGTGTTCCAGCATGGGTCCCTGTGGGAATATGCTGTCTTGCTAGTAGCACCACTTCTCCTTCCAGTTCCTGGAACTGTTGCAACCAAAATACTCCTTCCCTGTAAGAGATATAAGCTGGCTGTGACTGGTGTAAGCTAGTTTTTAAGTGGTACCCTGCCCCGACACACAATTGGTCAGCAGTTGCCTTAGCGCCGACTGCACACTGCAGTTTGTAGTGTGTCATGTTTCCAGTGCTTATTTTCAGCACTTGTTAACTTTTATGGCCAAGTGTCTCACTTGACCTTTTGCATTCTGAAGAGAGAAGAGAAAGCCTAACACTCCAAAAACATCAAAACTGGTCCCTGGAGAGCAGAATTTTATCTGGGCTGGAGCCTTTCAGCTATAACAGGAGGCTGGTTAGGCTGGGATTGTTTTCCTTAGAATGGAGAAGGTGTGTACAAAAATTATGAGGGACTTAATAGCCTAGATCAGAAGAAATGTTTTTCCCCTTGGCAGAGTGGTCAATAACCAGGGGGCTAAGATTGAAGATAAGGAGCAGGAGTTTTAGGGAGTACTTGAGGAAAAGCTTTTTCGTACAGAGCATGCTGGAAATCTAGACTCACTTCCTGAAAGAGACAGGAACCCTTACAACTTTTAAGAAGGATTTAGATGAGCATTTGAAAGGCCATATTATACAAGACTATGGCCCATGTGCTGGAAAATGGGATTAAAATAGATGGATGTTTGATGATTCGTACAGTCACAATGGGCCAAAGGGAATCTTTCTGACCTGTAAAATTCTAAAGGGGGAATCTGATGCCCATTCATGCCATCAGGATTTTCTGGTCCCTCTGCAGAGAATGGAGATTTGGGCTATTGCCAAATTCTCTGTCCTCACTGCAATGGCAGTGGAGCCTGAATGGCTGATAAATTCATACCCAATGGGCAGAATTTTATGACTTCTTTGTACCCATTTTGCGATGGGAAAAAGTTGTAAAACTGGGCATCATGCGACCAGCAGGGCTGGCGCCTGTTTTCATGCCCATTCCCGTTTTACCACAAAAAAGGGTATGATTAGGACCCCGCCCAACACAAATAACACCAATTTGCATTTTTTCTGCATTCATCGCAATTACATTAATGAGTTTCACTCCCAATTGTTCCAGTTCACCTGCCTTAACCACCTCATTCGCTGCAGCTGGATTGGATAGCAAAATATCTCATGTATAAAAATTGGTTTCATTCGTTGGAGAAATGAGGGTGAGTGAACTTTCAAGTGGCTCTGTACTGCTCAGGAGGAGTTGTTTCGTGGCGGCCATGTTGTGTTTCAGGTTGGGGGACCCTGCGAGTGTGTGGGGTGGGTGGGGGTTTGTTGCTGCTCATGAGGTCCGACTTTGGATTCTCAGCACGGACCGGGGTCTGAACACTGACCTTCAGTCTTTGTGCTGATTCTGGATCCTAGTGCTGGCAGCAGCAAGCACTTTTGCTGGTGGGGGATGGGATGGAAACTCTCTGAAATGGCAATGCTGCAGCCCCAGGACTTGTCAAGCAGCACTATCCATGGCCACTATTGCTTGGGTTCTAGATGAATGTTTGTGAGTGGGTTCAAGGGTGGGGAGGTGGTCCTGTTGTCATTCTGAGGGGCTATGGCAGGGAATGTGGGGTATATGTTTTGCTGACCTGGGAGTGAGCTGGATTCTTTAACCTCTCCATCTCTCTCTCTCCCCTTTACTAACGCTCACCCACCCTGCTCCCTCCTCAGGTTGATGAGATGGCTTTTGCAATGCAATTGATTGCTTTCGCTGTTCTTTTGGTTGCTTCTGGAACTGAGGAAGAGGAGCAGGAGGATGAATTGTGGGCAGAGGAAGCCCGGGCCTTCCCACTCACAGGAGTAGAGGGAGATATCCGCTGGAAGCAGGGCATGGCCTCCGTTTGCCCCGGGGGAAGGGGAGGAGAAGGAGGGAACGGAGATCCCAGCAGTTCCTCATGTGAGTGTTCTTTCAGCAACTGTTGGACATCGAAAGGAGACAGTGCAACATCTGAGCCATTTGTTGCAGGACTTGGCACCTTGTTGGTGGGTAGGGGGGTGCACCCACTCCCGGTGGCTGCGGAAGTGACAGCCACCTTAAACTTTTAAAGTTTCATATTGATAACCTCCGATGTCCTGGAGATCTTTGAGGAAGAGCCCAGCATGCAAGGATGGCTTGTGGGATACGCACTTCAGATTTGGTTGATGCTACCTGTGCGGAGATCTGAGACTGAGGCAAAGACCTGGTATAATGAGATCAAGTTGTCACTCAGTCAACAGGATTCCTCAAAATGCAGTTCAAGTGCCTGGACTTCTCTGGAAAGACCCTTCAATATAGGCCCCCAATAACATCCCACATTGTGGGAGTGTGCAGTGTCCTGCATGACCTTGCATAGCAGCGAGGAGACCTTTTGGAGGAAGAGGAGGGCGCGGAGACTGACCAAACAAACATTGCTATGGAGGAGGCTGACCAGCAGAAAGAAAAAGAGGAGGAGGAAGAGGAGGAATAGGATGATGAGCAACACTACCCAGATGCTGGAAGGCTGGCAGCAGCAAAGGTCAGGCATGTAAGGGCAGCGAGGGAAGCTCTAATCATCATGCAGTTTTATCACTTTTGTGTTGCTGCATGTGGGTATGTTGGTTCCATTCTCTCTCCCCCTGATCTGGTGTAACATTGTAACAGCAGGATGATGGGCCTGGGCATGTGTATTAGTGAGTTTCTGTGACAGGCAGGAAGGTGATGATACTCTGGAGCAAACTAGTCTGATCTCTAACTGAGCTTCACGTGCACTTTGGCATCTAGACCCACTTCTGGATGATGGGTAAGGGAGCACAAAACATCAATGCAGGGCCCTGGGGCAAGTGTAGTTGGGGGTGATGGAATCTCTTCTGCCGATTTCCAATTTCCGAAGGGTACTCTGTTGTTGTCCAGTATTCCCCCGGAGCGGAGAAGCTACAACATCTTCTCCAGAGCCTTCAACATGTCATTGTTGGAGATGAACATCTCGCCAAGGCCACACCACTTTTTGCTTTCAAACAACTGCACAACCTCAGACAGATCATTGTTCACAGCAAACTACCCACCCTTCAGGAAAACGGTGACCACAACACCTGCCACAGCAACCTCTGCAAGATGTGCCTGCTTATTGACACAGATGCCATCATCTCACGTGGGAACACCATCCACCAGATACACGGTACGTACTCTTGCAACTCGGCCAATGTTGTCTACCTGATATGCTGCAGGAAAGGATGTCCCAAGGCATGATACACTGGGGGGACCATGTAGACACTATGACAACAGATGAATGAACACTGCTTGACAATCACCAGGCAAGAGTGTTTTCTTTTGTTGGGGAATTCTTTAGCAGTCATGGGCATTCAGGCTCTGATCTTCACGACACATGACCATGCAGAATTGATGAGCAGAAACTGATAACCAAATTTCACACACGAGGGTGGGAATTTCACACACAAACTGCGATCTTGGGTTCATGTCACACTATCTGTAACTTGCACGACTTGCCTGGGCTTGCAAAATTTCACTAACTGTCCTGGCTGGAGACAACACACATCTCTTTAACCTGTGCTTAACTCCTTCTCCACCCACATTGTCTGTACCTTTAAGGCCTGATTACCTTAAAGACTTGCGTTCTAACCAATATCGTGTAAACTGAGTTTATG